>OX101754.1:162824426-164024426 GCA_944452675.1 Tachina lurida
TGATTTGATTTGATTTGATTTGATTTGATTTGATTTGATTTGATTTGATTTGATTTGATTTGATTTGATTTGATTTGATTTGATTTGATTTGATTTGATTTGATTTGATTTGATTTGATTTGATTTGATTTGATTTGATTTGATTTGATTTGATTTGATTTGATTTGATTTGATTTGATTTGATTTGATTTGATTTGATTTGATTTGATTTGATTTGATTTGATTTGATTTGATTTGATTTGATTTGATTTGATTTGATTTGATTTGATTTGATTTGATTTGATTTGATTTGATTTGATTTGATTTGATTTGATTTGATTTGATTTGATTTGATTTGATTTGATTTGATTTGATTTGATTTGATTTGATTTGATTTGATTTGATTTGATTTGATTTGATTTGATTTGATTTGATTTGATTTGATTTGATTTGATTTGATTTGATTTGATTTGATTTGATTTGATTTGATTTGATTTGATTTGATTTGATTTGATTTGATTTGATTTGATTTGATTTGATTTGATTTGATTTGATTTGATTTGATTTGATTTGATTTGATTTGATTTGATTTGATTTGATTTGATTTGATTTGATTTGATTTGATTTGATTTGATTTGATTTGATTTGATTTGATTTGATTTGATTTGATTTGATTTGATTTGATTTGATTTGATTTGATTTGATTTGATTTGATTTGATTTGATTTGATTTGATTTGATTTGATTTGATTTGATTTGATTTGATTTGATTTGATTTGATTTGATTTGATTTGATTTGATTTGATTTGATTTGATTTGATTTGATTTGATTTGATTTGATTTGATTTGATTTGATTTGATTTGATTTGATTTGATTTGATTTGATTTGATTTGATTTGATTTGATTTGATTTGATTTTATTTTTATTTTATTTTATTTTATTTTATTTAATTTAATTTAATTTAATTTAATTTAATTTATTTTAATTTAATTTAATTTAATTTAATTTAATTTAATTTTATTTTATTTTATTTTATTTTATTTTATTTTATTTTATTTTATTTTATTTTATTTTATTTTATTTTATTTTATTTGATTTGATTTTATTAGCCAATTAGCTCTGACGATATGAAAACTAGACATACATACATACATATGTATATACATATAAGGCAAATATTCATGCTACTGTAAAATGAATCCTTATGTCTGGTAACACAGAGCCTGACTTAAAAAAGTATATTTCCTTTCAATGTCCTTTACATGCTTCCATTGAACATTTCTAATACACATATCGATGGTCTCAAGTAGAAAGTCCCCAACTCGTATTCAGTGATTCCAATACATTTCACACAAATACACCTCGTCACAAAAGCTCACTGCAATAGTGTAGAAAATAACGCTTTTGCAACCAAATCTACATCATGAATATTACAGTTTCTATAATATTTTTTTTTTACCTTCCCCTGTAAAGTCACAGTTCTTTGAGTTAGGGCCTTTCTACTTGCGACCAACGCTATTTTTGCTTGCCTTCCTCCATCTTTTGCTAAAATTTCCAGCTTTTATCAGATGCGGTTGGTGTCTCGACTAAACAGTTTCTTGGTTTTAGTAAGGTTTCGCATCTTATGCTATAGCTTTTCAAACCAAACTATTACAAATGTACTAAAAACAGAAAGCTTTCCTTGTCTTTCTCCAAGTGAATGAAGAAAAGATAAATTTTGCTGAATTTAACTAATTTTTGTGTATGTGAGACCTTGTGTGTTTGCATGATTATTTTCTTCTCTCATTAATGATACTAAAAAGTGAAACAGTCATTGGTGCGGTGACGTTAAAAAAACCGAGACGTTCTTAATAAGCATTTTTATTTATTTTATTTTGTAAAAATTTATTTTTTAATAGGTTTTGATTACTTAATGAAAAGTAAAATCAATAAACAATAACTTATTCAAACAAAATCAAACGAGACAAAAATACGAGGTATTCAAAGTGTTTTCTGCTAAAAATATTCCATGAAAAAGTTCCTGTATAATAAACATGAAAATACAAACGACCAATTTGCGAAAAATAGAAAAAAAAATGTATACAACTTCTGTGAATAAAAAAAATGTTTTTGAATGAAGTGAGTTTATGGAAAATTTTACAGAATGTGTTTAATAAGAAAACTTCCAAAAACTTTCCGACGAAATAAGTTTTATGCGGCCATTTGTGAAATAATTTAAGTAACAAAAGAAAAAATTTATATGAAAAAATTATAAAGTAACAATAACAACAAAGAGCAATACACGGTAATCAAGCATCATTATCATGTTCTTAATCGCGCACATATGTATAAAGCGGCATTTGAGGGGTCTCACACACAATTCAAGAGATAAACATATTTTTATTATTTCTATCACAACAAACAAAATTTTTATTTGTGTTATTTTCTTCAATATTTTTTCATTTTCCCCTCGCCACTTTCATACAAATACAATGAGAAAAAAACAACAACCTCTACGCGTCATAGTATTTGTTTGGAACATAAAAAAAATTCTTTAACATAAGAATAACCATCTAAAAACACATTGTATAAAAATAGAAAAATCAATTCCATGATGATAACACGGGAAATAGAACTATGAGAAAATTTTGAGAAGAGTGTTTAAATAACTGAGAGAATGAGTTTATGCAAAACAGTGTTGCCAGCAAAAAATTATAAATTATATATGATTGGTTCTTAAGTTTTTTGATGTGTAAACATCTATACGCTAGGGGCTAAAAATCTTTTTCACAATACAATCACAAATTTTGAGTAAGATGTTATCAAATAGGTGTGAGCGAATTTTAAAGAATACCTTCAGGAGCAACTATTAATTAATTTTAATAGAAATTGCTTGTGAAGTGTAATAGTGTTGCCAGTGGGGATAATTTGGTTAAAAAGTTGAAAAATATAAAATAAATGAAATAAATATAAACTTTTAAATAAAAGAACGTTTTAAATGTCAAATATTTGTTTAAAAGATATATAGCAGCCCTTATAAAGAATTTATAATATTATATTATAACATATCTTCATTGCGTACTGTTGCCTTACACTGAAGCTGGTGCACGACAATTGGGTAACAATCTCCATCTCATGCCAATTATTATAAATTTTGCAAACCCACAGTCGCAAGCTTTATCAAAATTTTTATTGGACGTTTTCCACTTAGACTGTACTTAGACTTACACTGTAGAGTAAAAAATGTATATATCTTATTTGAGTTACCATAAGCCAATATTAAAAAAAAAATTCATTACTAGATGTTTACACATCTCCCCTGTGATCGGACTCACATTGCTTCTTTTTTTTATTTAAATTCGAACTGTACAGATACTAGAACTTGCGATTTTAAAGCCCTATGATATTAGAAGTAAAGGTTCCAAATTCTGAAAGTTTTCCATTTAAATAGTTTACAATGGGTTATTTTTTATTTGCTTATTGAAGTAAAGTAGAACATTTCGAAAATTAGAATCACCCGAGGAACAAATTGCTTAAAATTTGTGAGAGTCTACTGTATTTGTAATTTTGTCACATCTCGCTATCATGTAATAGAATTGGGAGCAAGGCACATTCACCAGTTAGTAGCGGAAATTCAGCTGAGTTTTTTTTTCAAATTTCATCTGAAACTTCAAAAACTGTTTACAAAAGAGAAATTAAAAAAAATGTTAAAAAATTTCAATATAACAAATATTTTATTAAAAAAATTCTGTGAAAACAAATTTTTAAATATGAAAAAAACTATTAAAAAAACTATTAAAAGAAAAGTGCTCAAAGTTTCAAATTTTGTTAGTGGTAGGTAGCTGTCGTGGAGAAATTTTTTAAAATTTATGTAAATAATTTTTAATATTATTGTGTTAAATAAATTCTATTTTTGACATTTTGGATAAACTAAAAGCCATGTTGGTTTTTATTTTCATTGTTTTTGCAATCGTGATATTACCTGGAAATAAATGTGTCTTGGTTGGGAGTTTAATGGCAACACTGTGTATTTGAACACGAAGTCAGTGTTGCCAGGGTTTTTCTAGAGCTTATACCCAATTTTTTATTTGTCATCCCCAAAAGTCTCCAAATTGAGTTTTTTTAATAAAATTTTTTCTTTTGTGAAAAAAATTAAAAAATTTTAATTTTATTTAAAAAATAATGACAAAAAAAACATATTTATTAAAAAAAATCATTTATATCGATAGCTATTTTATATTCATATTATTTAATTTGTACTTATAAGACTTGTAAAGAAAAAATTACACACAGTTTAATATACACAAGTATGAAAAAATTTTTAACCAAAGTTTACCATTTCCAAGACTTCAGAATCGAAATCTTCTGATTTATCACTCTCAGAAATTGTGTTGTATATAGTACTTGTATTAAAAAGCTTTAACATTTTAGCAGAAGGATTAAATTTGCCACAACAAATTTAATTATTTTTAAAGTGTGTGTTTATTCTAAGAAGTGCTTCCAACAAGTCGTATTGCATTGTGTTACGAATTTTTGTTTTGGTAGTGTTCATTATTGGTTAATCAGCCTTGATACTTCTTCTTTATTAGAAGCCATTCACTATGAATAGTAACACACATTTTGCCAGACGCATATTTCTTAGTTCAAAAATCATTCTTGTTACCATCAGTTATAAAAAAAAATCCCCAAAAAATCCACTAAAATTTTATTATCAGATCCCCAATACGAAATTTTCATCCCCAATCGTGAAAAAAAGCCCCATTTTGGTGACAAATCCCCTAAACTGGCAACACTGCACGAAGTGGCAATATTACTTTAAAATGAGTAAATAACGGCAAAATCTTGAGATTCTCATGAAAACTACAAAAAAAGAGAGATAGAGATAAACTTTAGTGGGTTAGTATTTTTGGGTGGAAAAGGGGGTGTTTAGTAATATTACTTAAAAGCTTTTATAAAAGTTCTAAAAAGAATGAATAACCAGACGCATGTTTTCTTCCATGTTATCAAAAGAAAATTTAAGGTTTTCCTAAGTTATAGCATTTCAGTGCATAAATTGGGATTTAAATTAAGTCTTCACTAAATACTTCTTTCAGCTTAATAATTTTTATAATATGAAAATGAAATAAAGTGCCGAACATTGCCTGAATAAAGTTTTCGTCGCATTTAAGCTTTAAAGCAACAATTATTTGTCAGTATCTTTGAATTCTTTGGCATATTATTTTCTTTAATAATGTACACACATTAGCACACACATATCTACACACATACATATGTATGTAAACATCGCTCATTTACTCAAACAACATCATAACTCACAAAACTAAATTTTTGAGTTAATAATGCAGAATTAATTTTCATATCGTTCTTCATATTGTGTAAAAATTTTAGATAAATATTTCGTTTACTCTTCTTTGGAGAGTAAAATCAAATGCAAATTTTAATTTCGTTTTCTGGCAAACTAGATTTTGTTGAGTTACGACGTTGTTTTCGCAAATGGGCGATATGTATAGTGAATACGAACATCGAAGAGGGAAAAAGCTAAAGAGAATGTAATTAACATTAACATAAATATGTTTAATTTTCTTAATCAAGCTTTCTGTTATATTTGTATTTGTTTAGTTTTGTTTCTGTTCGTAATTTCTTTTAGTTTTTCCCAAGATGCTAGCGGAAAATGTCTAAAAACAACGACAATTTTCCCAATAATTGCGTATACATGTGCGTGTTGTGTCATATAAAAAAAAAATAAAATATAAAGAAAATAAAATAAAAAACATAAAAACTGGGTGTTCCTTTCGAAAACAACCACACAGAAATAAATATGTTAAATGAAAACCGACAAGAAATATAACCTAAATGAAACATACTTACATACATACATTCATATGTGCATATGTACATATAAAAAATACCACACTATGATTATTTTAAATGAAGTGCTTAAAAAATACCGCATCAATAGGAAAATATGTTAAAAATTTGATAATAAAAAAAAGCTTAAATAAAACAATAAAAGAAGAGAACGAAAAATTGTTTGTTTTTATTATATCAAGGACTTTTTTCCAACAAAGAGGCGTTAACCTTTTATAAAAGCTAAAAAAAAAAGAAAGTTACAATAATAATGATTATAATAAGGCCTATAGACAAAATGCCGACAAGTGTGACCTTATAAATTTTGTATCCATATTTTCGAAGTACGAGTATGTATGTTTGTACCTTTTATAAATTTAGAAAAATAATTATATATCGTTTATTGGAAAAGCATAAGCGGAAAATAATGTCTTGGTAGCATATACTACATAAAGACATGTGTACATACTAACGTATTTACATACATATGTATGTATAAGAGTAAAAATCACATTCTCTTTTAAACCTTCTTAGAAACTGCCATCACCGCCGACCCACCTGTGCCCTAGTAACTAATTTAGGTGCAACATCTGCTTCCACGTCATACTTCTGCTGGGCTAAATGGCTTCCTCCTGTTCAAACATCAACCAGAAAAAGCCGACCGACCCACCTCTCCACCTGCTGCTGACTTGCACTATTCCCTGCACACACAAATAAGTATCTATGTATGTATGTATGTATCTACTTACGAATGTACGTAAGTATGAACATATTTCCATTGCAGATTTTACTGCTTTTCGCTGAATACACACAGCGCGCCGTTTTATTTACAACTAATTCACATTAGTGTGTAAATGTCGCTAAATATGTACATACATACATACGATATTTATATATATGTATACATATGTATGTGTGCCTTTTCTGTATGTATTAAAAAAAAACTATTAATGTCAGTTGGTCGGTACTCGTTATTCGAACGGTTAGTTTGCTAACACTGTTGGCTTAAAGACGGAAATACTCAAAGATCTATTAACCTCAAGGTATATTTACCTAAGTAAAGGTGTTTTACTTAAGACCTTCAAAACCCGGTTTCCACCAGCCAAAAAAGTCACTCAAAAAATTAGTGCTCTTCATATAAATTGTATACTGAACTCGACCGTCTGTGTTGTGGAAACACGTTTCTTCACTTCACAACTGTTATCATTATTAATTAACACTTTGAATTCTACCTTAGAGGTGTACACCTAGAACAAACAAAGATGTAAGTCCCAGTTCCCACTATTCAAGTCTTCCAGCTAAAGCTTATCATTTTTTCATCTTTGAACTTTCATCGGCGTTCACACAATGCAAGTCTTATTTTTTATGCATACTTTTGTATATACATGTGTGCTTTTTTAACATCACGAATGAGAAAGTAAAACGTATTGACTATACATGAAGCGGACTACTCGTTTTTTCTCCTCGTCTCTCTCTCGCTCTCTCTCTCTCTCTCTCGCTCTCTCTCTCTCCAACAAACTAATCAGCTTAGCAATAAGACTTTCATAGTGTAAACTAGGACTAACTAAACATTAAAGTCCTGCACCAGACCGTTTATAAGAACTTTCAAGACATGAGAGATTTTTCAAATGCTTTACGACAGCGAAATATCCTAAAACAAACGCTAAACAACACTGTTGGCAAGACAAACAACTGAAACATACATGGGTGGTCACGAATTTAAGACACGAAATTACACTTATATATTTCTGATTATTTTCACATCTTATCCAAAAAAATTTAGATCCCTGTTATTTTTCCCAAGATCCTAGTAATGGTATGTTAACAATGGTTTGTTAGATTTATTTTCCTTCGAATTTTTGTTTACATATTATATAGATTAACTTAAGTTTTAGTCTGGTCATGAATTTAAGACATAGGCAAAATAAAGGTTATTCACTAAAGTAAAGCTCAGCTTCATAAAATAATCTTAGTATTTGGTGGAAAATCCTTTATTTTGGATCACAGCAGTGCATCCCCTGGGTTAACTTTCAAATAATGCCATACAATGTTCTTTTGGAATGCCATACCAAGCTTTTTAGATTTCTTCCCATAAATCGCAAAATTTTTTTGGTTTTACTCCTCGTACATGCTCTTCAACATCATTCCACAAGTCCTCAATTGGATTGAGGTCCAGTTATTCAGCTGGACACTTCAGCACTGTGATATTCATCCTTATTCCAGTTGTCGACTTCGACGTCAATTTAACACAATACCAAAAAAGTGGGGCTTGTATACTCGTTCTCGATAATAAGTTTGTGCTACTGACAATCTATTTCCGTTCCATAAGGTCTAGAAAATAGCATAAACCTGTCAACAGGAGTCAGTAGTTTTCGAAAACGGTTACACAAGCCCCAATTTTTTGGTATTGTGTTAAAGTGACGTCGATGCCGACAATTGGAATAAGGGTGATTCTTTTCCTATAATGAACTCTTCACTAGGCGTAGGGTCATTATCATGCATAACTGTCCACAAAAGAGGCATGTTGTCCTCAGCGAATGGTATCATTATGCTTATCAGTATTTTTTTTAGTATTAATGTATCGTTCAGGACAAAAAGAAAAAGTTTCAATGAGAAAAATTTGCGTGGGTGTATTGCACAACGCAAACCACTTGTGTCAAAAAATAATTGTCAGTCCAGACAAGCGTTTTCAAGAGAACATCTCAATAAACTGACGAAATTTTTGAAAAATATACTTTGGAGCGACGAGTTGAAGTTTTGCCGTTTTAGTTCTGATGGAAAACAGTACGTATGATGCCCTCCAGACCTGCAGCATCACCCAAAGAACACCCTTAAATCAGTTAAGAATGGTGGTGGCAATGTCATGATGCAAGCAGCATTTTCCTGGCATGCTGTAGGGCCCATTCACAAGATTATCACTAAAATGGACCAGCACATTTACAAAAACATACTGACAAGCATTATAATACCATTCGCTGAGGACAACATGTGGACAGTTATGCATGATAATGACCCTACGCCTAGTGAAGAGTTGCAGCCCCCCCCCAAAGAATTGTTTCTGCCTCCTAGAAATATTAAAAATTGCATGTAATTATTTATTTTAATATTATTCATGAAAATCGCCAGTCATAATGCCCCCCTAGAAAAAATTTATAGCTACGCCAATGTGTAGCTGACTAGTCAGATGCAAAAGACATGTCGTGTGAAACCAGCTTAATGGAGTTTAAATTTGTTTCCTTTACAAAAAGTGTTTCTCTTTTTTTAGTAAAGAAAGTGCCACTAAACTGTGCTCACATCAGGGATGGGATTGAGAATTTTAAAATTGTAGCAACAACTTTCAAAAATTTTATTTTTTTTTCCATTAATTGTACTAAAATATTTGTTAGTTGCTCTGGCTACCCAAACCTTTTCACAAATTTGCTTGTTTAGAAGAAAAATAATGTGGAAAATGACGAGTTGACATTTTTTGATTTTCTCGTTGGGTTGTTCCTTCGCAATTCTATTTTCAAGTGAGAAGAATATGATTTTCATTGTCCAAAAGTGAAAATTGACATACACAATTAATTGAAAATAAATGCGGAATGAAATTACTAAAACTGGGGAGATTCCCTAAATGTACTAAATTAACCATTGGTGTACTATTGTACGTTTTGGGTTTGAATAGTACCAGAAAAAGTACAATTGTCATTATTTAAAATCATTACATTTAAATAAAAGATCATACACACACCTTCCCCGTCACAAAGTATTTTCTTCTTTACTTCTATACCTACAATAACTGAAACAAATGTCTTGCAAACAGTATTGTTCAGTTTTTGTTTTTGAAGACTTCGCTGCAGTAAAGCAAGTAAAGCAGCGAAGTTATTTTAAACATTTGCAAATTCTTTTAAATGGTCTTATGCAGGGCTCTACTAGTTAGTGCAATACCAAAATTACTTTAAGGGCCATTTTCACAACTTGCCTTTAGTTAAAGGTAGGATTTTGTCTGCTCGATAAAAAGTTTTGCATTATTACAACTGAAATTTTTTATTGTTATTATTATCAATAATAATAATATTTAATCGATAAAAAATAATAAATGAAGATTATATCGAGCCTTATTTTCGATTTTATCGTAAGCGACAAAAATTAAATTTTTCCTGTATCTTAAAAGTTATCAACAATTTTCCCATTTTGATAATTCTAAACTATGGGTAGGCCTATAAAATTTTAATTTCAATAAAAAACTCTATTTTCGATAACATGTCGCTTACGTTAAAATCGAAAAAGGGGCTCGATATAATGCAAATACATTTATCGGGCACACAAAATCCTGTCTTTAACTAAAGGCAAGTTGTGAAAATGTCCCTAAGAGTACCAAATAGTAATTATATAATAATATAAGTAATAATGTCATAAAATGTCAAAAAATTTGGTCGTATATAGACTTTTTCGGACACTGTTTTTAAATACATATCGCTCATTTGCTCAAAGAACGTCATAAATCAAAAAATGGAATTTTTGAGTTAATTATGCAAAACCAATTCTCATATCGTTCTTCATATTGTGTAAAAATTTCATGCAAATATCTTGTTTACTCAAGTTTTGAGAGCAAAATAAAATATTATTGTTCCATTAAGTTGTGTGTAAATTGAAAACTTTAAACTCGTTTTCTGGCAAACAAATTTTTTTTTGAGTTATGACGTTGTTTGAGTAAATGAGTGATGTGTACACTCCATACGTATATAAGATTCGGCACAGCCGAGTGTACCACCAAAATGAAACTTCTTATTGGAAGAGCCTTTTTAAAAAGGATTCATCTCAAGAGTGTTGTTGGAATGTATTGCTATTTTACAGAAACTCTTAAATCATATTACATATTGAGTTGCTTATAATTTTATGAACTGGTAGTGCTATAAATGCTTTTCTTATATGTATGACAATAACAATAATCAAAACAGATCTCGAAATGTGTTCCAAATAATTAGTTTTTATATAATAACATGTAATACAAGTTATATTTATTGTAAGAACTGTGAAGAATCATCAAAATATGTTCTTTTGCACTTGAGGGTTAATATTTTACCTCTTAAAGCATGAATACCGATTACCTGGTGTTCCTCAAAATGACCATGCGCAGTTTCATTTTTCCTTTTTTTCATGTTATCCAGAGATTCCTTAATGATTATCATTCATCATCATTACAATATACCAAGGCATAACTTCACTTTCAAGCCATTTGAAATAAAAATAATTAATATTGAAAAATAAAAACCATATACTCTCTATATGATGGTGACTTAAATTCAAGAGAAAAAAATATTAAAGAAAATATAAAAATTGTTTATCTAATAAATAAGTAAATGTCCCACTTGGGGACCAGAGGAAAAAGAAAATTGAGTTTTCTACAATCAATTTAAAAATGAGTTAAGAAAACGGGTCATATCTTTTGTGTAAAATTATTTTCCTAAAAAAACAAGCAACGTCCTTAAAGCATACACACACACACAAACATACATACATACATTTTTACATGGATATAATACTCGTATTCCTGGCTGCCTTTTTAATTAATATCTATGTACTGCACATCTATACATACGAGTACATACACACATACATATACATATGTATAAAGGAACTGCAAAAATAAGCTTTAAAAAAATCACATACCTATACATAAATATCAATTTGTTTAATTAATTGAAAATTATTAATTAATTTTAGTTTTTGCGGCCCCAATTTCAAATTTCTAAAATATAATTAAATAACAAAAAAAAAAAGAAAACTTGTGAAGTGATACATAATATAATTTGTTTTAAATCGACTCAAATATTATGGGCTGTGGACAAAGTAAAATTCATCTTTATCCTAGAAAATCGAAAAGTAAAGCGAATGGAAAGAAAGGAGGGCATGGTGAGTAATGAAAAATGTGCATAAAATTGTATCAAGAATAATGAAAGAAAAAAAAAGTAAAGTTGTAATCACTCATTTCTATTTTAAAGCACCCCACCTTTAGAATTATCCCCCAAAATCGTACGTCTACACGCCAAATCTAATATGTGTTTAGTGTAGTTGTGTGTGTACAATAGAATGTTTAAACATAAAATACTTTTTTTTTTAAAGGATACTAAATACCACCACCTGTTTGTTTATTTTATTAGTTAAAACATTAAAGTTTGTAGTATTAACGAATTTCGTAAGTGTCATAAGAAACTTTTTTATGCATTAATCCCATGTGCAGTAACAAAAATGAACTAAATACGTCCATTTGTTATAGGAACTGTCTTGAAAGTAAAAAAATACTGTCATACTTGTAAGTGCAAACGAATGGACTATTCAGCCTTAGGCCCAATAATTGACTTCTCAATTAAATGTCATTTAGTTAACTGCCACTTGAATTTAAGTTGCACTTGAATGTAGTTTAATTTATTCAGTAGTTAAATAAAGTTCTTATTCAATAACGTTGAAAGTACATGGCAGTACTAAAAAATTTCCAAAAATTATGGAAATCTTTCCAAACAACAGCTGTTTAATATAAATAAAAAAAAGTTAGGTTATCAATTTGTAGAAAAATAAAATTGCATAAAAACACATTTTATGAAACAAATACACAAGGTTGGGCGTTTAAGTTTTATTTAAATATCTGTCTGTCTGTACTTAAAAACTGAGTTCGGTACTTAAATAACATTTAAAAAGAAATGACACTTAATTGACAAGTCAATTATTGGGCCTAAGATACTCGTATTTACTTTCTCGTATTTGCATAACACAAAATTTAAATTCCTAGTGAAAAAAATTTCAATTAATTATCCAGGAACTACATTTTCTCTACTTTCAAAGTATCAATAAGTGTATATTTTTGACTTTTCAGGAATCGATTATTAACAACATGCGGACAATTAATTTAGAATTTAGGAAAAGCAAAAAAGAACATAAGAAAAATGGGATTTTTTCTAATAAAGAGAAGTAATATTCAGGCAAGGAATGCCTACTGTATTACTAGTATATATATACTACTAGGTGTTACCTTCTTTAGGAAAGGGATAGTGATAGAGAAGACAAGTGGTGATGGAACATATAGAGGAAAGAAAGCTTCATTCTTTTACAACTCTGATTTTTTGCACGTTTCTAATAATGCAGTGTTGCAGCGCCTCTGGTGTCAATGAGGCGTATTAAATTTTTAAAGCTGTACTTAGTTGCCATTTTATTGGTTATTTTACTTCTCCATTGATTCTGCTACACAATAGCGACGAAGTGACCAGTGGCTATGCCTTCATCACTTAAACTTTCCTACAGCACCTCAGAAAAATGCGTGGTGTTGTTATTTTAATGACGGTCGGAGACCGGGCTCGAACGCAAGACCTTCGGTTTTGTAGTCAACGTGCTAACGATTTCACCCAACGTTACACTAATCTTAACATCATTAATATGTATCAAAAAGATAATTTCTTGACTTAACTTGAACTTCTTCCTTGTAAAAATCATTACAAATGATTAAAATTTACACTACTTCCGGATCACAAGTTCAGGATATTATTGACTTCCTTGGAAGCTCTTTTTTTATTGGGCTATAGTTCATGCTCGGTCGTTAATAACCATTGAATATCGATGTGAAATTTGTTGGTCTTTTACTTATTAATTTTTTTAAACGATCTAACTTTTTGTAGATTTTTTTAAATTTTGACTTAAATTCCTCATTTCTCCAGTTCCCGGTATTTCGCTTAGAGAACTTGTGTGAGCCCCTGCTGGAAATTTTCTATCTATCACATGTGAATAGGGGACAAACCACCAAACCATCTACACACATACATAAGTAGTTTATCGGTAAAAGTTTTGCATACATACACTCTCATTTAAAGGGTCTTCTAATAGGGACTAACTAACAGTTGTTAGCGCCCATATTAATGAAGTTGCATCTGTCAAACTCGCTGTCATTTATTCGATCGGCTTTGCCAACTAATTATGGACGTATATAGCATTCAGCAACACCTGCAAATGATAAAATAGGTGATCTGTTCGCACAATTGTGGGCGCTCCGCTCATTTTGCGGTTGGATGTTTAATAACTTCTTTTAGTCAGTATTGGATGATATAGACACCAACGCCATGTGGTTGTAACGGGACGGCACTACGTGACATACAGCTATGTCACAATGGACATTCTGCCCAAGCGATTAAGGCGCTGATCACCTCAAGTGAAGATGTTGTTAAGTAAACGTTCCGAATTCGCGCCACCCAGTGATATCACGGCAGATATTTGGACAATGTTATATTCCCACAGGCCTTTCAAACTAATAAAAAAAATTATGTGAAAACTAATTTCAGCAAAAAATATGCACTTTATTAAAATAATGGAGGCTCGAGGAACATTTGTGCTGTAAAGGATATCTCCAGAAAAACATATGTAAATGTGAAAAAATATCAAGTTCCTATCCAAAATTTCAGCCATTAAAAGTAGTGAGATAAAAACTTTGACCAAGTTCTTCTTTGGCACAATACCTAGTTATTACTACAATAGTTTTTTAAGATTTATTTAATCACCCTTATTTCAATTGTCGACATCGACGTCACTTTAACACAATACCAAAAAATTGGGGCTTGTGTAACCGTTTTCGAAAACTACTGACTCCTGTTGACAGGTTTATGCTATTTTCTAGACCTTATGGAACGGAAATAGATTGTCAGTAGCACAAACTTATTCTCGAGAACGAGTATACAAGCCCCACTTTTTTGGTATTGTGTTAAATTGACGTCGAAGTCGACAACTGGAATAAGGATGAATATTTGGAAGCAAAAATGCATATCAGTTAGACCACTTTCATAATTAAGGGCACATACATATATATATATATATTGTCCGTACGGAACCCTTCGTGTCAAAGTCGCACTTTACTGAATTTATTTACATTCACTGGGACTGATAGCGGGGAAAATGTTCACGGGAGATTCACGATAGCATGTTCCCCTTCTAGGGAAATGAAAATTTCAAGGGTACAAAAATTCCACTTAGAAAAGCCGACTGTCATTTCATGAATGGTAGTCTTCCGATGTGCATGAATAATTTCTACAACACGAAGATACCCGATTTCGCCTTCGCTTCGGATACTTGAAAAAAGCTTCCGAATTTTGATATAGAATAAACTTAAAGAGACCATAAATAGTTTTCTCCTGGCGAAAGATTTTTCCATGTGCAACTTGGCTTACTCACGCCGTTACAAATTCACTATCAATATTTGGCCACATCCTGTACATATTTACAATTGTTGGTTCATCAAATAGTTTTTTATTCTTTTCTTCCCATACTCCTTCCGGTCTGTCCCTATTGCTTGATTGTTTTTCAAAACTCGAAGAATATAAAAACGTTTGAATAGATAGAATATGTATATTATATATTTTTATGTTAATAATAAAAGGAGAGCAACACTTTGCAATAACTGATTGATTTTTACTAATTTGTTACTTGATTAAAAGGAAGAGGAAAAAAGTACAGACACAGCAACAACAATACTTTTCTACTGGCAGATTGTATTCTTCACAATATACTCGTATTGCACATTAATGTCCTGCACAAGACCATTTATAAGATCTTTCAAGACATGAGCGATTTTTCGAATGCTTTACTACAGCGAAATATTCTAAAACAAACGCTAAACAACACTGTTGGCAAGACAAACAACTGAAAAAAAAAAATGTTAAACAACAGTGTTGTTTAGCATTTGTTTTAGAATATTTCGCTGTAGTAAAGCATTCGAAAAATCGCTCATGTCTTGAAAGATCTTATAAATGGTCTTGTGCAGGACCTTATTGCGCATAATAAGTAAGTAAGTAAGTACGAATACGAGTATTTAGTAGCATTATGGTGATGAGTTTTTCATTTTTTTTTTTTTGTTTCTTAGTGCAACGTGGAATATAGAAAATAAGGTAGTGTAGAAATAACAACAACAAATTGCAAAGATACACATAAATTGTCATCAAGTGTAGAAAAGAAAATAGATTGAAAACAAAGGATTCAGGTCATGCAAAAGTATTTTTCTATTTGTTAAGGTATTATTGTACTTTTGGAGATGTGACAAAAAAAAAACTACAACTAGAATAACAGCAGTATTATAAAATCAAAACAGTTACATGCTTATATCGATTAATATTATTAGAAGAAAAATTGAAGGGAGATTTGAACCCACTTTTCAAATTACATATTAATAATTATGTAATCTAAGCCGAGGCAAATTATTTCGTATTAAAGTCCTGGAATAACATTTTCATTACCATTACATGGTTAAGAATTAGAGTTTCCTGCCCGCATAAGAATCTTTTAGCGCGTTCAAGCGGCAAATTGCTTACATATTAGGTGTTAGAGATTCCTTTTAGCTTCCTTATTAGTTCCTTTTACTCCATATGACGCACGGTTATAAGTACAACATGGCCAAATTATTAGCAAAAGCTCTTTTTCATTTGTAGGCGATTCAGAAGCAGAGACAGACGAGGAGGAAGGTCATATCGAAGATACAGAAAATCGAGATCGAGATCGAGATAGAGATAGAGCTGAGGAGTCTGAAGAAAGTAGCAATAAAGAATCTGGAGAATCGGATGAGGAGGTATCGGTTTCCTTGCTGAGAGCGAGGAATATGTCCTTACTACAAAGCCAGTGAGTGTTTTTATTAATATTAATTATTGCGTAATTAAATACTCTAATAATTGCCCTGTTTTAGGGAAATTTCCAGTAGTCAGCAAAACTTTTTCCGGATGCTGGACAAAAAAATAGAAGAGGTAAGTAGTTATGAAAAAATTTGCAGTAAATGGTATTTATTAATATGTGTAAAATAATTACAGGGACCGGACTACGACTCAAATAGTGAAACAGAAATTGCACTGGAAGAAGCTCGCTTGAATGCTTTGGTGCAACATTGGGAATCGGCCAGTCTGACGGCCTCAATGTGTTCCTCAGCCAGCCGTTCATTGCAAACAACACCAGTAAGGCAGACGCCAGCCAAACAATTAACCACGGCCGTTCGAAATATGCTGCCAGCTGGTTTACCGCCCCAAATTCTAAATTCAGAGTTTCTACCTCATGCTGGTGCAACACCTACAACCAGCCAACTAACGGCCAGTGGTACACTCAAACTTACGCCTAGTAAACAAATAACCATTCCTCAAATGAATTCTGGCATGTTACATCAAATATCGGTTATGCCACAGATACCTTTAAGTATAAATACCGAAACAGCGTCGCCAAACTTGGCTACCGTAACCGCTAATTCGTCCAATGCGCTAGAAATAATGCAAGCGCCTAATGCACAAACTACTCAACAATATATGTTGGCCATACCGACAGGGTCCTCGCCGCTGTTAGGCAAAGCAGGGCAGGTTAGTCCAAAGCGTTTGGTTGATGGACGTTTATTAATGAACACGACGACGAGCCCTTTGTGTAACACGCAACAAATGCAACCACCCCCGCCGACTAATCCTCTACAACAGTATATAACTGCTACCCCGCCAAATTTACAACAAACGACCGCATTAAATTATGTCAATTGTGGACGAGCTCCGCCACCGCCTCAATCAGCGGTGGGCTTGCAATTGACATATTATGGGCAAGCTGCCACGATGCAACAGTATGGTGAAACTATAACACAACACCAGCAGCAGCAGCAACTCCAGCAACAACACTATGAACAAACTCCACACAGCCAAAGTCAAACACCCTCCTCATCAACATCCATTGGGCCAGGCCCCTATTATGGTGATGTCATGCATAACGCTCAGGCAAGTAATCACATAAATATGTACATATGTACATGCATATGTATGTACATATGTACAAATGTTTATATACTTTAAGTAAAACACAGTGGGACTGACAAAAATTCGTAATAAAAAATCTAACGGACATGTCACAGAGTTCAATTCCGTTCGGAATCGGAATTCAATTCACCCCATTTTTGTTGGAGATTCTGTCTAAAAAAGAAAACTAAAATACGGAAATTTGTTAGGTGTGTCCAGACTGTGGTATGCTGGGGTAAGGTCCGGCTAGGGCTTAACATTTTGAGGTTTATTCAATTCCGATTTTGAACGGAATTGAACCCTGGGACACGGCCGTAAGTTATGGAAAAGTTTGCCACTAAACATTTTTTCAAAGTAGGTCCGTCTTATCCCATAGATTTGTAATTGCACAAGTAATTGAATTTTTTTAAGTTTCTACGAACAAACGTGAAAGTTAAAAGGAGTAGAATAGTTTTTTTAATTTTTTAAATTTAACAACGTATAACTTTTGACTGCATAGGCGTATAAGGATGTTCTGGGCGGGGCGGGTGTAGGTGTGGGGGAGTGGTTCAATGCACCCAAAGAATTGCTTGTGCGCCCTCTAGGACTATTAAAAATTACCTGAATTATCCATGTTAATATTATTTAATCATAAAAATCACCAGTCGTACTGCCTGTCGTTTGAGACACTTGGAAGGATAGCAAAGAGGTTATACATTATTACATGTGCTGAGTACTAAAACAACATGATTTCTGAATAAACCATATCAACAATGCAGGATCTTGCATTGATGCAATATGAAAAACTCCTTTTTCGTTGCAATATGAAAAACTCCTTTTCCTTCGCTAGAGCAGAGCAGTGACAATGAAGGTTTTCAACGGATTCCTACACGGTTTCCTCAACACGACTGCTTATACACAAGTCGTTGTATGGCAGATTCAATTTCTTAGCATGTATACCTACTTACATACATATATAACCGTTCCCTGTTAATATACAACTTAAGATCAAATCATGGCCAAGTCAACCGTGGAGGTTTAACAAGTAACCTTGCTCCAGCCTTAACTATCCTGTCCCCGAGGTAATTTTCGAATAAATTTGTGTATTAAGAGACGTCCAACAAGTGTAAAACAAATTCGATGCCTCATATACGTCCTATATAAGTTTAATCGCAGCAGTCTTATTGTACCTAAAGGTTCAATCAGACGTGCCATAACTATAACCACAGAAGACAGCTGTTCGAACCAAACTTATGGGCAACACTATATATGATTATAGGTAACTCGCCAGAACGTCATAGCCATTACCATGGAAACCAATTGAATTTAGGTTTGGTTATGGCTATGACACACGTCTAATTTAAGCTTAAGGCGGTTAACTAGACTTGTATCGAACTCTTTCAGTAGCTGTGTGTTCGATTGAAGGTTTGTATTTAAAACGAGCCGCTGAAAGAGTTCGATACAAGTGGACGGTTAACCGTCCTTCTTGCTGAATTTCCTACACCCACCTAGCTGTCTGATTTTCGTCTTTCTGTGAACACCTCCAGCATGTCATTCTGATGTTGTGACATCGTACACATACTACGTAACTGAAATACCAACACCAATTTCTGTATCCGGAAAAGGTGCGGTTGAACGATGGTAAATACTCGTATTTTTCGGAAAACCTAAGTGTTGTAATAATACAGCATGGCTAGATAAACTCAAGTAACTGATGTGTGGAAAAGTCGATTGCTTGTAGTCTGATCGCTGAGTTCATTGCCAATTGCTTGACCATCAGTTGAGTTTGCGGTCAGGACTTTATTATGAAAAGTGCCTTGGTGTGCTTATGATCAAGGCAACAGGACATAGCATCCCATCTATGATGCTACAGCAGGTAGACATACATACATACATACCATACGTCAGTATAGGGTTGATCACTGCATTGAAGAGCTATTTCCAGCTCATGGGATTGTGTCATAAACTTTTTTATGTGTATAAAGCAATGCCGGCCTTATTCGTCGTAGTTTGTACTTTTCGAGTAAAATGTCGAACTTAAAGAAAGTTCTATAGAAGGAGAGATAAAAAGACTGCTCGCTGCTAGGTTTGACTGTTTGCCAATCTTTTAATCTTAGCTTTATCTCGGACATACTACGTAAAAAAATTCTCTATTCACATTCCTTAATTGAAATTTTTTACCATTTTTCCTTTTCCCTTTTTTTAATTTAGGCTCCCAATACTGAATATCGATTCCCACCAGCCATCAGTGTGCAACGTTTGGCCCCACAGGTGCAACGACAACTGCGCGAAACCCAAGAACTAATTAAAGACTCATGTCCACAACTGTACGCTGCAGGCTATGGCAGTCCCGGGCCACCGCCTTTGCGCAATCAAGCGGCTGTTACAACACGTAATCATCCAACCAACAGAAGACCTACCCTGGAGACACAATTCTCCCAGGAACTCTCGTGATATCTACACAATTAACACAAACAGTAAAACCAATACATACACACATACATACATACACACACACACATACATACATACACACACACACATACATACATAATTAACTAAAGATAACTAAGGCAAAAAACTTAGCACGTTAACAAAGTAAATTAAAAACCATAAGTAAAAAAATCACAGAGTGGCTGATTAAAACACATACATTCATGCATACATATGTACATCAATAAATACATCATGTGGATGTGGTGATTATAGAGAGAGTACTTTAGGCGATTTAGTAATTAATAGACTTGCTTTAGAGTCAAGAAAAGCAGAATTAGAAAATGTTAAGAGACATTCTTAAGTATATTACGAGTACTAGACAAAACTAAACAATTGCTAAATAATAATTTCGTTAAATAATGATTCCGAATAATTCAAAACCTATAAAATTAAGAAGAAATCAAGCCAAATATTTAACAAGCGAAAAACACTTACACACACAAATTGCAAAATACCAAAAAGGACTCTGTTTTTTTTATTTTTCATTTATTAACAAAAGTATTTACAACAAATATTTTCAAATTATCGCAATTTTTCGCTCGCCCCCCCCCACCCCATATTTATAAAATGTACATACATACATACCACACGCACGAAAAACATTCATAAATGGGAGTAACATTAAATTTCATAAAGGACTCTCATGCCAAACTAAACTAACAAAAAAAAAAATGGAAACCTACATACACACACATAATCACTTCCGCATACAACACTCTATTCATATACACATGTTTTATTATACACACATACATATGCACATACAGAAATGCATACATCCAATGTGTGTACATATGTATGTATGTACAATGTTTAAATGTGTTTAAAGAAATCCTGATGCACCAAAATAGGAATTACGACGTATACAACAAAATAAGCAGCAGTAAAAACAAACAATATTTTCAAAACTTAAAGAAATACTACGAGTATATAAAAATCATTAATATTTGCATTCTTTTCAATTGAAATATTGCAATTAATTTGAAAACGAATTAGTAGACTCCTCCATCCACAGTGTTGGGAAAACTATGGGAACTAGGCGCTGAGAAAAGTGCCGATAGTTCTTTTATACATCTAACATGTCCACAATTTCAGTCACGCCAGGGCTTTTCTTATTTACATTTGCCTTTTGAATTATTACCATCCATAGCAGTTGCAGCAGCATAATTAAGACCATAGACTATGCAATATTATTGAGTACTTTATAGCTATAATTATTGTGGTTTTGCTTCACACTATGCAATAAATTACACTATATTTAAAAAAAAAAGTATATGCAGCAATTTTTCTTTCTTATGTATACATATATGTACATACATACATAAATACAGAGGCAATTTTATTGTACAATATCAATTATTGTACAATAATATTGCAGTTTGTCGAAGTATAAATAATAACACTGTGCAAGAACCAAAAAAGTGATTCTGGCAGAGGCGGCCAAAAATTCTGTGGCACTATGGAAAAAGTGCTTAAGTCATATTTTACTGTTTTGCAGTAAAGCATTTTTAAACTTTGAAATCTATTTCTTTTACAGTTATATGTATTATGAAATTCAGTATTCAATTAAATTTCTTTTAGAAAATTTCGTTCTACACACTATAAATCATGATATAAATTATTAACATCCATTCCAGATGCATAACAAAACAGTCCGAACTTGTACAAAGTAATCCAAAAGCTTTCCAGATAGCAATTTTTGTGCAATTTTGAGAGCGAATGCGATTTTATCATTTCCTGTACAAACTAGTACGAACTTTTTCTTCTGGGTAAGTTCGGACAAGAATTGAATAATCAGCTGTTTTTTGTTTACATATGAAACTGAAATATTAATCAGAAAATTTGCAAATATGGAAAAAAAGTTTTTACACACAGATCTATTAAAAAGCAAAATGAACGGGTTTTGAAATAAAGCTTAAGTTGTAAGTACATTTGTGCTTATTTTTCCATTTCTTTAATATAAAAAAATTATTTTTATGATTTTTTAAATAATTCACGTAACTTCTACTTTTTTGGAGATTTTTTTCATTTACTTTCTACAGCTGTTGCCAATGATGCAAATTTTATGTTTTTATAATGTTATGCGTTTTAAGCGACTAAAACCACTAAAATAACATTTAATTTAAAATTTCATTAGTCCGAACTTTAACAAAATCTTGTGGAACACACCTAGTATATAAGGTTTCTTCCATTCTCTCATTTTTTTCTTGTCGTTCTCCGTCTGACAAGTATAACGATTGTATTTATTTAACATTTCCCCTCTGTTTCCTGATTGTTTGAAAATTTCATTCAAAAATTATTTCAAAATTGCTTTTATAAAATACAGAATGTATAAATTAAACAATTAAGTAAAAATATGAGCGCAGCATATTTTAAACTGCCCTCATTTCCTGGTGTGGTGTTCGTCAACAGTGGCTAAGAGCCTATAAGATCTGAGAAATGGACTTTCCAAGGGATCTGATCAGTTATTCAAACAACTTTTTTGTAGAAAAGGATGTTACAATCAACAAGAAACGAATTGTGTATGTAGATTAAACAAAATGCAATATCAATCAATATTTGTTAAACTTAATGAAAATTCATTGTCAACTAATGAAAATCATCACTCAATTTGGTTTCTCAATGCTAAAATTTAGATGCAACTAAACTTAAAAATATAACCACTTTTCAAAATTCACAGATATGTAGTTATGTATAATCACTTTATGTATTCATAAATTTTTGTTAAGATAATTACACATTTTTGTAAAAAATTTCTAGGGGAAAATTTTTTCTTTATTTCTCTCAAAAAAAAACAAACTTCAAAAATCCTTATTTTTCAAAACAAAGAGAGAATAATGGAAGTACCTTCTATATTTATATCAAGCTATAAATAATACATTGGATTTGAAATATACCAAAGTATAAGCTTGTATTTCAAATACATATCGGCGGGTGGTTACTCCTTTGCCGCACAGATATTAAGAATACATTATTATTGCAGTAACAACCCGAAAAATTAAAAATTATAAGAAGCAAGTCATTGCGCTACAACTTCCTGAAAAAGTGCACAAAATAAATGAAATTTCGCTCAGGGGTACTTTCGAATATGGAGATTACAGGGCACCTAACGGTTATCTCAACATCTTATTTCGATTTAAGCACTTTTTCCTTTTTGCCATAGAATTATACATATAAAAACACGGTTGTAGGTACATAGATAGCTTACTTTTGGTGGAGGAAAAAATGTAATCCTTGCATTTTAAGTAAAATCCTTTCCATTTCAAAAAGGGGGATATAACGTTTTAATATGCTCTACAAATATATTCACCATAAAATTCTGTAATCATTGAAATATATAGTATGTATGTACATACATACATACATAAGTATGTATATATATCGCTCATTAACTCAAACAACGTCACAAAATAGTTTTAAGTTTTCAATTTACACCAGCTACGTCCAAACACTCTGAAAGCCCTTAAATTTGTTCTTGTTTCTTTGCAAAGTAAGAGCAAGCATTGCTGACTGTTGTGTTGTTGTTGTGGATGTTGTATTCTCATCGGTGTGAAAGCACAAAAGCTTTTTATAAAAGTTTGCAAATTGTGCATATGGCGTGGATTTACACACAATTTAATGGAAAATGCACATTTTATTTGTCTCTCAAGAGTTGAGTAAACAAGATGTTTGTAGGAAATTTTTACACAATATGAAGAACAATATGGGGATTAATTCTGCATCACTAATAAAAATTTAATTTTTTTGAGTTATGACATTGTTTGAGTAAATGAGCGATATGTATATGTAAATATGATAATATAGCTGAGCTACCCTGAAAATACTATTGGACTACGTGGTCCAATCTAGATGAAACAGACTAATTACATAATGGTCCCATGCAGTGATGGGACAAGGGTAAATACCCAAATGGTAAATTGGGTATTTAAATGTAAATACCCAGGTATTTACCCAAGCACCTGGGTATTCACCCAAAATGTGGGTATAAATTAGAATAAAGAAAAATTTAAATAAATTTAAAGAATTTAATTTTTTATTATGAATTAGATTTTTTAAAACAAATGAAATAATTTTAAAATTTAATCGTAATCGCTGTCGCTGTCCGTATCCGATAAAAACCCATATTGAGTAGAGTGCGTGCATTCTGCTGAAGGTGGTAAACTATTTTTAAAAAGCAAGTTCCAGTTTCAGTCAAAACTGCCTTATCTGAGCAAAACGCATCAAGAAATGTATAAACAAAATACACTTAAATAAAATATGTTCAAAATAAATTCGAAAATGTTCACATTTCTCTTACTCTACTTAACAACGAGTATTTTTTATTCAAATGAGTATTTACCCGAAATTAGATAAATACCCGGGTATGAAATTGGGTACAAATGGGTAAATACCCAGCGTTGGGTAAATACCCAGGTCTAAAACCATCTCTAGTCCCATGTAATGCAATCATGGATCATAACGTTTTCACACCATGCTGTGTACGATATGTGTTCGTGTTTAAACGATTACGATCGTTCTTCTTAAGTCTTAATTTACACTAATGCCCGTAATTTCTACCCATAGATATCTATTAGTGTAAAGATATCTATCGTGTAAGTCAAATTTTACAAGGCAAGCTCGTAGGTAACAAGTTTAGGTAAATTATCTGTGTGTAGAAGTTACGGGCATAAGCAAGTCTTATTGCTAAGCTGATTAGTTTGTTGGAGAGAGAGACGAGGGGAACATATATTTTTCTTTTCCCCTCGTCCCACTCTCCTAAAAAACTAATCAGCTTACCAATAAGACTTGCTGAGTGTAAATTAGGACTAAGCCTGGATCACACGATCGGCAAAATGTACCGATTTTCGTCGGCTCACTGAAATAAAGTCATAAGTAACAAGGTAAATTTGCCTTATTTCTCAACTAATTGAAATATAAGGTCATAATTGCAGCACACTGCATTGGTAGTAAAGCCACATAGACTTATTCAAGTATGAATTAAGTAATAATGCCATTTTGGCTTATTACTTATGCCTTTAGTGCAGTGAGCCGACAAAAATTGGTACATTGTATGCGAGTAGTCTATAACTATTCCATATGGAGTAGTTTTGGCGTTAGTCCGATGTAATTTAAAATTGGACCATGTGGTCCAACCCTAGGACATCGCAATGATATAAAATCAAAAAAATAGCTTACAATTTGTGTTCGGGTAGCTAAAAACAATCGTTTAACACATATGTACATATTTAATAACTTTTCATATTAAAATACTTTATCGAAAGCTAAATTATGCTCGATTGAATGAATATTCGTTACTCAAAGAAATTTTCGATTCACATAATGTGAATTTAACATTCGATTTTCGATGTTCGATAGCCAGCGAAGATCGAAAATCGAGTGCAACACATAAATATGTGACAGCGCATGGAGAAAGGGGCCTAAGGTTAAAAATTAATTTTCACTTTTTTTTATTTGGACAACATCTGAGCATCGAATGAGACCGATCCCATGCCCCAAAAGTGTTCCCTCCCAGAGATATGCGCGTTTTACGAAATTGAAGTCGATGATTCTAAGGTTATGTGAAAAATTTTCGTACTAACAGAGTGATATTCACAATTTAAAAGAATTATAAATGAGTATTTATTATAATTCACAATCAATAATTTCCGAAAATAAACCTGGATTCGAAAAGCGCGAGCAAAATTGATATCAAACTCATGGAAACAGCGCGCTACGTAGAAAACAGTAAAAACAAACTACACAAAACAAGAGGTAGGGACGACCTACGCGCGTTTTCAATGTTGACCAACACGTTCCTGACGAGATGTTCCATGAGATGTGTCGCTTTCAAATGAGACCATCACCAACACACTCAGTGATGGTACACTAAAGATACACGTATTTAAATCTTTAAAATTACTCTCCTGAACAAAGCCGGTTTTTACCCTTAAGTCCCTTTCTATTTTACGCGTCACATATGTAGATAATTTCTAAACATTTCTATAATTTCCTCAAGCCCACCCCCTTTACAAATACTTTTTACATACATGTAATAAAATTCCACATAAAATCTATAAAACTGTCACTCGTAAGGATCAATCGCAAATGCAAGTTTAAAGCAGAGCGCAAGGCCCATGCATAAATATGGTCGGCAGCGAAAAAGAGCAATTATCATTCGCGATGGCTAATAGCCTTGATTGTGGCCGTTATGACTGTGTGAACAAAAAAATTCCACCGTTTTAATGCAATAGGAACTTGATAATTAATTATCCCCATTTTTTTCCAATACTGTATACTATAAAAAAATGAAACCATTGAGAATTATTACTGTTTTACAATTGTGCGTTCAATGTACTGTACTGCAAATTAAAAACAAAAAACAAAAACAAAACAAGACAAAAGAAAAACTTTATAATCGTACATGTATTGAATTTTAAGTAATTTAAAAAAAAAAATTAAGAAAATTGAAAAAGAAAACCAAAATAATGATAATGTGTAGCATATTATTATTAATATTATTTATTTATTAATAAATTATTATAATTATTAAAATATTGTATTTATAAATAATTTATTACAATGATCATTATTAGTTCTATATACTCTTATTTGATGTAAAATAGTTTTTTCTTATAAAACAAAAAATGAAATCAATAATAATGAAGCCAAAAGAAAAAAATAACAAGAACATGATAAATAAATGACGATACGATGATGATGATGATGATGATGATGATGTTAGATTTGCAAGTTTTCTTAATAATACCAAATTAAACATTTCTTTTGGAAAAATTTAATGTGCGCCTATTGGAAAATTTTGCTTATTTATGTACAATAGGGCTGGTGAATTTGTTTTCATTAAAAAATCGTATCCGCTTCGTCAAGGGCCGGCTACACGTGAAAATCGTCGAAAGCGTTTCTCAAGTTAAATATTCCAGGATTGACTAATATAAAAATTGTCACAAACGAAGCGGACATTTGACATTCACCTTCGTCCAGGTGAAATCAAATCTTTGCTTCGCTTACGACAATTTTTATAGATTTGGAATATTTAATTTGAAATTTTGGAATATTTAATTTGAAACGCGCTTTTGGCGGACGAAAGGACTTTCGACTCTATGTGAGCTGCGCTTTCCTTGCTGTTTCAATTTTCTGGCCTTCGATAAATTATCATTACAATTACCAATTGAAAATCGCCTGATCAAAAATGTTTTATCGCCCCAAAAATTATTGTACACAAAGTGGACGATTGTTCGGGTGGTTAAATTTTAAAGGCCCTATACTTATGCTTTTCTGTAACTTTTTTTTTTTAAATAAAATTACTATGTAGTTATAATTTTTAATTTATTTTGTCTTTTTTAATCTCGGGCGATATATAATTTTTTGTGATTTTTCATTTCGAAATTTTGCGCGATTTTTCATATTTATTTTTGGGCGATATTTCATGGAACCGTATTTTTTGTCTTGTGTGTGGTCTTGCTTAGTGCTGGCTCCATAGATTGTTGATAAACGATGTTTAATGCGTATTCCGGAATCGTATGTTTAATGGTGGAGTGAGTTGGTCAATCATGAACCCTTTTAGGTTACCAGGAACCAATCCACAGCAGCATTGCTTTCTTATGCACTGACATTTACCGATATAAAACAAATTGTTTAAAGATTTTAAGAATTCTGAAAACAATCAGGTATGTGATGGAAAATTATCGTTTTCAAAACGATTTCATAACAATCGTTTTGAAAAGGTGTGATGAACTCCAATCGGTTTTGAGTGTCATTTATGAGCTAATCTTAAACTACTGACTTCTAAAAAGCAGACTAGAAGATTAAATATAACCATATAACAGGGCTGTGAAAAAAAATCATCAAAAATGTTTGGAAAAAATATTAAAATCAAGTTCTAAAATTATTGAGAAAACGACTTTAGGAAACATATCATACCTTTTGTCGTTTTCAAATTGTTTTTATGTCTAAATCGTTTTTCATCACATACCTTAATATGAGGCCTTGATTTTGTTTTTGATTTCTCTATGATATTTATTAAGCAAAACTTTTAACTTCTTCACAATACTTTTTTTCATTATTTTATGCAACAACCGCCAAAAAGCGGGATTTAAAAATGATTTTTTTTTAAGCGGGATGTGTAATAAACACATACACAGTTTCGTATGTGCATACTTAGAAACACAGTTCTCAACTCTAAAGAAACGCTTTTAACGCTTTTTTTTTTATTTATAAACATATATAAATAAAAATCAAATATCGCTCGTTGGTATTCGGACCGGCTGCACCGTATTTTTTTACAGCTATGCTATTTATTGCGCGATACAGGAGTTATGCGGCCCCTACACGTTGTAAAAATTTTTTTTTATAGGGTCAACATGAGTTCTGGGGGTCTACTCTGTAATTCGAAACGAAAGCAAATGCTTTCGAATTGTAATGTTAATACCATACAAATTCGAAAGCTTTTTCTTTCGTTTCGAAATACAGCTCTACTTTCCATAGATGCAATTTTGATGGAAAAAAAAAGATCAAGAAAAAAATATAAATACGGGTTTTTATATTCTATATATATATATATATATTATTGCGCTTTCGCATTTTTGCTTTTATTTTTGACACACTTTGTTTTATTAGCACGATGTTGATTACAAAGCGTCAGAGTGAAAATGAAAAACGAAAAAAGAAGTCGCCATCACACGAACCAATTTGATAGCTAAGTTGTTCGTCAGTTGAATGAAAATTAAAATTTTTTTATTATTCATTCAAACAGCGTCCAACCGTTAGCCAATCAGACATCTAACGTAACAACTGGTTGTACAACAAGTCGCAACGTGTAGGGGCCGGGCCGCATTAGGACGTAATTTTCGTAACAAAAAAAATTATAAATTTACTTTTTTTCATTTCTTTATACTTAAAAGCAGAGTACGAAAATAAACGATACAAATTGTTTGATTTTGTTTTATTTCGTTCTTTGAAGTTAGTGAAACAAAAGCAATGAGAACGATTGCTCAATTTGTTTTTGTTTTGTTTTTGCACATGAGCACAAACTAGAGAACACAACCGATCGGCTGTAAGCCGGCTATTAAATCGTACGCCGCTGGAAAAGAAAATAATGGGAAATAAATGAAAAAGTTTTGAAATATTTGCAGAGAGTTTGACATCATCATATAATATAATTTTATTGCATTGTTATTTCACACATGAAATTTGTTTTATATAGCTATTAGAGATCGACCGAAGGCGTTTTTTTTTTGGCCGAAGCCGAAGCCGAAGCTGAACTTCGGCTAAAATCCTAAACTTTGGCCAAAACCGAAGCCGAAGCCGAATGTTTTAAATTTTAAAAATAATACTTGTTTTATATGAATTAAGAAAAAATTTTGCTTTTTTGAGATCACTGAAATACCTGTAATATCTATTGGATACATAACAAGAAAAATAAAACTATTTTGCAATTTCTAGATTGCTTTTTCATTTGATCACTCACAAGAACGTCCAAGTAAAAGAAAATAGAAAGCAACAGGGTTGTATTTCAAAGCAACCCTTTCAAAACGTTAAACACAATACAAACTGTCGGCGAGCAACGACCAAAAATAATGTTATTTTTCAAGCTTGGAATGAAAAATATTCGGCTTCGGCTAATCGGCCGATTTTTGCCGTAGGCCGAATGTTGGCCGATTACCAATTTTTGGCCGAAGGCCGAAGCCGAAGCCGATTAATCGGTCGAACTCTAATAGCTAACTAAGGCCGGGTTTACATCTGTGTGTCATGTACCCAAAAAATCGTAACCACTAATTGCTAATGAAAAAGGGCCAATCCCACGATGTCAACAACGTTCGACTTGTCACACACTTACATTCAAAACAAAAACAAATGTAAGTGTGCGACAAGACGAACGTTGTCGACATCGTGGGACAGGCCCAAACTTTTCGATTCAGACATGTATGTATTTATTGATTTAAACAGTTTCCAATCATGTTTGATTCTATAAAATTCTCTATTAGCTATGTATGAATATGTTTAACTTAATTAATACGTGTCTGAATTAAACATTTTTTTCTATGTTTATGATTTGAACAGGCTAAAGTTCGTATCGCTTTGTAAGCCAAATTACATGTGATAATTATTAATGAACAAATAGCACCAAAGTTTGTTGTAAATGTTCTGACTAACAACACATAGTTGAACTAGACGTTTTCGAAGGCCACTAACCCCCTGTTTGTGTAAGACGTTTGAGTTAGAAATCTGGGCGTTTTTGTAATAGATTAAAGGAAACTTGTACAACTTTTCTTCAAACGTCTTACACAAACAGGGGTAAACCTTCATCATCAGCGTTCTTCTGTGTTTGGTCAGTGTTTGTGTGGTGTCAGTTGATGTATATTTCTGCTTTATATACTCAGCGATCATTGCAAATGGAATATGTGAATTGTTTTGATTCATCGTATTCAATTTTGCTGAAAGCTTTTTCTCTAATGAAAGCTCAATTTTACCATTTTTAAATTTACAACAGTCTTGCCATTGTCATTAGTTCTTACCTAATTATGCACATGTTAGTTAATTTGCTTATATTTTTTTCATTAGTAATTAGTGGTTACGCTTTTATGGGCACATGGCACACATGAAATGCCAGATGTAAGGTCAGCCTAAGCAGCATAGCTATAACCGGGTGTCCTAAAACACCTCTCTTCTCTTTGTATTTTGGAATATCTTTGCATATAATGCAGCATGAAACGTGAAAATTTTTATAAGTAACGATTTTTATAATGTGAGTGTCATTACAATCGTTCGAATTGAACATGTGGGTGTGACACCTCCCATATCAATAAAAAATATTTATTTTAGAAAACTAATATAGGGAGAACCTTAAAATTTTGTGGGGATAGCTCTGTTGATATTGTGTGTTGTGTCTTGTTTTAATATCTTGGTATCTGCTATAAATACAAACATGAAATTATGCTGATCCTCCCGATAATAGTAAATAATCGGGATTGGACTAGTGAGCGTGGCTTTTCTCAAATAGAGAAAATATTTACTTAAATATCTTGGAAACTAATGCAGTGGAAATTTTGAAACTCTTCATGACTATGTTAATAATGACAATTTTATTCTACATAATAGTGAAGGTTGAACCGCAATCGTGGTATAAAAAATTGTTCTTTTCATCACAAAACATACTACGCTCAAAAAAAAATATTTGGAATGAATTTTTGTCAGTTACATTTTAATCAGAGATTGAAAATTTCAAAACTCTATAAAAAGAGGGATAAAAATTAGACCGGGATCTAGCTCTGAAAAGCGGGATGTCTGGTCAGGTTACTTATACATACACCATTTTGTTATGTCGAATACACAGTATAACATTTTATGGCATCGCAATAGTGTATACTAGTGGCAAGGTTTGCCATTTCATTTTATTTTTCGTTGTGTGACATTGCTTTCCATATAACATAAAATGGCAACACAAGAAATTACAGATGTGTACTCAGCCTCAGCCCCCTTGTGTATTTTCATCGTGAAGAATTTCGAGATACATATGTATTTAGTTTTTCAACTTTTTTCACAAAGTAGCACCCCTAAAAATTTCCACTATTACAAAAATCAAAAAATCCCAGCTGTGTGTGCTGAAATTAATTTTGGCCTGAAAAGTAGCTTAAATTACCCAATGTGCAGTGCTGCGATTTAGTTAACTCAATGCCACAAAGATGTAATGCAATTAGATATGGGCAAAAAGGGGGGTACCCTTTTTTTTCAACTACATAAGTGGGAATAGTAATTTCGGTAAAAAGTAAAACAATTTTTTAAATTTCAAGATTTTTTTTTAATAATGAATATCATGTTGCTAAGTTTTTGGTGCCAATTATATTTTAGCACCCGTATTCATGAAAAATAAAATAGGTTTTAAGATACAGTTGAACTTCTATAACTTGAACTTCTATAAATTTAAGTTTCTATAAGTTGAAGCAAATCGCATGGCAACAGCGGCAAACAAGTAAATTCCTTTATATTTTTTTTTTCTATTACTTGAACTTCCTCAACTTGAATTTCTCTCTAACTTGAAGAAACATAATGGTACAAAGCCTTGCAAAGTTTCTATAAATTGAAGTTATCCTTGCAAATGTGAAATTAAAATTACAATCACCTGACCAGTGTGTAATTCGATGCCTGAAAGGTCATTATCGAAATAGAATATTAAAAGAAAATAGAAAAAGCGATATTAACTTACGAACTGCATAAGCATAACAACCAGTTGCACTCTTCAAGAATTTTTTGAAGTCCATAATGAGACTTCCAACGGATGATTGTTGATAATGCTCTCGAATCAGTATCGCACACTGGAATCACAATAGATAGTGATGAGGAGAACATAGTTGAAGAAACTGTTGCTCAGCCCTACAGGGGAGCTATGAAAGATTCGTTGAACAATTTGAATTTATATTTAAACAATAATATACAAATCAAATACGAGTGACGACCACTACCAAAAACTACACAAATTAGACAAAATTTTTATACAAAACAAAAATAAACAAAATCAGTACAAAATTACTCAGTACTTTAATATAAAATAAATTATATACACGTTATCAATTCTTTTATTACAAGTAAAAAGGAATGAAAGTTAGTAAAATATATTTTTTTATTATATGTAAAACTTTCGAAACTTACTCCATAACTTGAAGTCTCTCTAATTTGAAGTTTTTTGTTTGGATAATGGTGATTCAAAATATATGTAGAAGTTCAACTGTATATGTTAGTACAAAATTTCCATAAAAATTTAGCTTAAAACTCGATTTCATTTAAAAATTTAAACTGAAAAGCTGTTGTTTTCATTTGGCACGTTTTTGAATTTTTACAAAAATGCAAATTATGATAAATGACTTAAGCCTAAGTATAATACACTATCAGTCCTATTCTGAATAACAATTCCCCGGGAGTTCTTCCTTTCACATAAATTTAAACAACTAGAAACAAAATAGCTAGACTTCGAAAATTCGAAATTCTCCTTGGCTCTTTAGTGCTCCCGTAATCTGTTAAATTATTTCTCCGGAAACTATTTCCCAGGGAATATTTAGAATTGGGCTGTATATGTATGTAAAAATTTTTTGAAAAATGAATTTGCCGCATGACGTTTGCATTTGTGTTTATATGTTTATGTCAGTAGCAGTGGCTAGCCGAAGCAGACATACATATTTCCAGAGGCAGCACATATGTAAATATGTATGTGAATGTCTACAATGTACAGGTTATAGTAGTTCTGTTGCTAAATTTTAATAGTTAGTTCTTTTATAATAACTTACCAGTTGTTTCTAGCAAAACAAAAAAAAAATGCGATGAGTTTCGTTCGCATCTTCCACTGTTATCGTTCAATATAATTTTATGTTTTTCATTTCATATATAAATGTAAATTTTTTTATATTCTAAAACCATAATCACAGATTTTTTTAATGTATTTATATATTTTGCTGCCACTTACAATTATTTAACAATTTTTTGATTTCCACAGGTTGAAACGAAACAGAACAGAACGGAACAAAAAAAACTTCCGACTTGTATACGTTTTCTGCAAACAAGAGCCAGCTGATTCGCAACAGATGCAGGGATGTTAAGTGCGCCAAGATAGCGTCGACGAAAAAGCCACGATTTTGGGATTTAAAAACCGGGAAAGAATGGGGGAAAGTTGGTGGGTATTTTTAAAAATATGTACATCATGTCCGTAATTTCTACCCATAGATATCTATTAGTGTAAAGATATCTACCGTGTAAGTCAAATTTTACAAGGCAAACTCGTAGGTAAAAAGCTTAGGTAAATTATCTGTGTGTAGAAATTACGGGCATCAGTAAGCTAGCATTGATTTTGGGAATTCAAAGGGGGGAAACGAAACATACGGGCCTGTTCTGCAAATCACGACATGCCAAATCACGGTGATTTCTAAAAATTAATAAAAGCTAAATCATTGCTTTTGTAAATGTTACGTTTTATAGCTTTGGAAGTTGGAAGAAAATATACTATTATAAATGAAAAAAACTTAAAACGCAATAAAATCTCATTACCAAGGCAGCTATTAATAGTTTACTTTTGAAATCACGTGATTTGAAATCACCGTGATTTTCAGAACAGGGGGGTATCCCCCTGGAAGCACTGTTCAACTGTCTTGCCAAAGGGTCATATATTCTTAAAATGAACACTTAGGAGAGAGAACCGTGCAAAAAATCTGTCGAGCCGATTTAGAGAAAATTGGGCAATTCCAAAGTGATAAAAAAACGTGCATGAAATTCAATTAAATTTAAATTTTCCGATAAGATATAAGAATATATTTTGACATGGCAGTTGAAAAAAAAATTGGAAAATTCATCCACGGTTTGTTTTGTTTCCCCTTTGAATTCCCAAAATCAACGCGTGCTTGCTGTTATATTTTTATAAATACGCACGAAATTTACCCATTTTTAAATTCCCAAAATCGACGCTATTTCGTCTACGCTGTCTTGGCACACGTTGGGATATTGCCTTTTTTAGGAAAGGGAAATTGATAGAGAAGTCAGGTGGTGAAAGGATAGGCAAAGGAAAGTTTGTTCCTCTTTACAACTCTGCTTTTGCACGTTTTTCTTTTGTTCATAACAGTGTTGCTGCGCCTCTGATGCTAAGAAATCGCATTAAATTTGTTAAGCTATGTTTAGTATCCATTTTATTTATTTTTTCGTCAATCATTCTGCTACACACTACCATTGAAGGAAGGCGCTCTGATACGACATTAGCTTTAAATTTACATGAAGCCGGTTGCCGGTACTGTTCATTGAGGTAGTTTACACGAGAACAATTTTTATACGTATACACAGCTTTGTGTGTGTTAGTGTTTTTCGTATTCATTTAACATTTGCTGTTCCCTGTCGGAGAATGTGTGGTAGACTACAAAAATAGTTAACTAATAGTTAGCTTTTCTTAGACTGACTAAAAGCTAGCTGCAAAGTCATCTAGAAAAAACCCAAAATTAATTCATAAGTTGAGGACGTAATCGAATTTGATGAGAGAAAAACAAATTTATTCTCAGCTACTTTAAAACAGGGCTGTCAGATATGGCGATTTCTCGCCAAACGTGGCGATTTTTCTACTTGTTTGGCGTCTAAATTTTTGGTTTGGCGACGTGGCGATTTTTCTGGCGATAAATAAATTTGTTGGCGATTTTTGTGGCTATTTTTTGAACAAAATTGAAACTCAAAATTTTTGTAATTCAGCAAAATTACTTTGTTGAAGGAGTAGTTTAAAAAAATAAATCCCACAAAAACTCGTTTGCAAGAAATAAAATCGGCTGGATTTTTATGATTTTTCTTATATTAATTAACTCAATTTGAATTTTGATGAGAAAAATTTGTAACAAATAATTTTTGGCGACTTTAATTCTACTTTTAGCGATTTTCTGCTAATATTTTATACAATTATTTTGGAAAAATTTATATTAAAAAAATTTTATATAAAATCAAATTTATTATCAAATATTTATTAAGAAAAACTATACAAAATTGATTTTGGCGACTTTTGGCGATTTTTAAAATCAATTTGGCGAAATAGGCCAGAAAAAATCTGACAACCCTGCTTTAAAACTCATTTCACTTTTATATTAACATTTTGCTGTTGTTATTTTAGATGGCAGCTTAGCCGAGTGGTAGCGCCTTGAGTACACAACGTTACATGTTCGAACCCCAGACAAATTTTTTAATTTACTGACTACCAAGTGATTTAAAAAAGTCAAATTTAAGTTAACTGAAAGTAGTGCAGAGTGAGACAATTGACTACCGCCTAGGACATCGCAATGTTAAAATAGTCACTTGATTACATTGCAAAGTAATCCAAGTGTCAGTCAGTACTAGTTGCGAAATAGTTAGCTTAAAGTTAGCCAAAATTCCGATAGGGTTATTTTAAGGTGTGTGTGTGCATTGGTTTTGTGCTGCTAATGCGGGGTTGAATTTGGTTGAAAAATTATGCCAAACACAATACAACTCTCTTTGCTTCTCTCACCAACAAAGTGGCATGTTTTGTCAGCAGAATTATGCCCGTGTAAATCAGCGCATTGACCAGTGACTATTCTCGTCACTTAAACTTTTCGACGACCACTGACACATGACAGACTAATTCACAGCAGAAAAATTATTTATTTATTTATTTTGTCGGACACACTGTGCTCGAACTCAGGAAAACTAAGAATTTTAAACAATAATTTTGAGAGCAGAAAAGTAATCTAGATTTTCAGTAATTTAATATACATATACATATTTATAATTATTCAAATAAGCCAGCGATTTGAAAACCTTAGATATGAACGTTTTAAAATCACAAAATTATATACACAGAACACTTTTTTGTGGTTTCAATTCACACTTTGATGAAACGCGATTTTCAGAACATGCCTGATTAATAGTTTTATGAACACTCTCTAACTACCAAGTGATCGAAGAAGCAAACGTGGCCAGTATACATACATATGTATTATAAAAGACACAACTCTTTTTTTTTCTTTTATCCGAATAAGTTAAATATTTATTTCACCAAAAAACTATTTCAATAATATATTTTTAAGAAGTTATCGTTTGTTATTGATTCGGAAACTCATCAGTAGACTTCAACCAAAAATATTCTTAAGAAAATCTAAATAAAATAAAAATTTATGCTTATAGAAAAACTCTCAAAATATTATGCAGAATTACGTGCATAAACATAATAAGCTAAGAAGCCTTACACTGAAAACATTTTTATTTGATTTTGAATCCATTTTACTTTTCTGACAATAACAAACAAAATTCTTCATGTAATTAATTAAATACCTTCGGTATTTTTTTTTTTTTTAATATATTTTATTGTTTAATTTTTTGTTGTCACACTAAGATATTGGTTAAGATAAATTAATTATTTTATTGTTTTAATCAAAACGTTAAAAATACGTATTTATTAAAAACTTAAATTGTACATAAACGCAATGTGTATATACCTATCTACATACATATGTATGTAGCATGTATATATATGTACATACATATATAGTATCCATACATAAATTATTTTTCATTTCAATATTCATACATACGTACGCAGTATATATAGATAAACTTACTGAAAGAATATGAAAGGAAAAAAGAAAATAGTGTTAGAAAAACTTAAAAGAAAAAGAGAAATCCATACAAATTTATAATAATACTACTACAATTTTATAATTAACTTCTATATGAAAGAAAAATAGAATGAACATGTTTTTTAGTTTATTTAATAGGGTTGGTAAGTGTAAAAAGCCTCTTCAACGGTTTGCTTAAACTTTAGTCTTAAACCGGTAAAGGAGGTGGTGGATATGCGTACATATCCGATGATGAGGGAACGACATACGCAGTTGAAGGAAGAGGAGGTTGTTGCGCATATCCGCCAGCTGGCTTATGTGCATAACCGTCAAAACCTCCCGATGGAGGAGGTGCTTGACCAAATCGTGACTTCTTCTCTTCGCCATTATTGTAAGCTTGAGGAGCAGATGAGAATCGTGATTGGTGGCCATTCGACCGTACCATTTGAGCATTGTTGTTGGGATTTTGAGGTCTTTGAGAGTAACCACCACCGCCTTGTGTTTGTTGCTGATGTGGGGGATATTGTGAATATGGAGGCCGTTGATGCTGTTGTGCTTGATGTTGGCCATAGTTGTTGTTTGGTCGATTATTGAAACGCTGATAGTTGTTATTTCCACCAAACGATTGTTTATACCCTCCTTGCATATTATTACGACCGCCTCCTCGTCTAGACTGTACTGATGCCATATCCATTAGACGAGGATTTACGACCTTAATGTAAAAGAAATATTTAAAATTTTAAGGAGATTGAAACGCAACATTTTATATAGTGCAGATGGATGATATATATAGAGCAGATGGATGAGCACTAATAATACTGAAACAAACAAAACAAAGAGTAGCTAAGTACTTGAAGCAACTCACCTGATTCGCTTCCTTCAGAACCTGTATCAAATCGCTAGCTTTGTTGGCATTTGAATTTGTGAATAGTGTGTATGCCGTTCCCGTATTGTTGGAACGCCCTGTGCGCCCGATACGATGTACGTAATCTTCAGAGTTAGATGGATAGTCATAATTGATGACAAATTTTACATCATCGACATCTATTTGTCGCATGCAGTGAAAAAAAAATCAATTTTTTATGTTAGCCCAAGCAAGCAAACATTGTTTTTTGTTAAAAATAAAAAAATACTTAAAATTAAAAAACTTTTATACTTATGTAATTGGAACAAAAATTTATCCATCAATATACACAAAGTTGCAATAGGATTTGGATTTTCGTATCTATAACTTTTTTTTTACATTTTTTTTTATAATAGTGGACCTCGACCTTTTTCACATACAATTTCTATATAAAACTACAATGAATGTCATTGTTTCTCAAGACATCTATTCATAAATTGTTAAATTTATAAGTTAGGAAATAAATAACATAAAATTAAAGCTTAATTCATTTATTAATATGTATACTTTGTTTTTAATTAGAGAAAAATTGTTTAGTACAAAATGTTCAGTGTGTACTTACCTAAGAATCCGGGGGGAAAAGGAAGGGTCAATCTATTATAACTGTAAATGAGAGAGAGTAATAAAATGATGCGCAGCAGTGCCCATACAGCTGCCTTTTTTTTTTTTTTTTTTTTGAAACCGTTCGATAATTGAATTTAGCTTTTTTGTAATTATGTTTTATGTGATACGCCATTATCATACTAAAGCAAGGTTTAATATACTAGCTTAAGCTTAAATCAAACAACAAAAAAAAATATTTATGTCTAAATATTAAAAAGTATATAAAAATCGAAGTCCATTTTTTTTAGATTAATTTTTGAGAAACTGATGTTATTTTTGTTCACTTATAATCATTGTATAAAGTTCTTCCCAATTATGATACATAAATTAGGAAATATACCTAAGATAGATAAATTTGTTTAAAGTCAGTCAAAAATACATTTGAAAGCCGTAATGTTGCATTTAATTTTTAATTCAAAACAAATAATCAAGGGTTTAATAATTGAGCAATACCAAAAAAAATACGTATTTTTTCAATTAGGATACTTCCTATCATCTCGAAAACTATTGGAATTTTGAAAACGACAAATGTAAACTTAATGTTGTGGCATTGAAACCTTAAATTTGTTTGTTTTTAAAACTTAATATGTAAATCAGATGTGAAATTTTGAAAAAATAAATAAATAAATAAAGTTGAAAAAATAAAAAATTTCAATTGTTAAATATGTATGGTAGATGCATTTAAAGAAATCCTTTCGAATTGTTGACAAGAAGTCAGTTTTTAGGTTATAAATCCACACTTTCATTTTTAGCCCATTTCTCCAGCAGCTTTCGAGTGCGTTCGTTCCTTTATCATTCATTTTGTTAAATTAAATTTCTCTTACATTTTTAAACGACTTCATTTCTGTCCTTGACTGACCATAGCACATATGTAGGTATGTATATTTAAAGAAAATGTGTTACAATGTATTAACCAGCAATGTATGGAAAAAAATTCTCCTCATTATTTACCCCACACCAGTAGCAAACGCAAAAATAAAAGACTAAACACCTTCTATACTAAAATTTTTCTATTCGATTTAGAAATAAGATCTTAATAAAGATCACTTTTTTTTACAAAATTCACGTGATTTGTTATTAAACTGTTTTGCACGTCTTTCAAATCGAAATAAAAAGAAAAAGTTTGCAAATTGTAAAGAGAAATAACAACGGTGTTGGGTTTACGTTTCGATTCATCCTGTAATTCTCATTGAGATAATTTTAACATCATGATAGGAATCACGGAAGAACCAAAGTCAAATAATGAAAGAATTCATTAATAAAATTTTCATCCACAGCATCACTCGCTTTCTCATTATAATCATCATCAAAAAACAAGATGTTATAAGAACACTGATTTTGCAATGCGAAAATCATATACATAACGCTTACCTAAGCCACGAGCAGCCACATCAGTAGCTACTAAAATGGAATTCCGGCCATTACGGAATGAGGTCAAAACGAAGTCTCGCTCCTGTTGGGACTTGTCGCCGTGAATGGCGCATGCGCGCCAGCCTTGACGCGAAATTGATCGAGTTATTTCATCGACTCTCTTTTTTGTTTCAACAAATATTATTGTTTTGGTGTCTTTTTCTGATGAGATCTCACCCAAAAGTTTAATCAACTTAAAATCTTTTTCATTTTCATCGCACACATCGACAATTTGTAAAATGTTATGGTTGGCAGACAGGGTTAGGGAGCCAATATTGATTTGAATATAATTTTCTAAGAATTCTTCGGCCAAGTTACGCACTTCTTTCGGCCAAGTGGCGGACCACATCAGAACTTGACGATCAGGACGAATTTGTTTTATAATTTTACGGATCTGGGGTTCAAAACCCATGTCCAACATGCGGTCGGCTTCGTCCAATACCAAGTAGGTGCATCGTTTCAAATTGGTTACACCGCGTTCAAGAAAATCAATCAATCTTCCAGGAGTCGCAATAACGATTTCGACTCCCCGCTCCAAATCTCGAGATTGGTAGTGCTTTGGAGCGCCGCCAAATATACACGTATTGCGTACATGAGTCTGGGAGCCGAATTCGTTTGCAACTTGCTGGATTTGCTGAGCTAGTTCACGAGTGGGCGCCAGAATCAAAGCAATTGGGCCGTCGCCATGCTCCAAACGTGGTTGATTATTGATATGAACCACGGCTGGCAATACATATGCTAACGTTTTACCCGAACCGGTTTGAGCCACGCCCACCATGTCTCTCCCACTAAGTGCGATTGGCCAACCCTGGGCTTGAATTGCTGTTGGTTTAGCAAAACCCATTTTCTTAATGCCACTCATAACGTACTCGGGAAAACCACCTTCGTCGAATTCAATACTTGGTGTCGGAATGCTTGCGCCTTTTAATGTGATTGAATGAGTCGACAAAAAGCCATCAACTTCCGACTGGGTTCGTGCAACTACCGAATCGCATGGTTTATAGAAGTTTTTCTTGAATGGAGTAAGAGTTATTTCCGACCAGATAATGTTTGGCAAATTATCTCCTTTAGCGAACGAACTATTCGCATTTTTATTGCCACCATCAAATTGACGCATATCTTTGGAGTTATTGTGTTGATAATTTTGAGGTCGGCCGTAAGGGGCTGGCCTTTTATACTGTTGCATACCTCCAGGACCATGACGCATTGGGCCACCACCGCGTTGTTGTTGCTGATCGCGGAAGCCACCTCCGGCCCCACCGCGACTCATTTGCATGTTAGATTGATTATCACCACGGTTTTCAAACCTGTGAAAAAAAGTTCATCAAGCTATATATTTAGAAACACAAACAATGGAGTAAGCGATAATTATTAATGAACAAAAAACACCAAAGTTAGTTGTAAATATTCTGACTAACACATAGTTGAACGGAACAACAAGCTGTTTTCGTAAGCCACTAAACCTTCATCATCAACGTTCTATTGTGTTTGGTCCACTGTATGTGGTGTCAGTTGATGTAGATTTCTGCTTTATATGTATGAATATGTGAATTGTTTTGATTCTTCGTATTCAATTTTGCTGAAAGCTTTTTTTGTAATGAAAGCTCAATTTAACCATCTCTAAATTTACAACAGTACTGCCATTGTCGTTTGTTCTTTAGTAATTATGCACATCTTAGTTAATTTGCTTATTTTTTGTTCTACTTAAGACAAACTGTTTTGGTCTGTTAGTATTAAGTATATTTTATTTTTTAATTTTTGCCTCAGGTCCATGGCTATTAATTTTAGTTTATTTTTAATTATTATTCGAACTTCGTTTCTATATTTATGATTTGAACAGGCTAAATTTCGTATCGCTTTGTTAGTTTAGTTTAATTTTGTTATTTTTAAAGTTGTCTCTTTTTTCGTATTGTACAATAAAATTGCCAATGTGCATGTCATATTCGAAGGTGGCACAATAATATATTGGCAAATATAGTTTTTTTATTTTTATTGTGCAACAAGACAAACATTGTTTAATGTTGTTTACTTTCTCACTGTCAGCAAAATGGGGGAATACTTAAGTATTTAAGTATATTTTCAAAGAAATTTCTTTAATATGTACAACAAAAGCTCATTTTTGTGTACCCTTTCTTAGAAAAAAAAAACGATAACACTGGTTCATGTCGATAGTTTATTTGTATGTCGGAGTTTAGAAGGAAAACATGTGGAATTTGATTTTTGTTTCCTAGAATTCTTGAACTTTGAACAAGTTATTAAAGAAAAAGTAACTTCGGTAAGCTGCGGAAAAAATAAATAATAAAATAAAACAAAGTTTGGAAACTGAATCTCTTGTAGGTACTTTGTACGATACTACAAAAGATTGCCTAAAAATTCTCCAGATTGTATAAAGATAATAATATCTGATATTTCGGTTAAGCAACGTATAAATGCATTTTGTTTCTGCGGAAGAAATTTATCTGTAGATTTCTACCAATGTGGTAAATAATTATAAACAGTTTTGTGAAAAATTAAAAATAGAGCCAAACCGGAATAAAGATACGACTTTGTAAAACATGCACTTCTTTTTTTCATCCGACATTAATCCGAATCATTGCAGACGTTTATGTTAAAAAAAACATGCATACATAGGTACATATTAGGGATGTAACGAATACCAGTTTAGCGAATGCGAATGCGAAAGAGAAGAATACATTTTAATTTTTGCGAAAGCGCATGCGAAAGCGAATGCAAATATTACAATTCTTTAAAATATCACATGGAAATAAATTTATATAAGAGAAAGTATATATAATAATTAAAAATAAGTTTACACAATGTTAGGCAATACACCCATTCGTACTTTAGCCCTAAATCCTGGTACTCTGTTCAACATTTCATGTGAAATGCTTTCAAATACATATGAAGAAAACTTGGAATGAATTTTTCCTGAAAAAATCTTGCAGAGTAGTACTCTGTTCATCTTGGGAAAAACATATGAAATATATCTTCAACATTTTAAATTTTCATGAGAAATAATATGAGTGGCACTTGTTTCGCGTGGAATTTACAACAAACAAGGACTAGTTAATATTGTTTGGATTTGAAATTTGTTGCACGAAGTAATGAATGGCGTTCAAAAGTTTGAACAGACTAGTCTTAAGCAGAAAATAAATTCGCGCAAATCAAACACTGTCTTTTCTTTTTCAAAACTGAAAAATATTTCCAAACATCGCTGGATTTGGGTTTCATTTTGATACTTATGAGAACTTATTGATAGAAAAGTTTTCCGCTAAAATATTAATGCTTTACATGTATCTTTTTCATGCTGGCTTAAAATAATTTTCGTCTTTAAATTTAAAATCGTAAACTATTTTCGTAAAAGAAGTACAATTTTTTGTCTTTAGTATTCGCTTAAAATATTCGCATACATTTTAGCGAATGCAAAAGCGAATGCAAAAGCGAATGCAAATAGCAAAAGTAAGCGAATTATTTGCGAATGCGAAAGCGAATGCGAACATTCGTTACATCCCTAGTACATATGTATATAATTCATAAAGTTTTTAATAGAAAATACATACCTATGAGTAAATAAGGAAAGCACGGTTATTTATGCGTACATAATTATTATTATATACCTAGGTATGCATTCTTTTTTTAGTTTTTGCATTCTTCAATTTGCTTTAACGCGTTTGTTTTATTTGTTAACTTTGTCTTTTTTTATAAATGGGTGTCCAGTGAAGTAGATTTGGTGTAATTTTGTTGGAAAATATTTATACGCTATGACGCGTAAAATGCTAAATACACTAAAACTCATGGTGTAATTAGATATACCTTGCTAAAACCCTCAAATAAAAACCATTTTTTCAGATACATACAAACGTTTTTCTTTAATGACGGGTAGAAAAAACTTGAAAAAATGTATACATACCAGTATGTATTTACAAATTTACAACTATGTGTACACTTATGTATGCATGTATATGTAACCTGCAACAATTGGAAGCACAAAACTATTTTAGGTATTGTCAAAGGGTGACCTCATCGACATGAAATTCAAATTACATTTGTATGAGCTTCGTATTTTGATCTGCCTAATTTGCATTAAAAAAAATATTTAGTAGGTATCATCTCCAACCGGTTCGTTTTCTCCCGAACGCAAATATTTCCATGACAAGGCGATACTATAATCACCAATGTGTTTATTGTTTTGCCATCAGGTTTTATGACTTTATATGTAAATTCAATCGTATTCAAGGCAATTATGAATAAAATTCCGAGGGAAATTTCACTCTTTGCCAATTAGAATTTTTTGTTTTCCCTATCACTTGCGGTTAGTTGGAATTGTTCCCTGGGAAAAATCTCACGGAATTTTATTCATAATTACCACCATTGTCTTATTTGAGAAGTCGTATAGTTTTAAGTTTGGATGTACATCATCTATAGTATGTCAACAATTTACATTTGAAAACGCATGTTCTATATATAAGTATTAATATAAATATACGTGACAGATCAAATTGCTGATACACTATAGCACGTTTTACTAATCATGATAGAAAATGATTGCAGGGATGTAAGTATGTACATACATATGTATATAATGTATTTATGCATATACATCTGTACATATTGTGTATGTATGTATGCATCGTTGAAAGACAGATCATTTAATTATGAAATGTGCTACGTAACTGAAAAACATATTTTCTGAACAATATCAAAAAATCCTTTTAATTTAGTATGTTATATTTTTTACGTGAAATTTTCTAAATAATTTATATCTAGATTAGTTTCGTAAGTTATGTATGTAGGAGTATGTATCTATAATAGCAGTATGTATTGATTTTTCAGGTCGGCCATTTTGTTACTTAAATATCTTTTTATATTATTTATTTTATCATTTCAAAATTCTGTAAAAACCTCTTAACATAATATTTTACTCACATTTTAATTTCTGGACTAATTATTATCTTATTTAAGGTTATTTCAAATAAATTCGATTATTTTTCCTCGAGCACAATATATTCAACCACTACAGAAAAATATTTTTAACGAATGAAAAAACGACTGTCGAGTAATTCACAGCCGATGATAAAATGTTGCCGTCATCAAAACTAAAGTTTCAGCCGCCGGCAAGACGATCGGGCGCCACTCTGTTGTTCAGATTATGATAGGCACACACTTTGCAATGTGCTTACGCAACACTTTTACCATGATACAATTATACAGACTATCATAGCATTTCTAAAAGCCTGCAATATATACAAAGACATCTAAAACCACACACTTTCATTAAAAGTTATTTGCACTTTCTTTAAATCCAATTTATCAAGTATATTTCAATATATAACCATTTTTCCTCTTTTCTTTTTCATATAAAAAAGCTGAAGGCCTGAGTAGCCATTGCTTTCTAATATAAGTTATATTAACTACTCTCTTACTATAACTTATAATGTAAATAAAATAAAAAAAATAAACAATTATACAGGTAACCGCAAATCGACAACAAATAAAACAACAGGGCTTTTTGTTGCTAGTTTGTGGTGCCAACTGTCATAGAGCAAGTGATTGAAATGAAAGATAAACAGCAAAGCACATTTGTATTTTCTCAATCACATGCGCATTATATTATAATAGTATGTGTGTGTTGGTAAAACATAAACAACATTTGGCAGATGGCACCACGAAACAAGCAAAACAGCTGGCGCTTTGCGGTTACTTGTATAATTGTATCATGACTTTTACATATCATGTTGCATATTTCGACTCACAATGCAATCTACAATCAAACCAAGGCGAATGATAACAGGTGACCTTAACAGTCTGGGTGATTAGCACGTGTTGGAAAACCAATTGAACTGTTTTAAGCCCCGACTGTCAAAATCTCTTCTTCTATCTAATGCTTGACTATATTTAAAGAGGAAAAAATTTAAGTGTCTTCCAAAAATTAAATTGTTCTTTACTTTATGAGTCCAAAAACAAATTCAATTCAACACACATTGCTTGCAAATGCATCTCTGGTTTACATTACATTAATTTTAAAATATGTATGTATGTATTTTATAAATATATATGAATGCATTGGTATTATAGTCAACTGTTTTTGACAGATGGGGTTTGTTAAAGCAAGACGAATTGCATGTTGTTTTTAGTATTGTTGTAGCGATAAGGTTACCTGATATGAATTTGCCTTGCAATCAAACCATCCATGCAATATGAAAATAAATTGAAATCTCGAATTCAACACAAAATGAAAAAATTAACTTAGGGTCTCCATTAGTCATGAACTTGGAAATTTTTGTGTTTGCAATTGTCAGTCTGTTGCTAACACAAAAAATTACTGTCTAACAACCGGTCTTCACCTAACATAATATGTAACTTGGGGGCCACAAGTTCAATGTTTACCTTTCAATTCCACTCAATTTGCAATACAAACTTTAATTTAATTTAGTTTTCACATAAAAAAGTGTGAGTCTGTTAACAAAAAGTGTAAGTGATTGTAAATTGAAAGGAAGTGGAAAGCTAACTAGATCGTATGGTCCGCAATTAACGCTGCAGCCACACGTTCAATAAATCGATTTCAATTTCATCGCACATACTGTGTGTCAAATTTCCTTGACATTGATAGCTGTGGCACAAATTGGTAGTCAAGTTCAGTTTTAAATGCCACCGACATAGAAACAACTCAAATATGTAGCTTCAATCAATGTGGCTGCAACCAATTGTTCAAATTGAAAATTAAATTGCCATATAAATGGATGGTTGAATTTGAAAGCAATCCTGTTTTCAATTTAAAAAATTTGATTGTGTTATGCCGGCCATACAATACACATGCTCACTGCACAAGTCAGGGAAAAATTTATGTTTTGTTTTTCTTATATTATGTTTTCGGATTATGCACTTTTATATTTTCCTCCAATTCACAGTTTTGCAAAAATTAATGAAAAATACAACAAAAGTGACAGCATATTGCTTGGCAATAATTGCTCGAGCAATCAGCACAGCAATCATTGATCAATGGATTGACACAAGGCGAATTCACATAAGGTGGTCTTAATTCACCAGCTGACATAGCTTCTCTGTTGTCAAATCAACCAAAACGTTAGGAAATATTTTGACATCAGGAAATTTTACACTAACAAATATACAAGGCGAATACGCAGAGTTGCAAATTAAGACCACCTTGTGTCAATTCGCCTTGGATTGACACTTATGACAATCGTTGTCTACACGTAGGAAATTTCATGGATGCAATATAATTTGACAATTGCCTCAATCGATATTGCTACGTGAAAACCCAGTGTTACTATTATATCAGATATTATAATATTATTTTCATAATATATATTTAGAAAACAATATTATGATATCAAATGTCAATAAACGCATACATACATAAATACGTGAAGAGAATTTTGCGTATTAAAGTGAATATTAATATTTTTTGATAAAATAATGGTGAAATGTTTCAATTATACACAATGTATTAAGGAAATGCCAACATTTTTATGAAACACACATTACTATTACAATAAACGGAGATGTTTATTACACGGCTGCATGATAATTATGAAATATTATATTTTCAATAGTACATTTTCCCCTACATAGATATTAATATTAATGTAAATATATTTTTCTCTTTATTCTGCCGACGTTCTCTCTCGTATTATATCAGAGTTAGTATCAGGTATAGACGCTATGTAAACATCTCATATATAATGTAAACGGTTGTGTTTGGAAAACTCGTCTTAAACCAAGGTGAATTCAGTATCAAATGACCTTATCAGCCCGGCTGATTATCAGCTGTTGATGCCAAATTGAGCATTTTGAACCAAAATGTCAAAATTTGCTTAGAAATCTTTTGACAGATTGGTTTTGTAGCATAGCAAACTACGTGTTGTTTTTTGTGTTGTAAATTTGTTGTAGGAAAGAGTTCACCTGATACTGAATTCGCCTTGGTCTTAAACATGTTTAAAAACATACATGTGAACATAGTATATATTAATATCTAATCAGGTGTAAACACTGTATAACAATTTAATTTCAAAACGGTCTGGCAATAGTGGATAGACCAATCACAATCAGAACGTCTTGCAAAATTGTTTTTTATTTACTTAAATACATATTTACATTTTATTGAAATTTCGCGTAAAATGAATAATTTAGACACAAGTTTACAAGTAAATTCCAAATTGGAAAAGGTATTAAGCTAATTAATGTTTCGATGTGTTGTGAAAATATATTAACACTTATTTGTAGGAAACGTCTAACCTAGTTTTGTTAAAGGAGAGAGTTGATAAATACCATGATTTGTCCAATCAAATGTCCGATATCCTTACAGTATTTGAAAACCGACTAGGAAAGCTGGAGCAAACAATTCTGCCGGTATATCATGAAACGGAACAATTGCAAAAACGCCAACACAGTAAGTCCACTCGAGTGTCTTAATTAAAATGCTAGATAAGCATTAGCATTATCCATTAGATTTAGAATCCACGCTTAATTGCTTGGAAACAGTGCTGTCCCATTATGATGTGTCGCAAGAGGTTTGCAATCTTATCCATCAAGGTCCTACTGAGGGCAGTGTAGGAATTTTTCTAGAAGCATTGGGTCGTCTACGTTCAGCCATGGAATATTTTCTCCATCATAATTCCCAAAGTGTTGAATTAGAAAATGTCACCAGTTTGTTTAACACTGGCTGTGAAGGTCTAAACAATCACTATCGATTATTGTTGAAGAAAAATGGTTCGCCGTTAAAACCTGTCGAAATTCTGGATCTCATATATAATGAGGACGATTCGTCCAACGATGAATATACTTCATTTAGACAGTTGACTCAGAGTACAAGAGAGGAATTGTTTACAATATCACATTGGCTCGAACAGAATTTGAGATTTGAATATACTGTGATATATGCTACTGAGCGGGGAGAAGTTGTGTACCGTTCTTTGCAGAATTTAAAGGATCATCAAAAAAGCAGTAGTTGGGGAAATGAGGCATTGGTAAGTTTAATTTTAAGTATTTATATCAAAAGTGTGATTGCTATTAGTAATTTGTAATTAGTTAATTTTTGTGCAAAGTTTCAAAGGTCGCCGAGGAAGTAAATTAGTTAGGTTGCTTTTTGGTAAGTAAGAGTAGCTAGAAAAAATTTTTATTTTTTTTGTATGTATGTATGTATGTTTGTATAATCCCCCCAAACAAAATGTTTCGACTTTTTCTGAAGTCAGACTTGTCGTACCGAATTCGTTAAGACATTTCGGTAGTTTGTCTGAACTCAGACTTTTCGTACCGAACTCGTTAAGAAATTTTGGTAGTTTTTCTGAACAAATTTTTTTTAAACATTAAAACTTTGATTTTTGAGTACATAAGTAAAAGTCTGTGAATTTTTTTTTTAATATATGTACATATACATACATACGAGTATGTTTATGAAAAATAAGGATTGTAACAAATATTAAAAAACGTGAGTATGTGCAAATTATTTCGACAATAGCAGCAACATAACGGTGAAGCGGTACTCTGCTATAAAAGCAAAAAGAAATCGTACCTACATGTCGTTACGAATTCGTACCGACTTATCGTAACGAATTCGTACCGACATATCATTACGTAGTCGTGGCAACCATTTCATACAAAAATTGTTACGATTTCGGTAATATTTCGGTTCTGAAATCGGAAGATTTTGTCGACCAGTCGTTACGAATTCTTTACGAATTCGGAGCATTTGGGATGTTACAAGTGTTTTTTTCAAAGCTTCTGTAAGTATAAGTAACTGAAAAATATTATTTGTTCGAAATTGCCGTTCTTCTGCCCACTTTTTTCATCAAATGCGTGTACAAACGAAAATTTACTTTAATGGGTGTGATCCTGCTCACTTTTCTAATATTGTTATGTTGTCACGGGAACCCAGCGACCACGCGAAGTTTCATAAGAATTGGTGCAGTGGAATTAGCATTTTTCATTCAGTAATAGAGACTATAATAGGTAACGTACATATGTATGTATATACATATGTACATACACATATATCGCACACTAAATCGTACATAGTCACGACTCAAAAAATCCTAGATGTTGATGAGTGTAAATCAACCAATCTTGATCTACCTTGCAAATCTTTCATACATATTTGAAAGTTAAGTAAGGTATTTTTAAAGTACAATATTGTCCTTTTTAATTTTTGTAAATTTTACAAAATATGTTTATTGGTTGAAAATATAGGCAATGTTATCAGACCTTTAGAAATTTGCCAATGATATGCTTACATATCGATAGTCACAAATATAATCAGTTGTACGGTTTATTATTATTTTTTACCTTCTCCTGTAAAGTTACAGTTATTTGAGTTGGGGCCTTTCTACTTCTGACCAACGATATGTACATATCGCTCATTTACTTGAAACATGTCGTACCTCAAAAAGTAAAATTTTTTATTTAATAATGCAGAATTGATTGATGCTCATATCATTGTTCATATTATTTAAAAATTTCATACAAATGGAAAAACAAAGTTTTATTTTTCCATTAAGTTATACGAGTATGTAAATTGTTTTTCTGTAAAAATAGTTTATTTGGAGTTATGATGATGTTCGAGTAAATGAGCGATATATACATACATATACACGTGTGCATATTTTCGTAATATATCTTCCAGCTTCCAATAATATTCCGTTATAAATGTTGAAAAAAACTTCACAGCAATCAGATTTTCGTTTATTATTGTAATTATTTTCTAAGTGTTAAAATCATTAAGAGTATGTAATTTAAAACAGGAATATACATATATACATACATACATATATAGAAAAGAAATTAAAATGGAAGATTGTCGAACACCGACTTTTAACACGCCCAGAAAATTTAAATTCAATGTTACGCCAACTGTCCAAAACGGTATGTCTGGTCGACGTTCGTTTACACCAGTCCATACCAACTTTCGATCACCTGGCTTGTCGCCTATTTGTAAGCTGCCCGGGTCCCTAGGGAGTCCACTAAATGCTCATCACAGTTCATCATTTATGGAATTTAAAAAGCCAACTTTATTTGCCAAACCATTGGTCACTTATACAGCCTCTCCTAAATATGGCGACCAAACAACAACATTCTTAAGTCCACCATCAGCGTTTAGCAATAGTTTCTCAACTTCCCCGAATTATGGAAACGCCGATGTCAATGGTAAAAACACTCAACTGGAAGAAAGCAAAAGTATTTCAATACTTAATCATACATTGGACATTAAATTGCTATTGAAAACATTAGGTATGGAACGGTACTGTGAAAATTTTGAAAAAGCTGGCATAGACTGTCACGTTATGGTGGATATGAAACCGTGTGACCTCAAAAAAATTGGCATTAAATCTAATGAAGATCGTAATTGTATTATGGAAATGTTGAAAAATTTCTTTTCAACTTGAGGAACTGTAGAAAACGTAAAATAAAATAGTACATACGCCATTTTAAGTAAATTTTTGTAGTGTCGTCATTTAGTGTGGGTTTTGTTCTTTTTAATGATTTTTTAAATTGTATATTTTTGGTTAATAAAATTTATAATTTTACCGAAAAAAAGCTGACGTGTTTACTTATTAGTGAATTTAAACTACATAAGGTATTTTAATAAGTATCTACATACGTATATTCTTAACTTTTTCTTACAGAAATCTCGCCACTCTGGGCGTCAAGAAACCAAAAAAAGCCCATCTATACGTTTGCAACAAATGTGAGTTGTTTATTTAATACGCAAAAGGAATCTTAATATAAAAATAAGATCAATCTTTCTTAATTCAGATTTGAACGAAAAGCGAACAAATTGTATTTAAAGGCCACACAGACATTGGAACAATCAACTGGAATTTCAATCAAAAAAGCTACCTCTCATTCAGATCATTTATCGTTAGAGGAATATGCTGACGGTGATCAAGAATTAGATAAATATCTTGTTATGCTGCTTGGTCTACAGCGGCTGTTAAACTGGGAACGTGCTCTAATGCAAGAAATCATACCAAATTCCAAACAATCAGATGTATTTGCCAAACTGGCGCTTAAATCGATTGATATGGTGGTTAAAGATGCTGAAGCGATTACAAGTCGCATAATGCGCAGTATCTCGCGCAAAGAATGGACTTCGGCTTTAGGTATTTTTAAGACGTTGAAAAATGTTTTATTGCTACAACCCGACATCGATCGTACTTACGATGCACAGCAGCGCGAGAAATTGACAAACGTTTTGAATAAATTACAATACACGGTAAAAAAAATAATCTAAAATATTGAAGTAAGCATGTTCTTGAAATTAAATTACAAAATCAATTTAGGGCGCCAAAGCATTGGAACATTTTCTTGAAGTCGTAAAAGGTGACTCAACAACAAACATAGTGGGCATGAGCTCTAGCACTTTGGGCTATGTCAATGTCCCAAAAGATGCCACAGTCCACGAGCTGACATCGAACACAATATGGTTTATAGAGAATCTTTTGAACCACTATGACGTTATAGGTGTTATACTGCAGCCTGATGTACTCTATTCCACACAACTTGATACGATTCTTATGAAAAAGCAACTGCCCGAAGAGGAGCGAAACAAAGCTTTGCTAGCAATTTACATAAGTAAGCATTTTTGGCAACTGAAAGTTCTTCTTTCATATGTAACATACATATGTAACTGATCTTTTATTTTATTTTATTTTATTTAGAAAAAGCTTTAGCTGAATTAAATCTCTCCATAATGAATAAATGTGAACAATATAATGATCAGGCTACCAAGCATTTGTTTCGTTTAAATAACATCAACTATATACTTAATTCGTTAATAACTTCCAACTTGATTGATATTGTCACTATTGCGGAACCCGATTGTCGCAATAGTTACATTGAAACTATTAAAGAGTTGAAATTCTCATATCAAAAAACTTGGTCGAAAATGCTGTCAAATATTTCGCCATTAGATGAGTTACCAAAACCTACTCAGGGAAAAGTAAAAGATAAGGATCGCAGTGTTCTAAAGGAAAAGTTTTTGGTGAGTACAAAATTAAAATGCTCAATTCAAATGACTCCGGCAATCGGTTATAAATTAAGCATTTGCATTTACATATCACACCCTAAATCATAAACAGTAACAACTCAAAATTTATCAAAAAGTGCAATTTTAGAATCGTCATTCATACTAGGAGGTAATCAGCACAACATTTTTTATTTAATATTAAATTCGAATAATTTGAGCAATTCTTGGTAAGTTCAAGTACCAAATGTTGTTTATGCGTATGTAGCTAAGAAACCAAGATTATCTCTCTCCTAAGGTCATAAATTATTTTTTAATACTTGTACCAAATTTAAGAAAATTACTGCAATGGAACACAGTATTGTTTCATTAAATAAATAAAGAAACAATAATGCGTAAATAAGTTATAATTAAGTATAAAAATCTTCGATTAAAACCCTATTTCCACAACCCGCTGGATCGACTTGAGTAGAAAATGTATGTACATATATGAAAGGTACAAGTATTTTTGAGCGATTTTCATTCAAATTTTCTAGACGAGTCGACTGCTTGGCTTGTGGAAACAGTTTGTAATTTAATCAATCGGACTTGTTCGACTTTTTATATGTATATGTGTGGATATGTATGTGAGTAAATATATACGTATATACATATGTATTTATATCATACTTTTTTAGTCTTTCAATAAGGATTTTGAGGAAGCTTGCAAAATCCAAAGAGCCATTTCCATACCAGATGTTACTCTAAGGCAAGGCATCAAGCGCGATAATGAGGAGCATATATTGCCCAAGTACAACGAATTTTTCAATATGTAAGTCAGTGCAATTTAAATAACATTTTAATTTTCTTTTATAAAATTATGTTATTTTTGCCTCATTTAATACTTTAATTCACTAACATAATTTTTGGGTCTTCTTGTCATTTATAATAATTCATTTTCCCTTATCGCGGTTGGCGACTTTTTTTAAAGAGATTAAAGTACTCTTCAGAATTTTTTCTTTAATCTGGGACAAAATAGTTGCAATCGAAGTCTAAATACGCTAATCGCCGTAGTTTAGGGACTATTACTTTAGTAAAAAAAAAAAAAATAAATATGTAAGTGAGGTACTAATATATTAGTAGATAGACATGGGTGCTGATGAAGTGCGTGGCTGCACAGAAAAATATCGGTATTTCCCCAGCTAATTAATATAGTCTAGTTTATGTCAACTAGCTATTTTCGAAGGCCACTACACCTTCATAATCAGCGTTCTTTGTCTTTGGTCCACTGTGTGTTTGTTGTCAGTTGATGTAGATTTCTGCTTTATATAGTCGGCCTTTATTGCAAATGGAATATGTGAATTGTTTTGTATTACATTTGCTGAAAGTTTTTTTTTCGCAATGAAAGCTCAATTTTTAAAGTAACTAAAAATTAATAGCTATGGACTTTTGGCAAAAATGAAATAAAAATATACATAATGGTAACAAACCAAAAAAGTTTGTCTTAAGTAGAACAAAAATAAACAAATTAACTAACATGTGAATAATTAGTAAATAACAAACGACAATGGCAAGACTGTTGTAAATTTGGAAATGGTAAAATTGAGCTTTCATTACAAAAAAAAAGCTTTCAGCAAATTGCAATACGATGAATCAAAACAATTCACATATTACATTTGCAATAAAGGCTGAGTGAAAACGTTTGTCACACCAACAAAGGTTAGGAAGGGTGGTGAAGATTTTCACACAAAGTTTGTTATATAAAGCTTTTATAATAGGGCACTTACATCTGCACGAAATCTAGCAAATTTCAATTAAAATCCTTATCAAAATCTATACCGTTTTTTACACAAGTTTTTTTTGACGTATCTACATTTCGTATCCAAAACAAAATCCTATGACCGAAATTTTCCTAACTTAAAACCAAACTCAAAATGTTGCAGTTCTCACTTTGTGCAATAAAACGAAATACAGTGGTCATACTGTTTTCGCTGCTCTTTCGCAAAAAGTTGTATCTCTCTCAGTGATGCCAACTTTGTTGGCTCTAAAAGCACATCAAAATTACAAAAAAAAAAAACACTAACGTGAAAAAAGAGTGAAGATCCAAACGAGTGAAATTTAATAATGTTTAATATTTTCTAAGCTATTCTCTACTTCGGCAATAGCATCAACATCTGTATTGAAATATATCAGACGCAAAAGCTATGCTTTAAAAAAAATATACGAATTTCTTAAAAGCACTACTTAGTTCCGCACTAATGCTTAAAATTTATCGTTTTGAGTCTTCAAAAAGCACTAAAAATAGTGCCAAAAGCACCAAGCTGGAATCGCTGATCCCTCTTTGTGATATAATGCTATGTTTAGACGACACCTGCTTCGTGCTCTATTCATGCTTCACACCCCAATCATGACCGAATCAACTTGCTTCGCCATACAAAATTATGAGAGCGAATCAAGTAGATTCAATACGAATCTACTTGCGAAGCACGTAAAATTGGTATCTTCTCTAACTTTTATCGCAGTAATCGCCACTTTATCTGAACTAGCTGTCAAAACAAAATAAGTATATGTGTATGTGTGTGTTTGTAAACAAATGAAAACAAGCCAAAAAAACATAGATGTGAGTTTAATATAAATAAATTTAATTAAGTTATGAATAATATAAAAAGGGAAAATAAGAAGAAAATATAGAGATGCCTTCAAAAACAAGATTTTGCTTGAATCGAATTTATGTAAGTATGTATGCATGTATACACGTGCGTATGATACGTATGAATGTGTGAATATACATAAAAAAAATGCCACGCGAACAGTGATGCCAACTTTTTCAGAGCAAAAATCACTGTGTGTTCATAAAAAAGCACTAAATGCAATATATTTTTTATTTATATTTTTATATTTATCTATTTATTTTCAATACAGAGAAAGCCCACATGGCTAATTATATATGTATTGAATGAGTAGAAATTAAAAATTTAAGTTAACTACAATTTTAAATTTACTACATTTCATAGGTTTTTGTAATAATTTCAATTATATCGAGCCATATTTCGATTTTGCGTATAAGTAGAACATGAGTAGGAAAATAATTGAAGTTCATTTCGCAAGACACTGCAATTATGGTGTATTAAAAAAAACAATTAGATTTTAGGTGTTTCATCTGAATTAATTTTTATATGAACATAGTTCAGTACGTTACATTCTGTAGCTCGTTTCTGTATTTCTCGCGTCGTAAAATTTCCCGCATGAAACAAGGGAATCGTGGAAACAGTGTAAATTGAAACACATAATGGCTTTTCTCACATAAGTGTTTCTGTATCGTTACTTTGCGAGAACTATCTGTCATTTAAACAAATTTCCAGCAATTATTGGAACGATGTGAGAAAAAGTGTTTCTGTAACAATATTTTGTGGATTTAAAAATGTACAAAAACATGTGAATTTTTGAATTTGTGTGTGAAAATATGAAAAATAAACTAGTTGAAAAGATATGCAACGAATTGTTGAACTAAAATTATTATTAACGATTCGATATGATTATATTTATTTAGAATTTTTTTTTGGAATTTTCTATAATAGAGACAGTTGCTAGAAAAAACTTATTTCAAGCATTTTACATTCACTTTATATTCATGTTCATTATTCAATTTTATTTTTCTTGAAAATTTTTAATTTTTTTTTTGTTATTGAAATTATATTTTTTGTGACTTTTGTTTTCATTCGACACTCGATTACTGGAAATATTCCAGTAAAAACAGATTCAGTGTTGTCTGTTTTCACATTCAAATACAGAAACACTTTTTTTTCACAAATCGAGAAACGATGGAATTTTGTGTTTCACACTTCATGTGAGAAATTTTACGATGCGAGAATTACAGAAACGAGTTACTGAACAACATAAGCCTTTTCCTTTTAGACCGTATTTTATATGAATGAAACAATTTGATTTATAAAATCATTATTGTATTTTTAACTTACTTTTAAAAAAGTTATAAGTGCTAAAAGTTATTTCTACTTCAACATTTGAACATGGTAATGTTAATAGTCTTAGAGAAAATATTGGCAGTATTAGAAATGGATTATGATTATTTGAATTTCTATAATTATAAACTTCAATCCAAAATTAATCAGTTCTGAGAAAATTTGTCCATTTATGTGTCCTTAAATGTCTGATACTTCGTTCTATTTCTTCAATTTCGCCATCCCAGCAAAAATTACCGCTTCCCAGAAGAATTTTTGTAAGCCAGCTAGAAGCAATGCATTCAGTTTCCAAAAAGCCATTCATGTTTTGCTTTACTAATTCATTTTACAGAAGTAATAATGTGTAGTTTTTATGTATTCAGATGCAAAAGTTACTGGTTTACATTTTTTTTACTTTTGTCCACTTTGTTAGAGAGCCTTACGTTAGTACTTTTCAGAAGCATTTTTGAAAGCTTTCGTTATCAAGAAAGCAATACATTGCTTCACTCAGTGGTTAGTAATTAGATTATTGTTGTAATTAAGTTATTTTATAACTGTAATTTCTAGATATATATTCTTTTTTCTCACTATGAAAGATAACGTTTTTCTTCCTTCGTATTTCACCCAGCTGAATTAACATTCTGCAAAGGAAACTTTGTATGTCTAAAAGGGGTGAAAGCAGGTAGTTTTTGAAAAGTGAAAATTTCTTATTTGGTGTTTCTTATAAACCACCACACTTTCACAAATTAATATTTAGTAGATATGTAAAACGCACTAAAATCAAAGGTGAAAAGCACCAATTTAGTGCCTTTTTTTAAGCAACAATTTGAAAAATTCCGCACTATTATAAATTGAAAAACTCTAAATCTAGTACGAAAAGCACTAAATTGGCACGCTGCACACGAAGCACGAATGCATAGTCTAAACAGCATGATTCATAAACATGATTCAGAGAGCGAAGCAGGTGATTCAACTCGTCGTCTAAACATAGCATAAGAGTGAGTGTATGCATTGAAAAAAAAAAACAATAATTTGTCTCTACTGAGAATTTGTATGTATATTTTGAGTTGACCCGATTTAGAGAAACAAGTTCGATGTGTGTATGTATGTATATCATTTATTGTGATTTCCAACTCAACTCAATTCCATGGTCTGAGAGTCAAATCAACTTTCACATTGGAATTGCCATTTCCAACTTAAATATCGGTTGAGTTTGGAAATGCCTTGTGCCATACCGAGTTCAAGTAAAAATTGTGTGAGAGTAGAGTTGACACTCAGATGTCCAAACTGACTTGAGTTTGAAAACGACAATAGCTACATAACTTTTATTAAAGCTATTGTAGCGATATGCTGATATACATACATACTTTGTACATACGTGTGTATGTATGAAGTGTAATAACGATTGAAAGTTCCTCACAAATAATTTATTTATTGCATCCTAATCTTATGTTAGTTTTATTATGTGTTCAATTGTTAAGATTTTTAAGAGATTTTACCAAAGCTTTATTTCACATTTTCCATTAAACGTTATATGTTATGTTTTTTTTTTTAATTTTTAAGTTTAATTTATGCATTATGATTTAGTTTACTTTTGCAAAAGCTGCTCACACTCGTGTTTCCATACATCTTTTGTAGGTATGTCGGCGTACAATTTAGTAAAAATCCTGATAAGTATATAAAATACAAACCACACGAAGTTAAGGCATGTCTTAATAAACTTTTTGATGATTCCGCTTGATTTAAAATCACACAAATTTATTTCGTTATATAATTTTTTTAGTGTTTTAATTAAATTAAATTATAAAGTTAGATACATACATATAAAAATGTCTTATCGTATAACAATTATTAACCTAAGAAAATAAATAAATAATTTCATAAATATATTAAATACATACATATATGTATGTATATAAAATGTTCTTTTTTAATTGTTGTTCTTTAACTTTTTTTTGTTTTTCAATTTCACAACTAGACAATTATTAATATAAGAAATTCGTTGATGGTGCTTCTGGTCTACCACAAGCACCGTAATGTAATATCGCTATTGTGTTATTATTGTGACAGTTTTCCATATCTAGAAAACAATCATTAGAGTATGTCATATTGTCCGTACCACATACAGGTTCAAACTCAGGTGGACATATTTTCGCACATCCTTTAAATTGCACATTGCTTAAACATCTTTTCAAAGGCACCACAAAGACATGTTTGCCACAATTTTCCTTGCGCATGTGACATTCCGATTTGTAAAATTTATTATCGGAACCACATACGAAATCAGGTGGCTGGGCATCACAATCGGTCTCACAGTCAGCGGTTAAAAGGCAATTTTTGAGTGATACTTGTACGACTCTTAAGTGGCAGGTTTTGCGCTTAAATTCACAACTTGAGGCATATGTATTTCCGTCGGAACCACACACAGGGCCGCCCTCAATGTCGTTCTTTGTGCAGCGCTCACCACAATCCTTTGGTGGTGATTTTAAATCAGTACACGGTCCAATATGAGCCAAGTTAACCCCTCTCCTGCAATGTGATAAAAAGGAAAGTAAGTCAAAAATTTAATAACTATACTTAAGCAAATAAGAAGCAACAGAAAGAACATACAAACAAGTAGCATGCGCCAATTCACATTCGTTATTGTAAGTTTTTGCATCGGTACCACATAATTTATCGCTCTTCTTCGAAGAAAATATAGAACCAAAAAGATTATTAAAGTCTTTGCAGGGCGGCAATTGCTTACATCTGGATAAGCGTGCTTTGCATTTATCCATGCTCATCTTTTGTATGGCTTTTCGTTGAGGCCTGAAAATTTTTTGAATTGACATCATCACAAAAAATACAAAAATGGAAACTTTACGATTTACTTACCCACAATTTAACATTTTCAGTTCGCACAAAGAAGAATAAATATTGCCGTCGCTACCACACACATATGCCGAACTGTCAGTTTTGGGACATTCGGTGGGACAGCTTTCTACTTGATTTCCATTACGCTCCTGAGGCATACAAAACGAGAGTGGCACTTCAAACACATGCTTGCCGCAGTTAGATGAACGCATTTTACAAGGACTAGCATAAAGTCTGCCGTCCGAGCCACAGGTGGGTCGAGCTACACGCCAACATGATTCACGGCACATTCTGGTTGACTGGCAATGCTTTCGGCTAGTTTTTACAACACCTTGTCCGCAAGTCAACAATTTCATTTCACAGGTTGAGTTGTATACATTTCCATCTGAAGCACAAATGGGTCCATCCTTAGGTGCACTATTACAGTCGACCGGACACGATTCGCGAATTGCGCTTGTATTACTGCAAGGTCCCACATGGGCCATCTTTACGGCTGCCAAACCAACACGACAAGCCTGTACACGTAACATACATCTGGAAACATCAAACCATCATTAAAATCAAAAAATTTACACGTTTTTATTTCTAATTTTTTTACTATTATCAATTATTATTGACCTGTTTAAATATGTACGTCCATCTGTGCCACAAATGGGATCTTTTTCACTTGGGCAACGATGTTTGCAATCGGAACCACGGGCTCTTTCACAGCCATCTCTTACGTCCTGTGGAGTACATAAATATTTATATGGAAAAATTAATTCAAATTGAAATCTAAACGCACCTTTATGACACCATTTCTAGAACAAGTTTTCTTTTTCATATCACATAGATTGGCATAAATCAAACCATCTGAACCACACACTGGCTCAGCACCCACAGTCACACTTGGTGGACATGATCTAGGGCAGTTGTTATTGCTGCCCCGATTCTGTCGTGGCATTAGTGAATTGAACGCTCCGTCCAAATTTAGGAGACCAAAGGAATCATCATTTTGAAAATCCGTCTCAGTTTGCTGCATCAAACCGACTCCATCCGTCGTTGTTATTATGATAGAGTCATTTCCTGTTGCCAACTTGTCTTCGGGTTCCAGTTCCATGCGACTATACCGTATTACTGGAGCCTGTGCGGGTAGTCTTATGATTTTAATTGGTGAATCGGTTACTGAAAATATAAGAAGCAATTTTTGATTTAGTTTCCAATGAATTGAAAATACACACTTTATAAGGTAAATACATACTATGCACATATTTCTATTTTTTATTTTGTATTAATTTCAATTCTATACACAAGACATGAAGTTTGGAGTTCCCTGTAGTAATGACGTATCGGTAATTTCACCAATCTGTCACACATTCCCTCATCTAACGCCGACCCTATTCTTGCCAGCTCATCGGCAATTTCATTTCTGTCAACACTGCTGTGGTCAGGAACTCAACATATTCTGACACTATATTTATCTATAAGCAAGTTGAAGGCTCTCCTACTGTCACTAAAAAGTTTCGAGTTGACATTGTGTACCTTCAAAGCTGTTAGCGCTGCCTGGCTGTCAACGTAGACCGTTAGCTTCTCGATTGCTTCAGCGAGAGAGACTTCTGGTCTCCGTTCTGACCACAAAGTCCTCTATAGAAACTTAGGTGAAGAATGAAGTCCAAGGCAGCCTGAGATGTGCTCCTCTGAGCACCTGTGATTCCCAACGAAGCATACCTCTGAACCTTAGCAAGTAACGTCCTATTACTTTCCTTCCTCAATTCCTTCCACCATACCACACTACCATAGTAAATGAAGTTTACTATCTTCGGTTGCAAAACGCACTTCTTTCCTATGGAGTTCCTGCATGCATACTAGGCATTGAGCCCTTAGAGTCCTTCACTGCTGACAAGACTACAGGCAATCAGTGCATGTAAAAAGATGGTCGGTCACTGGCGTTGATATTAGATCAATTAGGAGATTTTCCGGAGAATATAAACTATTGCTCATCTAAACCCTCATTGAAATAACGCTTGCTGAAGTGACACTCCTTCAAAAAAAAAAAAAAAACAGTTTTGAAAGGAATGTCATTTACGTTTTTGTGACTTCGCCCAATTTCCCGCGCAATGGCCCGAAAGTAATATCCTTTCGATATCGTCAAAATACTTTTCTTGCCCATTTTTCACCCTGTGTTTTTCACTAATGTTGATTAGAAAGTAATATTTACTTGGGGTAATTCAAGTGGTTCTAATCACCTGATCGAGAGTGTATCGCACATGCTCCTCTAAAGGGGGCAAACTCAAAATGTTGCACTGTAAAAATCTAACATCATATTCTCTACTCCACCGACCAAAAAAAAAGTAAAAAAATACATTTGTGTCCCTCTATGAATTTATAAATTTTGAGTTGAACATCTTTACAGGAACATTTGCGATATGTAAAAAAATAGATGTTATATTTTTGCCAGAAAAGAAAAATCCCGTTACTTGTATCATTTAGGTTGAAGTGATTATCTCAAATATCTCATGTTTTATATTTATGTACATATGTATGCACATTAAAGGGACTCGCCTTGTATGGAGATGAAAAACGCGACTTTTTTTTTTTTTTTTTTTTTTTTTTTTTTTTTAAAGAGAAGTAACACTCAGGCAATTAATGCCTACTACTATTAGTAGGTGTTACCTTCTTTAGGAAAGTGATAGTGAGAGAGAAGACAGGTGGTGAAGGAAGAGATAGAGGAAAGCTTCATTCTTTTACAACTCTGCTTTTTGCACGTTTTTTATAATGCAGTGTTGCAGCGCCTCTGATGTTAAATGAGGCGTATTCATTTTTGAAGCTGTGTTTTTGTAGCCATTTTATTGATTATTTTACTTCGCCGATGATTCTGCTACACAACGAAGGAGGGCGCTCTGATGTTACATTAGGATTAGTATCTGCTGAAGTCGGTATAGTTCAGTGACCAGTGACTATGCCTTCATCACTTGAACTTTCCTACAACAAATGACACAAAGGGACACTAATGCACATCAGAAAAATGCGTGGTGTTGTTATTTAATGACTGTCGGATACAGGGATTGGACCCAGGACCTTCGGTTTTGTAGTCAACGTGCTAACTACTTCAGCCAACGCCACCCATCTCTCAAATCAAAGATCGGTCTTTTTAATGAAGACTCCGAAAACATTTAAGGGGTATAGCGATGACCGTTCGTGAGATGGACCGTGTCTAAAAAAGGTCTATTTTTGAAGTATTTTGTCCGGAGACAACATATTGTTACAAAAATATTCGAACAGAGCTAACGTAAATGTTTTTATAAAGAAAACATCTAGTAAATAAAAAGAATTATCTATAAATATTTAAGTAAAAAGCTAAACGTACACACGTATAAACATAAAGGTGCAAACACATGCTAAAAACAACTCTATATTAGAAAAAAACACACACTATATATTACCAACAAAAAAGTTGTTACAGAGTAACTCTGAAATTCAAAATAACGACCAATCGAATTATCAACAAACGCCTAGAAACAGTAACATGAATTTTCCAGGTTGTGTTAGAAGACTGTTTGACCACTTGTCTATAGAGAAGCAAGCCGACCAAAAAATTTCGCCGGCGGCTGAAAGACAAATATTTTCGGCGGCGGCGGCTGAACGGCTTATTATTACGTCGATTATTTTAAGCATTTAAACAATTCTTTTAACCCAGTCCGTTTCTGGAAAAGTAGTAGAGTTTTTGAATCACCACGTTGTAGCATTATTTATTTTGTAATAATTTGAATATTGCAGCAATTGATGTCCTAAATGCCAAGAAAATTAACTTCGTAAATTATTTGTTTTACCATAGCAAGATATTCTAGACTATATATAGATTTCATTTAGGCTTTCCGTTTGAATTAAAAATTGGTTACTTTATTGCAACACTGCTACGGATGAACGAAACAAAAGCTTTGATCAAATAGTTATCAAAAAGACGCCAGAATGCTGCGACAAAAAATCTATTTAAACGTGCATGGATTTAAAGGTGCAATAAGAGGTGCCATAACCATAGCCATAGAAAACAGCCGTACGAACCAAACTAATGGGCAACACTGTTTTTGATTATAGGTTGTCTCGACATAATGTCATAGTCATTACCATAGAAACCAATTGAATTTTGGTTTGGTTATGGCTATGGCATTATGGCTATGTCACGTCTAATTTAAGCTTAAAAAGGAACTTCATAAGAGAACGTACGTGTTTTCGCAGCTACATTACCGTTCATATAAACATTCTCTTTCTATGTGGAAGCAAAAACAACTTTCTTTCAGGGACGCTTGCTATCATATTCAATATATAAATAAAAACTATACGCAACACAATATTAAAAATAATTCAAAAAGGAGAAAATATCGGCTGAGTATTAAGCCGCCGATAAGCCGAGTGGTTCGGCGGCGGCTCGGCTTGTTGGAAAAAATCGGCTGAGCGGCTAGCTGCCAGCCGCGCCGTTACGGCTTGCTATTCTGCTTGTCTATCAATAGTAAACGACAGCACAGATGGTAACGTGTGCATAGCAGCAACATCTTTATGCAGTAATAAGTTTCTTCCATTTGGCTTTACTAAGTGCAAACATTTCTTTGCGCCATCTATAAGCACAATGTCGATCATTCTAGAACCGCTTCCTGTAATATAAAAGGTGGTACCCTGTATGTGAATTAGCTATGCTAGAGTGAACATTGTTGAAAGTAAAGACAACGTGCGGTAGTTATTGAAGATAAGAAGTAATAAGTTAAGCCAGTGAAGGCTCAGTTACCCGACTGTAGTGTAAAGTAACTGCAACAGTAGGAAACAGCTGTGTAAAGAACTGAAGAACGCCAAAAGCACAAAAATAATTGTACCAAAACCAAAACAAAATCGAAGTTTTTGACATTCTTCAGCTACAAAGCACATAGAGCAAAAAATTATCAGCTGAAGTAAGCTCTGCCACCTGCTTAAATACACCTTGGGCCTTGTAGTTTTTTGTTTGTTTTGTGTGCTGCCAATATGACGATTTTGATAAAGTACATACAAAAATGGTATGGCAATACTAAAGAAACCCATTCCGTACATTTTGTTCTGTTGATTTTATTTTTCTAATGACTTTAGAAATTTACATAATAAATAAATAAAAGCTAATTAATTGTAATCCAGCTTTGAATAAATAAATGAAAAATAGTATTCTTTATTAAAACAAATTTTTTTAATATTTTTTCTTACTTTAACATGCAGAATATGTTAATTCCGTCCATGAAATTAAAAGTGATCCCATTTCAAAATTTTTTTCCAAATAGTTTGAAAAATATATGAAAAAATATGTTTTGGATATAATGTTTGGAACAAAGTCATAAAGCAAATACACGAACCTTCTAGCATAGACAATAAATAATAATTGTTTTAAAGAATCACAACTGCGGCTTTTTTTCGTCCATAGTCAAGACGATACAATTCGTCGAACAGAATTAGGGCACAAGTAGCACCCGCTTAAAAAATCGGAATTTTCATTTTACCATTGCTGATGGCACGAATGGTAAAGTTTAATCCACCGTTGGAAGCGGCTTGAATATTTCAGATGATGTACTTCTTTTAGTATGTTATCTTTTTTTTTTTTTTTTTTAAAAGAGAAGTAACACTCAGGCAATTAATCCTACTACTATTACTACGACCCTTTCAGATTAGGCAAGTTTAATTGCGCAAGTATAATTGTAATTTTTATTTATTTTCTTTTGAACTTGCTTTTATGTTCACATTCAGCAACTTTGTTGAGCAAGTTTAATTTTCTTATGCTCGAATTTTCTTAATTTGTTGACGTTTTGTTTCACTTCTGTATTCATTGTAAATGTGAAATTGATTTGAAATTTGTTGTATACAATGGAAGTTGAAGAAAAAAATAATTTAGTTAAAGATATACTTGAATATACATAATTGCCAAGTACAAGTACAGAATTGCCAAGTACAAGCAAGTCTGTACTCAAGTCTCGGCAATTCTTTCCCCTTCAAACCGACCTTTCCTCTCACACCCACAAACACAAGACTTGCTCAAGTAAAGCTGCCTAATCTGAAAGGGGCCTAAGTGTTACCTTCTTTAGGAAAGGGATAGTGATAGACAGGTGGCGAAGGGAGAGATAGAGGAAAGCTTCATTATTTTACAACTCTGCTTTTTTGCACGTTTTTTGATAATGCAGTGTTGCAGCGCCATCTGGTGTCAAATGAGGCGTATTAAATTTTTGAAGCTGTGTTTTGTAGCCATTTTATTGATTATTTTACTTTGCCGATGATTTTGCTACACAACGAAGAAGGAGGGCGCTCCGATGTTACATTAGGACTAGTATCTTCTGAAGTCGGTATAGTTAAGTGACCAGTGACTATGCCTTCATCACTTGAACTTTCCTACAACAACTGATACAAAGGGACACTAATGCACATCAGAAAAATGCGTGGTGTTGTTATTCAATGACTGTTGGATACAGGGATTGAACCCAGGACCTTCGATTTTGTAGTCAACGTGCTAACTACTTCAGCCAACGTTTGTTGACAAAATTCTTGGGACAAAATACGAAAATATGCTAAGAACTTCAAAAGTAGACCTTTTTTAGACACAGTCCAGCTCACGAACGGTCATCGCTAGACCCCTCAAATGTTTGGGGAGTCCTCATTAAAAAGATCGATTTTTGATTTGAGAGGAGTAACAAAAACTTATTTTCCAGTGAGTCGCTCTAATGTACATATGTACATATTATTGTATTTAAAATAATTTAGCCATACTAACAGAAACACAGCGATGTGCTAATATTTCTTCTTTTTTTACGTTAATTCAGTAAATGTCCATCATACTCTAGGTCATTCCCCGTAAATAAAAAATTTTAAAAAGAAAAAAAAATAATAAAAATAAATATCATGTGCTTGATTTGATTTAACGATCATGTACGGAATTTAATTTTAAGATTAATTTCTTTTCTTTACTTTTAACTCAAACAAACTCAGTGTCCATCTAAGATACTTTTACACTTTTTGTGTGCGCATATTTTCATGTTTTATCCATTAGAAGAATGACCACCTCGAATAAATAGCATTCATTCATTTCTCGTATTCAATGTACTATATGTATGTATGTATGTATGTATGTACGTACGTACGTCCACTTCATTATGATGTACATAAAAGTCAAAGATACAAAATCAGACTCCTACCTAACCAGTTGAAATGCTCAAACAAACCCAACAAAAAAGTAAATCTTAAGAAAAATCTAAAACAAAAATCATAGAAGTGAAAGTAGAAAAAAGAAAAATATTAAAAAAAAATTTCTTTTTTGCGTTTTTTTTTTTGCTGAAAATGAAAAACGACGTTAAGAAAACCTTTTAAATACGAGTACATACCTACTTTAAATTGAACTTTGTGTGGAAATATTGTAGGCTCAAACACATGAGTTGTAAAATTTAAAAAAAAAATAACATTAATCCATCTAAACTTGCTGAATATGATGTGCGTTTTTGCTGCTACAAATTGCCAACAATTCCGACCAGTAGAAATATGGAAATAACAGACAATCAGTAGTAGCACGTTGTTGCAAGAAAAATAAAAAAATTCATGAGATGTTTATTACTTTTACCATTTCTTTACATATTTGCATTTTTCTTAAACAACAGTACATATTTAGATACAACTACCCAGTTGGCCATGTCTTTCAGACATCTTAAACAATGTCTGCAAGACAATAGAAAATCGTGAAAGACACATTGACGACAGCTCAAATAAATCGTTGACGAAACTTTCGCACCCAGTTGGCCATGTCTGTCAGACATCTTAAACGATGGCTGCAAGGCAATAGAAAAGACAGCTCAAATAAATCAAATATATGTTCTCGTTTACAAAATGATAGCGTGAGCTCTTGAGCGACAATGTCACTCAACAGAACCGACTTTAATTAAAATTTTTTGCACACAAATTTAATTTTTTTTTCTGATTATTCTGTGTTTAGACGTGCAAGTACTTGCATGTTATCCATCGTTTTCTCTTCAATAAAACTTTGTTGAGGACAATCTGAGCGACAATATCCATCGTTTTGTTTTCAATGAAGCCGTGTTGACGACAATCTGAGCGACCTTGTCGCCCATCTCGTCTTGTGTGACCTCGGCGCCATTTGTATGAAAATTTCGTCGACGATTTGTATGGGGCTGTCTTCAATATGTCTTCTACGACTTACCATTGTCTTGTACGTGGCCAACTGGGTAGTAGTGTTGTTAAATTATTCAAGTTTAAAGTTGTTCGAACAGAAGCTTTCGAATAAGATTATTTATTCGAACACACTTTGAAAAACTATACATACTATATACATACATATGTACGTATGCAGGTACATTAGAGCCACTCACCTTGTATGGAGATCAAAAACTTGATTTGTTTACCCCTCTCAAATTAAATATCGGTATTTTTAATGAAGATTTCCAAAACATTTGAGGGCTCTAGAGATGACTGTTTGTGAGCTGGAGCGTGTCTAAAAAGTATATTTTTGAAGTTTTTTCCATATTTTCGAATTTTCTCCCAAGACAACATATTAAAAAAGTACACCATCCAACTAACGAACGGTCATCGCTAGACCCCTCAAATGTTTTGGGAGTCCTCATTACAAAGGCCGATCTTGGATTTGAGAGTTGTAACAAAATCACGTTTTTCATCTCCATACAAGTTGGCTCGCTCTAATGTACATACATGTATGTATGTATATATATTTTTTCATCTCCATACATGGTGAGTCGCTCTAATGTACATTCATTGATTGCGATTATTTTTTACTTTATATAAAAGAAAAGAAAGAAAGAAAGAAAGGTTCATTTCACAAATCTTAAGGTTGGTTATACATACGTTTAAAAGCCATAAAAAAGCACATCTAATCGTTTCTTGGATTTGAGCCATGTTCCAAGTTGTTAATATTCTTAAATTTTTTTTGCAAGTTTTTAAAATAATTGCTAGCCTTTTCTAGATCACTTAATAATACGAGGGCGGGTCAATAAGTCTGTGACTTTTAATTTCCCACCTTTAAGTGAAAGGGTAGCATTTAAAGCTGCAAAATTATCGATAGTCACCCCACTCGAAAGTTTCGATAGTTTGATGTAAAACTATCGATACTATCGATAGTATCGAATGGTTTTATAAATGTTGCAGCAAAAACGACATTTAGTATATGTTAAGAGGAGATTTGTCAAAATAAATCGGGGACGATTGGTGGTCGTCGCGATGTCAGTACCACTGATATTTATCTTTGTGTCGAAGACGCTGAATTTTGAGTTATAATAAATTTATATACATACATACACTAGCTGACCCCGGTCCGCGTTGCTGGCCTTAAGCAAACATTAGTGTTGTATATGGCATTGGTGGTACAATATGAAAATTGGATTTTGCCCACGAATAAACTAAATATTGCGCCATCTGCCGGACGAACTTGAAACTACACAGAAACGCTCCTCACGCCACATAGAGCATGTATATATAGTTTGGTCGAAATCGGTGCAGTAGTTCTTGAGTTACGGCGCAAAAACACAAAATAAACTAAATATTGGGCCATCTATCGGACGAACTTCAAACTACACAGAAACACTCCTCACGCCCTATAGAGCATGTATATGAAGTTTGGTCAAAATCGGTTCAGTAGTTCTTGAGTTACGGTGCAAAAACACAAAAAAACTAAAAATTGCGCCATCTGTCGGACGAAGAATATATATAAAAACACGCGCCGGTCTTTTACAAATATTTTGTGGGGTGGAAGGCGAAAATCTGTTGTGGCATTGAAGAGTTCACCCCTAATAAATAAACGTGTTTTTGATTTTTATATATATTAAGATATGTATTCAAGTACAAGAAACTGCGGATAATTTTCTTTAAAACTGCCATCGGCTACTGTTTACCGACTTCGATTTTTACTCTTTTAATTACTGTTTTGTCGATAGTATCGATAGTGGAAAAAACTATCGATATTTCATTTAAAATAAAATGATCGATACTATCGATACTACTATCGATAGGTTTGCAGCTCTAGTAGCATTGCTCCTGTCAAGAGGCAACTGTCAGTTGAACAATCTCCGTCGTTTAGTTTGTGTTTGTAATGGTAGAATTAGTAGATTCGTATCGTGAGTTGACGGAGCAGCTGAGAAAATCTGTAGCATAAATATAACATGTTGCTGTTTATTTAATATGTATCGTAAGTGTATGTGAGGTAGAAATCTACAGAAAATAGATTTCTACGTCAACTTCTCTCTTACATACATGCACACACATGTATAAAGCAAAGAGAAATACAACAACAGCTGACAAGTTTGGTGGAACTCTCACGTTTTTACTAACTAACATCCAGAATTAAACGTTACCACCACTTCAAAAGTAACACGATACGAATCGACTAATTCTACCATAAGCCTTTAATTGCAGACTACGGCGTGATTTGAGAATATGGAAAAAAGTGAACTTCCTGTGCTCATTATGAATGATTTTTTGCGTAAAAAACCCATCACTCAAACCAAAGCTTGAGGGACTCTTCATCATCAATTTCAATGGTAAAAAAGTGATTTACTGAATTTCGTTGAAACCGTCAGAGTTGTCAGATGTGGCGATTTCTCGCCACATCCAAATATTTGGTTTGGCGACATGGCGATTTTTCTGGCAATAAGTAAATTTGTTGCCGATTTTTTATGGCTGTTTTTTTAAACAAAATTGAACTTCAAAATTCTTGTAATTCCATGAAAATTAGTCTGTTGAAGGAATAGTTTAAAAAATAAATTCTACCAAAACTCGTAAAAAACTAGATATTAAAACAATTTGATTTAATGATTTTTCTTATGTTAATTAAAGTAATTAATGCGTTCTAAAATTGGATGAGAAAAATTTACAAGATATTAGTTTTGGCAATTTTATTTCTGCTTTTAGCGATTTTCTGCTAAAATTTTTATACGATTATTTTATAAAAATTTATATTAAAAGAGCGTTATATAAAAACAATTTATATTCAAATATATATTAAGAAAAATAACCCTGGTGACGTAAGATGCCGAAAGTTCTGGTCTACCACCCAAAACAATTGAACAAATTCACGATATGGTGTAGGCCGATCCGAGATTGAAAGTGAGAGAGATTGTGGGTGGGTATGAGATTGCGAGAAAGCTTTTCTTCGCAATATGGGTGCCACTTTTACACTCAATCGACCACAAACGCAAACTTCGCAGGAGTTTTTGGCGTTGTTCAACCGCAATATGAACGAGTTTGTCAGCCAATAAAGTTATGACGTCCGTTTTTTTGGAATGCACGCGGAATAAACTAACTACTACCTTCAAGAGTCAATGGCGAATATTATGCCAACTTATTGGGTCGATTTAATGGAGTTTAAGAAGAAAATCGTATCGTGATTGTGTTTGACCAATAATAAAGGGCTTTTCCAGCTGAATTAGTTAGTACGTTGACTACAAAACCAAAGGTCCTTGGTTCGAGACCCGTCTCTGACAGTCATTAAAATAACAACACCACTTATTTTTCTGACATGCATTAGTGTCCATTTGCATCAGTTGTTGCAGGAAAGTTCAAGTAATGAGGGCATAGATACTGAACTACACCTGCTTCAGCGAATACTAATACTAATATAACAACTAAGCGTCCTCATTCGTCGTTATTGTGTAGCAGAATCGTCGGTGAAGTAAAATAACCAATAAAATGGCTACTAAACACAGCTTCAAAAATTTAATACGCCTCATTGACACCAGAGGCGCTGCAACACAGCATTATTACAAACGTGAAAAAAAGCTGAATTGTAAAAGAATGAATATTTCCTCTATCTCTTTCTTCACCACCTGTCTTCTCTATCACTATACCTTTCCTATATTCGTTCATATTACGGAGTACGGAATTGAAATGTCCTTCATACTCCCGTACGAATGTAGTATATTACAGGCAGAGTTATGTGCCATTAAAAGAGCGATACACTGGCTAAGGTTCTATCGAATTTCAAATAGATATATTCATATCATAACTCACAGAAGATCTGCTATTGAGTCCCTCATATGTGTGTACACCACATCCTTTCTTGTCCAAGAATGTCGCAAAGCCCTGGATGGACTTGCGCAGCACTGAAATATCTCATCAAACTGGGTGCGTGGACACGGGACTATTTCAGGAAACATAGCTGCAAATTACCTGGCAAAGAGGGGAACTCTACTAAGAGAAGGAATCACTTGAGGAACCTCGTGACCACGTTGACCGGTCACTGTGCCTTCGGAACCCATGCTATGGGTCTCCCGTATAATGACTACTTCTACAGTTGCGATGACGAGGAAGAAGAGGAAAGTATCCTGCATCTCCTGTGTCTGTCCCGCTCTGGAGGATCTCCGACTGCGCCTCCTTGGCAGAATAGCCTTCTGCAGGTTATCTGAGTTATCGAAAATTAAGCTCAAGAACTTGAGGATTTAAATTAGGAATATTGGCTGGTATAGTCGCTGTCTCCCCCATAGCCAAATTTTTTGACCCACTCTCACTTCTCACCTCCCTAAATAACTATTATATCTCTTCTTCTTCTACCCTTCTCACCCTCCTCCCACTCTCCCTCCCTCTCTATCTACTTTTCAACTTACAGGTAGCACAAAGGGACTATTATAATGGACCCAAGTGAGCTGGACTCTAATTTTCGACTTTTCCTTGCCAGAAGCCTGCTAACTTAACCTAACCTAACCTATCTATTTCCTAAAGAAGGTAACACCTAGCAATAACAGCAGGCATTCATTGCCTAAGTGTAACTTCTCTTTAAAAAAAGGATAATTCCATGCCGAACATCCATGATTTGAGCCTCATCCGATTGACAAATGAAGAAGAAATGGCTCGGCGGAAGGAGATTTGACTTCAAGGACAAATACCCATTTTGATATAAATCGTATACTCGTGTTTTGGAAAGGATAAATGTTGGACAAACTGTATAGAATATAGAGTTCCTGGGTCAGTTGCACACCCCAACTTGGCGAAATTCGCCAATTTGGGGTGTGCGAAAAGTAAAAAAAAACCTTAAAACGAACGAAGCACTCGAAATGTTGTCCGAACAGAACACCCATTTTGATAAAACAATTTTATTATTTGCACGTGTTGCTGAACGCTTCATCCGTTCATGGCGGTTTGAAAAAAAAAACAGACTGAATATATTACAGATAATTTAATAGATAAAGCTTCAGGAATAGGGCCGCTATCAATTCTCAAAGTTAGCAATTCTCTGTTGGAAGACCCTATATTTTTGTTTGCTTGTGAATTTTGAAAATATTTTCATAATTTTTGGCTATTTTTGGAGTTAAACACTTTTCTATTGAACAAGTTTAAGTTAAACAATTTTTTTTGATTATCTAAAATTTTTGTCGCTTGTTTGTGTTTCTATTGGTTCCTTCCTCAAATCAGATTCAAGAAGTTTGTTATTAAAAAATCAATAAAATAGAACCAGAAACAAAACTGACAAAACTTTTAATAAATGTCAAAGTTCTGATTTGTTATAAGATCACCTGGATATAGTGTAAATCGTATGGTAATGACTACAAGTACATTATGTTGATGCAAGTGACTCAATTTATTCATGTTCATATTTAGAGTAATCCGTTTTCATTTCTTTTTTTAGAAGAGCCAACAAAATAAGTAAATAAAAACTTTCTTTTAAAATACTCGTATATGTAAAAGTAAATACTCCTCAATTATCTTTGTAAATTAGTGTGTCTTAGCGTCAGTAGTTGTTACGAGTAGGTTTCTCCTACCTGGTTTTGCCATAATAACATTCAATTAGTATAATTTTTATCACATACAAAATATGCATAAACATGAGTGTGGTTTTTTACTAGATAAGTCCGGTGTTAGGCTAACTTGTATTTATTACTCAGATCAAACTGCATGTGCATCTATGTATGTATGTATGTATGTATTTATATACATACCCTCCAGTCAGCCTGGAACCATATGTCTCTATGGCAACACTCTTTTCTCTAGCGAAAATTGCAATAGTTGAAATGTCGACAGCTTTCCTTTTATACGCGAGTGGAGATACGTTAGAGACAACAGTTCTAGTGACATTTGTCAAGGAACGCGTCAATAGTTTGTTTTTCTTTTTTATTATGCAATAATCTTAAAAACTTACGTATGTATATACATATGAATGTATGTATTTATTTAAGGTTGTTGGCGGCACCCTTATAAAATTGTAGACAAGGGTCACTAAAATGTACTAATGAATCTTTAGTTAAAATGTCTCCATATGGTCGTAAAAGAATAGTGCTAAAGTCTACTGGTAGATTTTCAATTACAACCCTATGTTACATGTCAATAGGCGATTACATTGACTGGGATACACCTAGTCAGTAGTACTATTGTCACCAGTAAATCACTACTATTGACATCGAGAAAGGAAATATTGTTATTGTAGACTATAGCCCCTAAAATTTGCTAGTGAATCTTTGGTGCCAATGTCTCCATGTGGTCCCAAAAGAACTACTTAGGAAGTAGTGCTACAGTCTAATGGTGAATTTTCAATGACAAGCTAATGTTAAATGTCAATAGAAGATTACATTGGCTGTGGTACAGCTGGTCAGCAGTACTACTGACAATGTCGCTAGTAAATCACTACAATTTCACTATTCGCACTTCCTGCAGGGTACGTACATATGTACATATATGTATATGTACATAAGTACATAAATAGCGATAATTTAAAATCCTCTGCATTTGTGTGCAATCTTAGTAAGAAAAAACAAAAGTTGAGAGAAAAATTAAAGTAATTTAAAATTTTAATTAATGGCATGTTAACACGTTGTTATTAAATAGTAATGTTTTACACTCTATGCATAATTCACACATTTAAGGGATGCGAAATGAAATATTGCAAATCGTTTTGTTTTATATTTTTTAATTGAAGCACTTACATACTTACACTGCCGTTCAGTTGAACAGTAAATACATTTTCTGTAGTTCAAAGTTAAGATACTCGTAATTTTTTAAGTGGCGAATTGATTTTTTATTTTATAAAACTTGACAACGTCAAGTAGATCTGTCAGAATTTGAAGAACTAATTGATTTAAGCTGTTTCCAAATTTCGTATAACGATGAAATTTATAAAATAAAATTTTATAAAGAAAGCCACCTTAATATCAGAAAAATTTGTAATTTTGACTGTCAAAATTAATAATGTTTTCAGTACCCCATTTCTGTAACTTGTGAGAAGTTCTCGCATCGAGAAAAATTAAATAATTATATTGTTTGTCCTATTTTACACAGGGTTACTCACATAAAAACTTATATAAACTTACAAAACATCAACAAATACAGTTTTTTTCATACTCACCCTGTATTTCACAGGATGATAACAATTTTTTCGACTCGAAAAGTTTTCACATTCCTTACAGAAACGAGGCACAGGAAAAATATATGTGTCAATACTGGGAATTTATGATATTATAGAGTATATCACTCAAGCATTTAATATCTAACACGTAATAATCATCAAGTGTAACGCATGCTTTCACAATAATTTAAAAGGCAACATTATGAACGTGCCCGACTCATGTGAGCTCCAGTGTAAAAAAGTTTTTTTCTTCCAGATTCCCCAACATTCTACGCTATGTCTCTACATAAATATAGGGTGAGCAAATTTGAGGTCCAAAAGTAAGTTGACTCAAAAACACAATATTTTTTGGCAAATTCAGTTTTATTGATAACACCGCAAAGTGGAAAAAGGATGATACCTAATAATTGAATATGATGTCCGTCAAAAGTTAACCTCTAGTTTTCGTTGTAAAGCAGCTCTGGGCGAGTCAACATCAAGTGTCGTTGGCAATTATTTCTTAAATGCAACCAGGCCACTGTTGTTTATTGCCTTCGGGAGTTTTGCGTCTCACTCCCACTTGGTAATGGTTACCGCAACTAACTGTATCGCTTACAGTTAGTTCTTTGTGGTGTTTTCCATTATCAAGTGCAAACGTTATAATAAAGATTTAACTGGTGGAGACCACATAAAACTGCAGAAGTGGATCCTGGAAACTCCTACTTCCTATACGAAGGTATAGGTCGTTCGCAGCAACCGAAGGAAGCTTCTACACGTGGGATACTCTGGCTTTTTGGCTACGTGCTTTTGCCATTTTTTGTTCCATTTACAGGGTGGCTGATGTATTATGCTACATTAAGAAAGTGGAATAACTTTTTTTGTAATGTATGAAATTTATTCAATCTTATTTCATTTGAAAGCTTATTGAATTGTATTAGTTTCAAAGATAATTTCATTTAAATACTCGCCCTTCTCGTTGATGCAGATGCAGCATCTTAGCAAAAAGTTAATTATTACTGCCCGTTAAGGTGAGGCTGGAATTGCAGCTATTGTCGCTCGAATGGATTGTTTTGGTTCATCTACATTTGTCGATTTGGATTTGTACACTGCTTGTTTACAATAACCCCAAAAGAAAAAGTTCGGAGGAGTTAGGTCAAGTGACGTGGGGGCCAACGGAAGGTTGAGTTTCTTGAAATAAGCATGTTAGAAAATTTTCTGTGTAGTTCGGCCATAACCGACTGAGCTAGGTGTGCCATTGCTGAAACCACACAGATTTGAAAGGGGCTCTCCTTGGTCGTAGTTCCGGATAGAAAAAATTATTTTCTCATGCTCAAGTAACGATCTCCATTAACCGTAACGCTGCGTCCGTTTTGCTCAAAGAAGTGTGGCCCGTCAATACAGCGTGAAGGAAGTGCACACAACACTGCGACGCGAATTGGAAGCAATTCCCTTTCTTGCAGTATTTCTGGGTTGGAACTACTCCATATGCTACACTTTTGTTTGTTTACATTGCCGTTCAAATCGAAATGAGCCTCATCAGACAAGAAAAGTCAATTCAACAAGTTCTCCTCCTCTTCCACCTTTTCAAGCATCTTCCGGCAAAATTCCAGAGAATCGGCAAATATGATGCATTAAGTTTATTAGCCATTTCAATTTTGTAGACGAAATGAGTTCAAATCCTTATGCATTATTGGCTGCAAGGTCTGCCTAGTGACACCCAATTGAGCAGATTATCTCCTTCTTGAAACACTGGGATTGCTTTGTATGGCAGCAGCTACAGCAAACTGAAGGATTTGAATTGTAAGGCATTCCTTCTACTTGCTCTGCAAAATTACTTCTTAGTCTCATAATGGGCCATCTATTCGGAAAATCGCCGCCAAACGTGCGCCTATATTCTCTTTAAACCAAAACTATAGACTCCAATATGCGATAGCGGTGAACAATCCAGAATCTTTTTTCAGTGTACCAGTTTTCCATTTTTATTAAATCTAAGGATCAATCAACAAAATACAAAAAAAAATTCTAGATTACTTCGATAGAAAAATTTTTTTTCAGTTTTCTTTTGGTAGCGGCTTTCATCAGCCACCCACACAGAATACAACCTCTAGCTTTTCGGTAGACGTCTGCTCAAGGATGGAAAAGTTGCTACAATTGTACTTTTTTCCACCCCTATTTGAAACTCAAAAGTCAAAAGTACCATAGCACCCCAATCACCAATTTAGAACCATTTAAATTTGTTTTCGTATTATACAACATGAAAAAAAATATTGAATTGATGTAGGAATCATTAAGCTATTAAGAAACAACAACATTCGTACCTTTTGCTCGACGCTATTAGAAATTAAAAATTAGTTGAATGAACCGATGTTTTTCGATATTTCTAGAAATACTAGAGGAATATTATCTATTCTACATTCGTCCTCAAATGTGGAAAGGGTATTTTCGTACCACAATATAATAACAACCAACGAAATAACCGAATCTAGGTTAGAAAGGTGTATCCTAAATGTTACTTTTATATTCAGATATCAAGAGCTAATAGGCTTTTGTGTATCTTCTGAAATTAGACATACTCGTATTATTTAAAAATTAATATTAATTAATAATAATAATTAATAACATCTATTCCTTACTACTAGTATAATAATATATGTATATTTGGAAGTGAATTTCACACTCAAACCGCTAAACCGATTTTGAAACTTCTTTTACCAATGGAAAGCTACAGTACCAGCATCAAATATAGAATATTTTTTATCCGGTATAGAACCGGTTTTTTATATTTAGTACGACTTTTTTCACAAAAACACATTTTGGACGGGTTAAGGTAACTTTGGTTTCGGGTTTGATTGTTTAACAAGTTTTAAAACCGTTTTTAGTTAATTGAAAAATATTAAGAATTTGGTACAATCGTACTAAACAAAGTACAATTTTTCTCAAAAGTTAGTACAATTTGGAAATCTCATTTCGCATCCCTGCTTCTGGTCTTATCACAAAATTGTGAACAACATTTTGAAAAAAATACATATAAATAAGTATGAACCCTCACTTCGCTCATTGCCGTCTTCCTTGTGTTCATCTGTATAAAAAAACACTTAAAAACCGGTTTAAAACTGGTTAAACAATCAAACCCGATATGAAAACTACCCTTGTTTTTCGGTAAAAGTCCGTACCGGCTAAAAATATCCTATATGTGATGCTGGTTATATAGGTTTCGCGTAACAAACAATTACATTTTTTAAACCAATTTAAATTTCCCAGATCGAATTTCCAAATGTCGAAAGAATGACAACTAAATCCTTGTCCTTTCACCATTTGACTGCAATAAATTTAATTTATAACCTCAAATTTGTTCACCCTTTACAAACTTACACGAAATAAAAAGCAGCCTACTCTGTCTTCATTTTTTTTTTAACAAACATTGTTATTTATAATTTAAACTTCCTTTCGTGACGCAATGTTTTTTTTTCACATATTTTAGCTGGATAACAAAACCAGCTTAACAACTTTTTACGAGGAGTTCATTTAACCACTCAAATTCTGAAAATGTGTGAGCGATAATAGAGAATGTGAACTAATTGCTGCTGAGCGCGATATATCTAGTTGATGATTGCAATTTACAGTGGGCAAAATTTTATATGTACTCGTAAGTATCTAAGATATTAATATTCTGCGATGCCAATTTAGCGCCTTTCGCGCTAGTTTTAGCGCGTTTTAACTATGCCAAACGCGCTTTTTTTCGTCTTAGCGCGTTTAATAAAAAAAGCGCTAAATTACCGCGTTTTGATTCAAGTCAAAAATATTTGAGTTCAATATCTTTTCACTTTTTTGTATGAATTTAACAAAATTTAACTTTTTGTTTAAATTCGTTAATGATTCAGATGTTGCAAATAAAATTCCCTTGACTGTGGTTAGAATTAAAAACGCATTTTAATATTGTAAATGGCAACTATTTTGATATTTCACAGTTAAAAATTTATACAATATATATTTATATAATATATATTTATATAATATGTATATTAAGCATCTATTCTTTTTGTACTTCAAAAAGCATTCGAATCGCAACACTATTCGAAAATTTATATAAGTTGTTACAAAGTTTGACAAATAAAATTAAAATCAAAACTAAGAATTTCGAATATTTGGAAGGCGGGACTGATTCTGTATTAAATGATTTTAGTTATTTAGGATATAATTTCGAAGAAGCACTATTGCATAATCTGAAAAAGAGTTACTAAAAAATTAATTGTACTCGTATTTACTAATACATACATCGAACTTTATTAAAATTTAATTTAGCGCCTAGGAAAATAGCGCGTTTTGACTATAAATTGTTGGTAATGCTGCAACTTAGCGCGTTCTAGCGCGTTTGGGTTATAAATAGTTGGCATCGCTGTTAATATTTCTATGTAAATAGTAATATGTAGTCGTGATTAAATCTCACATAAATCGCTGAATACATGAGTACATTCGTGCACTCTTATATGTACACAAATTTTAATTAACATGCACGTCTGTGTACAAGTATTATTTCGTAATAATAAAATTATGATGAACGATTTGGACTTTTATTATACTATTTCTGCACAGATTTCAAACAAGAGAAACATTTTGTTCCACTGTAAGTTTTTTCTCGTTTTTTTTCATTCGCTCAGTCAGTCATTGGTTCGGATTTTTTCTACTGTTTACTGTTAGCACGCTAAATACTCATACCAACTTCCCAATCAGATTATGGTCACAAACAAACTTATAGGAAGTTGATAGGAAATGTACCATGGAAGAATTTGGTTCTTATTTGGATTGCAGTTGTTTTTGCGTATGAGATTACCTCGATGGCGGTTTCTTATGTTTTCAGTTTCATCATTTTATGATGAAGGTAAGTAAGGTAAGGATATGTTTTTCCCTTACCAGGACGCGATGATAACCAGTATACACCTGATACCCATGACGAACCCGCTAATATACTCAAGTTTACACTCCATGATATCTTTTAGTTCCCAATTAAAACCGCCACTCTGCCACTTAAATCTGTGGCGTTGTAGCTTCGGGCAATGACACAATGTGTTCACTGTTTCAGGATCCCCTCATCTTCGCATAGCCTGGAAAAATTCCGATGCCAATTTCACACCTGCTAATTCTTGCTTTAACCAAGCCATTACTAGTCAACTCCAATAATAAGCCGTTGATTCCTCTTGTTCACACACAATAGTAGTAGTTCGGATTTTTGTTAGGTAAAGCCTTGGCCATAAGGGCTTCGAGACCCTACAATCCTTTCTAGTAGTCGATAACCTATTTTTTCCTCCTAATAACCAATTATTAAGCTCCCTGAACTCGTGGATAATCGGTGGTTTCTAAAAAGCTGCTGCCAATGCTTCACGTAAGATTAATCCCAATCTTACCAATTCGTCGTTAGTCTCATTTTCCTGGAACCTAGCTTAATAGAAATACAAAACTTACCCTAATAAAAACCCAAAAATGTGTTCAATTTATATTTTCGAATTTTTATTTTTTTATTTTAATTCGTTAAGTTTGCTATGTTGATTATTTTCGGACGAAATATCGAAAATATCAATTATCAATAAGAAAACGACTTCGGCTAAAAAGGTCAATAAAAATATGATAAAAATGATTTGTAGAATTTTAGAAACCATTTAACGTTACAAATATAATTTCAAATTATTTGCTAATTAAATTTAACGAGTATAGTAACAGTTCACACGTTGTAGAGCACTGTATCCACTGGTCCACCGGGGCACTCTTATGCCATTAAATTTGTTATTGACCAGGCTTTTTTGGGTGATTGTAATCATTTAATAGTTAAATATAATATGAATGAATAAGGGATAGTAAAGAAATAAAAACATGGCCAAGGTGTACTAAATGAAAGCCCACAACTGTATATACAGTTGTGTGTATGTATGTACATATGTACGCCAATTTTCATTTACATAAATGTAAGAGCCTATAGAAAATTATTGTTATTGATAAATTTAGATAAACAATTGTCGAAACGATGTTAATATTGTCATTATACTCTGTGATACGAATTTAACTGTTTTAAATAACTTTTAATTTGAATTAAACTGTTACTAAAATTATTTCAACGGAAACAAACTTTAAGGACATTCTACTAGTATTATAAATGTGAAAGTTTGTATGTACGATTATGTTTGTTACCTTATAACGCGAAAACCGCTGAACCGATTTAAATGAAATCTGGCAATATACCTATTTATACATATCGTTACCTTAATATAGAAATGGCCTAACTCATTATTTTCTTGAAATCGAAATTCTTGCATTTTTCGATACGTTAGATGTTCTTTTATCGAAATATGCAAGAATCTCGATTTCAAGAAAATAATGAGTTAGGGCCTTTCTATATTAAAGTAACGATATGTAATTTAGACTAAATTAACATATGCATGTAAATAACAGTTTTTTAATCGCGAAAAGGACGTAGTTTAACACGTTTAGTACATTATTGCTCTGAAAAAATTGACAAATTAACATCAGGAGAATATTTTGCATATTTTTCGTTCACATCCACTTATATTGAAAGATAAAAAATTAAATGTTTTTGACGTGTCTTAAACCATTACAGATCAATAACATAATGCTAGAAAAAATTTATAAATTCCCTTCCAGGGAGTATTTAACTGTTTGTTAATTAAATCACGGGAAGGTACTAGTACATACATCAGAGCTGGTCACCAAGAGAAACAGGAGAGAAACGTATTCGCGTATGTGTATTCATTTGTATAGGAAGCCGATTGATGTTCGGCACTCTTGTGCTTCTTTGGGCAGCCTAGACATACATACATATGTATGTATGTATGTATACATATCTAAACGGAAAAATTTTCTAACCTATAGATTGGTAAACAAAACAAAATTTCCTCAATGATCTGTTTGAGCTGTCGCCAACAGGTCCTCCATGCTTTAAAATTGTCGTGCATCCGTATTGCAAGATGGAGAATTATGTTCTCCAGAGCAAAGGAAGAAATAGGGTCTGTTCGTAAATGCGTCATTGCGCTACAAATGGAAATTTAAATGTTCTAAACTGGTTCACTGAAGTATATAAGGCACGTATAAATGTTAAATATGGTGTACAAACATGATTACTACTAAAACAGACTGTCAGCAAAGTTTTATTGCATTTTAAATAAAAGTTTGCACGTATGATGCAGAGCAGTGATGCATTTACGAACACACCCATACCAATTACAGTGAAACCTCTTATAAGAGGACACTCACCGTCACCGTATTTTTGTCCGGTTATTAGAGGTGTCCGCTCATGAGAGTGGTACACATTCTTTTATTTTAATTTCGGTTTTACAAAACTTGTCCGGATATTAGAGGTGTCCGCTTATGGGAGGTGTCCGTTAGGAGAGGTTTCACTGTAATCCAAAATTAATTTTTAAGTTGAGTACGTAATCGAATGTGGTGAGAGCCAAAAAATTTATTCTCAGCTACTTTGTTTTATATTAACATTTTGCTGTTATTATTTTAGATGGTACCTTAGCTGAGTAGTAGCACGTTGAATAGAACGTGTGATGATACATTTTCGAACCCTAGACAATTTTTTTAAATTTACTGACTACCAGGTGATTTAAAAAAAATCAACTTTAAGCTAGTTGAAAAGTAATGCATAGTGAGACAATGGACTTAACGCCTAGGACATTACAATGTTAAAATCGTCAGTTGATTACATTGAAAAGCAATCCAAGTCAGTCAGTACCAGTTGCGAAATAGTTAGCTTAAAGTTAGTATAATCTAACGGAATTTCCGACAGGGTACATACTACATACATACTTATGTATGTACTTATGTATGAATGTATGTACATATTTTTAGTACATACAGTACTGTGCAGAACAAAAGCAACAAAAACCCTATTTGACTCAAAATTTAAATATTTTAGGCATTTGATTATTTCAAGCAGCTCTTTTCACAAACTTTTGTAGGCATTCATACTAGAAAACGAATTCGTATTTTAATTTTTTAATATTGATATTTCCTGAAAAATAAAATAACTAATATTCTCAAACCCATGTATCGAGATTGTGCAGAACAATAGCAACAAAATGGAGAATGTCATAATTACCAAAAAACTCTTTGATATATCCCTATAATTCCAAAGTCCAACAGGCTTAACAGTACTTATTAGTCCTCATACTAAATATTAAAATGCATTTCTCAATGTTATTGGTGCTGCTTGATTTAGCAAGAATGGGGAAGAGTAGGTATTGCTGAACTTTCTAATATTTAAAAAATTAATCTAAAAACAGTAGATAAGCGGCTGTTACTTATTAAAAATGTAATAAAAATATATTTCTAGTTTGCTGATGGATAGGTCGGCATAATAATTACGTATTGAGCAGTTTTGGGTACCACCTAGAGTTTCTACGCGGGAAAAAAATCCCGGGAATTCCCGGGTATTATTTTTTTACAAATCCCGGGAAATTTTCAACGGGAATTTTCGGGAATTTAATATTTACATTTTTGGAATTTGCTTTTTTTACATTGCTGTTCGTTGTTTTATTACTTAAAAATACAATTTTGTAACGATGCATAATATAAGACTCCAACAACTTCAAGCGTTACGAAATATTTTCAACCTAAAAACTCTTTATATGCAATAGTATCTTGTATATTGGCAAATGCCGGTGGAATTTCCATCCATGCTATAACTCAAAGCATATCTGCCGTATTCATAAAAAATATTTCAGGGGACAAATCACGACATTTGATACGACTCGTAATTTAAAAATATTTCAATAGAATATTTTTAAATTACGACTCATTTCGAATGCCGTGATTTGCCCCTAGGTTTCTTACAGGCTTATTTGACAAATTTCCCATAGAAATATGTCAAATAAGACTTTCATAAACCTAAAATAATTTTTATGAATACGGCGGTATGAATTTATTTGTTTTTGTTTTGTTTTTGAAATATTATTGTTCTTCGTTCAAACAAATGAAGTTGTTTTGTTTTTAATTTAAACTTTTGTATTTTTTATAAAATTATATTTTTTATTGAACCCATTTAATTAAATTCATATGTATTTGAAATTCCCGGGAATTCCCGGGAATAGAACATATTTTTTCTCGATTCCCGGGAACTGGAAAAGTCCGGGAAATTAGAAACCCTAGTACCACCACGAAAAATAATCCAAAAGCTCGTTTGCTGTTTCTAGTGAGGGTATAATATCTCGAAATTAGAGTGTGCATTATTGTACAACTCGAAACCGTGCCAGGGAAGGCAATTGAAAAAGTTACATACTAAGAAAATACTATAGTTGACCAAGAGATAGATGCTTAAAAAAATCCAGGTAAATCTTGTATTTAGTTCATACAATGTTATTGTTTTTTTGCTTAAAACGGAGTTCAGTAGTACACACCATAATTGAATCCTAATAAAATGGGAAACCGATGTTTTTATTGAAGAATTCAAGTTCCATATATGGAGTTGGTATATCATCTCTTCAATGCGGCGCTTGCCTAGCAAACCGTTTTCGCCACGAAATGTTAAAATGAGTTTTAAGCATAACAGCGGTTAGGTGATTTTGATGTCTTATTTTCCGACGTATAAAGTTAGACCATTCCCAAAAATTTGTAAAAAAAAATATCATTGAAATAAAAATTATTTGGCATTTCGAGTGGAATATGACTCTTTTATGGGTGTTTCAATGCGGTAGTATTCCATAACATTCTTGGAGGTTGGAAAAAAAGCCAGGAAAATTAATTTAATTCCAATCCTCGCTTTACCGACAAACGCAGCTTTCTCGATCGCCATTGCAAACCTCTTTGCAAGAATCCGAAGGAGTGTTTTCGGAAAATGGATCCTAAATTGCAACGAACACTTCAAAATTCCATTAACTTAGCCAAAATGTATTCCTTAATGCATAATAAATAATATTTGAGAATTTATCCACGTTGATATCCACGTATTATGAAAAAACTAAAGATTATACAAAAAGTATTAATTTGTTGCTTTTGTTATGCACAGCTTCAATCAAAGTCTGGACTATTTTCTATAACTTTCGAAACCCCAGTTTTTTTAAGAAAGATTTTATTCAATACGATACATAGGGCATATAAATACAAATAAATTATGCTCAGAGTTTTTGTTGCATATGATGTATATTCTGAAATAATCGTCTCCATTTATTTTTGCGGAGTTTGTTGCTTTTGTTTTGCACAGTACTGTATATTCATATTTAAAAAATTACGAAAAAATCTGAAGATCAATGCATAATTAAATTATGCATTTCTTTATTACAGTAACAAAATGATTTGTTTTTTTTTTTATTTTAATGCATTATTAACACATGCTTGCAATAATACAACAGCACTTGTGTATATAGCCATATACACATGTATGCACATACATACATATGTACATATACATACATACATATCTTCATAATTATGAATGTACATTTGCATGGATAACTGTATATTAGGGATAATCGCTTTTTTTATTTTGCAATTTTAAAATTTCTAATGAATTTTATTTAGTACCTATGTACACATAATCAATCGGGTTAAAAAACGTTGTAAATCAATATACTCATCAATCAGTATGGTAGTATTTGTGAAAATGAGTTTGTATGTGTTACACCGACGATGATTGATGAAAACTTTTGAATAAAATTTAGATTTTTGTCATGCTTGATGTCACATTTTTATGTGTTACTTGTGTTTGTGCATCAAGCCTAAACACATTTTAAATGAGATGTTAACAGTAAAAAAATCAAACTCGAAATAAATGCTTGACGGGCCATGCAGCATGTCTACATCAAAGCATGCTGTAAACGTACACGAAACTGACATCATGCATTTTGATCGTGTCTAGCCCGGTTAAAGGTTATACTTCTAATAAAAGGGTATTTTTTTTTTAATAATGTTTGTTGTTATTTCTAATTTTAATGGTTTACAAATTGCAATTTAATGAAAACAACAATTAAATTACTCTTAAAAGGTGGTTGTTGTTGGTATAAAAGAATTAAAAGAAATCATCAGCAACAATAGGGAATTTCTCCATACAATAAATGCATATACATACATATGTATAGGTACATATACACAAATTTTTAGGGTTTCGTACACCAAAGGTGAAAAGAAATCCTATTATTTTCGCTACGCTGTCCGTCTGGCCGCCTGTCCGTCACAGGGTATTTTTTCGAGAACCGTAAGAGCTACGGACCTGAAATTTGGACAGAGTGTGTAGACCCTTGGCCGCTACAACAACAAATACATGAGAGTTGGAAATTAAAGGGTGTGCCAAAACGAGCAACGAAAAATGTTAAAATCCCATGTAATATACATACAATTGTATGTACATATATGCACTTGAAATTTGTAAAGTTAGTGTATTTTTATACAGACTACAACAATTAACACTAAAATTCAAAAAATTTTAATTCGAGGGTGTACCATCAGTTAATGTAATTTTGACTATGTAATTTTGATAACTTGCTGTATCTTGGAAACCGTAAGAGCAAACTTCTTGAAATTTTTAAAAACGGTAAAACAAAAAAATCGTCAAAATGAAAAAATCGCCAAAATTAAAAAAATCGACAAAATTAAAAAAAACTCGCCAAAACGAAAAAAGCACCATATTAAAAAAAAATTCTAAATCGAAAATAAATCGCGAAAAACCGGAAAAATCACCAAAATGAAAAAATTGCCAAAATGAAAAAAAATCGCCAAAATGAAAAAATCGCCAAAATGAAAAAAATCGCCAAAATGAAAAAAAATCGCTAAAATGAAAAAAATCGCCAAAATGAAAAAAAAATCGCCAAAATGAAAAAAATCGCCAAAATGGAAAAAAATCGCCAAAATTAAAAAAATCGCCAAAACGAGAAAAAAGCGAAAAATAATCAAAAAAAATTATTTAAGCTGAAAAAACGTAAAAAAACACTGTATTAAAAAATGCTCAAAGCCCAACGTACGGAACCCTTCGTGTACGAGTCAAAGTCGCACTTTACTGAATTTATTTTATTTAATTTTTTTTTTTAATTTTGTTGTTCACTTGGATAATGAGAGTGTTTTGTTCGTTTGTTTGTTTTGTGAATTATGAGTACCGAAAATGTGTGAATTCATTCATTCACTCTTGTAAAATTGCACATTCATACGAATAAAAAAATAAGAATAAGAAATTTTTTTAATAATTTTCTTTGCTAAAATGTCTGTGTGACATGGAGCAACAAACAACACAGATGCCGTGAGCTCTTTTCAATCTATTCGTTTTCATTCTAGGCATTTTGCCTTAAATTTTTCAAAAGCTATTTGTGTTAGTTATACCGAATTTACATCATGAAATATTTCATAAAACTTTTTCGTAACCTTTTTCCACTTGCTGATACGAGAATTATGTACAATGTAGTTAGAGAATATATTGGCAGAGAAAAAATTATTTAAGTGTAACATGAATCTATGAAGCAGTTTTGGCACCTTTCTTAGCCTGGGTCAAAAGCTACAATTCGCCAGAGTTGAAGACGAAAAGTATGATTAAATTCTTTTACTATAGAATGACTATTTCTGTCAATGTAAAGCAAACGTGAATAGATTAAAATATTTTCACAAAATTCAAATGAGGAAAAAGTTGCATAATTTAATGTATGTAAACAATTCAAAACAATAAAATTATTTAATTTATTGTTTTGAAATTTTGCCAAAACCAAATCAATTGTTTGAAAGAGAAATAGACTTGCGTGCCTGCGTTATTATCTTTCACTTTTATCAAAATTGATGTGATTTTTATTTTAATTGCATACGAGTACATACATACATGTGAGTATGTATATTTTTTTTACCAATTTATGTAAATGCCAATTAATACTGGAAATTTTTTCTAGTGGATAAAAAATACCTTTTTATTTTTTCGCCGTACATATTAGTTTCTTGGCCACAAAATTTAAGTTTATATGATTTTATAAATGTACATATGTATGTATGTATGTACTCGAATATTTTTTTGGTTTATTTTATTATATTTTTTCTGTGCTTTATTATAATGACGCCTTAAATTTAATTCACTGCACTTACCTGCTGCTGCATGAACATGCTGGCAAAGAGTCACTATTATTATGGAAATAATGATGAGAAGAGTTTGAAGTTGCTGATGGTGCTGGGCATACTGCTGCTTTTGCTTTTGATGCCAGTGCCAGAATTGAAGAGTTTTGCTGCTGCTGGTGGTGATTTTAATGTTAACACTTTTTGGTAAAGCGTTCATTTTTTTAATTATTTGATTTGGCTTTATTGCTGCTGCTCCTACTTCTATTGCTGGCAATAAACGAAACATTTTACTGCACTTTCCTTGTAACGCTTTCGCTGCTCTAACAATTGTTGTTCAAAGAGTTTGATTCCAAATGATTTACAACAAATAAGACTGTTTCGTATTTATATTCATACATACATACGTATTCAATTTAATATTTCGGAGTGCTTTTATTATTAGAGAGAGTATCTATAATTTTTTTTATAGCTTTTGGAATAAAAATTTGTTAAACTTTAGTGCAATCTATCAAAACATATACACACACGAATACACACACACACACACACACTATAATATAAAATCTTTTAGCTGTTGTTTTCAGGGACCGTTTTATTTCAAAATTTACTTTTTAATCATCATTTCTTGATTTTTATTTATTCCTCGGAAAATAAAAGTTACTTTTTGATTCTTATTTATTTTTTGCTTAAAAAAGTAATTTTTAAACTGTAGAAAGCGTATTTTTTGCGTTAAAATTGAATTTATCGCCAGAGTCTGTAAAAAAATCGTATATATTTCAAATCAATGCGGTTAGATTTTTAGGCTTCCGTACACCAAAGGTGAAAAGGAACCCTATTGTTTTCGCTACGCGGTCCGTCTGTCCGCCACAGGATATTTTCTCGAGAACCTTACGAGCTACGGACCTGAAGCTTAGACAGAGTATGTAGAACTTTGGCCGCTACAACAACAAATACATGAGATTTAAAAATTAAAGGGTTTTCCAAAACGAGCAACGAAAAATTTTAAAATCCCATTTCATATACATATGTATATACAATTGTATATACATACATATGTATTAGTGATGCACGAATATTCGTATTCGTATTCGAATTGTCGAATATTCGGCTATTCGTATTCGCCAAATTCAGGCGAATACTCCATGTAACATGGAGTATCTTGGTGTATCCCTTGTGCATGTAGCACTTCTTTATTAGTGTGCTTTTTTCAGGTTGGGTCGCAAACCTGGTTGCTTTAAAATAATTTAATTTTGTTTTATTTCAGTTGAATTAAATATGTACATATTTACAAAAATTTCTCTACGAACCATGGAAAGAAAGTACCAAACAGTTTATAATCCGATTACAAAAATTTAAACAAAATGAAACAATTATCAAAAAAGAAACAATTAATCTGTGTAAATAGGCACATATGCACTTACATACCGTTACCTTAATATGGAAATACCCTAACTCATTATTTTTTTTTTAATTCGAGATTTTTACATTTTTCTACACATTAGATGTTCTTCTATCGAAATATGTATATAAAAATCTCGATTTAAAAAAATAATGAGTTACGGCCTTTCTATATTAAGGTAGCGATATGTACACATGTATGTGTGTAGTTAAATTTAGCAGCAATTTGTTTGTTCATTCATGCATTTGGAGATTTTTGCACTAGCAACAAAACACACGAATTTTGTTTCGTGAACTTGCAAGATTATATTCACATACATATGTTTCAAAAGCAAATTATTTGCAACATCTTTGTACCAAAAAAAAAAATTCAAAATTACTTTATAAAAACATAATTTTAAAACATCAAAAAAAAGGAGGTTTCCAATTGGTTGTACTTTTTCATGTCTGTTAGTCCCCTTTTAGACACGCAAACTTTACTTTGCAAAGTCTTAAGCAATACTTTCTCTTTCTGTCTTTCTCCCAGCTGATTAAGACTTTGCAATGTAAACTTTTCGTGTCTTAAAAAGAGGTGTTACTGCATTATTCCATCATATCATGCACTAAATCATAAACAGTCACAAAATTCATCAACTTCTTTCTTGTGGTGAATACGTGCGATGTCCATGGTCTGTCTTATCAAAGTATTTTGCGGTAGTACATTAGAGATGGAATATTTATTAATTTTATTCTGTTTCTTTTTCTTTCTATTGCAAATAGTTGCGAACTGCAAATCTCATGGCGAACATTGTTGCTTAGCCATATATTCGGGCATCGATGTCAAAGCATGGACGAAACATGGACATGAGCGGTCTACATTAGCCATATGCGATGCCCCGACATTGTGCTCATACTAAGTTCATGGCTAATGGAGACCCCTAGTTAGAGATTTTTTCAGTGAACTAATGCCCCTTTTCCACACGCAAAGTTTACTTTGCAAATTCTTAATTCAGCTGTGTGGAAGACAGATGTAGTAGCACAGTCTCTTTCTGTCTTTCTCCCAGCTGAATTAAGACTTTGCAAAGTAAACTTTGCGTGTGGAAAAGCGGTGTTACTGGTTTGTGAAAGAACAAAATCACTTGGATAATTTTGAATTGTGACTGTTTAAGGAGGTTTTCTATTACTTGCACTTTTTAGGGTTCCGTACACCAAAGGTGAAAAGGAACCCTATTATTTTCGCTACGCTGTCCGTCTGACTGTCTGTCCGTCAGAGGCTATTTTCTCAAGAACTGTTAGAGCTACGGACCTGAAATTTGGACAGAGTATGTATAACTTTAGCCGTTAAAACAAAAAATACATGATAGTTAAGAATTAAAGGGTGTTCCAAGACGAGCAACGAAAATGTTAAAATCCCATGTAATATATATGTATACATATAATTGTATGTATAATATAAAATGCAAAAAAATATTTCGGTGGTTTTTAAAAATTTTGACCCTTGAACTCATTTTGGCACGGGTTGGCACCATCTGATCAGCCTGAAAATTGTCTACATCAATTTTGGAATCAAATCGCATATTTTCATCGCTACCCACATTCGAAATTCCAAAAAAAATTTTAACGCCAGGTCTATTGTACACATTCATCCTTGAATACTTGTTTATATTTTGCAAAAAAAAACTTTGTTTATTTCAGATAAAAGACAAAAGCCCGTATCTAATTTTTAACCCATCTATAGTGTGTATAGAATATTAACTTTTAAATATGTATGCATATGTATGCATGTATTTACATATGTACTTTTCAAACAAAGTTTTCCGTCATTCAAAAAAACTAGGCAAATGTAGTTCTACAACTTTATGTAACGACATATGTATGTGCATATGTACATACAACAGATATAACTGAGAAGTGTGTGTTATAAAAATAAAGTAACAATAGCAACGTCCGTTTTAATTGTACACTTTCAATAATAAAAAAGTTAGTTTTTTTTTCTATGTCACATTTTATTACTCGTACAATCAAATTGCTGTTGTTTCTTGAAATAATGTTTTGTTTTATTGTTTAATAGATAAAACGTTTCGTATAAACCTAGCCCACTTATACTGTTAATAAATACCTAAGCTTTCTTTCACTGAACTATCAAAAATTTCTCTGCACGCTGAGCAGGGGACTTTTAGTGTCAAACTCCCAGTTTTTCGACCACTCAATTTCAAAAATCGAATGATGCAGTGGTGTAGAAACATGTTTAAATATGTATGTAAATGTTTTAGAAAAATTTTATTTTATTTTCAAAAAATTTAAGTAAAGTCAATGAAAGGGTGCCAAGCATGAAGTTACTTAGGCCCCTTTCAGATTAGGCAACTTTAATTGCGCAAGTATAATTTTCATTTTTATTTATTTTCTTGTGAACTTGCTTTAATGTTCCCGTTCCCATTCAGCAACTTTGTTGAGCAAGTTTAATTTTCTTATGCTTGAATTTTTTTAATTTGTTGACGTTTTGATTCATTTTTGTATTCATTGTATACAATGGAAGTTGAAGAAAAAAATAATTTAGTTAAAGATATACTTGAATATACATAATTGCCAAGTACAAGTACAGAATTGCCAAGTACAAGCAAGTCTGTACTTAAATCTCGGCAATTCTTTCCCCTTCAAACCGACCTTTCCTCTCACACCCACAAACACAAGACTTGCGCAAGTAAAGTTGCCTAATCTGAAAGGGGCCTTATTATATTTGTACTCTTACTAGAACAACAGAAATATTATGTTAAACTTCCATTTAAAAAAACCTGAAGTTCAACTAATGTCAAAGATGAAACATCTACATGTTTTTTATTTTCTTAATTTTCAATTACATTTTGTTTGTCTTATATCTTCTTCCTCTTCATATCTCATAGCCCTCTATTGGCTTTAGATAGCGCAACCATTAAGTTTTATTAAAACGACTGAAGCAGCTCAGCTACAGCCGCATGAATTTGTTTTGAAGGTGTGGCTGTGGCTGCGCAGTGGCTGTGGCCCAAATCTATGACGGCCCTATGTATAATCAAAAACTGGCATGAAGTTAGCATAAATGGCAAAATTGAACTACATATTGATGAGTTCCACTATACAATTTGACATTAAAAATCACCGCATGATGTAGTTTTAACACACGATTACATCCTCCATGATTTTTAATGTAAAATTGTATGGCAAAACACGTTAAGAACAAGTCCAATTTTGCCACTTATGCTAACTTCATGCCAGTTTTTGATTATATGTACATATGTACATAAGGCCGTAAGACTCTAAAAATTAACTTATTTTTAATTTTCAATTGAAAAAAAAATTATGTATCCGCACTACGCAGAGCTGTTCTTTCAATAAAATAAAATTCTCGGAAATATCCGGAACAGGAACAAAGCTATAAATTTCTGCAAAAGTATGCAGCATACTTTTAGGCCAGGTATGAGAACAAATATATTGAACCGAAGTGACAAACACGAAAACATCGGAGCTACAAGTTGTAAGACGAGAAGTTATTAAAAGGTTTTCATATGCACACTTTTAGTGTTTTTATTCGGCTTTGAAAGGATTTAAATTTTGTAAGATTTTTATTTGAAATTTGTACACAAAGTTTTTTGTGGTTTGTGTTAACAAATGTATGTACATACATACATCAGAGCTGGCCACCGAGAGAAATGCGAGAGTAATGTATTCGCGTATGTGTATTCATTTGTAGCTTTGACTTTGTACATATGTATGTATCTGTGTATGATCGTTAAAATTCATACTGAACTCACAGCGGAAAAGATTTTTTGGCTATACTGAAAAAAGGGGTTTGAAACATACATATGTATTTGCGTACATACCTACATACACATATGTACATACATATATGTATCTATATATGTACGTCGCTTATTTACAAAAGCAACAAATGTAAGTGCATCTTGAAAGCGAAAGATTCTCCACAGGAAATTCTTAAAGTGTATTATTTTTGCATATATGTATGTACATATGTATGTGCATAAATATAGTTACATATTTATATATATATATATATATATATATTTAAGCGTGTATCTTAATGTGTTTATTTATTATATTTCATACCTACAAGTTTGTTTTTTGCTCTGGGCTTTGAAATTTTCTTGGTAGAATTAGCGAATGTACACATATGTACATACATATGTACATATGTATGTTTATGTACATACATACACACATACATAAGTATGTGCATATGTTTATGTTGGCACCTAAATTCAAACTCTTAGAATGATGAAACTTTCATCAAATATACGTATGTATGTACATACAAATTATGTACATACTCACATACACATGCGGATATACACACAAACATACTATATACATTTGTATCTGTGTATCTCGTATCCCAGTTGGAATTTGAGTTAACTCAAAACTATTGAATTATCAGCCAAAAATTAATCAGAGGTGGTTAAAATTCGCACTCATTCTGCGTTTTAAAAGTGATAATTTTTAGCAGTGAGTAGCCGCAGGACTAGTGCATCAGTTTTGAACTAACCATGAGTTAGTTCATTATGAGTTAACTAGTGCCAAATCAAAAAACAAAAAAAAAGTGTTTTTTTAGTTAATTATGATTTAACTTACTATTGATTTTTCAGTCAGCTTAAAATTTTAAACAATTTTCAATTATTTTTTAAGAAACTAGAACGGATTTTGAACCGTGATCACTTTGTTTGCCAGCCACCATACTTAACACTTTGCCATCGCGCCATATAAAATATAAAGGGCACAGAGTTAACATAAACATGAATTTTATGCTGAGATCTTCTGGCTGAATTTTGACTCATCTCTGTATCAGCTTTCAGTACAGAAACAACTCACTAATCTGTGCATCAGCTTTGAGTTACCTTAAAGTTAGTTCAATACTTATCGGGAAGAAGACAGTTGTGCAAAAACCTACTGACTCACATCTGTGTAATTTATGAGTTAGTTCAGAAGCTAGTTGTAAATGAGATAGAAAAAAGTCAGCCATATTTTGAACTAGCTAATAAAAATCCGACTGGGATCTTACAAATACAAGGCATTCACAAAACCTTCACATAAATTGTTCCGTTTTATTCGGGCTTTTCGAAATTCTTGCAAACGGAGTTTATTTGGAACTGTTTGTTTATTTATCTCTTTATGGATTTCACATGTGCATACGTAAGTAAATATGTATGTATGTATGTATGTATGCATGTATGTATGTTTGTATGTACATATGTATGTGACTTGTGCTACTTTCAATTGACCTCTTGAAGTGTAAATTTGAATGAACCTGAATTCAAAAGAATGTGAATGATTTCATTTTCAGTTGATTTGTCATAAATCAATGTTCATGTGTACATACATACATACATATTATGTACTATGTATGAATGAATGTAAGCTGATGAATCATAGTATGTACTTCTAAAATATTTCTAAGATTTTTAATTGAAATGGATGCATTCATGTAAATTTGTGTGCTTCTAACGAATTTTTTATTTGCCGTACATAATTACATACATACATATGTACATACCTACATACATACATACATAAATATATATGTTATGTAGGTATGTAAGTATGTTCTCGTATGTATGTAAGTATTATTTGCTCACATTAATTTTATACAAAAACTTTTTTCTTCAATTAAACATGGATGTATGTGTGTGTTTGTGTGTGTGTGTGTTTGTGTGTGTGTATAGTACATTGAATAATTAAACAAATTTTTATACCTATTCAGCGTTTTTTTTCTATCTTCTTTCTTTTCAAACTGCTGTTATTAATAACGTTGCACTTACAATATTTTATTTGTATGTTAATTAATGTTCATTTCTAACACTTTATTTTATTGTTGCTGTTGCTCGCTCTTGTTGTCTTCCAAAAGCAAATTTTACTTTTTAAACATTTTCTTCGTGTTTTTCTTCAAGTCTGAGTATTTTATTTCATGTTCTTGATTCGCTCCTCACGATCCACTTAATTTTAAGACCACGTCTGGTGACAACCCGTGCAATACGACAAGTTTAAGTAATACTCTTTTCTTTTTTTTTTGTGTATATACAATTTCTTTAGTTTATTTTTTTATATATACATACATATGTATGTAAGTATATGTACATACATTCGAGAATTTATTTATTTAACACTAAACTACTCGTACTTAAACAAACGATCGAATCGTAATGAAGGAAAATGTTTGATGCGCGAATGCTGAATGAATGCTTGCCGCGATATGTCTTCTAGTTTTATATACCCAGTGAAAGGCAGACACGACAAGCTAGCAATTTGGCTGCATGGTTTGCTACTAATACTGACTGGCTGCCTGGCTGCCTGGCTCCCTGGCTCCCTGGCTGACTGAATGAATGTAGCATCAAGCAGCAGCAAAGTAAAAGAAAAAAGTAATAATAATATGTACAAGCAAAGAGCCAGCCAGAGCAGTGTTCCTTACACGCAAAACAAAATAAAAAGTAATAATAATAATAATAATAATAATAATAAGAAAAAATAAAAACCGCAAATACGAATAAAAATTGAGGCACGAGGTACTTTTATAAATTTACTTACTAACATTTCATGCAATTGTTTGTTTATTTGTTATTGTTGTTGTGTTTTTTTTTATATACATACATACATATGTATATATTAAATGAGGAATAAAAAACCATCATCGAACATTCGACATCCAACAAATCCCAAAAAGAAGTATACCTATATGTATGTATGTATGTACATACATATGTGTGTGAATTTGCGCAGAAATTGAAACTTGATTTGGAGCTACTGCATATGCAGTTTATTGTTTTCATAGCCTACTGGCATTGTTTGGCCGTGAGGCAGATTATAACAATGCTGCTGCATCCAAAGTTCAACAGTGGGTATATTAATGGCACGAGATTATTGTTCAAAAAGAAATCTGTTTGAATTAATTAACATTATAATTCAAACACATTTACATTCTAGTATTAACTACATATGTATGTATGTATGTATGTATGGATGTGCTTACATAATCATCCCATTTTTAATTAAATTTGTATATCTACATATGTACATATGTATATGTAAGTTATCTAATCTAATCTAAACTAAAAAAATTGTCTATATTAGCAAAACAAATGGTATCGATTAAGTAAAAAAATAAAATACTACCTACTAACTTTTCGAATCTAACATAATATTATAAACTATCGGCCTTGTTCTGTAAACCGAATCCGAGTAAATTTCTCGCAGGACCATTTGTTTAAGATCATACACGCTAATTTTCTTTCAGATATGATATTTGAGAATGTATGTATATAATAAAAAAAATTAAAAAAATCTAAACAAATATTTCTATTGTCGGAGTTAGTTTTCTAAAATTGTGCGATTTAAAATCGTTCGGTTTACAGAACAGGACCGTATAAAAGATACTGCATATGTCTTAGCTAGCACTCCCTTCGACATCCGCAAGCAGAACTCATGTGTAGTTTTTTTGTAACTTCCTGCTATAGGAAGTTACTGATTTCAGTCCAATTTTCGAAAATCGAGATATCATCATATTTCGTCGTTTTGAGATCTTGGAAGTCGATTCTGAATATTTTCGCAATGATTTTCTTATGGATGTATGTGAGAGTGTACATGTATTTAAACATATTAACGCATCGGAAGCAAATTTATTGCATTCGAAAGATGTTGAGTGAATCGATTGAATTCTAACGAAATCTATAAATTTCGAAAATGAAATTTTGCCAAACCTTAAACTACTAAACCGATCAATTTTATAATCTAATCAGCACTTAATTTCAAAAAGACACGTACATTGTCGCCAATTTGAATAAAATAGGGTGATTTGTTGGAATTTCGGATAAAAGTTTTTGTTAACATCCTTAAAAAATCTTCGTCAAATCGATTTTAGATACATATTCACTCATTATAAACTCAAAAAGTACATCGGATGCAGCAAATTTTGAGCAAACCCTGTAAAATGGTTCGAGAGATGACGTGGTCTAAAATTTATGAAAAAAAAAATCCTTTGAAGTATCAGGGATGTGGCCTGCAAACAAAAATATAAAAATAATAATAAATAATATAATAAAATATAAAATTAGTACTTGAGAAATTTTACCAAATTCTAACAACCCTCTTAGAAACTGTAGATTTATTTTCTTCACTTCATTCACTTATTTCCCACTGTGCATAGTACTACTCGTATCTTGCACATTGTGACACTTTGAAATTTCATTTTTGTACGTCTCAATAAACCAGAGAAGAAAATGTGCCATGTAAAACTTTATTTAAAATATTGAATGGATAATATATTTATATTTATGTGTGCAAATATCATGGAAACTTTTGAGCACCAAAATTTTAGCGTCTTTCCGACTTTTAAATAGAAATTTTGTTGTTTATTATAAGAGACTGTACGTAAACCTGTGCAGTTTACCAAAAATTTTGTTCTTCTTAAATTTCATATCTAAAACTTTATAGATAATGCGAAGCACTCAAAGAAAAACAACAAAACCAACTTTGACAGAAATTGTTGAAATCAAATTGCTTTCTATTTCACGTGATATATGTAAATAACTTAGATCGTTTTTTTGGCTCTTATTAAATAAATTTACTATAATAATACACCAACAGAAAGTTCATGACCATGATTAAAAAAAATATCTAGGCAAGAAGATAGGAATAATCTCTGAAATACGTCTTCTTTGTTATTCTCTTGGATCAAAGGATTGACCAAACATCCACTACTCTACATCCTTACAAGACCTGGATGCTATCCCGAAAAGCGTGCAGGAATGGTACTCCAACTAGAAGAAAGAAAAGGTGTTGAATTTGTGTACTGATGGCTCCAAAACCCATGTAGGTGTGTGTTAGGAAGTTTACTCTGGGACATTAGGTCATTGCATTTCGGATCACTGCATTGTTAAAGTCACTTCAACAATAGTAATTAACCTATACACTGATAGTCGAGCCGCTCTCATGGCCCTAGAATCGCCTCTTCTAAGAACAAAAACATCCTTCGACTAAATGCTAAACTTAAATGCAGAGCAGTTTAATAATATGATCATCTGAATCCCTGGGCATAGAGGTTTTAATTTGCAAGAACTGAGACAATCTTACAGGTTTGACTGTATGTAATGTTACCTTTGCTCTTGTGCAAACTCAGACTTAGAAGCAAGACTGAGAAAGAAGAAAAAAAAACATAAGATGGGCTACAAGAAATAACAGCATGATCACCTGGCGTTATGGACTCACCTGAATAAGAAAAATATATTTTATGTTATTTGAAACAAAAATGCAGACAAAATGGCCAGAAGGGGGACTAGTACACCCATGGTCGGACCAGAACCGTTTTGTGGACTCGGATTGGACAAAATTCGGGAAGATATATCGACGGAGATCAAGAGTAATAGGGAACACCTCTGGCTCAATCTCCCAGGATTGAGGCATGCAAAGCTAATGATTGGAACGTATAACCAAAATCGTTTCATAACTTTCATGTCACTGAGAAAAAACAATCTAAGAATGCTCACAGGCTTCCTCACAGGCCATTTAAGACTGAAAAAACACCTCAACAGACTTGGCATTGAGAGTTACAGCCTGTGCAGATTCTGTGATTACGAAGATGAAACTCCAGAGCATATTCTGAAGGACTGTGAAGCGTTATGCCACAGAAGATGTAGCCAATTGGGCAAGCACCTATTGGAGGATTGGGAACTGCCAACTCTGGACCCACTGGCAATCTTGAGATTCATCAGGAGAGTAGGTCTAGATGAGGTGCTGTAGCACCTGGCAGGGGATACAATAGATCTATTTTGGTCGCAGTGTCCTGTGCTTTCCGTTTGACTTAATTCATTCATTCATGTGATTTGAAAAAGTAGGAAAAAATCTCTGTTTAACTTATTTATTTATTTATTTATTTATAACAATAACCAACCGAGCCCATAGGGCCATATATAAAAAAAAAAGTAGGAAAAAATCTCTGTTTTATTTATTTATTTATTTATAACAATAACCAACCGAGCCCATAGGGCCATATATAGTTGGTGGACTCGGTTGGTTATTGTTATAAATAAATAAATAAATAAAACAGAGATTTTTTCCTACTTTTTCAAATCACATGAATGAATGAATGAATGTCCGTGTTGACCAGGCTCGATCTCATAAGCACGCATGCACAGAATTTCAGGGTTAGATACAATGACTTTTCCCTGAACTGCCGAGACATTGATGAAGAAGAAAACGTAAAACATCCCTATATGGAATGAATTACTGAAACTAACACAAACGTCATTTTTTCACCAACACATTTGCAACAATTTTATATTGAAATCAACAGTGACAGGCAATTGACTGATCATTTTACCAGTAGTGATGATGCATACTCTTCATACAACATACATATATGTTAGAGTGGAAGATCTAATGTACATATCCCAAAATTTTTCAAAACATTCGCATTTTATTGTAAAATATACAATTCGTTCGGTCTGTGAAATTAAAATTTATAGAAGTGTATGTTTGCATTTCTTTTTCAAATTTTAGATATTTATAAAAAGCAAGGTTTGCTGGAGGTTGAAAAAAACGTGATAAAGACTAGATGCCGCCTATGTTATTTTGTGTTTTTGATTGTTTTTCTTAGTTTTTAGCCCCCTACCAAAAAAAGGGGTGTTATAAGTTTGTAGTGTGTATCTGTGTATCTGTGTATATGTGTGTCTGTCCGTGTCCACGTACAGCCCAAACGGCTGGACCGATATATCTAGAAAAGATGTGACATCTTCTAAACGGCTGGACCGATTTTCTTCAAACATAGTTAAAAACCTTCTCGATCAAGTCACCTTTCAAACAGAGAAAACTAAATCAAAATCGGATCAGCCTTTTGGGCTTTACGTGGACACGGACAGAAACACAGATACACAGACACACACTACAAACTTATAACACCCCTTTTTTTTGGTCGGGGGCTAAAAATTAAAAATTTTAAAAAGCCCCGATATATCCAGAAAAGATATGATAAACGCCTGGACCAATTTTTATCAAACACAGCTAAGAACACTTTCGATCAATTCACCTTTCAAGCAGAAGAAAAACTACCCAGCGGCGAACGCTGCATACCACATTACATCTCTTTAATGATGTTTGGCATACTTTGTGTTCAATGAATGCTAGCTTACAGAGTGTACGAAAGTAAGCTAGATTGTATTCGAACTACCCACTGCCAACTTACAATGTATGTTAGGCAATACTGAGCTTTTATGTTGATTGGATGAACACTTCCGTATCTCGCTTACCTTGTGTGCAAGTGAAAGGCATTCACTCCACAAATGCGGCAATGCATTTGAAAATGCATACTAGGTACGTATATGAGGTGGTGTGCATTACTGTCTTACATGTGTGCATCGAATCATCGCTTCTATAATCGACATTTTCGCCACTGGGTATATCAAAATCTGTACAGCGGTTTGGTTTGTACGTGGACTCGTATATACACACAGATACACAGGCGCACACGCTACAAACTTATAACACCCGTTTTTTGGTCGGGGGTTAAAAACATTTAAAACAATCACCCTTATTCCAGTAGTCGACATCGACGTCACTTTAACACAATACCAAAAAATTGGGGTTTGTGTACCCGTTGTCGAAAATAACTGACTCCTGTTGGTAGGTTTATACTATTTTCTAGACCTTGAGGAACAGAAATAGATTGTCAGTGGCACCAAAATGTTCTCCATAGTGAGTAAAAAAGGCCAAATTTTTTGGTATTGTGTTAAAGTGGAATAAGGGTAAATATGAAAATTGTGTTTAAATGTAATTATACAAGTGTGATCAGTCAGACGTGCAGAGTAAGCAGGTCAGATAAATATATACATATGTTCCATAGTAAATATTTTCAATTAGTTAGCCAAAGATGCATAATCACACGTAAACAAAAGCTTACATCACTTTTTCCACATTTCCCTTAACAAACTGAAAGAAACTTAGATGGAGAAAATCATCACAACTATCGGTCAAATGACCGGTCATTTGGCTGTTTCATAGCCCTGGATTTACAACAAATATTATGGCCACCATGGGCATTCTTGAGTTCAGGGAACTTTTTGACGTTGCTAGGCTTAAACTCCAGCTTGTTAGTGGCTTTATATTGAGCTCTGGTTAGTTCGACGGTAGAAACTTCGCTTAAGCAGATTTTCCGTGTTATCACAAAATGGACCAAAAGGGTCTAAGCGAGTCCAGGATTCTTACTGCCACTCTTGCCTAACCTAACCCTACCTAAATAATTTTGTTGATTTTAAAGTAAAGGACCAGTTCAGTTACAGGCATCGCTAAAAGATCCGGAATATGCATAATTGGTATACTTACGGCTATTTGATTTCAGTTTTTTTTTGGTATAGAAAAAATCATTTTAAACATTAAATTATTTTGAATACAACCTAAATCTGATGATATACAATATCCACCTGTGGCGAAGGATATAAAAATGTTTTCATATGTTTTTGTGTATGTATGTATCCCCAAGATACTTTTTTTTTGTAAATTTATTGTGTTTTACTTTTACACCGATGTGTTTGCTTGCAACCATCATCTGTCTGTCTGTCTGTCTGTTAGTGCTGCTGCAGAGTGTTGTCGCAACATAGATTGCTGCTGCACAACAAAAGCAGCTATAGCCAATATTTGTTTTTGGTTAACAAATTGTATGTATGTACATATGTATGTATGTACATAAATGTAAAAAGATACTTTACATATTTCTGCATGAATGTATGTATGTATGTATGTGTGTATGGCATAGCGCACAAACACACACATGCAGTGCATACTTATGCATATATGCATAAAGGAGTGTATGTAAAAGATAAACCATATGCCGCATTCAACTTCAAACAAATTGTATTGGAAAAACTCTCTTTTTTTTTAATACGACATCTAAATGATAATGATAAAGTTTACTTCGATAATACCCCTTTTCCAACTTTCAAATATAAACTTATACCGTAAGTATTTTTGCAAAATAGTTAATAGTTTAAATAAACTAAAGAATTAAATTTGCATTAAGCATTGACAGGTTTCTGCTTTTATTTCTTACCACTTTTTTTTTTATTTATTCTAATGAACAACAACAGTATGCATGCAGCTAGTTTCGTATTAACCGCAGCATGTTCAATTTAAAAGAGATGATTGCTTTGACCCTCATTATGCTTGCTGTGGTGGCAATAAAAACAAAAATCTATTAACGCGGCTTACCACATGGCCGTAAAATGTTGTTGCTGTTGTTGCAATTGTTGTTACTTTTTAAATCTTACAGTATTCCTTTCGCCGAATAATATAAAAACAAACTAAAAAAGGAAAAATAAACTAGAAAAAAAAAAAAGTGAAGAGTATATGATTTGTGGCGGTCAGTTTGGCCACTCGATCGTGTTAACTTATTTATGATGGTGCAGTAGTGGGGTGTGTGGTGTACACTTAACCATGATTTTATACTCTACACCTCTAACCAATATTATGTTTTGTTGGTCACGCCTTAAGATGTGATCGTTAAATATAAAGTAGACATGTATGTATTGCTTTTTCAATTGAATGATATTAATCAGTTCATTCGGCTGTTGCCCATGTGTCAATATAAACTTTGCTATTACATATTAATTAATTTAATTATAAGACCCGTATTGCGAAAAATCTAACCTAGGCTCACACATAAAATTTCATAATGTCAATCCAAGTAATCACCTCAAATGATAACGCCGAAGAAGTGAGTGGAGTTGTTGGTGGAGAATTATTATTACCTTTCCAGATCTAATTGGCCCCTTGATTTAAGAGTCTTGAATTATTTTCTATGGCATCATTTGAATGCAAACGTCGAAGTCAACAGGCTTATAGGTATTTATCCGTGCAATGCTGCATGAAAAATTTCAACCGTCAACACTTAGTTCTTAGTTCTTTCTCATTCGATACTACATCGCATCGATAACATTTGTTTGCAGTAGGGTGTTATTTGGTCGAACTTGTACGACAGTACTTTTTTTACTTGAAATTATTAACATTTGCATGCCGCAAACTCACAAACTCACCAACTTTTCAACTAATGTCTATATAATTTTATTGCTACTCTCTGAATGCGGCAAAAACATCTTTTATTCGAACCAATGATGCGTAGGCTTTAAGGTTAAAATAACAAACGTAGCCAGCGTAAGAAATTTATTTTTAAAATTAATTATTTCTGCCCCTCTGTGCGATGTACGATGCCAAAAAGGTAAAGTATGAAAATGTAAAAGTAAATAATTTACAAACTTCGTTTATAATGATTTCAACAAGATAATAAATCATACTCGCTACACAGGAATGAATAATGACTATGTTGGAAACATCAAGCTGACCTATATTTACATATATTGCCGATTTGCAATAAGAAAGCAAATTCTTACAGTTCAAAAAGCCAAAGCATATTTTGTAATTTTGCAAAAAGAAATGTAACCGCATACAAGTGTAGTAGTCCTGAAAAAAGAACCAAATATCATGCTGCGTAATCGTTCAATATTTTTGAACGAATCTCGGGGCGAGATTTTTAAGTTTCTAAAATATGTATGCACAATAACATAAATTATAATATAAAGATAAATATTACTTACCAATTCTTTTAATCAAACATAGCATGTCCATTATTTATAACATCAACTAACTTCTCGTGATAATAATTTTCAAAAGGAAAATAAATGCGGCAAAAACCCAAAATGTCATTAAAAATTGAGTAGAAGTAAATTTGAGATTTGCTAATTTAAAAAAGGTTTATAATTATTTTAAGATAAAATTCATTTGTGGATACAATTTTAGAGAGTTTTCCTTAAAAGTGGTTCGAAATGCTGTTTAAAATTTTTATAAATACGACTGTCACTGAACGTATAAAATTACTAAGTTCCGCGTGGAAGGCAGGTTATTGTCCTCGCACATTATTTTCAAAGTATCCTATGATGATGTCTAAAATACGACAGAACCACATACTACATACATACATACATATCGTCACCTTAAATACAAACGGACGGAACTACACAGAAGTTCGAAATCGAGTTTTTGATTGATTATGGTTAATTTTATCAAACTAGATGTTCACGCAAATATTTAGAACTCTGCGGTCAAAAATTACGATTTTATAAAAGAAATTCAAACGGACGTAATTACGAATCTATCTATTTTTTATTGCAAAGAACGTAATTAACATAAAACCTTAAATATACATATATAAAAAGGAAATAAATAGCTAAAAACATATACATATGTAGGTATCCATACTACAAGAAAAATTTCGAAGCAAATTTTCAAGAACACTTTATTATTGGGCCTTATCACGAGTGTCGTATCACGACTACGACTACGACTACGACGATTTTGTATTAGACTAAAGAGCATTACAACATTTTTTCTTTAATCTAGTACAAAATCGTCGTAGTCGTAGTCGAAATACGACACTCGTGATAAGGCCCAATATATTACAGAAACAACTCAATGAAGATATAAAAATATTTTATTTTCTCAAGAGGTGCGTGTGAAGAAAGCCTTTTATATGAAATTTTTATTTTTTTTTTTTTGCCGCACAGTATATTAAAAATATATTATTATATATATGTACATATAAATTCGATACATTGCTGCAAGAGAGCCACAGCGCGAAAAAGAAATTTTTTTATAGAAAATTAGTCTAATGTTTTTAATTTACTAAAATAATAGCATGGTACATAGATACATATAATCTTTCTTGCAAGAGGTACACTCATGGGTGTGCAATATATGTGTGGCAAAAAGAAAAGTGTTTAAGTCGATATAAGCTAATTTTACATTAATGGCAGCACTGTAATCTTCGCTTGGGCAGAATCTCAATTGTTTTGTGCGATTTTTCGGGAAGTTATAGCGCATTTACTTGCTGCTTATATTTTTTCGACTTTCACATATACTTATAATCTCATATGGAATAATAACTTAATTTAACTTAAACTTTGTTATATTTCATATTGAATATAATAGTTACATACACTGTGTAGTACGATGTTTTCCTAAATAAAATAAAAGTGAACACCGATATTCCCGATTCATATGCAAAAGAAAAAAATTTCTGAAAATCGACTTGAAAGATGAAAAGTACTTTTACCTGCAGAACAGTAAAATATGACTTAAGCATTTTTTCCTCATTGCCACTGATATGTACATATTTGAAACAGACTAAACATCATTTATTTAGCTATAACATATTGACACCAAGGCTTCGATATTATAGTCGATGCGTAATAAATGTGTACAGTTGAATCGCAATATAGTGAACTAATTCGCGCAAGACCTGTTCACTCTATTGAGAATGTTCACTTTAAATAGTATATATTTGGATAGTTCTTTAATTATTTCTTGCCTTAGTCCAATAGAAAGAAATGTTTTACATTTAAAAGAACTCATTTTATAACTTTTTGTCTGCACATAAACACTTAACGAGAAAACAAAAACCACTAAAGTCAAAGATCTTCAAAAAAGAGAAGAAAAGTAAAACAAAAATGTTTGCAAATTCAACAGAAATCTAACGGTCTATTGGAATAAAAATCTAAAATTGTGCTAAATCTTTGTATATGAGTTTTTGAAGCCAATCACTATTTTGCAACAGATATTTATTTTATGTTTCAAAACAAACCGTTGGGAAACCATAGAGAAGGAATTTCACATACATCGCATGTACATACATATGTATGTACATACATACATATGTAGTATGTATGGATGTATGTGTATGTATATATGTATGTACATATACATTCAGGGGTGTTCTGTACATCGCGCGATTTGAAATCGCCTGTTTTTCAGAAAAGAGCTCAATTAAAAAGGTGACTTTTTGCAACTTTTTAATTGGTTTTGATGTTTTAGATGCTTAAGACATTTTAAACGAAATTAACTTTGAATACACTAAATCGTCCGATCAGCGAAACACTATTTTCAATTTTGGAAATCATACGATTTCAAAACGCGCGGTTTACAGAACACCCCTCATTATCACAACAGGTAATTCCGTTATTGTATGTAATAAATAATATTACTCTGAATATATGCTAGTACGTACGTCCATAGCAACTAATATCTATACATAATGTGACCATCCGTCCCGATTTCGGCGGGACAGTCCTGATTTCCGGTTCACCATCCCGGTGTCCCGGAAGGAAAATGTGAAATTTCCTGTAGCATAATAAACATGTTTGTAAATGTAAAAAAAGTTAAAAATTTTTGTTCCATACGTTATTATTTTGCGGTATCCCGGTCGGTGTCCCGGTTTGAGTTACAAAAAAAAAATGGTCACGTTATCTATACACATCGTCATATAAAAATCCTTCGATAATTTGAAGTTCTCTATTCCTCAAATTTACATTTTTAGCTCAATCTGCTTAAATCCACCTAAGTTAATAATTCCGTAGGAATTATTGATTTCCCTGGGAATATTTAAAATTGGCCTAATTTTAACATGCCAAAAATATGGTAACGGTAAGCTTATTTACATACATACATACATATATGTTCCAAGTACAGTGAAGGATAGGGAAACAAAATAAATGACATTGTTAAAGGTCGTGGTGGTACTTGTCTTGGCTATTGAATACTGAAAAGGAAATGAAAATAATTTGGCCGTATCTGTATTGTTAGAAAAAGGTGATTGCATACGGCACAATTGGAGAATAGTTGCTCACATTAACAACACAAAAAAATTATTTCCTTATTAAACGTTGGTTAAAGAAATTAACTAAATTATAGCAATGATTTTTATTTTACGGGAATATATTCTTATTAATTTTAAACAAAGCACTGCAATATTAAATTTATTTTAGTACAGGGTTTTCATACTAAATTTAACATCCAACCGTACTTTTGATCAAATGTGAATTTTCATAGAAAATTAAATACTATTAGTTTCGGGCTTAAAACGGAATAAATCTAGCCCGAAAAGGGCTAAGTTGGCATCACTGATTGGAGAAAAGAATCGAAAAGTATTGAGATTTTTTATATAAACATTGGGGTTTTGTAAGCTTTTGGGAATTGTGGTTGAAGTCTAAATTTTTTTTATATTTTTATTTATTTTGGCACACATTAAATAATAAATTAACACATATAATAATAAATGTAATAATTATGTATTATTATTTTATAAAATACGTGAAATTATAATGGTTCTTTTTGTCTAATTGATAAAAATTAATGAAAAACTCATGCCGATTTTCTTGACGATTTTCGAAATTAATATGCCGAAAGTGCAGATGATTTTTCAAAAAGTGCAGATTTTTCAACAAAATCTTCTGGCAGCCCTGGTAGTGAGTTGAAAAATAAAAAACCAGACAAAAGTTAATTTGTCGAAATTAATAAAAATAATTAAAGCTATGAAAATTGTGGTGAAAACCTTTAAAAAAGTGTGTGCATGAAAAAAAGAAGTGAAATTTGTGTTTTTGTTTAAAATATCAGCATCTAAAAATCTGTTTTAGTTGCACTTGCTGCAAAAGTTTTTGGGGACAAAGTAGCAGACGACGACGTCGACGACGGTGACTACCAAGACGGACGGACGTAAAAATGGCGACGAGCCGTACAAGTCGCATACAGCAATCTAAAAACATAAGTTCGATATTTTCCAAGCTCCATGGTGCCTTTTCAGAGGCATGTGGTCCCCAGCGGCTGTCTACTGATAAGAAGACCCTCGAAAAAACGTGGAAATTAATGGACAAAGTTGTAAAATTGTGCCAGCAACCGAAAATGAATCTAAAAAACAGTCCACCCTTTATATTGGATATTCTGCCGGACACGTATCAGAGGCTGCGTTTAATATACTCCAAAAATGAGGATCAAATGCATATTTTACACAACAACGAACATTTTAACGTCTTCATTAACAATTTGATGCGAAAGTGCAAGCAGGCCATTAAGCTGTTTAAGGAGGGCAAAGAGAAAATGTTTGACGAAAACTCCCACTATCGTCGAAACTTGACTAAACTGAGCTTAGTCTTCTCGCATATGCTGAGCGAGTTAAAGGCAATATTCCCAAATGGTGTCTTTGCTGGAGATCAGTTTCGAATTACGAAAGCGGATGCTGCTGATTTCTGGAAATCCAACTTTGGCAATAGGTGGTAGTTGTTTAAATTTGTGAAGTTTTAATAATAAGTTTTAACAATTCGGATTTGTTTTCGCATTCAATTATATTTAGTACTTTGGTGCCTTGGAAAATTTTTCGTCAGGAATTGAATAAAGTGCATCCCATTTCATCTGGCTTAGAGGCAATGGCATTAAAGACAACAATTGACTTGACATGCAATGATTATATATCAAATTTCGAATTTGATGTCTTCACAAGACTTTTCCAGCCATGGGCGACACTTTTAAGAAATTGGCAAATTTTGGCTGTTACCCATCCCGGCTATGTAGCATTTCTTACATATGATGAAGTCAAGGCTAGACTACAGCGTTATATACATAAAGCAGGAAGTTATGTATTTAGGTATGTATTAATACACAGATATTATTTGCATGATTATGTGTGTATCGTTAGCTGAAATGTACAATAACGCAACTACATTTTTTTAAATTTTATATCAGAGAGAAAAACTAAACAAAATTATTCAAGTGACTGAAGTTTATCTTCATTTTGTTTTTTTATGAAAAGGTTAGAAAATTTTAAAACACAGATATAATGCCTAACAATTAATTAAAAATGCGTTTTGGTATCGTCTTATAGAAGTTATCTTCGCGTATATAAAATGAGAAATATGAGATATGACGATTACCTAGGCCCTAGGTCCTAGGGTAATGTGTCCACATCCATCGATCTATGCAATTTCGAAGCCTATCTTCTATAGTTCTTAAGATTTCATTAAGTCACTAAAAATATATCGCGTTGTAATGATTTTCTTATGGGAAAAAAGCGAACAGTTTGTTCATTTGCGACTTTGTTTTTGTATCGAAAATATCTTGATTTTTATTCCCGATAAGAGCCATTATTATGCATATACAAACATAAAAAGTATATAGAATGAATGTTTGTTAATATGATATATTTATGATTTCTGAATTATATTCCATGAATTTTTGGAGACTAGTGTATAATTAAATCTTCAATATTTCTTTGTATAAAAACAGTCAGCTTTTTACTACCTTATTTCTAGGCTTATGCTACAAGCTACAAAAATATTTCCAAAAAATGGCGTACATATGCTACAAAATGTTTTTTTTTATTTAAAATGGTTATAACTTCCAAAAATCCCTCCATCACATTCAGTGTTTTTACTTTACGTGAAGATAACTATAGCACGGAGTTACATAATAAGTTTAAAAAAATTCATTTGAATCATATGAAAGCTATTCGTTACCTTCCACAAATTAATGAAATTTAGGGCCTAATTTTGGAAAATGCAACGCTAAGCGTTCAAAAATTTTATATGGAAAAAATGAAAATTACAAAAACAAAACACATACAAAATTTGTCAACGCGTTTTACAAAATAAGGGCCTTAGTTTCTTATAAATGAAATGTTTCTGTCTATTTTTAACCATTTTTTTTTTAATTTTTATGTTACAAAGGTTGTCGTGCACGCGGTTAGGTCAATGGGCAATCGGTTATGTTACAGCAGATGGGGAAATATTACAAACTATACCACAAAATAAGTCTTTATGCCAGGCATTATTAGACGGTCATAGGTAAGTGAAAAATAACTTTATATTTTTTTATTTTTATGTTGGAAAAATATGTTTAAAAAATAATGTTTAATATATGTACATGCATATGTATGTACATTAGCGTGGCCGTTAGTTGTATGGAGATTTTTTTGATTTCTTATATTCTCTCGCCACAAATCGGTTCAGTTTTATGTAAAAAAAAAAATTACAAAAAAATTTCATAGAGATAAGTTGTGTTTTAGGGGGTGCATCAAGCCTATTTATTTAATGGAATTTTTTTTTCGTTTTTTTGTTTAGTTTTCTTTTGACTATATATGTATGAAATAATTTAATAGATATAATATATTATTGCACATGGTTAATATATGTAAATAATTTTCATATAAATATAATTTTGTTATATACAATTTTTGGTATTTTGTATTGTATTTGTATTTTGTAGGTTATTTTCTTCATTATTTTCTAATCTATAAATTTTAGCAAAAAACTTTCTTTGAGACTAATGTTGTTGAATAGAAGAGCTAAAATATTACCATATACTATCATATTCTTGTAAAATTATTTTTTAAAAAGATAGTCATATGCAAACAAATTACATTGAAAAATGGGCTTGATGGCAAACTTTGAGGGGCGTTTCGCGTGAATTATTTGACATGTATCAAATGTAGCCCACCTTGTTTTTTTTGTCAGAAACATTTTGCATGGAAAAACATGCTGCCAGATACATTTTACGTGTTTTTCGAAATGAGAACAGAGTACTACTGTTGCAAGTTCATTTCGCAAATATTTCATACCAAATACCTTTAAATGTAATTGTAAACAGAGTACCAGTCTTTAAAGATTAAGGGTATGTTACTTAATATCAATAATAATATCAATAATAATTATTAGATATTTCAAATTTTTTAATCATTGTAATATCAATAAAAAATTTTCAATCAATGCTTAATAGGGAGGGTTTCTATTTATATCCTGATGGCCAAGCTTATAATCCAGATTTATCTTCGGCTGTACAAAGCCCAACTGAAGATCATATAACAGTCACACAAGAGCAGTATGAACTTTATTGTGAAATGGGTTAGTATTAATTAAGATTAACAATATACGATACATATGTATATATACGATTAATTTTTCTTAAAAAAAACAATTAAATAGGAAGTACCTTTCAACTGTGTAAAATATGTGCTGAAAATGACAAAGATATACGCATAGAACCATGCGGTCACTTGTTGTGCACACCATGTTTAACGTCATGGCAAGTTGACTCCGAGGGGCAGGTAATTATTTAATTTTAAATTTTTAATTACACAACAGCATTAAAAATTGCGACTATTTTGTTTGCAGGGCTGTCCATTTTGTAGAGCTGAAATTAAAGGTACCGAACAGATAGTTGTGGATGCCTTTGATCCTCGTAAACAACACAATCGTAATGCAACTAATGGCCGTCATCAATTAACTACTGATGATGACGACACTGAGGTATAGTTTAAAATCAATTAGCTTAAGTTCTTATTAACTTTTTCGTTTTTATTCATAAATATTTACTGATAAAAATATTTTGATAATTACAAGCCGCCTTTTCTCTTTATACTATAATTACTTAAAACTAATGATTGATTTTTTTTACAAAAAAAAAACAAGCTTAATTTTTTTATAACAAATCTTAATATAACTCTTTTGAAGAGTTTTCACTTGTTTTGTTTGTTTTAGTTAATAGCCTGTATCTATCTACCACAAGCATGTTTACTTTGCTTTTTAAATAGCTATATACATATGTACATATGTATATCTCAAGGCGTTACACAGAGAGACTATCTATCTACTTACTGTGTACATCTTGACATAAATCTTGTAAAAAAAAGTTTATTATTCCTTATTTTTTAATTTTCTCAATCATATTGTTTCTTAATTTAAAAAAAAATTCTAGGCTTTTCTTTTGTAAAATCTTCATTTGTAAATAGAGCATTTTGATCATAAACCATAAGAGAGAAATAGTACATATTTATTTTAAAGAATTTGTTTAGATTTTATTTCAACTTTATTCTTTTTGCATATTGTATTTAAATTATCCTTTAAAATAGTTTTGTTAAATCATTAACTTTATATATATTGTTATTTTAAAAGATTTTTAATTCATTTGAAAATGTGAGCAAAAATCTTTTTGTATTAACAACCAACTCGTTGAGATAAATTGCCTTTTAAATAATTTTTGTTTGTAAGTCAAGAAATTTAGCAATTGGTAAGAAGTTTTATTCTTATAGAAGAAGAAAGTTTATAATAACAATATAAAAACCATCTATTCGTATGCTTCTAAAATTAACTATTTAGCCATAACGGAGAATCTCATTGAGAAGGCTTCCTTTCCATGGATATGTAAGAGATTCATTCGAACACTCAAGTATTAAAAAAGGTTTCAATGAAAAAAAAAAAACATTCTGAAGTCTGAATAAGTGATTGCTAAAATTCTTGCAAATTAAAATTCGGACATAGAAATAACTTGAGAGTGCTGGGCAATAGCGGTAGAGAGTTTTACAACTTCCTTCTAGCTTTTAAATCTTATGCACATATTGCTTATTAGGAAATTTGGACCTGTGTCCTATAAAGTATAACTATACTTCAAATACACAGCTCTCTCCTTTGCTGCCAAGCGATGGACTTCTTATGAACATTTCAAATCATTTCATTTGCAAAAACATTCTAACACGTTTGAAATAAAAACAAAGATATACACATATAAAAAGTTTGAAGCGTTGGCGAGTTCATTCCAACAATCCATATAAAAAATTAACAAAATATACAAGTTTTTCGTATACATACACTCATATCGTTACATGAAATACAACCCGGCCTATTTAACATTAAAATCAAAAAAACTTATAGTGCTAAAAAAAAACACAATTTGTAATATTTAGTTAAATAGGGAAGTTTGCATTTTTAATGACGGTTTATGTATGTATAATTTTGACAGGGTAAACGATACGATGAATCGACTAAGTCGATTTGAAATTGTCACTATTGGCGATTTGTTTAAAATCTCGACGATTTCCAAAATATTTGTAAAAAAAAAATATAAAAAACACACACACAAACATGAATAGAACTGTTATTGAAATAATTTCCTTAATTAGCTAGAGTAGAAATATAATGGCATTAAAATAAATTGCTTTTTGTTTGCATTTTTTCCCAAAGATTGTAGAAATTACCAATTTTTTTTTAAATAAGAATCATTTTATTATAAAATAATCAACATATAAATACGTATGAAAGATTAATGAACAAAAATCAAATAGTTGTGTTATTTTATTTTTCTTGTAATGAATAATAACAAAGTTAACATATGCCTCTTCCAAATTAAAACTTTATGGTTTTATAATTTCTTAAAAGAAACATTTTTAGTTCAATTGTTATCACTAGAGTCTCGAGTACACATATTATAAGACTGTTTTTATTAAAATATGTAATTTAATTAAGAACAATATTGAAGCAGCCTGGAGCACATATTATAAGTTTCATAAAGTTAAAAAAATATTCACGTCATACATACATATTTAATTTATTATATTAAAATAATTTTATTCTTTTAATCTGAGGCTGCTTAAAATAATTTTAGTATTAGTTCTTGTTAGCTCCTCCGCGTAGATTTTTCAGATAAAAGCAATGATTTGAAACTCCCTCTTACAATTTTCTCTTAATATTTTCGTTTATTTTTTATACATATAATTGTTTTTAGAAATACGTGTTTTAAAACTGATTTCAAAAACGATATGTTTATGTAAACAATTTATATAACAGAAATAATTTATTATATTAATATCTTTGAATCTTGTAAATTATTAGTTATTTAATTTTTATTGTATTTGAAAAAAAAAAATAATAATAACCTAAATAAATTTAAATGAAATAATTTAACTCGGGTATATGATGAAAATCGAATGATTTCAAAACGATTCGTTTGGGAAAGGTGTGATGAATTGAGAACGATTGTCAGAAAACGGCTAGATAGAAAAATGGGTTCAAAATTGTCGTTTTATTTACGTAATACATTAAGGATTTAATGGCAAAGGGAAATTCAGTCAGTGCGAACAACATCCATCTCCTATTTACTTCAACAACGCCATAACTAAAAAAAACTTCATGCATACACATATGTATTTTGAAAACTCACTCAACACATGAGGTAAAAATTAAATTTTCGTTTTCCATTAAGTTGTGTGTAAATTGAGAACTTTAAACTTAACTTTAACCGTTTTCGGTAAAACTAGTTTTTTTGAGTTAATACGTTGTGCAAGTAAATGGCGATGTGTATGTATGTATATAATGTTATTTATTTAGCTAAAAAATTTTGTTTTTTGATGGTTAAGGACGTCGCACACTGTCGTGTTTTCATATACCGAGCGGTCATTAATAGAAGTTACTGTAAAAAGTTGCAATTTAGCACACATATTTTAGTTGATAAAAGACAATTAAATATAAATCACGTCTTTCCCATCCTGAGACTAAAAAATGTCATAAAATATAGGAGAAAAAAAGTTCGATTGTCATAAAATTTTCTATATTAATTAAATTTAATGCATTTGACGCCTGTACCCCATTTCTGTAACTTGTGAGAAATTCTCGCATTGAGAATAATTAAATAATTATATTGGTTGTCCTATTTTACACAGGGTTACTCACATAAAAACCTATATAAAGTTACAAAACATATCAACAAATACAGTTTTTTTCTTACTCACCCTGTGTTTCACAGGATGATAACAATTTTTTCAACTCGAAAAGTTCTCACATTCCTTACAGAAACGAGGCACTGGGTAGAAAATGTAATTAGTCAGAAAAATTAAAAAAAAATTAAAGAGTTTAATTATTAAATCAATTTTATACACGAATCATTTACAACAAGTTAAGGTGCTTTCAAAATTTTCAATTTGAAAATTTCCCCCAAAGACACGAACAAGCTAATTAATAAAAGTTTTTTACTTGACGAAGTACAAAATATTTCCTTGTTTTCTGTTTTTTTGTTGTAACTTTCAACATTATCACTTTTATCTCTTTGTTTACATTTATAATAGCACATGGCAATTTTTTCTATTTTAAATTGATTCGTTTTTTAAAAGCCGACTTTCATCAAATACCTGAATAATATTTATACATAAAAACTAAGTAACGATTTTTGTTTTTTTTTTCTCTTTTTATTTGGCCGTTTTTTATATATAAATGTTTTCCTTTACTTTATTTATTTATGTAAATTTAATTGACAACAAAAAACATATTTTACTTAAATAAAAAAATATTAAATACAATATATGCACTTGTTTAAATGGTTTATACATTTTCTAATTTTTTTATATATGTACATATTATCTACGTTTTTGTGCATGGTGAATTAATTTCTTTGTATGTTTGCCCTCGTTGCGCTTTTTATAGTTTCTTAGTTTTTATTATTTTGTCAATCCATTTTATGTCAAGCACGCAATAAATTATTTCATGATTTTTTTTTTTTCGTCTGTGAGTCCAAAAATACAAAACTTATTATTTGCACTAAAGGTACATACATACATATATTTTATATTTATACACATGCCTAATATACACTTCACTTCACCTGAATATGTGCAGTGTTCTACCAATCTTAATTAATGGAAAGGATTGTGTTGTACTTTTTATTAAAGATTTTACAGTTGAGAAAAAGAATGTGTACAAAGAAAAGTCGAAAAAGTTCCGTTAGACTTAATCTGGGCTTCTATTTATAATTTGCGAAGAAAAATGTGAATTATTTTTGTGCCACTTGAATAGGTGCAGTGATAAAAAAGTGGTTGTATGGTCACTTGCGTAAATTTTAACTACAAAATAGCTGAGAATTTTTTAAAAACAAACATCAAAAATAGTTTGCTGTCAGTTTGAATTGAAAATTGGAAGTGGTAAATCATTAACGGTGAAAGAGAAAGTGAAAATTGATGCCTATGATGATCAAGGTCTGTCCGGCCGTGAAATTTCTATAAAAATCAACAAACGTGCTAACGTTGTATGACATTGCCTAAGAAATAAAGAAAAATATGGCAAAAACATGAAAAGGAGGCTAACAATGGCCGCATCACAGTATGTGTGATGAAAGCGATTTATAAATAAACACTTGTATTTGGCTTGAGCCAAAAAGTAATGAATTTGTTGAAAACAAAGTATGTAGTGACTTAAAATTCCATTTGATATGTGGTTAAAAATAACTTCTTTAACATCTAAAAATATGCATTAGATACTTTCGAAGTAATTTAAAAGTGGTGCGTAAGGAAGTAGAGATGGGCGTGTCGAATTTTTCCAACACGAGACGAAAACAAATACCAAGACGATCAACATGTATGAAACACGTACGAAATATTATTGGTTACTTGTAGTATTGAAGATCAGAAAATTTAATTTATATTTTTCAAGAGTCGCTTTTCAAAATATGGTACCGAGTTGGCACTTCCACCTGATACTATCTGCCACCACAGCTGATACTATTGGTTTACGTACAGAACTTTAAGCTTCAGAGCCCCATACAATATCAACAAATATGCTGGTGCTGTTTGTTTGACGATACAAAATCGATGGCTTAATATAAGAAAGGCGGAACTCGAATTTTCGATATTTTATAGGAGAAGCAAAAAACTGCAGAAAACCTAAAGCATTTACATGCAGAAATAATTTTTTAAGTGGCAATAAGTCCTTGATTTGTAACTGTAACGTACTAAGATCTTCAAGGAGCATGCAATTATACGTTGTCTCCCAAAAAGCGTTAAAAACGCGATTAAAAAAAAATTGAGTTACGCCCTTTTTATATTAAGCCATCGAAATATTCAATTTTTTCTCTACTGGAAATTCATTCATACATACTACATATTTTACATCTAAAATCATTTCGTATTTTTCTTGTCAATTTTGCTCAACACGAAACGTTCATCTCTATCAGGAAGTACTCATTTTATTTTTTGCTGGGGTAAACCACAAACTGATATTATCAATTACGTAGAAAATATGAGTGTATACTTTAGGGCTTTTACTTTCTAAGGTTTCTAAGTTGGCAAATATATTTTTTAACGGCCTGTAGCACGGTCACCAGAAATCGTTCGATCGACAACTTGTATTGCAAACAACAATAACATTAGAAAATTTATTGTTGTTTTCAATACAAGTATTCGATCGAACGATTTCTGGTGACATCGTGGGACAGGCCGTAAAATTCTTTAATTGGCGGCAAGTCTTTGCCACCAGCTACCGAACAAAATGTATAACGAAATTCGACAGCAACACATGTGGCCGAAAATGGCCGTTTGATGCTATATGTACGAATTTCACCCGCTCAATCCGAAAATCACCATTAAATTCTGATCCGACCGAATTTTCATATATTCCGAGTTTTGGTCTTAAGTCTTGTGATTTTTCTTCGCACACAGCTACATCAGAAACAAAAGACTTAAGGTACATACACGAAAATGGTAGAATTCAAAGGAAATCAGCCTCAAGTGTCGTCTATGTCTATTCGACAAAAATATATTACGTCTGAATTTGTCGAATACGAATCCGAATGTCATGAAATAGACGAATATTTGTTACGTTTCCTGCACATACATATGTACATACATACACACACGTATAAAAATTGATTTGGGAATTAAATAGTACTTATGTTGCAAAGTTAAATAAGTTTTTGTAAAAAAAATGCTTCATAAGCATTTCTCATGTAAAGAAATATCGAAGGGTTGCTTTATTTTGCTTTTGCAAGTATTTTCCTTTTAATTTTCTATAATTTTAACTAGATATTGTGTAAAATAGAAAATTTCTAAATTGTATTATTGTCCTTGCAAAAAATAAAAAAAAATTATGCGATTCCCTTTCGACTTTCTATATCAAAGCAGGATACTGGAGAATTTAATATAGCAACCTCATCATTGCATGCTTTAAGCAATAATATGACCTCATCATCGCATTCCTCGGACAAACATAGTCCACATACTTCTCCAAGGTTTTCTAGACGCAGTACTACACCCAGTTTGATGGCGGTACAAAACGATCTATATGCTGGTCATATACCATCACTTTCGCTAGCAAGTCCCTCAGTGAATTACATTACAGCGGCCAGTGTCATAACTGGAACTCATCCTCCCTCAGCACCACCTATGAATGTGCTCAACGGCAGCAATAGCAGTACAAGTGTCATTTCATCATCATCTGCAACTGCAGTGATGGCATCATCGTCAACATCAACAACAACTACAGCACCACAATCCTCACAAAAATCCACAAATCGTATGAGCGCTCCATTAATGGGCACCAACACTGCTGCTATACCCGGCTATACCAATAAAATGGCTGGAAAATCAGATAGCAATGACAATTCAAATTCTTCGTATGCTATTTTGCAAAATCTTCAGGAATCGCAAGCAATTGTTGCAAAGGAGGCTCAGAAAAGAGAAGCCAACAGTGCAGCTGTAGCCTCGGTTGCACCACCTCTGCCCCCCAGAAAATCATCGCCGGGAGTAGAAAATTCATCATCTTCAATGGCGTCAAACGCAATTGCTTCCAATGGTCATACAAATGGCAGCAGAGCTATACAAAAAGCCTCATGTAGTCCTCCCCAAACAAGCAAGAGCGTTGACAATTTAGCCGCCTCTCTGGGAGATATATGCGTACCAAAGACAACAGCTCCTCCCATACCACCTCACAACACAAGCAGCAATGCTGATACGCTACGAACGCAGCGCATAACGGCATCTTTAACAGCCAATATAATTTCGAATGTTTCGACCACGCTCTTGGATGATGATATTGTTGGGCCTGCCGAAACTATAACGGGCGTTATAGACACTAGACCTTTGGAGGCCAGATCGTCGTCTGTCGCAAATTATACACAATTGTGTACAACCACCACTACCAACTCATCTAATGCTTCCTTGCGAAATGAGCTTAAGAGCCAAAGTCAACTACTCGTTGAATTTCCCAAGCAAATCCAAAGCCAACAACACCAAACACAAACTCAACAACAGCAACAACATCATCAAAAGCATCATCAACAGCAGCAACAAAAACAACAACAACAACAACAGCAGCCTTTACTTTATGAAAACGTATCAATCAATCAAAAAGGCGATTGCACCGTACCCTACGAAAACATAAATTTAGAGTATATTGCACGTCTAATGAACGAAGGCTATTCCAAAGAGAATGCCATTACAGCCCTGGGTATATCACGTAATAATATTGAAATGGCTTGTGATATTCTAAGAGAATTTGTTGCTAAAAATAGTGTTTAGAATATAATACACACACACATACATGCATACATACACACATACATATGTATGTATGCACTTTCATATATACATACATACATACATATTTACATTGAAATTTTTGATTTGTTCTGTTTTTGTGATTCGATATGAAGCTTAATTCTAATAGAATAACTCATGTCATACTTAATTTGTTGTTTAATTTTTAATTTGTCTAAAGAAAGCTGCTGTAATAACTTTTTTACTTGTAAAGATATTTTCTGTGCCTCTATGTTGCGCATAAATATGTATGTACCTTGTGGCCACACCATGCCATTTTCCTTCAAATGTCTTTTAATAGTGGATCCTTTGGGAGCATAAATATACCGAATCAGTAACGGACTTAGGCCTACTATCGCCCTAGGCACTCCTTGATATGCCGCCCTTTTTGATGATATAGAAGAGACTATCAGAAACAAATATGCATATAATTTTTATTAATTTATATACATACATATCGTTACCTTAATATAGAAAGGCCCTAACTCATTATATTTTGGAAATCGAAATTTTTGCTCTTTCAAAAAAATTTCAAAAAAATAATGAGTTAGGGCCCTTTCTATATTAAAGTAGCGATATGTACATACATACATATATATGTATGTATACATATCCGATCATTTACGCAAACAGCGTCACAACTAAAAAAAAACAGTTTGCCAGAAAACGAGTTTAAAGTTTTCAATTTAATGGAAAAAATTTATTTTTCTCCCAAGAGTTGAGTAAAGAAGATATTTGTATGAAATTTTTACACAATATGAGGATTAATTCTGCATGACTCAGGCATGTTCTGGAAATCAAAAGATTTCAAATAACTTGAGATTTTAAAATCACAAAAGTTTGAACTTTTCCAAAAACACAAGAAAACAACTGATGTTTCGTTTTGTAAATGCCAAAACTAAAAACCAAAAATCTTTATTTGCGCATTTTGATCTCACGGTCAATTGGAGGTTGTTGCGTTCTAAACCGTAACTCAGAATTTGTTATATTTTGAGGATTCGGCAAAGGCGAAGACCTGTAATTTTTGTATATCAAGGTTCGTTAATTTTTGTTTTAATTATTCCAGTTGTCGGCATCGACGTCACTTTAACACAAAACCAAAAAATTGGGGCTTGTGTATCGGTTGTCGAAAACAACTGACTACTGTTGGCAGGTTTATGGTATTTTCTAGACCTTATGCAACAAAAATAGATTGTCAGTAGCACAAGATTGTTCTCGAGAGCGAGTAAGCAAGCCCCAATTTTTTGGTATTGTGTTAGAGTGACGTCGATGTCGACGAGTGGAATAAGGCTGATTGTAGATACTGTAATGTTAGCTGCCCTCCAGAACTTATTCAAGATTCCAAACGCTTGCTTAGCCTTAGTCAGTCCGTTTTTGAATATTTTCCTGTTTCTCCATCAATGAAATGCGATAGCTTTTCGCATTTTATTTTGTTTTCGATGTATTTATAATCAGTCCTACTTTCATTGCTTTAATAGCTACATTTGTTGCATGTCCTGCTAATTGTGTGACAGTAAACAAATATCATCAGCATAGTCAAGGTCAGTCAGTCTTACTTTTCATTAATTGTATTCGTTTGAAGCAAAACTTAGCCAAATCAATTTTCGAGTTTTAATTGCACTTAAAAATTTGGCATAGACCTAAGTCCACCCCTGGACCCAATTCGTTTTCCAATAACTCTGTCTATATCACTGCTGGCCACCGAGAGAAAAGTATTCGTGTATTCATTTATATAAGAAGCCGATTGATTGGTCTATATTGTATTATTCTAATGTATGCATATGATATGTACATATCGCCATACAAAATCTAAAAGGGTGTAAGTACATTTATATTTTTTTCTCAGGAGAAGCAAAACAACCTTATAAGCTAAAGACCATTTAATTTGTTTACCCAAATTTTAAACGCAACCATAGAAAATCTATACGTATTTGATTTTAATAAAAAAAAGGTTATAAACCAATGCAATGGAGAATATCCACATTTAGCAAATAAGATTTCTTTTCAACAGATTCATCCAAGATACCACAAATAAAATTGGCTGCATATCTTTATTCGCTATCCCTGGTTTCATCAACAGTAATCCATACATATGTATATACTTACCTTCTGCTATTTCACGCATTTTATCCAACGACTCTTTATAGTTTTGAGAAACATACTTATTTTGAAGTGAGCTTTCACTTGGGTGGGACTGATAGGTTGGCATATTAACGGAAGATGTTTTTAAAACTGGTGTCAATTCGCCTTGTTAATTTGCGGTCTCCACCTGACATAAAATTATTAACTTTAACATTAACTTCAAGTTAATGTAAAGTGTAGACTGCTCAAGTTAATGCTTTTTTGATGTTATAACATTGTTGTTAGTACATTAGTTTTAACAACTCAGTTATAACTTCAAGTTACAACAAGAGACGTAGAGTTATATAACTTTTAGACACGGACATTTTACTTTGCAAAGTCTTAATTCAGCTGGTAGAATGACAGAAAGAGATAGTATTCGTCTCTCTGTCTTTTAAACAGCTGAATTAAAACTTTGCAAAGTAAACTTTCCCTGTCTGAAAGGGGTATTACTAAACTTAAAAATATTAACAATTTTGGCAAAATGAAGAAAAAATGCTAAAATGAGCAAAATAGCATAACAATCGCAATAGTAGCAAAAATAAGCAAAAACCGGCTAAAATAGCGAAAAAAAGCTAAAAAAGCAAAAAAAAAACCAAACTTATCTTCTCTGCTTATGACTTTATTGCAGGGAACCGATGAAAATCTGCACATTATGCCGATAGTGTGATCCAGTCTTTAGCACTTATACATATTTCTTATATTTTTAAACTTCGTTAACATTATTTCCAGTTGCCAATATGATTATGATACCATAATCGTATTTTCGATAACTTTTAGGCAACTGAGCCCTTATTTGTTTTTCTCTTTCTACTAGCATAAGAAATATGTACTAGTTTTCAACGGTAATTGAAAAGAAAAGTCAAACTATGTATTTTACTATTTATTCTTTGTATTTTGATAAAAATATGTACTATGTATGTATATATCATAGAAACAAGCCGATCGGCTCACAGCCGGCTCAAGAGCCGCCGCCGACTTTCAACGTATCTTCAAGCCGTCTCCGATGCATGCGGCTAGCCTCGGCTCAAAATTGCAGCCGGCTAATTGCTTTTATAGTGTTTGAATTTTTTTTATAGAAATATTTTTAAAAAACTTATCAAAACCAAAACCAGCGGCTGTCAATGTCAGAAGAAGTTAACCAAAGGTTAACGAAATATTGATAAAAACTAAAAATATATAAAATTTACTGACCTAAAGCTTAAAGAAATAGTTTTATTGAATTTTATAAAATACGTATTCCAGAAAATTCAAATTAAATGTTGGCTATTGTATTATCGCTCAAACTACTGTACTGATATTTGGCCAAAAATATTTATTGTTGGAAAAGAATTTCTTTATAGTGGCCTGGAGACGATCAAAGAAATCCGTCAATCAGTGAATATGTGTGAGTGTCGTATGTTTGCAGCTTTAAAAATAAGATGTACAAATAAACTTCGTAGCACTATATAAACTTTTTTCATCCGCATACTTCTCTATCATTAGTAAAAATCACAAAGTAACAGATATTGTTTGTCAATCAGAGTTCGAGACGATCAAATAATCAGCCGTAATATAAAAAAATAACAACTTTTTGATTTGTATCAACCATTGCCGACAACGCGTAGGTATAGCCGAAAAAAGCCGACTGCACATACACAACTATGTGGTTGATTAGTTTATTTGATCGTCTCCATGACACTTTTGGACGAAAGTAATGTGCGTTTTCTTTAAGTTGGTCTTATAATCGACTCAATTTCTATCAACATAAACGTAACGCAAATAAACAATATACAATATATACGCAGCAAAAACGGATGTTTAACATTCGAGTACAAAAATAATTTCAAAGTAATTTGATGCCCCGGATTCTTCAACAACTATCTACGGCATTAAGTATAATGAAAAACTGGCGTGAAGTATGCATAAGTGACGAAATTAGTTTAACGAGTTGTTTTTTTTTCAAAATTTAAATAAAAATTATACCACTGTGCTTAAAAATTTGTGTAAATTAGCTATATTGCAGTTGCATTGTTATTTTATAATTTCTGTAGTAAAGAAAATATTAACATAAGAAACATAAAAATGCTTGAATTAAAGCAAGCAGAAGAATTTAAAAATTTTGTACAATAACATTAAACGAATGGGATTCTTTTATTTGGAAGTCCAATAGCTTGACGATATTTTCTAAAATAACATATTAGAAATAATTTAGTTCAATTGTTTCAAATTAAAGCAATTTCTTTCTTAATTTTTGATAGAACTGGATTGACTCGAAAAAAGCATTGCACTTATTTGAGATATCAAAAACAATCCATAATAATAAACTACGAGTATTTAATTTCGCAACTGTTTTTATAGTTTTTTCTAAAGTTGTAAAATATTTCCATATGGCATTTAAGATCTGTTTTAATATTTTTTCAAGCTGTTAACATGTATAAATGTTTCGGTTAAACCTGTTAGAAGACAAATGAGGAGTCGCAGAACAAAACGTGCTTTTTTTTCATTATTTTAGAAAATGTTTTTTTTATGTATTTGCATTAATTTGGCTAAGTTCTATTGGAAAAAATCTTATTTGCAAAATATTTCTTCACTTCTCATAGAAAAATTTGGTCTTTAAAAAATTGATGCAACAAAACGTAGTTTTTTATAACAATTTATTTTTATTTGTTTTATTATAACTAAAGATGGGAAAATGTCGTGATTTTCAACATTACTTTTATTACTTGTTTGATTTGTTAAATTAATTATTTGAAACCATGTAATTTGCAATAATTTGATTAGAGCCTAAAAAATATATACAGTTTAAAGATGGAAGATAAATACAGATAATAAAGATGGAACACGAAAGAAGCATAAATTGAAAAATCTCCATCGGGTTATTCGGGCCTGTTCTGCAAATCAGGACATGTCAAATCACGGTGATTTCAAAAAATTAATAAAAGCTAAATCATTGCTTTTGTAAATTTCACGATATATAGCGATGGAAGTTGGAACAAAATATTCTATTATACATTACAAAAACTTAAAATACAAAAAATATTCACTAACAAGTCAGCTATTAATAGTTTCTTTTTGAAATTTGCAACTTTTTATTTAAAAATGCAGGATTAATTCTCATTTCGTTATTCACATTGTGAAAAAATTGCATATAAATATCTTGTATACTCAGCTCTTGAGAAAAATATTAAAACTTTAGTTTTCCCTTAAGTTGAGTTTAAGTGTAAATTAAAAACTTAAAACTGGTTTTCTATAAAACAGGTTTTTTTTGTTGTGACGTTGTTCAAGTAAATAAGCGATTATACCTACATATCGCACACTAAATCATAAAGAGTCACAACTCAAAAAATTTCATATGCTGAGTAGTTGCAAACAACTGTTGACGCAAGTATGTGACATAAACACAAGCATAACGGTATTTTATATTGTTCAATAAGACTGTATTGCAAAAGAAATTGTTGAGGCCGTTATAGATTTCTCCAATTAACTGGTTTATAAAAAAGCAAAAGCACTTTTATAGTTTTGAGTTGTGACTCTTTATGATTTAATGTGCGATATGTACATACCTTTTGTAGAAGATATAAAACCGCGGTAGATTTCGGGAGTTTTCAAAAATAGGTTTTTTTTTCAAATAAAATTTAAACTACCTGAGCCGATCCAATCCAAAATTTAATCAGCTCGTAAACAAAAAAAAAAACAATTTTGATTTCTGCAAATTTGAATAAACTCGATTGATTCGTTCGATAGATATCGAACGATGTTCCATAATAACTCCAAAAAATTTTGTCAAATCGATTTTAAGCATTCACTTACATTTTTGAACTTGAAAAACTGCGACGAATTCGTTTGTCGAAAATTTTGATTTTTTTTTTTATAAATATATAAATAACTTGATAAATCTATGGATTTTTTAGCGCTTTGAGCTTGAAATTAGCAGGAAGTTGCAGGGATGGCCTGCAGTATCAAATGTTTTTTTTAATAAACTTACTCTAAAAATTGTTCAGAACCCAATACACGCACAAAATTAATTAACTTCCATCGCACACCTGAAGTGCACACAAAAATTTGAATTTGATAAAAAAAACTTTCCAAAAAAAATTACTGAAACTTTAAAGTTTCTGGCTTCTATATTCTATTCTATCCTAATTAAAAGAACAAAAAAGTGTATTACATTTTTTAAGGTTATGTTCTGTTTTGACCGATATTCGTCGGTTCTGGCATTTGTCTCACAAAGTGCCTTCGGTCGGACACTCTGCAGATCAAAAATGATAAAAAGTAATTATTATATTAAATGACTTACTTTCTCCGCTTGAAATTAATTATCTTAAGCTCTATTACGCTTTCTTACTTTAGAATTACTTAAATACATACATATGTAAATATATATATACATACGTACATGCCTACATATGTGAATTCATATGGATATGTATCATGTATATACATAAGTACTATGTATGTATTTATGTATGTATGAAGAGTATTTCGACAGGTTCTTTACATTACATACATACATAAATAGGTATATATATTTTTTTTATGAAGTAGTACAAAAAATAAAAGCATACAGTAGAAATTTAATTTATATTATTACAATTAAATACTATAATACAAAATAATTTATTTTTCTAGAAAGCACCGGAATTTAAATAATTAAGTAAACGAAACACGTAATTCATAATAATAATAATAATAATAATAATAAGAAACAAAAACAAATAAACGTATGGAAATTTCGAAAAAAAATGGAGGAAATGACATCTATACAAAAATTTAAACTAACCAAAAGCAATCTTTCTAAAATTTATTTCTTGGTGTTTTAACAATGTAAGCAAACGACATAAATTCAAATTATATATTTTATTCAATAATTTGCAATTTTCCACACTCAAGCAAAATATGTATGTATGTATGCATGTATCCATGTATGTATGTATGAGCAAAGAATAAAAGAAAGTAATAATCTTTTCACTCTGTTTGCTTGATTTCTAAATATCGTGGGCTTAGAGTGTAAAACTGCCAACTGCCACTACAACCAAATTTTACAGTAGAATCAAAATAATGTTAACATTTTCTATACACAGCTTAAGAAAGTAACCCCTAATACATTTAGTTTTTTCAATATGTAGAGTTTCAAATTAAAATATATAAATATTTTAGCCAGTCGATGCGATGTCTCTCTCATTCTCTTCCGAAGGGCATTAAAATGTTGTATGTTATAACAAATGGATTTGGTAGGTTTACACTCTAAGAAAACGATATGTGTATGGATGTATGTAAGTGCAATATTTTTTTAAGCGGAAGGAAACAAATACCATACTCCTTGGGAAGTTAAAATTTATTAGGAGGTATAATTATATAAGTGTATGTAAGTGATATCTACTCCTAAATGAATGATTTAACTTAAAAAGAGCCTTAAATAATTATAAATAACTTATCAGACCAATCCAAAATACTTATACATATGTATGTACCATTCAAAAACTTATAAAATTTTTAATAATAACTATGTAGATATTCAAGAAATCCATTCATTATTTGCGCATTTCTCCAAGAAATTACACTTTTTAGTCGCGTTCAACGGCAACCAATTAACCTTGTATATCTGAACAATGTTACTCGATTTTTTTTAAATTTTACCTAACGTAGAGCTGCTGACGGCCTACACAAATATATAAAGAAGTAAAAAGAAGTTTCGTTTTCTTTGAAAACACAACCATATTTACCTGGTGTCGCACGCTACAAAAAGTTGACATTCCTGGTGAAATGCACATATTGTCATAAGTTTACCCCAATTGAAATTTATTTGCTGGTGGTTAGGCAAGTCTATATGCATTTCATTGGTGCTTTCGCAAATCATTAGTAGACTTTAACCACACATTTTGAACAGTCACAAGCCTCTTAGCCCTAATTTACACTAAGCAAGTCTTATTGCTAAGCTGATTACTTTTTTAGGAGAGAGAGACGAGGGGAAAATAAACGTTTCTTTTCCCCTCGTCTCTCTCTCTCTCTCTCCAACGAACTAATCAGCTTAGCAATAAGACTTGCTTAGTGTAAATTAGGACTTACGAGTATCTTGTGCACAGTCTTTCAAATAATTCTTCTTGAGAATTTACAAATAATAGTATATTAGATACATCTTGAAAAAATCTTACAGATGATGCATTTTTTTATTTTATTTTTTTATTTATTTATTAAATGTTACATATACAATTACAAATTATATCATAACTTAATTTAAACGAGAATAGTAACAAAGACCTTCACTCGTTGTAGTGAAAAAGACCAGGGTCTACGGTGGGAATCGAACCCACAACCTCCACACTGATACGCTAGCATACTACACACTAGCCTACCGAGGCACCCTGTATTTTTTTTTAATAATTTGTCTTAGGAGAAAATACGAAAATATACAAATAAGTACAAAAACAGATATTTTTAGACACGGTCCAGCTCACGAACGATTATCTCTAGACCCCTCAAATGTTTTGAAAATCGTGATTTAAAAAATCGATCTTTAACTTGGGAGGGGTAACAAAATCACGTTTTTCATATCCATACAATATGAGTCGCTCTAATATGCATACATACATACATATGTATGTGCATATCGCAATTGCTCCTGAGCTCAAAATTTACAAATTCTTCTTAAAATTTACAAATTCTCAGAGGCAAAAAATATGTTTTCCATTTTCGAAAATCGAATTTTCATCATATTTCGATGTCTGTAGGGATCGGAAGCAAATTTGCCGCATTTGAAAGATGCTGAGCTAACTTAAATATCGTGAGATATTGAATAAATTCGGTTAGGTAGATTTAAGAAATTTTCGAAAATAAAATTTTCGCAAACATGTGTCTTTAAGAAACCCCTAAACTACTAAGCCGATCAAGTTCAAAATCTAATCAGCTGTTAACCTCAAAAAGACAAGTTGATTGCTTTCAATTTGACCAAAATCAGGTGATTCGTTAGAGAGATATCGTTAGTAACTTTAAAAAACATCTTCGTCACTTCGATTTTAGATACTCACTGGTTTTTATATACTTAAAAAGTGATCGATGGTAGAAATGGTTCGAGAAATATCATTGTCGAAATGTTTGTTTTTTAAAAGAGAAGTAACACTCAGGCAATGAATGAATACCAACTACTATTACTAGGTGTTATCTTTTTTAGGAAAGGGAAAGGAAGGGAGAGAGGAAAGCTTCATTCTTTTAAAACCTCCCCTTTTTGCACGTTTTCTTTTTTTAATAATGCTGCAGTGTTGCAGCGCCTCTGGTGTTAAATGAGGCGTATTAAATTTTTTTTAAGCTATGCCTTTATTGGTTATTTTATTTTGCCGATGATTCTGCTACACAACGAAGGAAAGCGGTCTGATGTTTTATTAGGATTAGTATCTGCTGAAGTCGGTATAGTTCACTAACCAGTAACTATTTCTTCATCACTTGAACTTTCCTACAACAACTAATACAAAGGGGCACTAATGCACATCAGAAAAATGCGTGTTGTTGTATTTGAATGACTTTTGGATACCGGTATCGAACCCAGGACCTTCGGTTTTGCAGTCAACGTGCTACTTACTTCAGCCAACGCTACCCTCAAAATTTGCGAAAAATTTGTTTCAAGACACATTAGGACTTAAAAACTTGCAAGGTCAATCGATTACCATATTTTTTTTATTATACTCTAATTTAACGAAGACAGATACAACTATATTTTTTTGGCAAAAGAGTAGAGAAAATGATATACGATTTACGAGTATAGAGTTTTTTTCTTGTAAAAAGTAAAAATTGCAAAAACTTTAGTTCACCTGAAGAACAAGTACGGTATGTTAAAAAATATGCACAACTTAAAAATATTTTTGCATAAACATAAGTCATAATTTTTGGTAAATCCTATTTTTAAACAATGGGAAAAAATACGAGTTGCGGCTCATACACCCAGAAAAAAACCTTAAAATCTATAAAAACCATATTGAATTAATAAGAACCATTAACGAAAGTCTAGTCATGTTTAAATTTCTTATTTCAATATGGGAAAATATTAATGTACAGTAGTAATTTATTAAGTTTATTTATTTTCAAGTATCTCAATACACATTTTCTATTATATTGAAAATTATTGAATTAATATTACGCGTTCTTAATTTTAAGTTGCAACTTTTCCCTGAGTGTAGGTATAAATAATAAATAATACCATTATAACAAATGTTTATTTTTTCATGGTGCACACACACACACATTTTATACATACATACGTACATACATGCATATGTTTATTTTCAAGATATCTAATCTAATCTTAAGAAAAAAGTAAAAACCCTTTATTTTGGCGAGATTAGATCCTAATCCTCAGCATATACACACTTACATACATACATAGTACATATAAACATATTTAAAAAAAAAATACAACTATTATAAATATTAATTAAAAAAAATAATAAACAAAATAAAAAACTAGTATAACTTAAACAACAAATTTCAAAATATATACAAAATGCGTTTCCTTTATTACCCACTAACTCTAAAAATACGAGACTATATCCCGCATTTATGTTCTATTAACTTCTTACATTCTGTATACCTACATAACTATAATAAGTTTATTTCATGTTGAAAAGGAGAAAAACAAATATGTAACTAATTTAAGAAATTATTATATAGACATTATTACATACATACATACATACAAACATACATACTTACATATATATTAAACAAACATGCATACATACTACAGATTCTAGAGTATAAACATACGACTAAATACACTTACATATGTACATACATACACATACTGAAATACTTAAATACATACATACATACCCTTCATACTTATCTACAGCATTGCATTAAATTAAATTACATATAATTATTCTTCTTTCTGCAGAACAATAATATCATTATCACATGCATAAATAAGCAATACAGTCCTTACAAAAAAAAAACATTCTTTAAAAATTAAACTTTGTTTTGTTTTACTCACTTGGAAGGATTATTTAAATATGTAAATGTTAAAGAGTTCGTTTGCCAACAGAACGCAGGATATTTTCTTCCTTTGATAATACAGGTAATATTACTGACCATCAAATCGTAAAATTCCATTCATGGCCACTGAAGGCGTCGGCCTTTTAGAACTAGTTCTTGGTGTTCTACTACATAGTAGCTCTTAGACAATTAACGCCTAATCTCTTGCAGGGTTATGAAATTATGTAGGTATAAATTTGTAGTTTCTATTTTCTTATTTTCGATTTAATCGTAAGCGAGAAAAATTAAATTATTCAGGAGAAGGTTGTTTTTTAACTAGCGGTCTGCATTAGCCATGAACTTGGAATGGGCGTCATGTCGGACATCGCAAATGGCTAATGGAGACCGCTCATGTCAATGTTTCGTCCATGCTCTGACATGGATGTCCGAACATATGTATGTATGTCTGAGCAACAATTTTCGCCATGAGATTCGCCGTTCGCAACCATTTGCAATAGAAAGAAAAGAGACAGAACAAAATAGGTAAATATTCCATCTCAATTGCGCTACCGCAAAATACTTCGATATGCCTAAACATGGACATCGTACGTATTCACCACAACAAAGAAGTTGATGAATTTTTCACAGTTACTCTGAAGGCGTCATGTCCATATCATGTTCAAGTCTATGGCTCATGAAGACGTAGGGTAATATGTATTCAAATTTGTTTTAACTACATACGTAAATTGTCGATTACGATAAAATATTACAGCCCGTATCTTCAAAGTTATCAACAATTTTGGCATTTTGATAGTTCTAAATTATGGGTAGGCCCATAATATTTTAATTTCAATAAAAAAAAGTATATTTTCGACTACATGTCGCTTACGATTAAATCGAAAATAAGGCCCGATATACACATATGTACGAGTACATATCGAGCCTTATTTTCGATTTTATCATAAGCGACAAAAATTAAAGTCTTTAGGAGAAGGTTTTTTTTTAAATATTCAAATATTAAATATTCAAATATGTAAATTGTCGCTTACGATAAAATTTTACAGCCCTTATCTTTAAAGTTATCAACAATTTTGGCACTTTTATAATTCTAAACTATAGAAAACTTTAATTTCGCTTGCGATCAAATCGAAGAAAGGCTCGATATAATTGTTTGCTTTTGTATTATTCCCTCTTATCGATAAAAAAAAATGGCGAACAGTTTGTTGACGTGAAATTTTGCTTTTTCCATACAAAATACCAAATTTTCACGTGAAGAAACTGATCGGCTTTTTTGATCGTAGTATGTGCATATAGAAAGGCCATACCTCATTATTTTTTTGAAATTGAGTTTTTTGTATATTTCGATAGAAATGTAGTCGGAAAAAAAATAATTTAAATATATAATAGTATAGGGTAAAACAAACAAATGTTTAATAATTATTTACAAATCATGTTCTCACATTATAAAACTTAAATCTTAACCGCGCATACTTACATACATACATACATACATACATTGTATTCAACATAGCATGTATACATAACATAAATATTATTCATACATATGTATGTATGTAAATGCATACATACACAAAAGTAAAAAATATTAAAAAAAATATTCATACATAAAACATATTTATTTTCGTACTCGTATTATCTCAGCCTGACAGTTAGTCTGTCTTATAATCACTATAATTTTTTTATTCAGTTGGCAGATGATCATCAGTCTAAAAATATTCGTATGGTATATCACAATCACTACTTTAAATCAATAAATACCTATAAAATAGTTATGTACATACATACATACATACATAATCGCCCAGGTTCTACATTCCACTACAATAAAACTTTCTTTCCAAGACGAACTCATTTCCAGTTTATTTCAAATAAATTTTTCAAGCAACATGGAAAATAAATTCAGTAAAGTGCGACTTTAACTCGCACATGAAGGGTTCCGTACGGACACTAGATATGCAATACTATACAAACTTTAGACTATATAATATAAATATTTGTAGTTTTTGAATTTTTTACATTTTAGGGATTTTTTGTGTATTTTTTAGTTTTGGCGTTTTTTACTTTTTTCGGTTTTGACGATTTATTTTAGTTTTAGTGATTTTTTTTCTGTTTTTCACTTTTTTTTCGTTTTGGCGATTTTCTTAGGGTTTTGGCGTTTTTTTCATTCTGGCGGTTTTATTTTAATTTTGGCGATTCTTTCTGTTTTTGGCGATTTATTTTAGTTCTATAGATTTTTTTTTAGTTTGGCGCTTTTTTTCGTTTTGGCGATTTTTCAGTTTTTGGCGATTTTATAATTTTGTAATTTTTTAGCTTTAGCGTTTTTGAAAATTTCAAGATTTTGCCTCTTACGGTTTACAAGATACAGCAAGTTGTCAAAATTACATTCACTGATAGAATAACCTTTAATTTTGATTTTTTTTTTTTAAATTTTAGTGTTAACTGTTGTTAGTCTTTATAAAAATACACTAACTTTGCAAATTTCAAGTGTCTATATTTATGTATGTATGTATAATATACATACATATGTATGTATATGTAGATATAATTCCGTCACAGAGTTCAATTCCGTTCAGAAACGGAATTCAATCCACCCCATTTTTGTAGAAGATGGTGTCTAAAAATGAAAATTAAAATACGGAAATTTGTCAGGTGTTTCCAGACTGTTGGGGGCGCTGTTATGGTGATATATGCACCGGCTAAGGCTTGACATCTTCAGGTGGATTCAATTCCGTTTTCGAACGGAATTGAACTCTGTGACATGGCCGATTGTTTGTATATTACATATGATTTTAACATTTTTACTGTTCGTTTTGGAACACCCTTTAATTTATAACTTTCATATATGTATTTTTTGTTGTAGCGGCCAAAGTTCTGTCTAAATTTCAAGTCTGCAGCTCTTACGGAATCAGCCTGTGACGCAAAGCATAGCGAAAACAATAGGGTTCCCTTTCACCTTTGACGTACGGAACCGTAAAAACCATATTATGCTATAAACACAATTAGGACGAAGGGCGAACTTCGCACAGTTCGACGAACTTGCCTTCAATAATTCGTTCGGTAAATTCGTTTTTTGAAACACAATTTGACGACCTCAAAACCTATGTCTTGCTGTGGGTATTTTTTTGCCCATAGATACCAAATTATGCAAATATTCACTGCGGCAAAAATTATTTGCTTTGCATGATTATGTACTTGCAATAGAAATAAAAGTCGAATAAATCACACATCGCGAAAATGCTGAAAATTCTCAATATTGAAAACAAGCCCTAAACTTAAATTGAATAAACTCGCTAAAACTGTAAGGTAAATCATCAACTCACGAGAAAGCGCAAAATATTATGAAAATTCGCCAAAGTTTGCAAAAATTTATATTTATATTTAAAATTACAAAATTTTAAACAAGCCATAATGTTTATCAAAAATTGCTAAAACTCTAAGAAATGCTAAAAATTCGGTAAAAATCGCAAGATTTCCAAAAACTCGCAAAAAATTTGATAACAGCGGCATAATAGCGAAGTCTAATATTTTTTGAAATTCGTGAAAACTAAAAAGCTGAATACTTGCAAAACTCGCTTCACGAATAATGCCAAAATTCGCAAGAAGTTGCAAAATCGGAAACCATCCTTGAAATTCATTACAAATCATCGCCAAAACTTTTAAAAATAAAATAAACTCGGGAAAACGCGAAAAAATCGCAATCTCGCTAAAAATGTCTAAACGCATTGAAGAAATCACTTACAGAACCCTTTAGCTAATCCCGGATTTTTCTCCATATATTTTAGCAACGCCTCCCTCCTCTTGTTCCGGGTTTTTGTGATTACCCCTTCAAAACACAAATTAAATCATTTTAAAAAAAAATTATATAAAGTGTTATTTATTTTCGTATTTACATTTACATTTCGTATTTACATTTTCGTATTTTTGCAATAAATACTCGTAGTTACAAAAGTTTTATTTTTACTAAAAACTATTTTCTTTCACAATGTTGCTTGCTGCCGGTTTAAAATTGCTTTTTTAGGGTTCCGTACACCAAAGGTGAAAAGGAACCCTATTGTTTTCGCTCCGGTGTCCGTCTGTCCGTCACAGGCTATTTGCTCAAGAACCGTAAGAGCTACGGATCTGAAATTTGGACAGAGTGTGTAGACCATTGGCCGCTACAACAACAAATACATGAGAGATAAAAATTAAAGGGTGTTGCAAAACGAGCAACGAAAATGTTAAAATCCCATGTAATATATCGTCACCTTAAATGCAAACGGACGTAACTACACAAAAATTCGAAATTGAGTTTTTGGTTGATTATGGTTCATTTTATCAAACTACATTTTCACGCAAATATTTAGAACTCTGCGATCAAAAATGACGAATTTATTAACGAAATTCAAACGGATCTAATTACGAATGCAACTATTTTTTATTGCAAAAGAATGTAACAGTACGAATAGACGACCAATTTTTATTTCTGAACATAAAAAATAACGTCTGCAGAATGACGTCACAAAAATGTTTGTGTTCAAACTTATTAGGTGTGTTCCACAAGATTTTGTTAAAGTTCGGACTAATGAGAGTAAAAAGAAAATTACTCTCTGAATGTGCAAAAGTTATCCAAAATTGCTGGAACGCAAAAAACCATAATTGACCATCTTGAAATACTAGTGCTGCTTACTTTTTAAATTAAATTTTATTTTAGTGATTTTAGTCGCTTAAAACGCGTAACATTATAAAAACAAAAAATTTGCATCATTGGCAACAGCTGTAAAAAGTAAATGAAAAAAATCTTCAAAAAAAGTAGAAATTACGTGAATTATTTAAAAAATCATAAAAATATTTTTTTATATTAAAGAAATGGAAAAATAAGTACAAATGTACTTACAACTTAAGCTTTATTTCAAAAACCTTCCATTTTTCTTTTTAATAAATCTGTGTGTAAAAACTTTTTTTCTATATTTGCAAATTTTCTGATTAATATTTCAGTTTCATATGTAAACAAAAAACAGCTGATTATTCAATTCTTGTCCGAACTTACCCAGAAGAAAAAGTTCGTACTAGTTTGTACAGGAAATGAAAAAAATTACTCTCTCATTCGCTCTCAAAATTGCACAAAAATTGCTATCTGGAACGCTTTTGGATTACTTTGTACAAGTTCGGACTGTTTTGTTATGCATCTGGAACAGACCTATTATAAGGGGTGGGCTAGACGTATAATGTCAAAAATCAAAATTTAAGTTCTCGTTTGCATGCAAAATGTGCGTTTTAAGTTTTGATTTTTTAATACTTCTACCACAAAGCATATATTTTGTTCTTTTGGTTGTTTTTTTTTTATAAAATACATACTATTTTTAAAAAAGTAAATTTGACAGCTTGTGTCCTAACATAATTGCTCAGACTTGTGTTTGAGCAATTATTTCCAAACATGTCTTCGAACACTAATATTTAAGGTTTACATTTTTGTTAGCAGCAGATTTTGACAATTGCCAACACAAAAATTTCCAAACTTATGTCTCGTGTAATCTCACTGTAACCATGATACAATAATATAAAGGTACAACCACATTTGACGTATAAAATTAATTTTGACTTTTACCAAAATTGTTTGATTACTGTTTTTTTGTAAAGAGAGAGGAAAACGTTGCCACACGAAATTACGGGGAACTTTTTTTTAGGAATGTTTTTGGAAATGTGTAATTTTAAGTTTAGAAATTATGGTTTAATACACACTTTTTTAAATGTTGTATTAATTGGATACGTGGATAACGAAATATGCATGTGTATAATATGACGTAGAATGGATGAGCGTGTTTCATGCATATAATACACATTTACATACACTTCGTGTGCAAATTTATTGCAGCTTACAGTACGAATTAATGCTTTTTTGATGGGCTACATCTGAATAATCTGAACAAAAAAAGACATGCAAAAGAAATAGTTAATGCATGGGTTCTATTGCTAATGAATTGGTTCAATTTAGGTGCAGAACGCATGATTTTAACACAGGCGTGTCATTGACGAGCATGGGCGAACATTTAGCAAAACTGCTCATCATTCCAATGAGTGCTTAGAACCCATGATACGTTTATTCGTTTATATATACATACATATGTATGTTTAAAACAGAGCATAACGAAGTGCCCGCGGGTGGCCTTTTGCTTATAATTTTAGGCTCTAAGCAGGCATACTCTGATGATTGTATTTGAGGCAAACAGCTTTGAAAGCTGTTAAGTGTGCTGTTGTTTCCTTGCAAATTAAGAGGAAGCATTGTTCTCGCCGAGATCTGATTGGCAATTGTGCTCTCGCTCTTTTAAAAAAGTTTGCACATTGTGCATATCACTTGGACGCACCTGATGTAAAGCAATAAGCCAGAGTAGTATGAAGAGAAAGTCCCACCCTTGATTCAGAGGCTTTTCCGTTGGTAATTTCCCTTGAATTGTTTATGCTGATGTAAATTTTTTTTATAATTATAGTTTAAATACATATTCTTCAATATTTTTCAATAAATAAAAAAGAACGTCAAAAAATTAATCAAAAACTCGGATTTCATAAATTAATAAGGTAGCATTAATTTTGAGAGTAAAAAATTGTCGGCACAAACGTCAGAAGGTTAATATGGCGACGAAAAGAGAGAACGGTTGTACCTTTATATTATTGTATCATGACTGTAACTAACATAAAAGCATAAATATATATAAAAAGGAAATAAATGGTTAAAAACATATAAGTATCCATACTACAATTAAATTTCGAAGAAAATTTTCAAGAACACTTTATTATTATTGATTTTGAAACGATTTTTGTTTCTCTGTAAAAAATATAAAAGTGCAGTTACGTCCGTTTGCATTTAAGGTGACGATATGTACATACAAATGTATATACACTTTGTAAGGTTAGTGTATTTTTATACAGACTACAGCAATTAACACTAAAATTTCAAAAAAAAATAACTTAAAGGGTGTTAATGCAGTTAATGCAATTTTGACTATGTAATTTTGACAACTTCAAAACGTTAAAGAAAAAAAATCCCAAAATAATAAAATCGCCAACTCACCAAAACGAAAAAAGCGCCAAATTAAAAAAAATTCTAAGACGAAAATAAATCGCAAAAAACCGGAAAATCGCCAAAATTAAAAAAATCACCAAAATGAAAAAAATCGCCAAAATTAAAAAAATCGCCAAAATTAAAAAAATGGCCAAAATGAAAAAAAAAATCGCCAAAATGAAAAAAATCGCCTAAATTAAAAAAAAATCGCAAAAATGGAAAAAACGCCAAAAACTGAAAAAAATCGCCAAAACGAGAAAAAAGCGAAAAAAAAAATCATTTCAGCTGAAAAAACGCAACGCCCAACGTACGGAACCCTTCAAAGTCGCACTTTACTGAACTTATTTGTAGTAAAATTGGATTGCAGAACACTTCAATTTCGTTTGAGACAAACTGAAAATTAAATTTTATTTTTAAATCACTTTCACGAAATTGAGAACACAAACCAAGAGGAAATTTCACTTTCATTTCATTTTACGAATGTATGTATGTACATATGTACTCATAATAATAAATAAGAAAATAAGCTTAGTATCAAAAGCAGATATTAAAACTTCATTATAATTATTATATATTTATATGTATAAGCAGATGCAATTATTCTTATAAGTAAAAAAGAGCAACAAAAAAATCAATAAAATTGAAATGAAAAACTTTGTTTTATTAAAATATGATTTGAAAATACGGGTTGGAAACAGTTAAGTTTTTCGCTGCCCTTGATGGCTCCAGTTGATCACTAGGCACCTACCTGTATTGCCCCAAGACAAAGTTCGGTTAAATTTGTAAGAATTACATAACACCAACGAATCAGAAGTAATTTTCTAAATAAGAAAATAGAAAGAGAACTAGCTAAAAAAAATCTAACTAAAACATATTATTACATAATTTTATTATCTCAATTTGTTATTGCTTCGTTTTATGATGATTCCTCTTTTAGGGCTACATACATATACATATTTAGCTGAATATAGAAAGGCCTTAACTCATTTTTACAGAGAAGTAACATTCAGGCAATGAATACCTACTACTATAACTAGGTGTTACCTTCTTTATGAAAGGGATAGTGATAGAGAAGACATGTGGTGAAGGAAGAGATAGAGGAAAGCTTCATTCTTTTACAACTCTGCTTTTTTGCACGTTTTTAATAATGCAGTGTTGCAGCGCCTCTGCTGTTAAATTAGGCTTATTAAATTTTTTTTAAGCCATTTTATTGGTTATTTTACCTCGCCAATTATTCTGCTACACAATGAAGGAGGGTGCTCTGATGTAACATTAGGATTAGTATCTGCTGAAGTCGGTATAGTTCAGTGACCAGTGACTATGCCTTCATCACTAGAACTTTCCCACAACAGCTGATACAAAGGCCCACTAATGCACATCAGAAAAATGCGTGGTGTTGTTATTTAATGACTGTTGGATACCGGGATCGAACTCAGGACCTGCGGTTTTGTAGTCAACATGCTAACTATTTCAGCCAACGCTGAGATTTTTGCATTTTTCTATACATTAGATATTCCTCTATCGAACACTTCAATAATAAATTTCACTAGATTTTTAAGAAACAATTAATAATATTTCACTGAATATAATATAAATGATCAAATTTTTGTAATTTTTGTTATACTCGTATGTTAAACAAAATATTTTCATCATTTTATAATTTTAAGGCTTCAGAACATTGTATTTGCAAATTTTAGAAGTTTTGCGAATCAGGTAATTTTTAATAAAAATTATTGCTCTTGTGCATAATTTTAACAAATTAGGGGTGACTCCAGCCATCCAGAAAAAATCGTTATATCATATTTAATCTTGTGTAAAAATTTAATATAAAAGGCTTGTGCACGCAACTCTTGATAAAATAAAATATTTTTTTATCTTTAATTAGTTGTATGTAAATTTAAAACCTTTCTTTTTAACAGAAAATTTTTTAAAATGTGTGCATATTTTATTGTGTTTAGTGCATTTTTGTGTTTTTAATGTCATATTTTAGGCGCCTAAAAACCTTTTTTAAATGCATGAAGTCCTTGTCCCTGATTATAAGTACGCCGAAGACTTTCAACTACTCGATATGAAAACGATTTCTGTGAATAAAAGATCATTTTAAATTTGGTTTATATTAATGAAATTTATATTTATTTATACTTTTTACTTATATTTTATAAGATCGCAATGTTCATATTATAATTTTTTGTTGCATTTTGTATTTTGTTTTCTTTTGTAATGAGATTTTATTTAAAATTTAAACAAAAACATAACTAGAATAGAAAAAGTATCTGATCCCAAAAAAAAAAATATGATTAAGTGAATGGTTAACGAGTTTAGTTTTGTTGAAATTTAAATATGTAAATAAAAAATCGTATACCCAAAACCACACATTTAAATCTTTGAATGTATTCTATCAGAAGTTAAAATGTCAGAAAAGTGTTACATAATTAATTTAAAAAATACGACCTTGACCTTTAAGAATTTTTTTTTCAATGCAAATTAAAAAATAACTAAATATTCGATGTCGAGAACAATTTTGTGATATTGACAGTCTATTTCTGTTCTCAACGATCTAGAAAATATAATGAGTTTGTCAATAGCAGTCAGTTGTTCTCGACAACCGGTAGACAAGGCCCAATTTTTTGGTATTGTATTTTAAAACTATGCAGCAACTAAAAATTTTAATACGTTTGAAAGATTACATATGTTGTAGGTCTGTTTCTTTACTCTAAATTGGTCGCAGCCCCTACTTTGGGTTTTATCCCGTACTTTTTTGGCAAAGTTCGATCAAATGAGAGTAAATTAATAATTTCTCTCCATAAAACACAAAAAGGTACAAAAGTCCCAGTTCACACTAGTCAAGTCTTATTGCTAAACTTATCACTTTTTCTTCTTTGAACTTTCATCGGGGTCCAGATAATTCAAGTCTTATTTTTCAGCTCATATTTTTTATGCATAGTTTTGCGTACGCATGTGTGCTTTTTTAAAATTACGAATTGGAAATCAAAACGTATTGACAGTACATGAAGCTGAGTATTCGTTTCTTTTTCCCCCGTCTCTCTCTCTCTCTCCTACAAACTAATCAGCTCAGCAATAAGACTTGCATTGTGTAAACTAGGGCAAAGATGTTTTGCGCACTCGAAGACAGTCAACGTTTATTTTTCAAACAGCTGATTTCTTTTCTGGTTGCCCAAACTAGCCCGATGAATTACTCTCTCACTTGACCAAACTTTTAGTAAAGAAAAATTTAATTTTTTCAAAAACAAGAAATGGAAAGGTGTATCAAAAAGGATTTAAAAACTGGCGGTGAAAAGTTGTTGTATAAAAATAACCCACCTTACCGTGGTTGGCGTATTTCGACTTCGACATTTTTGAAAAAGATTAATGAATATTGTTTCTTTAATCTAGGACCAAAATGTCGTAGTCGAAGTGGAAATATGCCAACCACGATAAGGAGGAACATGTACATATCGACAGTGTTGCCATATTTATTTTTCGAAAATCTTCAAATCGACCAAAAAAATCTTTTTTTTATGATTTTACTCAAACTATATTAATATACCTTGATTTTATCGAAGTCAAATTCAGCAAAAAATTTATTTTGTTTCCAGTGAACTATTAAAAATAAATCTAAATAACACAAAAAATTTACTGCATGGCATATGCGTAAGATTATTACAAAGAAAATCAGAAAATATGTAAGTAGTTTAGTCAAAGAAACCTCAATAATATACTTAAAGTACCTAATATATTTTTAAAAATCTTATTTTTAGCTATGAAATCTTTTTTGTCGTTTTAAAATCTCTAAAAACTTCAAAACTAAGATAATTGTTCACATATGGTAACACTTTATATCGAACCATAATCTCCAAACTTCGTTTTTTTATGAAAATCGATTATTTACGATCGTAGACAATTGAGTACTTTATTTAAGTAATTTATTATAACGTTCGCAAAAATAGCCAAGTGGTTTGAAAACGTTATAGAGTTAGCTGAACGTTTGGACATCACAAAAATTATATATGTAATTCGAAACGAAAGCAAATGCTTTCGAATTCTAATTTTAATAACGTATAATTCCGAAAGCATTTTCTTTCGTTTCGAAATACAGAGTAGAGGCCCTGATAAAAAACGGTAATCAAAAATAAAAATGAAGTGGTTGGTTGGTATTTTAGTTATGATTTTCATGTTTTATTCAATAAATTTAAAGTAGTTTTACTGTCATTTTTAATTTATATCAGTTTATGTATCATATTGTTTGTTGTTGTTCCTCTCTTTACGTTTGCATTATTTTCTCAGTATATTTTTTAGTAGATTGTGAAAAAATTGTCTTTTATTTACTGTTTTCTTTTATTGTAGTAAGGATTTAAAATTATAAATTAATTAAACTTTTCTATTTAATATTTTAGATTTTATTTCTTTTTTTTTTGTGTGTATTACGCATGTTTAATACCATACATACATATTATTATTATTATTCCTTCTTTCGCTCTTGTATTTTTTTAAGTTTTTTTTTAATTTTTATTTTTTATTTTTTGCTTAAATATTCTTAATCTTAATGCTGCCTTTTTATATTTATTTTATCAGAGTTCATTTCATTTTTTTCTGTTAGAGAGTACTTTTCAGTATTTCAAAAAGATTTTATATATTTTAATTATATAAACATCTTTTTGGTTTTAGATGATGGAAATTAGTGCAATCAACCTCTCGTCATAACCTTCAAAAATCTTTCGTATATAATTTTTAATTTTTTATTATTTATGGTGTATATCATCATTGAGTTAATAGTATAGTTCTTTTTGAGTGTAGCTTTTATAAGTTTTAAAGCAAAAATAATGAAAAATAAATTAAAAAAGGATTGAATATATATTATCTCCTACATATATCATAAAAATTGTATCGTATGGTATCATATCGATGTTCATAAGTTTTGTTCTTTAATTTTTTTATATTTGTATCGTTTAGAATATAGATAATGTTTCGTTACGTTTTTAAAGTGTATTTTTCATTTAATGTATATATGTATGTAATATTTTTGTTTAATTATTGTAGGTTTTCTTATGCATGTTAATAATAAATACTCAATTCGGTTTAATATGTTTTTCCTTTGTGTAATTTTTATTTCATATGGAAAGTTAATATTAGACATGTGGATGCGTGTAGTACATGTATGAGTTTCTTCCATATTTTTTTCATTTCTTTATATACATACATACATATGTATACATAAATACATATGTGCATATACATATGTAATTACGTATATACATACATACATATATTTTTGTATTTTTATTGCATATACATATATTGTAACTGTTTAATAGGATTTAAATAAATTTATTTCATTTGTTTATATTTGTATTCTGGTTAGCAGTGTTTTCATTTATTATATTATAGCAGTGTATGTTGTTGAAGTTAATATTCTTAAATTTATCCATACATCATATTTCTTTCATTGCGGAAACTTGTCTTCAGTCATTAGATCCCTCCTTTAGCCATTTTATATCGTATAGTGTTTATTCCAACAAAATGCCTGTATAAGAGAAATTTTTTTTTATCAAATTAAAAACATTTAAAATTTACCAAGAAATTTCGAAATGCTTCAAAGTCGTAATTGAAAACTTATCACCATCAAATGTTGGCAAAAACAGAAAAGGTAAGAAACAGTCGACGAATGTAAGTCGTTTATGCTGCAGCGATTTGAATACGGAAACTACTTTATTTAATAAATAATAAATACTAGTATGAAATAAAATCCCTGTTTTGTTTACAACATTGTTAATTAATATACAGTACTAGCGTACCCTCGCCCGCTTCGCTGAGCGCGTAAATAAAATCTATTTTTTTACATACGACAAAACATTTTAATTGTGATTTATTTTTTAATTTATTGTTTTAAAATACTAAAATATGCCTATTCTAAAGCTTTTTGGTATACAACATTCTTTGTTTTTCCATCTGCCGTATAAATAAATAATGCTGATGGTGTACCTACTCGTGAGCACGCTACATAAAGTTGTCCATGTGAAAAGCATGGATTTTCTAAATTTATTCCGCAGACTTCCAAAGACTGACCTTGTGCCTTATTGATGGTCATCGCAAAAGCAAGACGAACAGGAAACTGAAGTCGTTTAAAATGAAATGGTAAATCGGTGGGAATCATTGGAATTCGGGGAATTAAAACATCTTCGCCTTTGTATTTTCCTTTTAATATAGTCGCTTCGATAACGTTGTTCATTAGCCTTTTTACTGCAAGTCTGGTGCCATTACAAAGGCGCGGTTGGTTTATATTGCGAAGCATAATTATCGGAGCTCCACAATTAATTGTCTCAATATTTTTTTACAAAACCAATTATTGAAATTTAAGTAAGGTTCGATCTACATAAGGAACGCACACACTTGTTAACACTGCCTAGAAGTTTCTAATTTAGATTGTGCCAAAAAACACGACATTTATTTTTTACATGTAAAGTTCTATTCTATACGTATTTTTTTTATAATAATAATTCACAGTATTTTAACAAAACTGCAGTTCGTTGCAGTTAAACTTCTAATAAAATTGCACGCAGCAAAATAGTTTTATCAACGTACGCAAGTAGTTTTATATTTCGACCGCCTACCGGCAATAATCCCAACTATGTTAATAGTACGTTTACACTAAACTTAAATCAAATTTTAATCTCCTTATTCTATGTTTACAATACATGTGCGAAGTTGTAGTGAAAACGTACTGCAAGAATCTTCCACACAAACAATATTTAGTCAAAAGGGGGAAAATTGCTTAATAGCTACATATGACCTAACATAGCATTAAATGATATATCAATCACGGTCGACTGTAACACACTGTGAAAAATTCATTACAATCGACCAATTATTATAACGTCTTAGCGATTTTTTAAAAGGGGCGTGGCACCGCCCACTTTCTACAAAGCAAAGTAATTCTTCTTGTACGACGAACACATGTACCAAATCTCATCTTCATACCTCTATTGGTTCGTGAGATATAGCCATTTCAAAATTGGAGCTGTGTAGGCGGTACCACGCCCCTTTGCAAAACCTAATATAGCCTATAACCTGCTACACACCAAAAGAAACACACACACCAAATTTCATCAAAATCGGTCGAGCGGTTTCCGTGTCCAGAGCGACCAAACGAACAACGGTCATTTTTATATATATAGATAAATAAATCATACCCGGAATTTTTGGTAGCCTTGCCTGCGACAAAAAACCTTTTCCTTGTGGGCCCTTTGGAGCTCTAATAACAATCAAACGCGGTAATGTATCATCAGTTAATTTAAGACGAGAGATCAAACGGTCAGGACGATCATTTATTTTTAAAACATTGCAAGCCGAAGATTTTCCATTACGCTAAAAAAAACAAGAAAACCAAAAGCTAAGTCGTAAAACCAATTATGATACAAAAATCACAGTATATATTTACCTGGTTTGTTACGACAGAAAATTCGACAGTGTCCCCTGGGTGTAAAGAGACAGCATTACCTTGAACTTCGGACATGTGGAAAAATAGTTTTTTTCCATCTTCTATTTCATAGTTGAGAAAACCAAATTGGCCTTTTATGGAATCAACAGTAGCGCGTTTCTTTTGGCGGACAGCTGTGACATCTGCTGCACGACCAGTTTCATCAATTTTAAAACTAACTAAGTCGCCTTTTTGCAACAGGTCACGTTTGTTGACCAAACTAGTGATGCCGAATTCATGCTGTGATAACACTTGGCTTCGAGTATCATCCAAGATTTCAATGAGTCCAGCATATTCTTGCTGATCGGGATTGATGCAACGCAATGGTCGAGCAACCACCCCATTTTGGATTCCCTCTAAAACAGCCGGCTGTGGTATGGAGCCCTTGGGTAAAGTTCGCACATTTTCCGCTGGCAAACAATTGCCTGATACCGATGTGTTGCCATTCGGCGACAAAGTGTATTCAACCTCTTGTCCCAGTTCTAGCCAGTTGGGATTGCCGACATAGTTGCTGAAGTGAAAAAACACTTCCTCATCGTGCGATAAAGTCTCTATGAATCCGAAATTTTCCTTAATAACAGCTATAAAGCCGCGATAAATAACTTGACCACTTTCAGAGTTCGACATTGAATTGTTGTTTTCCAATTTATTAAAATCTTCTACTTTTGGTGTGGTTGGAGTCAACATTTGATTATTACCCATAGTTATGTAGCCATTCTGAGGCATGACGACGCCCCCGACTCCTCCTGCACCAACTGCTATTCCACCTACAGCATTGATAATACCATTGGCGTGAATAATTGCAGGATCATTATTTGGGTTGTGAATATGAAGATGATGTTGTGATGATGTTAATGGTTGTTGTTGTTGTTGTTGATTCGTTGTATTTGTTGCCAATTGTAATGGTTGTTGTTGAAGAAGTTGTGGCTGTTGTTGTTGTGTTGGTAGTTGCGCTTGATGCAATGTCTGCATACCGGGTTGCAAAGAGTTATGCAAGTTTTGTACATTAACAGCAATCAATTCTTTGTTTCTTTTTACCTTTAAAATTAACGTAAAACGAAGCATACATACAACATGTGTTAGTGAAATATGTTCAGTGTTATATTCCTTTATTAAAAATAGTACGTACCAAATAAATATCAAAACGCACACGATCTCCAATTCTTGGTGGTTTTTCGCAGTCTTTAAGAAAATACATAATAGTCTTTTTAAGCTCGCCATGCTCGTAGGTAATCACGCCGCCCTCAACACGGTCTTGAGACTTAACTGGACTTTTTGGAGCCTCACGAGTAATATAACCTATTGCGGATATAAAGTTAACCAATTAATTTTTACTTGCTCTTCCATTTCGGTTTCGACCGACTTACCCTCAATATTGCTGGCCATTAAAGTTTCAAATTGCACGGTACCGGTTGGTAAATGCTTGATTCGAATGCCATGTAAACGTGATGTATTATATGGGACACCTTGTTCTTGAACTACAGTGAATTCAACCTCATCATTAAGAGCAATTTCGCGGCTCTGGGAAAATATGTACTTCAATGATATAAGCAATTTAAATTTTTAATTTCTGTCTTACCGTATCTAAAACTTCGGTATAATGGAAAAAAATACGAACGTTGCGTTCAACACATCTTATGAATCCGAAGCCTTCTTTCAACGAGGATATAACACCTTGTTCACGTTTTTCGCCAGACACTTTAAAAGTTTCATCAAGCAACGAAATCGATGTGGCACGCTGCAATTGATCTCGACGGTCGGTGGCCAATAAAAATTGGACCCAATCACCATGACGTAAAGTAAAATCTCCCTTCTAATGGGAGAAAATACAAAAAAAATTAAAATTTAATTTTCAATACTTTATTCTACTTTAATATTTCTAAAATGCACATCATTATCGAGTCATAACCGCCAAAAAAAGTTTCAAGCTACATCCTTTTCGAGATTCCTTTTATTTTTGACGAAAATCGATTATCTGCGCTCGTAAATAATCGATTTTCGTCAAAAGCAATGAAACTAGAAGATTATGTCGCTAAAGCTTTTTTTGGCGGTTAAGGCACCTTATAAGACAAATAAAAATGTTGCTAGTACTTCACTTACTTGATCTTTATCGCCAAAAGGTACTTCAACTTCAGAATAATCTGGTGCTCTATAGCGTATACGACCGGGTAAGGGATCGTTGGTTTGCCTAGCAGGATTATTGCGATCCAATGGTTTTAAGACCTGACCCTTATAAATGGTTGTATCAACATCTTCAAATATAACCGATCCGGGTGGTAAACGAGTTATGTTACATGCAAATTCACGTCCCTAAAATCGATTTCAAATTGATTTTCAAAAATTCCATAATAATCGATATAGAACATATTTATACAAAAATTGGGACTTACACTACGAGTTTGTATAGTGAATTCAACATCGTCACCTGGACGTAGCTCAACATTGCCTTCTGCTTCGGAGAAATGAAAGAAAATTTCTTTAACAACATCAGCGCGTTCAATAAAACCAAATGATTCCTTCATAGAGCAAACAACCCCGCGATATTTCACTGGTTGTGCTGGATTTTCCAAGCGAATATGGCAAGCCCCCAAGTTTCCTCTAAATAAATGTAAGTAAAAAAAAAAATAAATGTGTCAGTGAATATGTTCGAAATATGATTCCAAGTGAAATAATAACCTTTGGTTCGTTGCAATTTGGAAGCTTACTTTATCGCCAGCTCTCAAATTGACATTACCCTCAACATCATCTTTGGTATAGGGCAAGAAAAAACATTCACCACGATTCTCATAACTTATCCGCCCAGTAGTTTCGTTTGAATTCAATAAGTTATTAGAACTATCAACGCGCAATTCAGTAGTAACTGTGCCAGTTACTCGTTCTTCTGAAAGAACCTTAGGAATAAAAGAAACAGATATTGATTGAAAGTTTTAAGAATTCTCATCTACAACAACTTACAACTTCAGGCGCAATTTTAGAAACTTGACTAGCAATCGGCTTACCAGTACGACGGTCATAAGTCATTTCGAATTCGACTGGGTCACCGATTTTTAAATGATCAATATTGCCACTGAACTGGGAGAAATGGAAAAACAAGCGAGCCTGTCGCTCACAACATTGAATGAATCCATATGAATGCTTGAATTAAATATTTTTTATATATTTATTTATTTTATTTTTTTTAAGTCAAGATAATGTTACCAATAGTTTTTCGATTATACCAGTCTCCCGCGTTGCTTGATTCGGGTCATTGGCAGCCGAAGAAGAAGAGTTCGATTGAGAACCAAAAATTGAGTTGGAATTATTGCCACTACCATTTGTCAAAACACTATTCGATTGAAAGACACCAATTGTTGCCGGGTTTTGTATAACTTCCGGGACATCATTAGCATCAAAAATATTATGATGCTGATTCATGGCTGGTGGTCCCAGCTGCTGATGGTGGTGGTTCTGTTGCGATTGTTGCTGCTGCTGCTGCTGCTGCTGCTGCTGCTGATGGAGGTGCTGAGATTGGGATTGAGGAGTTTGTGGACCCAAGGCTTCCAAAGAAAAGGTCCCAATTGGTGGAAAGTTGTTTGAAATATTCAAATTACGCATGGCGTTCATGTTGAAAAATCCATCACAGGGCAAGTTATCATAGATTTCTAACGCAATGTGAAAAATTAAATCCAAAATGAGATTTATCAAAATAAAAAAAATAAGATTAGTCTTACATGAATACAATATTTTTACAGCAGATTTGTAATTTTTTAGAAAAGATGCAAAATTATTCAGCCTAAAATGTTTGTAAGATTGTTTTTATTGTATGTGCAGCTGATTACGATTTTTAGAAATTTTATAAATTTAATACTTTCAAATAAATTGTTTAGAATTGGAATAAAAAAAATTTGATTGAAATTAAAAACTAAATAAAGTCAGTGATTACGTTGTGGTAAAAATAAAAAATAAAGCAACAATTCAAGGCATGGTACAAAATAAGGCACATCAATCATATACCCCAAAACAATTTCATATAAGATATACTCAAAATAAATCCATCTTATTTATTCGCAGCGGCTCAGGTGACTATTTTCGCCGCTTGTAATTTGAATATACGTTACAGAGAACAGTATGAAATAATTCACAATTGCTAACAATTCATGTATTCGACAACAATAACAAATTTAATTGCTATGATACCATTCTTTGCGATTTGTTGATTGCTCAGACGCACTCTGTTATTACAATGCCGTTATAATACAATCAGCGAAATGAATTCATATCACGTTTAAATAACAAGTTCATTTTAAGTGATATTAATGATTATAAATAAAAACAATACAGTGTTTAGAAGGAATTTTACGAAACATAAATGCCGATATTTACGGCGTTCGAAAAAAAAAAGAAATTCCAAAAAGAAAAATTTTTAAAATTTGGAAAAAGTAAAATAGATCTGAAATGTGTGTATTTCAAATAACTGTTTCATATACAATTTGGCATAAAATACATTTCAAATCTACTTATATAATGTTTTATGAATACATACTAATGTAAGAGTTTTATACAAACACTAAAGGCAGAATTAGTTTTTACTTTCTGTTATGTTACGAATCAGCTGTATGTATCTTTTTTGTTTATAGAAATTTTATACAACTCGTTAGTTTTTCTGATGCGTTCTGTTCTGTTTCGTTTCAACCTGTGAAAATCAAAAAATGGTTAAGAAATTGTAAGTGACAGCATAAGTTAAATATAAATGTTTTGAAATAAATTATGATTGTGATTTTTGAATTTAAAAAAATAGTAATTTTTACCAGAAAAAACATAAAATTATATTCAAATAAATGGACGATGCAAAACTCATTACATTAGTGGAAAACTGTGACCCTTCTGGTCAAAAAGAGCTGATAAGTCACTACAGAAAAAGTAAGTATTCGTGTGTGTTCTGGCTTTCACAACGTTTTCACATGTTTTCTTGCGAGTTCGGATGTTAAAACACATGCCAAGCCTGTTTAAGTTGAAATTTAGAAAATAAAATTTAATAGTGTGTGTTCTAGCATCCAAATTTAGAAGAACCCAATTTAAAAATTTACGATTTCAGATTTTTTGCTCAAAAGTGAAAACGAAAAAATTTAAAAGTTTGAAATCGTCCATTTCCAAATTGTTTTCTTCTAAATTCGCTAGAACACACACTATAAATTTTTATTTTCTAAATTTCAACTTAAGCAGGCGTAGCATGTGTTTTAATATCCGAACTCACAAGAAAACATGTGAAAACGATGTGGAAGCCAGAACATACACGATTAAAACTTAAGGTAAGGTCACACTTGACAAACATTTGCACAAAAAAGCGTAACCAGTATATACTAACGAGAAATCTTTTGATTCAGACACGTGTTTATTAAGTTCAATAGTTTCCAATAATATTGTATTCTATAACTTTGCCTATTTGTTAAATACGAAATTAATTAACTTAATAAACACGTGTCTGAAGCCAAACATTTTGCATAAGTATTTATTGGTTACGCTTTTTTGGGCAAATGTTTGTCAAGTGTGACCGTAGCTTTAGAAGCAGAACGGCACAGTACAGAACAGCAAGTGAAGAAAGTAAAGACTAATGGAGCTTTAAGTACAAAGACTATGTTGTGTTCAATCACAGTAAAAAGTATTCGCACCGTTCACTGAGTATTCGTTGCTTTTGAAAATACCAGTGAACATTTATATAAAACAAGCAATGCACGCAATAAAATTCCCCGCACTCATCTCTTTCGATTGTGCAATGCGTTGTTTTTTTTTCAAATGTTGTGGATTGATAACAATATGCAGGTTTTTTGTGATTGCATTCAAAACAACAAAATAAGCCATTCAATCTGTTCTCTGATACGTGAGATGTCAACACACATGTTTCAGTACATTTTTCTGACATCAAAAAAAAAAAAAAAAATTAATTGTGTTTGTTTTAAAATATAAGGATTTTTTAAGTTAGTTTTTTGAGAGAAATAAAAAAAACGATGCCAACGAAAAATTTAAATCTTCCCCTGGAAATTTTTTACAAAAATGTTTATTTTGCAATAAAAAATATTTCTCGGCACTAATTTGATTTGCATATGTATTTTGCTATATTGTCAATACTGTTTTTGGTTTGCAGCCATAAAAAATAGAAATGGAACTGACACAGACTAGTCACGTGAGTAGTCTTTAAGTGATAGGGACCAGTCCGAGTTCTAACACTTCCTATGGGGATGGCCTAGGATGGGGATAATTGATACTTTGTATACGCCTTTTGACTTGTCACTGAACTATCCCACAGAATAATATAAATTATTTAAAAATGTTATTCCGACACTTGATATATATGATTGATAACAATATGCAGGTTTTTTGTGATTGCATTCAAAACAACAAAATAAGCCATTCAATCTGTTCTCTGATACGTGAGATGTCAACACACATGTTTCAGTACATTTTTCTGACATCAAAAAAAAAAAAAAAAATTAATTGTGTTTGTTTTAAAATATAAGGATTTTTTAAGTTAGTTTTTTGAGAGAAATAAAAAAAACGATGCCAACGAAAAATTTAAATCTTCCCCTGGAAATTTTTTACAAAAATGTTTATTTTGCAATAAAAAATATTTCTCGGCACTAATTTGATTTGCATATGTATTTTGCTATATTGTCAATACTGTTTTTGGTTTGCAGCCATAAAAAATAGAAATGGAACTGACACAGACTAGTCACGTGAGTAGTCTTTAAGTGATAGGGACCAGTCCGAGTTCTAACACTTCCTATGGGGATGGCCTAGGATGGGGATAATTGATACTTTGTATACGCCTTTTGACTTGTCACTGAACTATCCCACAGAATAATATAAATTATTTAAAAATGTTATTCCGACACTTAACTGAAACAATGAAAACTTATAATTTTTGTTTTTATTGTTAAAAATTCAATTTTAATTTATTTTTGAGCAGATATTTTTGGGATTAGAACTGACAACCTCGTGCATGACAGACGTGCACACTACCCACTCGACCACAGACGCACTCATATTTCAAAAGTATAAACACCCGTTAAACTTAGATTAATATCTGAGTATACTTACGGGACTGGTTCCAAAGTGACTTGACGGTCCATTTATATCGATTCATTGTCTTTCCCAGCCAAGTCTTTTTATATTGTATATACTAAACCAAAAAAAAAGAAATTCGTAATACATAATACATGTCCTGCGGAGTCTTTCTTATATAGACATACTAAACAAAAAAAATATTCGTAGTACATATAATATATAATATTCGTAATAGTGCCCTATTGAACTATGGATGAACTAATGGAGAATAGAAGTGGACGAACTAAAGTGTGTTCAGGTAACATTTACCCTATGAAGAAAAAGAAGTTTTCAGCTTGGCATTTCCTGAAGGATACACACTTTTTTTGGGAGTCAATGCTGGCGGAAAATATTGGTCATTGCTCCTCTAAAAACGTGCATACTCAGAATTTCTTGAAGTTCTACCTGTATTAACATTTTTTAATGTTAGAAACTGTGAAAACTGTTTATCTTAAGTACACACGAAACTGTCTATGTGCATATTACGCGTCACGCTTTCTAAAATATATTTATTTTTAAATCCCAATTTTTGATGGATCATATCCTTCTTTCAGCTTCCAATGTAGGAAAATTCCAAGAAAAAAACATATATTTATATTATTTGATAGGTCATGGACTCATCTACAATACTAGAACGGGTTATAACGAAGCATGTTGTGATGTCTGTTTAAGCTTAGTTTTTAAGATGTTTAGTAATTTTCAATTACTTTATTGTAGTTTTTATATAATTTAAATTTTTTTTCAAGAATTTAGTTGGACATTTTCTGATAAATTGGCATTAGCGTTAACATAGTGCAGCGTATAGAAAATATTAAACAACGTAGTTACCTTAATATAGAAACCGCCTAACTCATTATTTTTTTTATCGAGACGAGTACGCTTGGTTCAATTGTCACCAAATTTTCTGCAGGGATCCTAATTTTATACTGGATATAACGAATGATAAAGAAAAAATCGCACAACTGTCTATTCAATTGTTGTACAATGGTTTTGTGTGTTTTTTGTTTCCTTGTTCTCTATTTTTTCTTCACACTCAATGACGATCAGCACCCCAAACAGTATTCGCTTTTGAAAAAAATACAATACTGCGCACTTTTTATTATTGCTGTAACAAATCATCAGTAGACTTCAACCACACATTTTGAATAGTCACAAACCTCTTATCTTATGTAGGTTAGTAATTCGTATCTATATCTATGCTATATCATCCACTTGTGGAAGCTCTAGATTCAGTTGGTTATGCAACCCAAATCTTCTTGTGTGTTGCAATCCAATGAAATTTGCTAATCATATTGCAAAAAAGGTATTAAGGTTAGTCGCCATTAACTTTAACTTTTCCTTATTTCAAACGCTTATTAATTATGCAAATATATTAATATTTATTTGAAATTAGTAAAAAAAGAACTACATTTTAAATAAAATGATTTATACAAAAAAAATTTTATCGAGAAAACTAATAGTTATTATCGAAATCAAACAAATAGTAGTTAGACCGTGCTTAGAAATTGTTGGGTGGATAGAAGCAGCGTTTGAAAGTGCTTCCATTTTTTATTTCATTTGCTTTGACTGTGCTGTGACTGCCAAAAGTCGAATCGAAGATCGAATATTAATATTGGAAACAAAAACAAATTTCAGTTTTTTTGGTTTTTGTTTTTAATATAAATGTTCGATCGAATCTATGGTTCGCATTTACTTGGGGGCCACACGTTCAATTTTTGCCTTTCAATTCCATTCAATTTCCACACTTACACTTTTTTTACTTACACACTCAAACTTTTTAAATTGAAAACTAGATTGATATCAATTTCACCTATCCATTTAAATGGCAATTTAATTTTCAATTTGAACGGCTGGTCACCGCACACATTGATTGAAGCTACAAATTTGAGTTGTTTCTTCGTCGGTGGCATTTAAAAAATTGAAATTGACTATCAATTTGTGCAACAGCTATCAATTTCAAGGAATTTTTGACAAACAGTATATGTGATGAAATTGAAAGCTATTTATTGAACGTGTGCCTGTAGCGTTAGAGAAACAGGCCCTTAATGCGGGATTAAGATACTTCTCCGTTTCAGAAATTTTTATGAATTTTGGCATCGATTTGTTAGTGCATATTATTTCATATTTTGATCTTTAAAGCATATTTTTGCATATTTTACAATTTAAAGCAAGTTTTTGCATAGTTATATCAGTGGTAAAAGCATATTTTGAGCATAATTTCATAATTACGTTTTTAGGGCATATTTCTATACTTTATAGAATTTTTAATTTTAATATGTTTTCAGGCGTATGTGTTGTTAAAATTTTTTTTTTATTTTTCGTCATCTTTTTTCATATTTTTTTTCCATGTGTTGTATACATTTTACTTTTATACGCAGTTATTACGGACGTTAGTTTCAATAAAGTCGGTTTTGCTATTTCTGACGAACTCTGCCCCGAACTCTGTTACACATCTAAATATATACATTGTCAATGACAGGCAACGATTGTTATTTCAAAATCTAAATTATAAATAAAAATCTGGTCATATTTATCCAAAATACAGTTCCAAAGTTTTAATTCTGATATCGTGATATCTTTTGAAATTGAAGTTAAAATTTTACGAGAGTACGAAAAAAAAATTAATTTGTATTTTTTGCTTTAGTCAAAATTTGTATGGCAATTTTGCTTTGACGTGAACTTCAAACTTAGAGTCTGAACACAATGTAACGATAATTTATTGCAGTGCGGTTTTTCATACGATTTTGAAGTAAGAAACCGCAGTGCGGAACGGTATAAAATTAAAATCTATTTTATTTTCTCTGCAGACTTTCTTATTCTCTCAATTTTTTACTCTCTTTCTCTTTGTGATGTTGCCATAGTTTTTGAATAATTGGCGGTGTTCACAACATTATTGTGAACAAAAAAATGATTTTGAAGTTCAAAAACTTTTGTCATAAAATATAAAAGTTTAAAAAATATATCAAATATATCTGCCAATGTATAAAATGTTAATCGTTTTATTGTTTTTAGTTACTGGAATTACAAAATATTATATATGTATATATATGTATATATGTTCCCGTCGTTCCTATAAGGAGCATAGGGCCTCGATTACAAAATATTAAACAGAGTAAATTTCTTAGAACATTTTATAAAAATGTATCCACAAAATAATTAATAAAAATTTAAACAAACAATGACAAGTATTGCCGTAGCCGTCTTCCGTTGTATTATGTTTATTTTTCTCTCCCGCAACGAGAAATCGCACCGCACCGCAAACATTGTGTTTAGACTCTTAAATTATTTTTAATATATTTTTTAATACGGCAAAGAATAACTTTCTTTGTTAATTTTTTTATTGTTTCCTTTTTTTATTTTATTTTTGTCTTATTTTATATGCAAATGTTGTGGAGTGTTTCAATTAAAAATATATTTTCATTTACAAAAAAAAAAAACCAATTTATTTTATTTTTAAGAGCATATTTTTTTACTTTTAGTGCATATTTTCAAGTTTTTAGAGCATATTGAATGCGCATAAAACACTTTTTTTTTAGCATATTTCTGGTTTCCCTGGTCATCAGCAACGCGCAATCTAACTGTGCTGTGATTTAACTGCAGACATGTGCGCAGCACAGCACAGCACAGCAACAAAAGTTTAAAAAAATAAATAAACTTTTGGCAGCGCAACAGATTTTTCAGTGCTGTTGCTGTTTTGCTGGCAGTTTTTCAAACACTGGATAGAAGTTTGAAAGAGTTTAAAAAAGTTAAAGGATACACTCATTTTCATAAACACAATTCAAAATTTCAAATCGAAAAACCTTAGTCAAAAACACTTGAGAACGAATATTTTACAAAAAATAAACAATTTGGACCATTACACAGGTCAAATGATCAAAATGTTGAGCCCATTTGACACCTTTCAAATTGAAAATATAAATTGAGTAATAGTTAGTGTGTTATTTGCAATTCATTTCAAATCTTTTGCGTTTTGCGAGTAATGCCTCTTTTTAGTAGGTAACCTCTGTATACGTTTAAAAAATACTCGAAAATAACTTATTCAAAATTTTTATTTAAATCTTGTAATAAAACAGAATTAACGTTTACTTAAATGAGTTGAACCAACTCTTTCGTACTCATTATTTTAAGCATCATTATTTTCGCTTATCCTCATTGGAATACATTTGAGGAGTTGGCGAATAAAACTGGACATGTCCTCAGCAAATTTTTTTTAATTTATTTTTTCTGGCTCTCCAAGTACATACAGATCTATGAAGACACAAAATATTTTCATTCAAAACCAGTTTGATTCTGCCCTAAAAAAATAACGAAAACTGAATTTTCCTTGCTAGTCTCGATCTGGGTAGTTCAGTTATTTACCTCTCCTGTAAAATACAGTTAACGGGACTAGTCTGGTTTTGTTCACCAGTTCCTTATTTGTTTCGAATTAAATCGTTAGTCAGTTGGAACGCATGTGTTGCAAAATATTGTTACGTTTTACCAAAATATTGTTACGTTTTATGTGGACTCGTAGATTTGCAAATAAATAACAACTCTATACCACGAAGTCTACTTCACCAGTGCTGCCACAACCAAAAAATTTTTACAACCAAAATTCGCTTTGAAAGTTACCAAATGAGAAAAAAAAATAACCAAATTTCAATATGTAGTACTTTTATTAAATAACATTTAAAATGCATACACTTTGTGCCGCACTACAACAAGAAATCAAGGTAATTGAAGCTGACTTGTAAGCATTAGTTCAATGCTCATTGATAAGGTATATGCCAGTCGGCAGCTGATTAATTTTTTCTTTTTTAGTTTTCCGTTTTATTTTTGAATTTTGTTTTTCTTCACACGTTAAGTTTTTGTATTTGACAGCCGAACAGTATTTTTACACAAACAACTTACGTACATATTCTTTATATAAATTTACTTTGTAAAATCTTTTAATTTAATGTTGCCGCCTTTACAAAAGACGTGTCATTTCTGTAGTACAGAGTTGCGATCATTTAGTAAAATTAAAAGCTGTTGACAGTGTTGCAAAAGTATTGTAAACAAGTGAGTAGCAATCAACGCGAATTCATAACAGGTGGCTGCGCTAGCGATTCTTCTCACAGCTGTTTTATTTTCAGTTGCCTTAGTAGGAATACTAAAAATTGAAGAACATAAAAGCTTAAAAAGTATAACATAAGAAATATGTACATGTGTATCATTATTTTGGCAAAAAAAAAATAACCAAAATGAGAAAAATATTCACATCTCCACACTAAAGAAAAAAGTAACCACTTTTGGTTAGAAATAACCAAAAACGGCAGCCCTGATCGTTACGAAGTCGTGTCAACCATTTCATACAAAAATTGTTACGATTTCGGTAATATTTCGGTTCCGAAATCGGAAGATTTTGTCGACCAGTCGTTACGAATTCTTTACGAATTCGGAGCATTTTGTTTGATGGGAACATATACAATATACTACATACATACATACATACAAAAATACATATGTATGTACATATTAGTGATGTAACGAATACCAGTTTAACGAATGCGAAAACGAATAATACATTTTAATTTTTGCGAAAGCTAATGCGAATGCGAAAGCGAATGCAAATATTCACCCTTATTCCATTTGTCGACATCGACGTCACGTTAACACAATACCAAAAAATTGGGGCTTGTTTACTCGCTCTCGAGAACAATTTTGTGGTAATGACAATATATTTCCGTTCCCTTAATTCTAGAAAATGCCATTCGCCTGCCAACAGGAGTCAGTTGTTTTCGAGAACGGGTATACAAGCCCCAATTTTTTAGTATTGTGTTAAAGTGACGTCGATGTCGACAAATGGAATAAGGGTGATTACAATACGTTAAAAAATCACATGAAAATAAATTTATCTAAGAACATTAAGTTGTGTTGTATACATAGATCTACTTGAGTCTTGAATTCAGCAAATATTTATTATATTATTAGAAATAAAAATTGTTAAACTGAAAGATATATGAAATCATATCAAAATAAGTATAGATAATAATTAAAAATAAATTTACAAAATATTAGGCAATCATCCCATTCGTACTTTGGCCCTAAGACCTTGTACTAAGTTCAACATTTCCTGTAAAATGCTACAAAATACATATTCACCCTTATTCCAGTTGTCGACATCGATGTCACTTTAACACAAAAAAGTGGGGCTTGTGTACCCGTTCTCGAAAACAACTGACTCCTGTTGGTAGTTTTATGCTATTTTCTAGACTTTAGGAAACGGAATTAGTGTAAACAAAACCCAATTTTTTGGTATTGTGTTAAAGTGACGTCGATGTCGACAACTGGAATAAGAGCGATTAAAAAAAAATGGAATGAATTGTTAATGAAAATTTTTCCCAGAAAAAAAAATTCCCGTCCCGGGAATTTCCGGAAATTCCAGTTTTAAAATTTCCCGATTTCCCGGGATTTTTTCTGCGGGATCCCGGGAAATAATAAAACAAATAGTTGACTAATTTACATATAGAAAACAACTGCTTTCACTTTGGCATTTGTGAAAATTTATTGCGAGCAGCGTTTTTTCTAACAAATTTTATATTTATAGATATGTATATCTTGTCACATAAATTGATGTTTTAAGCAGGAACATAACAGTTATAAGAGAAATGGCGAAAGTTTTTATAATCTTTATTGAATTTAAATAATGTTTATAATCCTAACCAATATATATAAGTGAGAAATATTTTTTTATTATAAATAACTATTACAGAAACCAAAAAAGTTTTTTGGTTTCCAATGACCATTGTCGAAAGTAATTTTATTTTTCGCTTATCGCTACAAGAATACACATCGTATTTTAGGTGTAATGGATGCATTTCTAGGGCAAGATATTAAAATGTATTTGGAAAAGTTAAGAAAACGGTCATAATAATATATGGATATCTCACGATAATGGTTAATAATAACCTAAAGTAGATAATGGTTATTTTCTAGTAATGTTTTCTTCAGAAAGAAAAAAATAAAAATTTTGTCGGTCCCTGGTTTTAAAGTAATTTATTGAAATCATTATTCTCTTTTTTTATTTTTAATAAAATTGTTTTACATGGAAAACTCAATTGTATGGACGATTTTTAAGAACAAATCTACTGATCTGTTTTGGATCTCAAACCGAGTATTTTTTATTTTATGTTTGTTTTTATTAACTATTATGTTATTAGTTATATATGTAAGTTTACTTTTTTGATCTCATATAAGAAAGTTTTTCGTGTTGGAAAAAACATTTAAGGAATTTAAAAACTAACAGCCGTATTCATAAAAAAAGTAGATTGAGGTTTAAAAAGGTTATTAGTTAAAAAACATTTTAAGGCTAAATAAGGTTTTTTTAAATATTGGTATTTATAATCAGTATTTTAACTAAAAATCAATTAACTTGATTTTCTATAAATATCGTGGCAACCCTGCATTCTTTATTTGTCACTTGCATCTTAGTTCTGCACAACAACGATTATTAATGCACAAAGTACTCGTGTTTATATTTATTTGTTTGTCTGTTTTCAGAGAAATATAGTTTTTATAAAATAAAAAATGTGTTCCAACTTGTATTTAATAAAAAATAAAAACAGTTCACAACGAATCTTACTAAAAGTGCTTTTTATATGAATTTTTTTTTTATTGCAAATTAAGAAGCACTAGAATAACGAGTTTTCTTTTGGAGTACATTTAGTATTTTGGCAATAGTTTCTATAAAATAATTAAATTGTTTTTCTAAACAACACTGACATATACATACATACTATGTAAGCACATACATACATACATAAAAAAAATAAAGTTCTTGTTCTAAAGCCCAATTTGAATTAACATTCGAGTATTTATGTATATAAGATGTGTTTTAGTGAGTGTTTAAAGCTTTCTAGTCAAATTTTTGTTAATGCCTGGCAAATTTAATGTTTATTATTTCTATGGAGCGGGATCCCGGGATATACATATGTATAAAAAAATTTCCCGCATTCCCGGGAAATGAAAAAGTCCGGGGAAAAAAACTCTATTCACAACACATACACTAACATTTTTGTGGCTTGTAAACAAACCCTGAAGTGTCCCCAAGCCACCCCTTTTGTCGACTATTTTGGTGACATTGTCAACGGAGCGTCTATTAATATTGTTCTTATTGGCCTTTCACACACGAGAAGAATTGTGCTGGCATAACATGGCAGTTTCTCGGTGAGAGAGGCAAAGAGAGGGGTTTCGTGTTTGGCATAATTTTTCAACCAGCTACAACCCCGCATCACCAGCACAAAACCAATACACACATAACTTAAAAAAACAGCAAATATCAAATGCATACAAAAAACACTAACACACACAAAGCTTTGTATGCGTATACATTTTTATGTCGTATGAATTAATCTCGTGTGTTCTTAAAAAAACAAAAATTGTGCGGCATAAAAATTAGTCTCGTGTGTGACAGGCCAATGCGTCAAATACATACAACTATGCTTCTTCTTAATGTTTTATTGGTTCGTTGAAAATAAAAGTGACGTTAAACAAAATTTAACTGCCTGTTTCACGATGTCGACAAGAAATTTTCGTTCGCTTATTTATATTGAAAACAAAAACAAATTTTCTTATTTTGTTTTTGTTTTCAATATAAATAAGCGAACGAAAATTTCTTGTCGACATCGTGAAACAGGCAGAAAATTTAAGTGTTTATCAAAATTAGTTTAAGAAATTAAATTAAACGATTAATTTAAACGTATTCAACGATAATTAGAAAAATTACACAAAAAGAATATACAAAAAAAATTAAAAATTAAACGATTTTAAGTGAAAGGTGCCAATTATGGAAATTCTTGTTTGGCCCTATGGAAGATTTTGTGCCATCAGCTAAAGATTTGCTCCATACGTAAGTGTTTGACTTTACTAATTCAGCGAAACATAAAATTTTTGATTTACAGATATGTATTTAATAGAAATGACAAACACAATTCCTACTTGCTGGCAATGCGCTGAACGAATGAATGAATTAAGTAAGTTCCTGTTATTGTATGTTTTTTATGCATAAGTTCCATTTTTTTATATATTTGTTTAATAAAATACCAAAATGCGAACAAACTATGCAATTTCATTATCAAGTGTATACTAGAATTACTAAAATGTAGTAGTGACCATATGTTTCCAATCAGTAGTTCCAACGTCAGTAGTTGCTTTTCAATGACACGCACATGTTAAATGTCTATAGCAAAAAGCATTGTGTGGGGTATAATTAATGTGACCATCCGTCCCGCTTCCGGCGGGACAGTCCCGATTTTCGGTTCACCGTCCCGATGTCCCGGAAGGAAAATGGGAAATGGGAATTTATCCCATAATATAATAGCATAATATACATGTTTGAAAATGTAAAAAAGTTAAAAATTTTTGTTCCGTACGTTATTATTGCGGTGTCCCGGTCTGTGTCCCGCTTTGAGTTACTAAAAAAATGGTCACGTTAGGTATAATTAGTCAGTAGTACTGGCGACAAAGTCAATAGTGAATCAGTACTGATTCACTAGTGACATTTCCTACAGGGAAGTACATTAACAGGCTGGAATTTTGCATGTACCTGTTATAATTTTACCATGACATAAATACAAACGAAAAATACGTGTGTGACATTAACAGCGTTGCCGTTTTCGTTACTTTTAACCAGAATTGGTTATTTTTCCAATGTGTATTTGAGTGCATACTTTTTTCTAATTTTCATTACTTTTTTCAGCAGAGAAATAAATAAATAATGCAAAAAAAAAATCACCTTCACTTGGAGACCCAATTGGGTCCATTGTGATAATAAGTAAATAAATATCTTGAAAACTACTGCATGGTTGGATGAGTTGCCTCGGCTAGAAAACAAAGATGAATGAGGTTTCTGTGTGCTTGCGAAAACAAAAATAGCGAATCATATAAGTTATTTAAAAACGCATTCTAGCAAACGCAATAAGAAAATTGTGAAATGGAAAATATCAAATAAAAATAAAGTTCTTCGGAAATAAATGACTCTTATATGTTAAATTAAATTTAATTTTTTTCTATTTATTCAATTTAAAAATTAAAAATTGTTTGAGCAAAAAAATAAAAATCAAAAAGTAACTCTGAGGAATAAATAAAAGTCACAAAATAACTCTTATTTTGTGAGAAATAAATAAAAATAAATAAAAATAAAAAAAAAATAAAAATTATTGCATCCATAGGTAGTCCATGTAACATGGAGTATCGTGGTATATTCATTGTGCACGTAGCACTTCTCTATTATTACTATTGTGATTTTTTTAGTTTAAATTTGGAAAATAATCGTTATTTACGATCCCTGGTTTATATCACGATTATGTAAATGGTTTATTCCTTAAGAATTTTTTCGATTTTGTTCAGCAGAAAGGAATGGCTTCAAGGAAATGAAATGGAACATGCCGTCAATTTATTTTATTTTATAATAAAAACGCGTTACAAGCTGTCAACGAAAGACCATCGATTTGAAACATATCTATGCTGAGAGCATAATAAGAACCATGGGACGAACCTTCGTTTATAATTAAATTATATATCCATATAAAAATCAGCAAATATAAAATAAATGTTGAGTAAAGATCTTCCTAAAACATGAAATACGTGTAACTGAACAAAATTATTTTTAGTTATTTTTTACCCAATTTTTTTTCAATTTCCAACCCTGGAACCATAATTTTGATTTTTCTGGTTTTAATATTGGACCTGATTGTGTAAGGCGTATTTCAAATACGACTACGACTGTTTGGCAATATATTAAAGTAGTCGTATTTGATTACACAATCAGGCCCATTAACTTATTTCTTTCTAAAATATAGAATATATTTAATTACCAAGGAATTAACTAGTTATATTTAATTAGTTTTATATATCAATAAAAGTGTACGTTTCCCAACCCTAGAATCATCCTGTTATATTTTTCTGGTTCCTTATATCAATCTTGTTTTTTAAAATATATATAAAATATGATAAGAGAACAAAGAAAAAAAAAAAGAAATAAAAATATTTTAAAATTTTCCAGCTCTGAAGCTGTTCTTTTTATTTTTATAATTCTCTATACCCAACTTTTGTTTACAAAACATAAAGTATATAAATAAATTAAAATATAAAAAGGAAAAAGAAAAAAATTAATTAGACCTAGTTACTTTTATATATCACAAAAAGTGTGATTTCCCCAACCCTGGAATAATGCTTTTAGGTGTTTCTTATTTCTTACACCAATTGATTTCTTTTAAGAATGTAAGATATGTTTAATTTAGAAAAAAAAATAGTTTTAGTAGGTTATTTTTATATAACAAAAAAGTTAAAAATGTCCAACCCTGGAAACATATTTTTTATTTTTAATACCAGTTTTGTTCGTGCTGAAGCATAAAATAAGTTTATTTAAAAAGAAATACAAAAAATTAGTTTTAGCTAGTTATTTTTATATGGCAAAATCAAGTTTAAGCTTTCCAGCTCTGAAACCGCCTGCTCGATTTCGATGATTTTCAATACCAATATATTTTTTACCATTGCTGACACACCCGTCTAAGACCGAAGTCTCTAGTTTTTTTGGAGCTTCGGAAAACCGATTTCACGTACACCAGACGGACGGACAGATGGACATCGCTTATGCGTCTTCCCTATTCATAAGGACCCAGAATATAATTACTTTATGGGTCGCATATGAATATTATGGATATGAATATTATATTATGGATATGAATATTATATTACCATATTATATTACCATATGAATATTATATTACCATTTTTGGTAAAGGGTACAATAATAATACAAATCCTTTTGTTCAGAAACTTATTTACTAAGTTAAAAAGTTTCCAATAATATTGGACGCCATGGTATTGTTTAATAGTGCATTTTTGATTCAAAGAAAACTTTTAACTTATTTTATTTCGAGGTTTATTTATTACAGTATTATTTTGCTATTGATCCTCGATTTGCTATACTATGTAGATTAACGAAGAATGCAACATATAAACATATAGTACATATAAACTATCAAAGCCCAATTGAATGTTTTAGTGATAGTACAAGATGTTATTAACAGTATTTTAAAAAAATATGCCTTCACGGGAAGTAGCAACGTGGTTGTTAAAGAAATTCCACAAAAAACCGCAAGATTATACGGTTATCCGTGGCAGATCAGTAGAGTTTTTCTTTTCCCGGACTTTTTCATTTCCCGGGAAAGCGGGAAAGATTTTTCAGTTTCCCGGGAAATCCCGGGAATTCCCGCCCAGTACAAAACAATACAAAATATTTTTAAATTTAATTTATTTCAACAAAAACAAATTATAATTCATGAGATCGATTAAATAATAACGTTTTATACACACATAAATAATACCGTTTCCATTCTTTATATAATAGATACCAATATTATAAAAAAGAAATTATACGAGTATAATTAAAAAAAAATATTACAAAATATCCCCTTAGGAAAAAATCATTGTTAAACTTAAAGTTGGTTTAACAAACGAATTTTGTATGGCAAAATCAGTTTTAAAGCATGCTTTAACTTTAACAATCGTTTTTGCATAAGGGCATATTTCTTTGGAAATAGGACTATTTACCAAATAGAATCTGTAATTATTTGTAATTTTTTTTATTTCCTTGCTCATTTCTGTTTTTTACTTTTATGAATTGTTGTAGAATTAAATTTTGAACGTCGCGTTCTGCTTTTTCCAAATAAAGGCATCTAAATCTCAGAACGCATGCGTGTCAGATGTAAACTCGGCCTTAGTTGTTGTAAAGCTTTAGCTATTGTGATATTGTCATCACCCTATTATTACACCATCGCATACATAAAGTGAATAACAACACTCATCAAGGAATGTGTAAATACAAATTAAGTTGCTATAACAAAATCAAAAAATCCCGGGAATTCCCGCACAAATTTCCCGGGATTTCTTTCCCGGAAAATGTGCGGGATCCCGGGAAATATTTCCCGGGAAATCCCGTAAGAAAAACACTACAGATCAGTCAACCAGTGCAAGCGAGACGAAAAACTCTCGAAGGCCAAACAACAGACACAAGCCTGACCGCACTTAAAAAATAATTACGATGACGCGAAATGATGTTATTCGACCCAGAGCTGCTTAACGACTGAAGTTGTAATACATAATAAAAATTTCGAAACTACAACTCAACTATTAATTTATTGGTAAATCATAATAAGGGCCTTAGTTTCTTATTATGGAATAAATAAATATAAAAATGCATTCTTATGCTCGTTTTGTTTCATAAAATGTGTTTTTACGCAACTTTAATTTTCTTCGTTTTTGATAAACTTGTTTCCTTATTTATGTTAAACAGCTGTTATTAACCACTGGAAATATGAAACCGTATTTAAATACAACTTAAATTTAAATAAAAATTAGCTAATTATGTACTTAAATATTAAGTTAAAAACTAGGGGTTCATATAAATTTTAATATTTTTTTTAGTTAATCAAAAAAAGCATTTAAAATGTTGGTTATTTTTCACATTTAGTAACTTTTTCAAAAAATGTGATATAAGCACGTTGATTACCACGCGATGAGTTCCGACTTCAAATCTTGGCCGGGGAAGCCAATTTATATACAAACATTTATCTGAAGTCTATGTCAACTACATGTAAGTTAAATAACACAGTGTGACAAACAAAAATAACTGCGAAATTAAAAATCGGTTGACATTTAACTTAGTTAAGAGTTTGATAAGTGCCTAGGTGTACGAAAAACCGGTTCTTTACCCGTAACTCAAGATTTTGGAGGAGTTTGGAAAATTTCAAATACAGATTGTTGTTATACTCGACAACACTACCAGAAAAATAGTAACACTTCGCAGGTATTTCGATTTCATTAAAATTTGTCACACAGTGTAATTAATCACCCTTATCCCGTGAACAAAATTAAAAAATAGTATACTGACACAACAACAACGCAAACATTGGCGATCACAATTTTAGGTAACGCTTTTCACGTGAACTTTTATTGCCGATAGGGGTGAATAAAATACAATTACTACATTAAATTAAGTTCATGTTGTTACAACTTGAAATAACTTTGATTCAACATGATTCTTCATTTTGATTATAACAGTACGCAAATGTTAAATCAACGTGAAATAAAGTTATTTGAAAAGGAAAATTTTTCTTTGACAATTACTATAAATCATTTTAGATTAACATGAAACACATATGAAGCAAAATCATTGCCGAAAAAGATTAGATTAACCTTGTTTAAGTAGATTTTAAGTTGAAAATTTTCTGTGTGTATGTACATACAAAAATGTATCATCGTACATTGACTTTTTCTTTTTTGTGTAGACATTGCTTCAACTAACTGAGACCACAGGACAGTGGAATTTGTGTTCTTTACGAATATGTACTTTATTCATGCGTATACATATGCGATGTGTATTGTCAATGCTTTAAAACGCAGGTCAAACAGGAGATCGTCAGAGGTGGATGGTATACCTGATTTTGTATTTAGAACGAGAGACAATGTAGCTTGGAGATTTTTATCCATAGTATTTAACCATTGTATAAATAGTGGGTATTTTCCAAGGTCATGGCGTGTAGCCATTGTGGTTCTCATATTGAAACCGAAAGCGGATTCGAGTGACTGTGGAAACTATAGAGCGATTTGTTTGCTACCTGCCTCTGGAAAGCTAATAGAAGCGGGCTTTCGTCAACGATATTTTTATTGCCTCTAAAACTATAAACCAACGGATGAATCAATACTTGACTGTATTCACAGACTATTTTTCAAAGTGGGGCCTCAAATTGAATATATGGAAATGTGTGGCCATGATGTTCACGGAAAGGCGTAAGTTGTACATCTACCTGTATTGTAGGTCCTTCTTACCATGTTTAAGGATCGGAGCAGAATGAAGTACCTCGGCGTCACCTTCCATTAAAACTTTGAATTTTATCGCCATATTGATGAGATTCTCGAAAGGACCTAGAGGATATACTCGTCATATCAGAGTGTATTAAAGCGTAGAGGAGGTCTTGATTCAAAAGTGCGCATTTTGGTGTATTGCCATATCATTTGTCCAATAATCTCTCTTGCGTTTACTACTTGGTTTGGAATTGTTTCATCCCAGATGAAGTGGATTAGAAGATGGGAGCGAATGATTCTTGCATTGAAATATAAAATGATTTTTATTTCTGCTCAAAAATATAAAAATCAGAATATAACGATTATTACAACAAAATCAAAAATTTTTAAATGATTGGAGTTTCGAAAAATCTGGTTGAAAACAACTAAAGTAGTGTGATCGGCCACGTTGTTATGCGGTTTTCGAAGCTGAATTTTAAATTTCATGAAATTGGCATTATCCAACTACATTTTTCTAAAAAAAATTGTTTTATTTTTGCCTGAATTTTATTTGGGGCGCTTTTTATGTACGTGTGTTTTCGCATGCATAAGTCATGTTTTAGACACAGCAGTTTTTCTTGAAGCAAATCCGCGTTTATGGGATAGAGAGGAGAGAAGAATAGTACAGACTTGCTTGTACCTAATAGTTATTAGTTATTTACTATATTACTTTGTTAGCACAGAACAAAATAATAACTGCGAAAACTAAAATTTCATCACATACTAGCATTTATGGACTTTCTTCTGCTTATTAAAGCAACGAGGAGGAGTTTAGTGTGTTTTCAAGTGATACATACATATGTGCGTATGAACATGTATGTATGTATTGTTTTGTTTCTTATTTCCCAGTTGGCCAAATCGTCACAGACGACATTGTCTTCGACGATTAATGTACGACATGTCGCCTGTTCATTAGGTTTTCTAATCAAAAATTTAAAGGAAATCGTCGTTCATGACTATCTGAGCGACAATATCCATGGTTTTGTCTTCAATAAAACTTTGTTGAGGACAATCTGAGCGACAATATCCATCGTTTTGTTTTCAATAAAGCCGTGTTGACGACAATCTGAGCGACAGTGTCATACGTTTTGTCTTCAATAAGACTTTGTTGAGGACAATCTGAGCGACAGTGTCATATAAGTTTTGTCCTCAATAAAGCAGGGTTGACGACAATCTGAGCGGCATTGTCGCCCATCCCGCATTGTGTGACCTCGGCGCCATTTGTATGAAAATTTCGTCGACGATTTGTATGGGGCTGTCTTCAATATGTCTTCTACGACTTACCATTGTCTTGTACCCGTCGTCAAAGATGTCTTAAAGACGTGGCCAACTGGGTTATTAAAAATTAATGCATTTCTTAAAATAAACACATACATACTTATTTCCTGCATAATTTTTTTATGCTGTTTTGATTAAGTGTGATTTGAAGTTATCCGGTTTTTTAAACATGAACGTATCTAACGCTTTTGTATGAAAATAGTATCGTTTTTTATGCGGTTTTCTTTGGAACGCACCTACCGCATAAAAGAAGGTTTGAGTGTACTTGATTTTTTCTTTAAAAAATTAAAGAATAATTATTTTTGGTTCCTGTTCTTTCCATGGAGAAAATTTGATGACAATTCATCCAAACGGACTAGTCCGACGACTTGAGAAAATGGGAGTATGTATTATCAAAAGGAGGGAGTAGTGTATGGCGAAAAAAAGACACATCGTGTAGTTATATACCCAACATGTTTTTGATATATTGTCTTAATCTCCAGTCAATTTAATTGAGACTATGTCTATTATTGTAGTAAACGGTACTGAGCAAGTTCGTAGTGGTTGGATCCAGGACCTATCAAATATTATAAATACATATAATCTTAATTTTTCCCTCCAATGAGACCGCCAGCCAGCGTGGCTAGTCCCGCAACCATAAATAGATATTATTGACCTGCACAAGACCATTTATAAGACCTTTCAAGACATGCGACATTTTTCAAACGCTTTACTACAGCGAAATATTCTAAAATAAACGCTAAACAACACTGTTGGCAATATTTTTTTTGAGTTCTTTGTCTTGCCAACAGTGTTTTTTAGCGTTTGTTTTAGAATATTTCGCTGTAGTAAAGCGTTTGAAAAATGTCGCATGTCTTGAAAGGTCTTATAAATAGTCTTGTGCAGGACTTTAATAGATATTAACCTAAGCTTGACTGATATTTATGGCTCCATGAAAAATCGCCCAAAACCAAATTGCCCAAAAATGAAAATGAAAAATCGCCCAAAATTTCAAAATGAAAAATCACCCAAAAAAAAAATGAAAAATAGCCCAAAATTTTCAATATGAAAAATCACCAAAAAAAAATGAAAAATCGCCCAAAAAAAATTAAATATCGCCCAAAATTAAAAAACGCCAGAAAAAAATTAAAATTATAGAAATTTCCCGGCCTGCCTAATAAATATCTTCAGCCTTGCAAAGTTTTCCTGCTTAAGAAAGTGTTTTTGCACTGCCGGCCTTTGGGCGGGAATAAGGATTTTCTCCACCATGGTGTATCCCGACACGGCGCTGCCTAAAATATTTTCTGCCTTGCAAAGTTTTCCTGTGTAAAAACGTTTTCTTGCACTACCGGCCTTCGGCCGGGCTTAAGGATTTTCTCCACCATGGTGTATCCCGACAAGGCGCTGCCTAAAATGTTTTCTGCCTTGCAAAGTGTTTCTGCGTAAGAACGTTTTCTTGCACTGCCGCCCTTCGGCCGGGCTTAATGATTTTCTCCACCATGGTGTTTCCCGGCAGGACGCTGCCTAATAAACATCTTCAGCCTTGCAAAGTTTTCCTGCTTAAGAAAGTGTTCTTGTACTACCGGCCTTCGGTCGGGCTTAAGGATTTTCTCCACCATGGTGTATCCCGACACGGCGCTGCCTAAAATGTTTTCTGCCTTGCAAAGTGTTCCTGCGTAAGAACGTTTTCTTGCACTGCCGACCTTCGGCCGGGCTTAAGGATTTTCTCCACCATGGTGTATCCCGACACGGCGCTACCTAAAATGTTTTCTGCCTTGCAAAGTTTTCCTGTGTAAGAACGTTTTCTTGCACTACCGGCATTCGGCCGGGCTTAAGGATTTTCTCCACCATGGTGTATCCCGACACGGCGCTGCCTAAAATGTTTTCTGCCTTGCAGTGTTCCTGCGTAAGAACGTTTTCTTGCAGTGCCGGCCTTCGGCCGAGCTTAAGGATTTTCTCCACCATGGTGTTTCCCGGCAGGGCGCTGCCTAAAATATTTTCTGCCTTGTAAAGTTTTACTGCGTAAGAACGATTTCTTGCACTACCGGCCTTCGGCCGGGCTTAAGGATTTTCTCCACCATGGTGTATCCCGACACGGCGCTGATTAATAAAGATTTTCTGCTTTGCCAAGTTTTTTTGTTTAATAACATTTTCCTGCACTGCCAGCCTTAAGAATTTTCTCCACCATGGTATTTGGGTGTATTTTTTCCTTTAATTTTTAAATGTTTGAACAATTTTGGGCGATTTTTCAATTGAATAATTACTTAAAATTTGTATGAAAAAATTTTTGGGCGATTTTTCATTTTTGTTTTTGGGCGCTTTGGTTTTGGGTTATTTTTCATGGAAACATTTTTCATATGAAAAATCGGCCAAAATTTCAAAATGAAAAATTGCCCAAAATTTTTGGGCGTTTTTTCATATGAAAAATCACCCAAATTTTGTATGGAAAAATTTTGGGCGATTTTTCATTTTTATTTTTGGGCGATTTGGTTTTGGGCGATTTTTCATGGAGCCGATATTTATGCATTTGAAATATGAGTGTTCCTGTAGTCGATTGGGTAGTATCAAATAGGGATGGGCAAATTAAAAAAATGTATTGATATATATCGTATCGATATTTTTGAACAGTATCGATATATATTTTTCGAAAACATCGATATTTTGATATATCGATGTTTTATGCCAAAATATTCCAAATCTAAAATAAATACACATACTAACATATAGTGCCATAAACACAAAAAAAAATTAATAAATTTTGAACAACTATTGATACCTTATGGGTTTTTAAGGATTTTAACCCAAATATGCCCAATGACCTATATATAGTACACCAAAATTTTTGTCTACATGATACGTCACGTTTTTCAAAGTACTGTGTTTTTTGTTCACATACTCAGTACTCATCAATTTCTTCTTGGAGATTGTGTTATCGCTTTATTTTTTGCTACTATTATTGAGTTATTGAATTATTAATTTGTGATATTTTCATAATGCCTGAATATGGGGACACGTTTGTACGGTAAGTAAAATTTTGAACATTTAGAAGTGAATAAATATTATATTGTGTTTGAATTTATATTTGTAAAGAGTAGCTGGTTTGTTGTATGCATTAACATTTCATTATTGTGTTTTAGTTTTGGTGTTGTGACACCTTCAAGTTTGGTGACCTATATGTAGGACATTGGGAATATAATATGCTATGTATTGTATGCATTTTCCACACGAGATTTTCTCTCCATGAAGCTTTGGCGTTGAAAGAGGATGAGGACATAGATGTGGGTAATATAACTATATTCCCACCCAATAATTCATGTGGAGACATCACAGACGAAGATTCCGGCGATGAAGACTACGTCGATATAAATAATTTACCGGCTTCACTAATGCAAAATGAGGTGGAAATTGTAAACAAAATCAATTATGATAGTCATTGGGACTCAGGGGATGATATCTTTCTCTCTCTGATTAGAGAAAACTCATCTAAAAATGCGAAGTGAAGAAAAATAAAAAATATCACTATGTGAATGACAGACTGAGGATGGCGGCGACATAGATCAGCGTAATCCTACTTCCCTTTTCTGCATAATATTCGATGATGAACTAGTAGAAAAAATTACGGATGAGATAAATCGGTATGCATCACAAAAGAATAGGGACTTGCACGGGAATATACCCGAAATGAAATGCTTTCTTGGAATAATTTTGCTAAGTGCATTCGGTCATCTGCCTATAAGAAGAATGTATTGGGAACGCTCAAAAGACTCCAATAATGAACTAGTTTCCAAAGCGATAGCGAGAAACAAATTTGAATTTATTTTGTTCAATATTCATTGCCAAAATAACAACTCTCTAGATCCCTCTGATAAGTTCGCCAAAGTAAGGCCAGTCTTCGCGCATTTGAATAAAAAGTTTATGGAAAATGCTTATGTTGAAGAGGAACAGAGCGTAGATGAAGCCATGGTTTCATACACAGATACACATGGTTGCAACCAATACATTCCTTATGGCTTCAAATTATAGGTATGTATGACTCGACAATGCTACATAAACTGGTTCGCAGTCTTACCAAGGTGCCTCTACAAATATAAGTCAAACTAAGGACCTGGGTGTTGGAACATCTGTCGTACTTGAATACGCCCACGCCTTGCGATCAAAATGGAAGGACCAACATATGTTCTTTGACAACTTTTTTTCTTCCATCGCTTTGTTGATAAATCTGGAGAAAAAGAACATGCACATGAACATGAAAAAAACTATTCGCGACAGTTATGATTTCATCAAAAGTACGGATAGCAAAATAATTTTTTAATTGCACAGAAAAAACAAACAAGATGTGGAGCCTGTCATCAAAAAACAATAACTAGATGCCGGAAACGTGACATAGGTTTACATGTAAAATGTTTTGTGTCGTATCACACGCAATGTGTAATGTGCCCAATGTTCTATATATAGGACGGCTCCAAAAACCACTTTTTTCAATAAATTTTTAAAAACCTATAATTGCAATGTTTTTTATTTCTAATATGCTTCCAAAATGATATAAAAGAACGTTTAAAATGATCATGCTCAAGCAATGGGCATATCTGGGTTAAAAAAAGATTTCCATCAAAATTGTTGCTTAAGCCTTTAGAAAAAAAGATTTCCATACGAGAAATATCCACTTTGCACCCAAACAATAATTTTTTTTTTTTTTTTTTTTTTTTTTTTTTTTACATGATATTAAAACTTATATAAATATAAGACTAATATAATATTTAAATAGCACTAGCTACTTTGGCTATCAGCTATTATAGTATTTACATTTAGATTTGTATATTTAGTTGAGAAATATAGTTTGAAATTATTGTTATATTGTTGAGACTCGGTACTGTGAGTAAGTTGAGACCGTTGTTGGTTAAATATTTTGTTTTCTTAGATTGGGACAGGTTGCCAACAGGTGTTCAACTGAGATTTTAGCTCCACAGTATGTACATTTGTCATTAAAACTGTTATTTGTTATATGTCGATGTGTGATAATGGTATGTCCCATACGTAAGCGAGAGAAAGTTTTAATGTCGTTTTTTCTGATGTTTGTTGCATATTTGGGTGCTATTACGTTGGGGTTGATTTGGGAGTAATGGGGATGAAAGTAGTTTTTTGCATCTGCAATTCTTTTGTTTTGTAGTTCTTCTAAAATGTATTTCAGTACATCAAGTTTTTCGGTCAATGGATCGTCAATTAGTGGTGCTGTACATGCATGTTTTGCTGCTGCATCTGCATAAATGTTGCCTTGTATGCCTACGTGTCCTGGTATCCAAACTACTTTTATCTTGCCTTTGTAGCGGATTAATAAATCTCGAATTTTGTTTACTGATTGCCAATCGCTGTTTCTTAAGTTGTTTATAGCCGATATTACAGATAAACTGTCTGAAAAAATAACTGTTTTGTTTTTGGATTTACTAGCAAGGCTTATAGCTTGAAGAATTCCTGCTGCTTCTGCTGTGAAGATGGATGTATATTCAGCTAATATTTTTGAAGTTAGAGTGTTGCCGTTCTGATCTACTACTGCATATGCTACATAATAATTATCTTTGGAGGCGTCTGTGAATAAATACTGCCATTCGGGATTTTTAAAAGTTGTTGTTAGTTGATGAAAAAGTTGTTTATACATAGTTGTTGATGTGATTTGCTTTTTATAAGACGAAAGACTGGCATCGCACGATTTTGGGTCATATGACCACACTGGGTTTTTTAAGTTGAACTTGGTTAGTTTTTGCTTGAAGTTTACGATGTTGTAGTTGATACATCTATGTATGGCTGATTGAATTCTTATCTTTCTTTTTGATTTTAAAACTTCAGAAGTGTCAGAATATGTAAGTGAATTGTTATGTGTTAATATTTTAGGTAGTAGTCGGTTTATGCTCTCAGTAAATTTATGTTCAATTGATGGAAGGCCGGATTCTATTAAGAATGTTTTTATCGGTGTTGTCTTGTATGCGTATGTGCAGGCTCTGAGAGTTTGGTGATAAATTGTCTTTATTGGTTTAAGATTAGTTTTGGCAGAGCTACCGTAGAGAAAGAGAGCGTAGTCAATTTTGCTTAATACTAGTGTTTTTACAAGATATTTGATGGTGTCGATATGTGCAAAACTTCGAGTAGCTAAGTACCTAATCAAGTTAGTTCTGTGGGCAAGTGCTTTTTTTAAATTTAAAATATGTTTTTTCCACAGGTAATTTTTTTCAAATATAACTCCTAGAATTTTTTGTTCGCTTACACAGGGTATAGTCGAGTTATTTATATTAAGATTAGTAGGGTTACACTTATGTTTTCTGCATATGTGAAGGATGGACGATTTTTCTGATGAAATTTTAGCCCCCGATGTTTCGGACCAGTTTTGGATATCGATAAACACTTCTTGCAACATGTTGTTAATTTTTTCAATGTCGTTGTTTTTGGCCAGTATGTATAGGTCGTCAGCGTATAGGCAATGGTCGATAAATTTGTGTTCTTTTATTATGTTACTAATTTGGTTGAAAGCTATTTGGAACAGAACGACGGATAAAGGAGAACCTTGTGGTATTCCATTATCTAGTGGATAGATGTTTGACGTTTCATTGTTTATTCTTACTTTTATTGTTCGGCCGGTTAAAAAAGATTTAACGTAGTTGTAAATTTTGGGTCCAACACCCCAGTTCTTTAAAGTATTTAATATAATGTGAACTCCTATACGGTCAAATGCTTTTTCGAAATCGATACCGAAAATTGATGTGTGATTTCTGGATGAGAGGGCTTTTGTAACATAGTGGTCTATGTGCAGTAAAGCATCGGTGCAGCTGCGATTCGATCTATATGCAGTTTGGTTGCCAGCAATTAACTTTTTTGTTTCAATTAGCCATGCTAAACGATTTGCAATCATCCTTTCCATAAGTTTGGTTAAGCATGATAGTAGTGAAATGGGGCGGTATGCGGTGAAGAGCGTTAAATCCTTGTTGGGCTTTGGTATGGCAGAAATTATTGCTGTTTTCCAAGAGTGGGGAATAATTGCAGTGTCGAAAACATTGTTGTATAATTTGAGGAGAATTTCTTTACTATGGTTTGTTAGATATTTTATCATGTCGTAACATATTCTATCTAAACCGGGTGTTGTTCCTCTAACCTTTTTTGTGGCTATGAGTAACTCGCACATTGTCAGTTGACCTTCTATTTTTTCGGTGTAGGCGTTGCCGACTTGGATATTTGAATAAGATAATGCTGTTCTTTTGGCTGCAATAAAACTTTGCGTGTAATTACAATCCATCGAATTTTCTGACCATTTCATTCCGAAGTAGTTTGATATTTTTTTAGGTTCTGTGATGAGCCCGTTATCAGTATGTATTACTGTTACTGGTGTTGTCTTGTTACGACTTGAAAACATATTAACTTTTTTCCATAGAAGAGATAATGGCGAATCTCTTGTTATGGTTTCAGTGAATTTTTTAAAGCTTTCTGCTTTTGCTTTTTTACATTCAAATCTGAACTTTGCATTGGCTTTTTTGAATAAAATTAAATTTACATAATGAGGGTGTTTTTTGAAAATTTGCCATTTTTTCATTTTGTCCGCTCGAAAAGTTGAAAGGGTATTATTCCACCAGGGGACTATTCGTTTTTGTGTAGATGATGTTTGGGGTATGTAAAGATTTGCAGCAGTTCTTATGGCCTTGGTAATAATGGCGTTGTCTTTATTGTTATTGCCTGTTAAAACTGTATTAAGTAATTTGTTTTCTACGTTTTGGCTATATTGATTCCACTTGGCTTTTTTTAGATTAAATTTTCTTATTAGAGTATTGTTGTAATTATTTGGTCCCATTAATAAGGTAGTTTTTATAGGAAAGTGGTCACTATTATGTAATTCATCTAATGTACGACTTGCAGTTAACGTTAGTAAGGAAGGCGAACAACCTGTGATGTCAATGTGAGTCAAAGTGTTATGTGTTGAGTGATGTGTAGGATTTCCATCGTTAATTATGCATATATTGTTTGTAGTTAGAGAATTTTCAATTATTATTCCGCGCGTGTTGTTCGATTTCGATCCCCATAGTGTATTCCAACTGTTGACATCTCCAATTAGGATAATGGGAGTGTTTATGTTTCTGAAGAGTTCATTGAAGTCGTCTACGGAAAAGTTTTCATTGGGTGGAATGTAAACTGATATAATTGTAAACTTTATGTTCATAGTGATTTCAATTGAGATGTTAAGCAATTTGGATGAATTGAAAATACGTTGATGCGGAACGTGGTCACGAATAAATATACCGATGCCGCTTTTACAAGAAGTATTTGCAGGGCTGTTTTCGAAATAAGAGCAAAAATGTGTAGGTGGGATTGGAGTGAAGTTATACGGACAGTGGGTCTCTTGTAAAGAAATAAAGTGAGGGTTTTGTTCCTTCAAAATTAGTTGGAAGTCAGTGTAATTATTGAAAAGGCCTTTTATATTCCATTGTATTACGTTAAACGTTTTGGCCATGATTTGAATTGAAGAGTTTAGTTTTCTGTTTATTCAGTATTGAGGTGTTCTTTCATTTTTTGAAGTTCTTGCTTGTATCGGGCCGTAAGCTGGTCCATACCCCCACGAATCGCCGCCGCTCTAGCCTATCCGCCAGTAGACTCCCGCTGAAATACAGCTAAGAGATCCACCGACAGTCCTGCGTAAGCCGCACCGAAACACGGGCGCACAGACCAGCCGGCAGCCCCCAACAAGTTTTAAGTTTCCATTTCTTCTACTCCATCAATTGTAAAACGTCTAGTTGAGATTTTAGCGGGAATATTTGAGTTTATTTTGTATTTATTTGTTTCTTTATTGTTTGTTTTAGAAAGGTTTGTTGATTTACTTGTACTGGGTACGTCATTTTGTTGTGTGTTGCTTGTTTTATTATTTGCGAGTATTTTACTTGTAAGTATTTTGTTATTATTTATTATTTCTTCTATAGTTGTAGTTGCCGTATTTGGTGTTTTAATTGTTGTAGGCTTAAGGAAGTTTGTTGTAGATGTTAAATTTGTTGTTGTGATTTTTGAATTTTCTGTTGTACTTGTTTCTAAATTTTTTGTAGAGTTGGTTGAAATTGAGGTACTTTGATTGTTGTTTTGCTCTTTGTTGATTTTTTTCTTTTTCTCTTCTATTACTTTTCGTAGATCTTCAATAGGAATATCAAAAGATTCAACTGGTGGTACTTTAGTTTCTGATTCTTTGTACGTACAATTGTTCAACGTTTTATATTTTAATATTTCTTGTCGTTGTTGTATTACGGGACATTTTTTATTGTTGGATCGGTGTGCTTGTTTGCAATTAACACATTCTATTTTTGAGCATGGTTCGGGTGCATGAGTTATTAAGGAACAAATTTCACAAGTTTCACTTCCATTGCAATATTTTTTTGTATGGCCTAATTTAAAACAATTTTTACACTGTATGGGGTTTGGAATAAAAGGTTCTACCCTGCAGATGAGGAAACCAATTTTTATTTCTTTTGGTAGACTTTACTGGTTGAAATGTAAAATGTGTAATGGAGTGTTTGTTATTTTGTCTTCATGGAACTTAGTAATTTTTTTACAATCGACTACTCCCTGGTCTTTGAGACCTTCTGTAATCTCTTGCTCGGAGAGTTCTTTTAATGATGGTGCAAATACAACTCCTTTAATTATGTTTAGTGTAGGGTGTAGAAAGCTTTCAACTGGTCCAATACTGTTTAACATGCTTGCTTTGAGAAATTTGTTTGCCTGACTTTCGTTTTTTGTAAGTATGAGTAAATTGCCATCTCTTGTGAAATTAATTTTTTGTGCAGGTTCACTAGATATACCTTCCAAGGCTTTGGAAAGTAAAAAAATATTGAAATTTTGGAGCGGTTTGTCTGTTATTTTGCTCTTGATAACAATGTATTTTGGACATTGTAGTTTTTTCGTGTTTATTGCATTTTGCTTTTGAATCAAGTTTGGGAAGTCAAAAGTGTTGTTGGTATTATAGGTGGTATTATTCTTTTTTCGTTTAGGTGATGGATCAGGATCCAAAATTTTAAAATAATTTCCTCCCGAGGAGGATGCCATTTTTAATTGAAATTAAAGACCAAGCCTTAATTTTTTATTTAAGGTACTCTCTTATATACCAATTAACGTTTCTTTTAAAGGCTGAGAAAAAAAAGAGCGCAATTTGAAAAATAGAATTCACTGTATACACAATGCGGTTATTCAGAGCACGACTGTGTACGACGAGAACTTTTTGTAAACTGCAAACAATAATATTTAAAGATATCGCGAATAACTATCTTAAAACTTAATGAACTCCATGAGTGGAGAAAACCCAAATTGATACTGGTATCGAAAAAGGAAATAAATTTATCTATACATCTGTATGTTTAATTTGTATTATAAGATAATTTCTGAAAAACTACATTCATATCCAATGCACAATTAGTCACTTTAAGAAATTTAATACAAAGGAACTACGTATGTTAAGTTATACGTCACCTACTGTAGCTTCTTAAGGCTTCATTAGTTTTCACTTTATGTTTCTGTTCTGTGCTGTGCTGTGCCGTTGTATTTCTAAAATTTAATAGTTTTTTTTTCTGTAATAAATTAGCTGTTTCCGACCAGAACGGTCACAGTTTTTCAGTGAAATTGAAGCAAAAAATTCAGAATATATAATAGTGTGTAACAATTTCTAAATAAAACTAGATTCAAAGTAAAACAGGTAACATTCCGAAGAGTTACACTTGTAATACTTTTTTGAAAACATAATGATTTCAAGGGTTTCTGTTTCCAGTAAATTTTAGATCTTGGTTTTGCACACATGCATACACAAAACTATACATAAAAAATATGAGCTGAAAAACAAGACTTGCGTTGTGTGAACACCGATGAAAGTTCAAAGAAGAAAAGGTGATAAGCTTAGCAATAAGACTTGGCTAGTGTGAACTGGGACTTAGACACAAGATTTGGAAAAACTTTTTAGTAAAGGAAGAATTTCAGAGTACATGTTTAAAATAACTGATGCTGTAATTAAATTAAAATTTTTAAAAATTGTGTTATCGAAATCAAATCTCTTTTCTGCAACGACTTGTTGGCATATTTATGTTACTTAATACTTATTTCAACAAATCGTCAAAATATGAGGAATATTGGAAACAAAATCGTCATCCGTCATTTTGGGAAATTTTTTATAAAAAATCGTCAAAATGACGTAAAATCGTCAAATCTAACAACACTGTTGGTATCGTCCATTGTTATGTCTCAATATAGGGTTTATGTTTTTCTGGTAAAAATTAATTTTTTGAATTCTAAAAGCACAATCACAATTATTTTAAAATGTTTTTATTTAATTTTTCTCTTACTTACAATTACTTAATTTTTTTTATTTTCACAGCTGAACAGAAACAGAACAGAACGAAACAGATTTAGTACTCCATTCGGAGACTCAAAAGCATAAAAAATGTATGGCTCCATTTAACGATATTTTACTATCCTAGCCTGACATATCATTTTCACCAGACGTTCAAGACAAACGCAAATTGCGCACGCCAATCTATATATGCTGCAGTACATACACCGTTTTTAGCAATGGAACTTTTATTTTTTCTTACTATTGTTTTTATTAATGTTAAAAAATCTTGAAGTACAAATTGAATGATAAATACATTCATAGATTTAAAACGGAAAAATGACAAATTTTTAAATTTAACTCTTTTTAGCTATTTTTGACTACTAGGTTGGCTCGTTTTGCCTCTGAATTGTTGGCATCACTGCAGGCTGGGCTTGTGCATGTACCTGTTATAATTGTATCATGCTATAAACACAATCAAGTCCACCGACCATCAACTACAAGATGTCAAAAATAGAATACATGCGTGCTTATGAGAATCATTCTTTTAGCCGCTACACGACTACCGACTACACCGCTACTTTTGTAGCCCGTAGCCAACTTAGGCTAATTTCTATTTTTCTTGGCTACAAAAAACAGATTAGTGCTGCCAATACAATAAATGCATGAAATGGTGGTTTTAAAAACGCAATACATTAAATATCGCTATTAAAAACGCGAAAAACTATTATAGTGGCACCATTGAAAAATAATAATCATCTGTTCATTTGTTCATTTGTTTCATTTATATTTATTTTTTGGTTTTTTTATTGAAATTGGTAAGTATATAATAGTAATTTTTACTGTTTATATGTATTTATTATATTGTTTAATGTAATGATGTTTAATGTAATGATGTTTATTTTTTGTAGTTATTCGCCAGTTACTTACCCTGGAGTTAATGTCGACGTCGTCGACGGCGTCAAATGTCAAAAAAAAAGTTGAATCGTATGAAATTGTATGAGAGCAGTTAATATCAACGCGTTGCCGTAAAAGTTCAATATGTTTCAACTTTTTCGTCAACGACGTCGACATTAACTCCACTATTAGAATTAAGTAGCTGGCGAATTGGCTATTTTTGTAGCCAGCTACTTTTGTAGTCGGTGGTCGGTAGCCTTTGATTGTGTTTATAGCATCATGGTACTACCCGTACAGCGTACGCACTCTCATTTCTTTCTGCAGTGTATGCTGCGCTCGCATTGCTGAGAGCAAAAGCGTGTGTGTATTTGTTTGATTTTAATTTTTTGGCTTTTTTACAGTCTCGTAGACAGCGTATGCAGGGTGACCGATGACATTTTTCAAAAAGTGGCACCAAATAGGGGATTTAGCAAAAAAAAAGGGGCAAAATTAAAAAAAAAATCGAGAAAACTACACCAAACTTTTTATTTTTAATGTATTTTTATATAATTCACTCTAAAAAAGTAAGATAAAAAGTGGCAAGGAAGTCGAAAAGGTGGAAAAGTGGAATTGATATATCGAAAAAGTGTCAATTTGCCACTTTAGTCGGTCAAAACGTCACGCTGAGCGTATGCTATGATCAGCGTTGCCGTTTTCGTTACTTTTTTTCCAATGTGTATTTTTTTCTTTTTTTGGTTACTTTTTTTAACACAAAATTAACAATTTTTATATGGTATTTAAATTTGTATATCGTGATGAACTGCCATATTTTTAAATAAATTTTCAGGAGAAGATTACTTTTATAATATTCAAATTTGTTTTACATAATTAATTTTCGCTTACGATAAAATTTTACAGACCGTATCTTAAAAGTTATAAAATTTTTGGCATTTTGATAATTCTTAACTATGGATAGGCCCATAAAATTTTAATTTAAATAAAAAGGTCTATTTTCGATTAAATCTCACTTACGATAAATATCGAAAATAAGGCACAATACAAATAGGAAACTGAATTAAAAATTTAAATGTAATAGCTTGAAAACATTGCATCTGAAACAAAAAATGTGTGTATGGCTACGTTCGTAAAAGCATTTATAGTGCAAGTCTGCAGCATCACGAACATGTAACGTTCAAAAATTCATAACTTGGCAGCACTGTTCAGCGTCAAACGTTTTTTAATGCATTTAATCGGCATACCTGCCGCAAATCTGTGCAAATGGGGCAGTAAATTATTTTCAGATGCAAGAAGTTGCAGTGGAACAATAAGTTGAATATATCTATGTATTTTGATGTTTAAATAACATGTTTCGAATCTTACCAAAAAATGAGATTGATAAACTCGAAAATAACTTTGGTGTTCAAAGTAGTTTTTTTTTTATTTTAGTTGTATTCTTTTTAAGGCCAATGCTGTTGTCATAAGAAATTTTCGCTTTGATTTTCTTTTAATTTTTTTGCTTACTATAATTTAAAAGAAAATTGTCAATATTTTCTTAAATAAAATTACTTGCCAATTTTAAAATTTTTTGCACTTTGTTCAAAAATGTCAACTGAGCACAGATGTTGAGCAGTTGCAAAGCATGTGCAGCAGATAATCACGCATACGCAGTAAAACCTGGCAGAATTGCCGCATTGATACATAAATTTGCAGCATTTACGAACGTACCCTATTTCTCACTATCAAAGATAAATTAGTCTGATTTTCAATTAATTTTTAAGCTTTACAAGCCTTCTTCCCTTTTTTTAGATTCACTGCGAATCGATAGCGGGAACAAACGTTCCCATGAAGTTCCCGATAGCAAATTTCCCCTCATGGGGAATGAAAATTTCATTGGTTCAAAAATTTCACATTTATTCGCAACGACAAGCACTGTTGCCAGAACATTTTACAAAAAATCTGGAAAAATTGGCTAAAAAATCTGAAAAACTTTCAAAATAATTTTAAAAAATCGGCAAAAAAAATCTGCAACAAAAAAACATCTATATTTTGAACTGTTTTTCATTTTGTTTTCGAATTATTAACCGATTTCAATTAAGGAGAAGGTTATATGTTCGTCATGTATGCATTTGTTTACTTTGCAAATTCTTAACTGTGCAAAAGACAGAGGGAGAAATACTATCTCTTTCTGTCTGTCTCCCAGCTGAATTAACACTTTGCAAAGTATGCTTTCCGTGTCTGAAAGGAGTTTATACCAATCGCTTTTACCCTTTTAGACACGGAAAGTTTCCTTTGCAAAGTCTTAATTCAGCTGGGTGAAAGACAGAAAGAGATAGTATTGCTCCCTCTGTCTTTCACATAGCTGAATTAAGACTTCGCAAAGTAAACTTTCCGTTTCTAAAAGAGGTATTTACATTTAGAAACATTTATTTTAAAAATAAATTTCATAAAACATTTTAACTAGTTGAAGATGGATTGAAAATTGTCTTAGAGCAATAGTGGGGGATGAGAGTAGATAAGAGAATCATCTGCATAAAGCAAACCAAAAAAGTATGTAAACAAAAATTAAAAACATAAATAAAATAAATACCTACATACGGGCCTGTTCTGCAAATCACGACATGTCAAATCACGGTGATTTCATGAAATTAATAAAAGCTTAATCATTAATTTTGCAAATTTCACGATTTATAGCGCTGGAAGTTGGAATGAAATATTCTATCATACATGACAAAACCTTAATATACAATAAAAATCCACTAACAAGTCAGCTATTAGTAGTTTGTTTTTGAAATCACCGTGATTTAAATCACCGTGATTTTCAGAACAGGCCCGATATATAAGGAAATGCTCGCTCACATTTTTCAGAAAATTCATTAAAATTTTGGGAAAATGAATTTTTTTATAATAAAATTAATCAAGTTAAAAGGAACTTACCTTCCCCTGAGCGATATCCTTTGGACTGAGTGTTCATACTGACCAGCAAATCAGTAAATAAACAGAAAAGAAAGGCTGTATATGAAGAAGTGTAGTTAGCGTTTGAATAAAAACTGTTTGATTAATTGATTTAGTTTAAGACTTGGATGATTGCACACACACAAATACACTGGGTTGATTTTATTGAATCATTTAAGTTTTAAATCGGTCTTTTTGTCGTTTGTTACAGTATATATATTTTTAACTTTTTATTTTATAATGAGAGGCACTGAATTACACTTTATTGAGAATACTCAAAATGAAAAGATCATCAAAGTTTAGACACGAATTTTAAATTTTTAAATGGCGGTTGAGAAATGCGTGAAATTTTTAACGCGTTTGCGGCGGTTTTTTTAAGTCTTTTTTAAATTACTTTTAAATTGGAACTTTTTGTTTTCGTTCTAATCTAGTTTTAACGTTGTTTTTTTTTTCTTTTATAATTTTCATTTAATATTGCTTGGCTATAAATAAGTTTAGTTGATTTTCATCATTGTAATTTTTTGTTTGAAATTAAAAACACAGTTTTGGAAAAATAAATCTTTGGGATCAGATGCAAGTTTTATTTTAAATACTTGAAAAATAAATTGAAAATTGTAGAATTACTCTTTTTAAAATTCTCATAAATGGTTTGTTCTTGATGTTATAAATTTAGATTTTTGGCGTGGTCTGTGTTTAAAAACACTTGAGGGTTTTAATTTTTGATATAATTATATAAGAAGTTAATACAATTATTTTTTTTTATTTTACTTGTTTAATAATTACATTATACAAGTCTTAATTTAGACTAAGGATTTAAGTTATTTTTTCAAATTATTTAATTTTTTTGTTTTGTTTTTTTTTTGTTTTTAATTATATTACATATAACCTTAAAACTTATAGTTTACTATATATATATATATGTATATATAGTTGTAATATTTTGTTTTTTTGTTAATTATACATTATTTTAATATATATTATATACTATAGTATATGTATCGAAGTCCTTTAAGATATCACGTATTTGTTTCAATATTTCATTATCTTGTGTTTGTTTTCTAATTTTATTTTTCTTTTTCTCTTAATACACTAAATTAGTTTTTAGGCTTGCATTCTTTTCTTTCTTTTTTTTTTGTAAGTTTTTAGCTTCGTAATTTTATATATATATTCTTTTGTTTTTTTTATTTCTTTTATATATAAGAAGGTTTGCTCTTTTATTAAATTTGCATTTCTAAAGTTTCCATTATTTAATAAGTTTATAAATTTACAATAATTATCACAGAGATGTTTAAATCTTTCTTTGAATTTTTTTTAAATGTTTTTTTTTAAAGAAATTTTCAGTTACCAACTAAGAAATTTTTGTTTGCATTCACTTTGAGAATTTATGGGGGGTGTGTAGAGATGAATTTTTATTTTCAAAATCTCTTGTTTATTTGAAATCTTTTTTAGTTCATATTGTTTTCTGTTTATAATTAAAATTAAAAGATCCCTTTTAAAAAGGGATCTTTTCCTTAATGAGAGATCGTCGAAAATAAGCTGCTTTAGTTTTTATCAAAAAAAAAACATCAGCCGTAAAATGTAGTTTTTATTTTTTTTTTTATTATAAATATTTTGGAATAACGTTAAATATTTTTAATTGTTTAGATTTTAAATGTAAAAATGTCTTAAATTACTTGTTATATAGTTAATTTAATTTGATTATTTTAATATATTTATTTGTTGGTTGGTTAATTTTTGTTTTAACTTTTTATAAGAATGAAATAATTTTAATTATTGTTTCCGTTTGTTGTTGTTGTTGTCGATTATTCAGAGAAGTTTTCTGCTTTAAGTTGCATTTGGCCTAATGCCTTTTAGGCATTTAAGTTTTTAGTTCTATACACACTTCTTATTCGGCATTAAAATGGTCTTTTTTAACTCTTTTTTTTAATTTTATGCTTTTGCTTTATCTTTAAATTTATTATAGTCTTTAATACTTTGTACAATTATAAAAATCTTAATTAATCATTAAATTCAGTGTTTTTGTTTTAGTTCTTTTTGTAATGTTGCGTTTTTTAATTATTATTAATTTTAATAATTTTTCGTTTTATTTGTACTTTAAAACTTTCTTTTCAGTTGTTGGTAGTTTTATGTTGTTGCCGTCTTAATATTGAGGATTTATATTGTTGTATATTTGAAGTTTTTGTGGGCGTGGTGGTTGTGTTAAAAATATTTAAATTAAAATAAATATTTAAAGCTTGTATAGATAAATATTGGGGTTCCAAAAAATAAAAGAAACGAAAAAGTAGGAATTTAAGTGAGGGATAATAGGTATGTTGTATTCGAGCTCCAGGAAATTTATAAATGATGAATTATGCTTTTTTCAGAAATACACAATAATAGTTTAATGTATTTATATTTGCTTATTTCTCCTTCTTGATCACACTATCGTATCCTTGAAAACCAAATTCAGTCGCTTCTTTGCTACGTGTTGAATATACTCCTTTAATACAATTGATAAAGTCCTTTATTGAATGTAGATGATGTATGATGACTTTATTATTTTACTATAGCAAAGCGTAACAATTAAATAAAAGCCAAGCTTTGCCGATCATACTTAAATAATTTGTTTGCTAACTTATAGTAGTGTTTTTGTGGACAGATGTGTTTTTATAATTTTTAGTTATTTTTATTTATTTTTTATTTTGAATTTCTTGGAAATTCTGAGTATTTTTTATTTAGAAGATTTATTGCTAATTCACTAAGTGTTTTTTTAATTTTTTTTCTCCCAAGGATATTTATTTAGTTTTTATTTGGGTTCAATAAGCTAAGCTTGGCTTTAGCTTTTTTAACCTAAGCCAACCGTTTCCAGCAGCTTTTTTACAATTTTGTTTATATTTTCACAAATTTCTACGGCTTGGTATTTTAATGCAGGTTTGAAATTAACAGATTTTCATTGTTTTAATATTGGAGTTAAAGCTTGAACTTCCTCAAAATGTCCTCTTCCTAAAAACGCCGATTTGGTAGTTTTTGGTTTTGAGCTAAAGTTGATAAATTCTCAGTTTTGTTTTTGTTTTTACAAGTTTTGTTGTTTTTGTTTTGATTTTTGTATTCGTTTAAATGGAGTTTATTATTTCAGTTTATGATGAAAAGTGATGTCAAAACGGAGATTTAGTTACAAAAGCTACAAAGAAAATATAATTGCATAATTATGTATTATCTAATAATATGCATATTTACATATGTATGTACATATCGTTACCTTAATATATAAAGACCCTATCACATTATTTATGTATTTGAATTCGAGTTTTTTGTATATTTCGATAGAACATCTTATGTACCGAAAAAAGCCAAAATTGCGATTTCAAAAAAAAAAAAATAATGAGTTACGGCCTTTTTATATTAAGGTAAATATATATGTAAATATAAATTTGTTTGGGTTAGTTTTAATTATTATTGTACGAACTTCATTTGATTTGATTACATAAGATAATTATTAATGAACAAATAACAACAAAGTTAATTGTAAATATTCTGACAAACACAGTTTTGTTTTCATTTGCAAATAAATAGTCATAAACAATACCTATTTGAAATTTCATTCATATTGTTCCGAATCTTTTGCAGAAACGCAAATCAAATATCGTAGGTATAAAAAGTAAAATCTGAAAATTAGCGTTAATTTTTAGTATCTATCTATCAGTTCAAGATTATATAGATAAGTTAGATAGATTAGGAGACTTGTTGAATGATGTTTATCCCTTCAGTCTATTAAGTATGAAACCTATGTATGTATGTATATGAAACATGTGTAATTATATTGCAACTATGAGTTATCATCAATGATAAAATGTACATACATATGTAGATAGGATACTTATTCTGCCTTATCGTGGTTGGCGTATTTCAAATGCGACTACGACTGTTTGGTAATAGATTAAAGAAAAACTCTTTAAGTATTCTTTAATCTATTACCAAACAGTCGTAGTCGTATTTGAAATACGCTAACCACGATAAGGGAGATTATATTGGCCCTAAATACGAGTGTCTTATTTCGACTTCGACGATTATGTACTAGACTAAAGAATATTGCAATATTTTTCCTTTATTCCGTAATTATGACCAATTAATTATCATTTAATATAAAAGTTTATGGCATGCAAGTACCAAAAGATCAATCGATACGTTTATTTCATCCATGATAGTACCTACTCGTTTTTTTTGTTCCAGTCAAATTTAATAAGCATTACCCTTCAGTATATGATGCGACTTCTTGCATATTAAAAGTGCCTTCAAGAGAAAATTAAAAATTGTTGCATCAATAATTAGCTGGCTTAAAATTATTCCTATGTAGTTTGAAACGACAAAGTGCATTCGCGTATTAGGTATTTATTTATTTACATATAAATTCGAGTTTCCTTTCATTTATAATTACAACAAAAAAATTTTTAATACCAATGAACATTACAGATTTTGCATCGAGAATCTCACCAAAATAGGCGTGAACACCAAAAATATTTCACTATTTCATTCATATTAGAGTAAGTAGGTAATTTATCCGTAAGCATAAAAAATAAACAGAAGTGGTTAAGTTGTTTCTCTTATAACAATATTATTTTCAGTTTTCTTTATGTATCTGAAGTTCTGTTTTATACGTTTTTCTTTTTTTAAAGTTTCAAATAATTAATTTTGCTTATTGAAACAATTCCAAAAGAAATCTGAAAGAGCAAAATAAAAATGCCGGCTTGGCAAATACAAAAACAAAGCATAGAATTTACTACTGCAAAATTTTTTCAAATTCATACATACATACATTAACAACAGATTTGACGGAGACACATTTGTTTTAATTGGACGGACCCCCACCAATTCAACTGTTCCGTTTGCACAATTACATCCTCCAACAATTGCCTTAACAAACAATATTGCAGAATTATTGATTTTTCAGAGATTGCAACATTTAATATTATAAAAGCCCCTCCCTGAATAAATCATATATAGCTTTTATTTAGTTCCAATCTTCGCATGAATTAGTTGTATTTTGAACGTGTTTATATAATTTTTCCTCAATGCATTTATTTATATATATTTTGCAAATTTCACCAAATTGTTGTTTTAATATATGTAAATGCACTTTTTGCAAATTTGCGAACCTTTTTTTGCAAGCCGACGACGGTAACGTCGCAAAAAAAAATTTCTAATAGGTTTTAAATACTTTGCAGCGGCGACTGCAAAGAATACATACAATACACACACACACACACACACGTTCACTTTCAATTTGAAGAAAATGCATATACATATTTTTTAACCAATTATAGCCAACAAATCTAGATAACTACAGCTATTTTTTGAAGTTTTTGTTTCTAACACATTTTTTCATCAATTTCTAATTTTTTAACATGTTTTTATAAATTTTTTTATGTATTTTTAACAAAATTAAAAATCTCCGTCTTCTATATACGTACCCACGAACACAGCACAACCAGGGCTGCCAGAAGATTCTGCTGAAAAAACTGCTCTATTTTGAAAAATCATCAGCATTTTCAGCACATTAATTTCGAAAATCGTCAAGAAAATCGGCATGAGTTTTTCATTCATTTTATTAATTAGAGAAAAATAACAACCATACATAATTTCACGTATTTTATAAAATAAGAATACATAATTATTCACATGTGTCAAAATTAATAAAAATTTAATAAATTTAGACTTCAACCACAATTTCCAAAAGCTTATTGTGTTTTTCTCAGAACACTTCGAAGTGTTTCCATTATGCTTTTGTGTGTTTTGGCTCTACGAATTTTCAAAATCAATTTGATTTAATTAAAAGGCCGCAAACCTTATTATGTGTTTAGAGTAGTAAATTTTTCATTCATTTACATATAAACAACATATACATAAATACAACTGGTGTGGCTTGTGCAATTGCTTAAAAAATTTAATATTCTGTATTAATGCCATCTTTTATCAGAATATTGCGCCTTTTTTTTGAACTGAAACTGCAGCAACGCAGTATTGCATTGGCAAATTTTGTCATGTTTTGGAGGAAAACAATTTATTTGAGGTATTTTGATGATATGAAAAATGTAAGGGAAAACATGTAGGAAAACATTGATTTTGAGCAAAACAAGTTTTCTGCTCCAAAGCACGTATGTATATGCAAACTTACTATAACAGTCTTCTCAACACATTCATATTCATGATCGTTTTCTTTTCCTACTAGAAAAATAATTTAAATTAAGAATATTCTTAGCAAAACATTATTAAGCTTACCACTCTTTATATTGCAAATATCTTAATATAATATATTAATATATAATAATAATAATATCTTATGACGCATGTATAATAATATGCAGCATAGAACGTATCATCGTCATCGAACGTATCGTCATACCACCATGGCCTTCATCAGCTTTAAAAAAAAAGTCTCACAAAAAAAGTCGTCGCCGCAGAGACCGCTAAAAAAGTCGAACAAGACTTCTTTGAACTGTGGCATTTTTTTTTTTTGATGTTCACACAGAGAACGGCAGCCCTGGCGCAGCGGAATCAACACACAGGGTGACCAATGATGACATTTTTCAAAAACGCACCATATAGGGGATTTATGAAAAAAAAGGGGCAAAGTAAAAAAAAACGAGAAAACTACACTAAACTAAACTACACATGCCTTAAAACCGTTTTTGCCATACCAAATTCGTTTGTTAAACCAACTTTAAATTTAACAATCGTTTTTGCATAAGGGGGTTTATCTTTAATGTATTTTTATATAACTCACCCTAAAAAAATTAGGAAAAAAAGTGGCAAGGAAGTTGAAAAAGTGGAATCCATATATCGGAAAAGTGGTAATTTGCCACTTTAGTCGGTCAAAAGGTCACGCTGTCAACACAATAATTCTCTTCTTATTCTACTACCACTCTCAGAGAGAGAGTTGTTGTAAATTACATTTGCAACAACAATATGAAAATATCTACATTTTTTTCGCCGTTTTTGCCAGCGTGACCGTTTGACCGACTTAAGTGGCAAATTGCCACTTTTTCGACTGTTTTGCCACTTTTTGGCCCCCTTTTGTTAGAGTGAATTATATAATAATACATTGAAAATAAAAATTTTAGTATAGTTTTCTCGTTTTTTTTTTTATAAATCCCCTATTTTTTGCTACTTTTTGAAAAATGTCATCGGTCACCCTGGTGTTTGCACAAACGCGCTCTCAGGCCCAAGACACATCAATCAGGTACGCGCATTTCTACAACATATATTACAACAGCAATACCCACATGTACTTTGTTGCTATAAATTACCATCTTACTTTTCAAAACAGGGTAGCATCGCTGAATTGTATGTTTATTATAGGAAATGTCAAACACCATACGAAACTGAATATTCGTTAGGTGTTTAAGGATACCCAAATAAAAGCATGTTTTTAGGCTTATACCTACACATTCCAAATTTGACATTCGCCTTGAAACGTTCAAACCTTGAAGACACATAAGGCGGTCTTAATTCACCAGCTGTAACGTAATTTTATGGTTTTGTTATATGTAAATTAAATAATTTTACTTGACTCAGTATTTAAATTTATAAATTTTTCGCATTTAATACTAAGTACTATGCAAATGCAATACTGTGTATTCAAGGCATCCATTTTGTTTTAGAATGAAATTCAACACGAGGTGAAAACTTTGTGCACAGAAAAACACAAAAATAATTTATGCACAAAAAGACGTGCCATAACCGCCAAAAAAGCTTAAGCGACATAATTTTCCCAACTTAATTTTTAGACCAAAATTTACTATTTGCGATCGTAAATAACCGATTTTCGTCAAAAAAAAGAGGCCCAGAAAATGTGTCAGTTAGGGCCTTTTTTGACGGTTACAGCTCGAAGACAAAACCATAATTTATTTGGCAATGTATTTTTAAGATATTTTTATTTAAAAGTATATTTGTACATCTTTTTATAATCCTTTGAGGCACATCGCAAGGTTTTTTAATTTAATAATTTGCAGAATCACATACCTACATACATATATGTATACATATATGTATATGTATGTAAAATAAAATGCTTACGGCCCTATGTATAAGCAAAATTTGGCATGAAGTTAGCATAAGTGGCAAAATTGAACATGATCTTAAAGAGTTTTGCCATGAAACTTCACATTAAAAATTATGCTTGGGAGTAGAGATGGGTTAAAATTAGGTAATGCAACCATTTCTAATGTCTAATTGTATGGAGGAACTCGTTAATACCTAATTCAATTTCGTCACTTTTGCTAACTTCATGCCAATTTTTGCTTATACATAGTGCCGTTAATTTATTTCGTTTTATTAGCGCCACTTTGTTTATCTTGGAAACGTCGACGTTTATGGGCAATATATACAACCCATATAAAAGAAACCAAACTCATGGTTATAGTACGAAACTGAAAATATACACAAGAAACATTAACCAATTGAAATTAAATTAAACTACTCTATTACCATAGGAGGAATGTAGTACATGTTAAGGAAAACGGCTAGCGATAGGTATTTCCAATTCGCCTGGAGCAGTGGCCAATATAGTTTTGCCAGATTTTCCATTGCTATCTCATGTGAGTTCATCTTAAAGTTGTAAGAAATTACATTACTATGAAGTTGTTTATAAAAAGGTATGTATTATGTAAATACATATGTATAAACATATTACTAATTACTTACTTCAAATCGAGATAGAAAATACAAAGATAAAACTTGGTAAAATGGTGCATATATCAAGCGTTCAGATATAAATTGGAAAAATTTTCGAAATTTAACATCTTGATGGAATAACCGATCTATTGATTGGTAAAAATAATGAGGAACACTTCCACCAAATATCAACCTAAGAAATTAATGTATGTATATGTATAATTATGGACTTAAATATCGGTAGAACTTTTCAGTAAAAATAAATGTTTACTGATTACTAAAAAAAATTTCAGTATCCAGTAAAAATGTACTGAAAACAAATTTCAGTATCCAGTAATCATCAATATCATCTTGCCATTCTAAAAGTAGCATTATACCCTCAAAATCGGAAGTTATCGATAAAAAAAACGCTAAAATCGCTTTTAATCGATAACTTCAGATTTTTAGGTTATATTGCTACTGTTTAAAATGGCAAGATGATCTACTCAACTATACATACAAGCCACACTCAGTCGTTTTTCACGAATGAATATTTGCTATGAGATAAAAGTGCATTATTAGTAAAAATTTACTGATTACTGAGAACACTTACTGCTTACTGAAATTTTTTCCAGTATTCAGTAAATTTTTACTGGATGCTGAATTTTTTCAGTAAGCAGAAAATTTTTACTGGATAGTGAATTTTTTTTCAGTAACCAGTAAATTTTTACTGGATACTGAAATTTTTTCTAGTATTCAGTTTATTTTTATTGGAAACTGAAATTTTTTTCAGTAATCAGTAAAAATTTACTGCTTACTGGAACTTGTAATGCAGTAAATATACAATGCAGTATGCTGCATACATATATAAATACATATGTACATAATTATGTATAAATATATGTACATATGTATGTATGTTCGCCCAATATCAAGTGCAGTGATACTAACCCAAACAGAGCGTAGGCTATGATGCTTTTCTGGTTAATATTTTTTTGGCCGTATATACGCTGGGAAGTATAATTCGCCGATGCAGCTAATGCAGAGCTGTAAATAGAATTTTTTTATTAAAAATTTTTATTATTATTGTTTGTTAAAATCTTTATTGTATCATGGTTGTTGCCTACATGTTTATATCATGCCATAACCGCCAAAATAGCTTAAGCGACATAATTTTCCAACTTAATTTTTTGACCAAAATCGATTTTCGTAAAAAAAACGAAGTCCAAAATATGTGTCGCTTACCCCCTGTTTGTGTAAGACGTCTGAGTTAGAAATCTTGGCGTTTTTGTAATAGATTAAAGGAAACTTGTACAACTTTTCTTTAATCTATTACAGAAACGCCAAGATTTTTAACTCAAACGTCTTACACAAACAGGGGGTTAAGCTATTTTAGCGGTTATGGCTCGATATGTAAATATGTATTTTAATTTTATATTATTCTGCCAAGCTTACGGCCCTATGCTGTTTGTAGGAGTTAAAAGGAACAAATATATATACCAACTATGTATATGTATGTATGTATGTATGTATATGGGTCTATGAGCTCGGTTGGTTTTTTTAATAAATATATATAAAAATTATTAATATAAATACATCCATACAATTTAGTTTTCAATTTACATACAACCCAACTAAGATATCAAAATACTTTGTTTTCTCAAAACTTGCCGGTATAAGCCTTTTAATTATTGTACATATTTACATATTTACTTAATATCAGTACAATTAATCGGGCCTGTTCTGAAAATCACGGTGATTTCAAAAACAAACTATTAATAACTCACTTGTTTGTTGGTATTTTTTTGTATTTTAAGTTTGTATCATGTATAATAAAAAATTTTATTCCAACTTCCATCGCTATAAATCATGAAATTTACAAAAGCTGTGAATTAGCTTTTAAAAATTTTTTGAAATCACCGTGATTTGACATGTCGTGATTTGCAGAACAGGCCCGAATGAAAGCCAACAAAGTTCAAAAAATTTTCTTTTTGTCTTTCATAAAAATTCTTCAGCGAAGAAAAAATTAAATATTTGGCCTTTCTTCAATATTTGCAGAATTTATATGAAAAACAAAAATAAATTTTCAAAATGTGGTTTTAGTTTTCATGCAAGTATCACAATCCTGAAGGAATTGCTTTCGCGCTAGAAAATTCACCAAGAGCATATCGAGCCCTATTTTCGACATGTATTAAAAAACGTAATTTTTTATTCAATTTTATGGGCCTACCCACAGTTTAGAATTATCAAAATGCCAAAACTGTTGATAACTTTTAAGATACAGACTGTAAAATTTTATCGTAAGCGATAATTTACGTATGTTACAACATATTTGATTATAAAAAACTTTCTCCGGAAAACTTTTGGAGCTGCAAACAACGTATGCCTTCTTATAGGAAGTAGTAGTTACCTCAACTACAACTTAGTTATTTTGTGGTATTTTCCCTTAGCAAGTGTAAACGTTTTTAATAAGATTTATGCTGGTGAAGACCATAAAAAACTTTACGAGTGTATCTTGGAAACTTATACTTCCTATATGTGGATATACGTCGTTTGCAGCTACTAAAGTAATGGGAACAAATTAAGTTTAGTGACATAACTCCAAAATTAATAAAAATTTGGCATCCGAAAGAAAATTAAAAAATAAAAAGAAAAACTTAAATAAAAAAATTGACGGCGAGCATTAGTTTCCGAGTTATGGGCCTTTTAAGTTCTGGTATAAAATTGTGATTATATGGTGGAATGGGCACAAATCAAGCTAAGGGGCAACTCTTAAAAAATGGTATCCGATTGAGAATTAAAAAATAAGGAAAAAATATTAAATTAAAAAATTGTAGGCGAGGCTTAGTTTCCGAGTTATGGCCCTTTGAAATTGTAGTACAAAATTCTGATTACATGGTGTATTCTCCAACAAATGTTATCCAATATTGGTGTAATTTAAAAGCTTTTTAGCAACTCTAAGAAAACACTAAATTTGGAGTTCGGTTTGTATTTACTAACACCTGTGTGTGTTTGTAGCATTCATACATAAAAAGGTTTTTCTGCACTGCCAGCCTTCGGCCAGGCTTAAGGATTTTCTTCAACTTGATGTTTCCCTACACTGCGCAGCCTAATAAAGATTTTCCGCCTGGCAAAGTTTTCCTGTTTAATAACGATTTTCTGCACTGCCGGCCTTCGGCCGGGCTTAAGAATTTTCTCCACCATGGTGTTTCCCGAGGCGGCGCAGCCTAATAAAGATTTCCTCCTGAAAGATATTCTCTTTTAAATGATACTAATATTGAAGACATTCGTTGGGGAAAATATTACGTATAATCACAATTTCATACTAGAACTTCAAAGGACCATAACTCGGAAACAAAGGCTCGCCGCCAATTTTTTTATTTGAGTTTTTCTTTTTATATTTTAATTTTCTATCGGATACCAAATTTTTATTAATTTTGGAGTTATGTCACTAAACTTAAGCCAATAAATCTTATTTGATGATAAAATTTCCAATTTTTTTATCAAATACTTACGCTGTTACAGATTTCGTGCGTACTGGATGGTTAAATAGTTGTTCCATGTATATACCCAATAAGGAGTAAACAGGCCGGGATAGAGTCATTGTGTAGATATGTATGTATATTTATAATTGCCTGAAAGCAAAAATGTTTGTTAAATTTCTTTATTCCAAAGTTCAAAGTCTGGAGGCATATTACGACATTTATTATTGAACGAAATTCTAGAATATTTCATACGATATCGAATTTCGCAATTTGAGACTGCTCCATCTCTTTCGACAAATTTATATTTTATTTATAAACTTATACTTACTTCTGTGCTAATTATTACTTTAAAATAAATATATAATTAAGGGTTTAATCACAAAGTAAAGTTTAATCTACATCAATGTATTTGTTTATCTCTTGATAGTCACCAGCGATGACAATTTAGCGCCTTTCGCGCTAGATTCAGCGCGTTTTAACTATGCAAAAGAGCGCTTTTTTCCACCTTAGCGCGTTTATTGAAAAACGCTCTAAATTAGCGCGTTTATTGAAAAACGCTCTAAATTAGCGTGTTTAAAATAAAGTCAATAATATCATATAATATCATATCATATTATATCATATAATATAATTAACTTAAGTATTTTTTTAATTTTTTTGTATAAATTTAACAATTTTGTAGTATCCAAAACTCAGATAAAATTTTTTCAAATGGTTAATGATTCAGCTGTCGCAAATAAACTTATCTTGACTGAATGGCAAATATTTTGAAATTTCGCAACTAAAAATATGTACTAGTATAATAATGAACCATAAATTTTAGTCCCGGCCCAGATTTGCAATTTTTGTTGCAGCAACTTTTTATTTTTTAGTGATCGATAGAGAGGAATATAAAATGTACATATGTATATATTTCTACTTCAACACTCTCCCACATATTCAAGAATTACTGCGATGCAAATTGCAAGTCTGGACTGGGACCTACACAGCTTATTAAGCATATATTACAGCTGAAGTACAAAAAGCATTTGAGATTTCGATTATTCGAAAGACGATTCTGATTCTGTATTGAATATATTAGGATATAATTTCGAAGAAGCAATATTGCAAAATCTGGAAAAGACTTACTAAATAAAAATAATTGTATTTACATCGACTTTTATTAAAATTTAATTTAGCGCGTAGGAAAATAGCGCGTTTTGGCTATAAATAGTTGACAATGCTGTAACTTTGCGCGATCTAGCGCGTTTTGTGAAGGGTAATAGCGCGTTTGGGTTATAAATAGTTGGCATCGCTGATAGTCACTACGGCGAGTTCAAGGCGAGTTTAGATGTTTAGCAAATTCGCCTTACGAATTACACAAGATAAATAAATTAAGTACACAGTCATTATACAATTATACAGGTAACCGAGAAGCGCCAGCTGTTTTGCTTGTTTTGTTGTGCACTCTGCCAAATGTTGTTTATGTTTTACAAACACACACACACGCTGTTTATCTTTCATTGCTCTATGACAGTTGGCACCAGAAACTAGCAACAAAAAGCCCTGTTGTTTTATTTGCTGTAAATTTTTTGTCGATTTGCGGTTACCTGTATAATTGTATCATTATGTTTTGTGGTATCATGTACACAGTAGTGATGGGATGTGAAAATTTTAGTTAAGCTCGGGGTACAACGAATCCGTCATACGTTAAACCTTACTTTTTTCAACTGACAGCTAAGTTGAAATACATGGTTTCTTATGAGGTCTGTTACATTCAGTACGTCTCCGTCAACGCAAAGTATAAAATTTGGTAAACTTTTAACGCACGTTGAGTAGTTTGACAACTATCAGTTGTCTTTTTGCTTTCTCTGTGCTTGTGTTTTGTGGCTGTAAAATTTAACAGAATATAAAAAGAAATAAAAAGAAGCTGTCCAAATGTTTCCGTGAATGTTTGATAAAAGTAAGAAAGAGTACCGAAACATATTAAAAATTGGAAGGTCGTGGTCTTCTGTAGCAACTGCAACAGGCGCAATATGTGTAGGCAGTGTTTTTATGTGTCTTTATATTAAATTATTGCTTAAAAATGTCAAATGTCAAAGTCGTTGGATATTCCTCGATCACTATCTTTAATAAATAAAATTCTGTTTAAAAATATGTGATAAAAACATTTGATTAATATCCGTCAACAAAGTGTTCATTGTGCCAACCATCTCCGTTATTGCGTTAATGTCAGTTGAAAAAAAAATGAAGTTTAACGTATGACGGATTCATTGTGCCCGGGCGGAAACGTGCTGAAATTGGTTAAGAAGTGCAGCGACGGTGCCAAGTATGTACCTACTTTAATGTATTTTAATAGTTGATCAAGAGACAAGGGTCCTTGTGACTCCCTTCTATTTGTACCGGTTAATAAAATTAACCGCAATCGTACCCAGAAAACCCTCATAAGCTTACATCAAACCACTCAATATTACTATACTATGTTAGCTCTTTGCCCTGTTTCTGCGAATTCATACGATGAAATTTATAACGTCTATTTATCTTAATTCCCTTTTGAAGTTGCTATCAAACATTCCTGGCATTCATACGATGTTTTTCTACACCGTTCGCTAATGCCGGCCATACACAACACAAGTTCAGTGCTCAAGTCTGGCACTGCGTAAACTAAGCTTGTGTCACACACTACATAAGTAAACCATGCATTTTTTATTTTAATTCGCCGTAATGCTGGTGATTATTTGCATATTTCTAGGAACTTTGTCCAGAATATTTGCTCTGCGCTCATTTCTTGTTGTGAACTCTTAAAAAATCAAAAAGCAACTGAGCGTTTGCAACATACGCTACACAAGTTCACTGTACAGTTTTCAAACTTGAGCAAATATTAGAATCGTTTTGATATTTACTCAGTTCACTGCGTAAATAGTACAACCACCCCATACACTACACAAACGCACTGTACAGTGCCAGACTTGTGCAGTGAACTTGTGTAGTGTATGGTCTGGAATAACAAACCAAAAGTGACGCCGAAAAATAGACTTCATAAAAGTCATCGTGTGAATCGGCGGTTTGATGCATACAATATTTTGACAATTACTCTGAAAAGCCCAGAGAATAGTGTTTGAAATATAGTAACGTTTATACCCTGCGTTTGGACAAACCCGTCGTTGGAAATTTGTATTTCCAATACTAATTTTAGCATCTGTGTCTTTTTCCTTTTCTTTCATTGACCGGTTTTTGCGTGTGATAGCAAAATAAAAAATTGCTATTTTCTTAAAGGCATATTAAGTATTTTTAATTTTTAGGCTGATTTGTTCGAACAGAATGCCTAAACAGGATAAAATAGCTAAAATGCCTAATGAAACTACTGAAAAATGCGAAACAAATAGTGCGGTACCATCGTCTGTGGATGGAATTATCAGCAATGCTACACAGAACGATAATCTCGATGATGATGCAAATAAACAATTGGAAGTAAAGGAGCCAGCTGATGTAGCCAACAAAAAGCCTCCAGCAATTGTTAATTTAGGCTATGATCTAAGTAAGATATAAATGAATACTTCTAAAATTATTTTGTAATGAGCTCTTATGATTGGGGCGTGGTTCCTTAATAGTACTCGCAAGTAATTGTCGAAGTGTTTCAGTTTAATTTAACATGCGAAGTTAAATAGGGTAAAGGAAGGGATCATAGCATTATATGGATAAGTATAGTATAATGCAGTGTAAAACTGAATTTTGTTGCATTACGCGAGCTTCGCGTAATTTTTAAGGGTCTAATGATGCTTAACCAAAATATTTTCCATGAACAAAATTAGAAAATAGTACAATGACAACAGTAACGCTGAAATATGCGATCATGATTTTATGGAAAGGGAACCCATTTCACGTGAACTTTTATTCCCGATAACGGTGAATATTTATTGTAATATCATATTTTTATTTAATGCGTGTCAAAAAACAAGAAGACGTGATTAGCCCACAGCCAACAACCAATATTCAATTAAGATTTTATTTACATTCTAAAATTACCCTACCGAAAACTGGATTTTTTATAAAACAACTTTTTTGCTTTGGGGCCTTAATTTAATATTCAAACATTAACTATATACATAAATGATATTAATTAATTAATTTATATAAATTTTTGTATAGATATGATTAATAGACAAGATCTATTGCAAGCGGTATCTGATGCTGTCTCTGGCAACCGTCAAACGAAACAATTTGCATTTTGGTCTACTCAGCCTGTGCCTGCACTACACGAAGAAATAACAACAAATGAGTGTATTGAGCCAGATAAAGATATTTCAGAAATAAGAGCGAATCCTTATGCACTGCCAGAGGGTTTTAAGTGGGACACGCTGGATTTGAACAATAGCAGTGATTTGACGGAACTCTATTCGCTTTTAAATGAAAACTATGTAGAAGACGATGATGCTATGTTTCGATTTGACTATCAACCAGAATTCTTAAAGTGGTCTCTGCAGTCGCCTGGATGGAAAAGAGATTGGCATTTAGGTGTGCGTGTTGTCAAGTCAGGACGTTTGGTAGGTTTCATTTCCGCCATACCAAGCACTCTAAGAGCTTATGATAAAGTGTTAAAAGTAGTCGAAATAAATTTCTTATGTGTGCATAAGAAATTGCGCAGTAAACGTGTTGCTCCCGTTTTGATACGTGAAATAACCAGACGTGTAAATCTGACTGGCATATTTCAAGCAGCTTATACAGCAGGTGTTGTTTTACCAAAACCAGTCGCTACATGTCGTTATTGGCATCGCTCATTGAATCCTAAAAAACTAATAGAGGTAAGTAAGGTTTATTAAATTAACGGTTGAGCTTTCCTATTTGCTAGTATATATTAGCGGTAGAGAGAAGAGTGACGTAAAAAAAATACCGTAGCACGAGTCCTTGAAATATTTTTTTGGCAACTATTTTGATTTGCTTCTTTCTCCACGTCTCCCATTTATATTACTTAATTCATTACAAAACCCAGAGAAAGTATCTATTTATATGCATATGTAAAATACAAGAGAGTTGTATCTGTGTAAATTTTAAAGAAAGAAAAATTTTGATATACATACATATGTATATATTTTAGTTATCTCTTTTATTTGGATATCTACATACATATAACTTTAAAAATTCACTTATATACAAAAAGAACGTAAACAATATGATAACTATTTTAACAGAACCGGCATAAAGTGTACTGAACAGTGTCTTTCAGAATGTACTGCATCTAAATATGTATATGTATACTTATTTATTTGTGAAGAAGTTTACCTAACCTTTCCCATTCAGTTTGCTTTCGCAACTCTCGAACTATCGTAGATGCAGCATGTTACCAATTTCAATTTAATGTGAGAAATGAAATCTAAATAACCATTTAATATATCGTCACCTTAAATGCAAACGGACGTAACTACACTTTTATATTTTTTACAAGAGAAACCAAAAACTTTTCAAAAGCAATAATAATAATAAGTGTTCTTGAAAATGTTCTTCGAAATTTACTTGTAGTATAGATACTTATATGTTTTTAACCGTTTTTATATATATTGTATGTTTTTATGTTAGTTACGTTCTTTGCAATAAAAAATAGATGCATTCGTAATTACGTCTGTTTGAATTTCTTTAATAAAGTCGTCATCTTTGATCGCAGACGTCTAAATATTTGCGTGAACATGTAGTTTGATAAAATGAACCATGATCAATCAAAAACTCGATTTCGAATTTTTGTGTAGTTACGTCCGTTTGCATTTAAGGTGACGATATGTACATATATATCTGTGCATAGTTAAATTTGTATTGATTTTTTATTAAGTCAAATACATATATTTGTTGGTGACCAATTTGTATATTTATGTTTGAAGTTTTTATTATTTTATTATGGTTGTTTTTGTTTTGTAGGTGAAATTCTCACATTTAGCACGTAACATGACCATGCAGCGTACAATAAAATTGTATAAACTACCAGATCAACCGAAAACAAAGGGATATCGTCGCATTGAAGCCAAAGATATGGAAAAAGCTCGCAAACTCATGGATGAGTACATGAAAAAGTTTAATTTATGTCCAGTGTTTAGCAAAGAAGAATTTCGCCATTGGTTTACACCAAAAGACGGTATCATCGACTGTTTCATTGTCGAAGATGATCAAGGAAACATCACTGACATGACCAGTTTCTACTGCTTGCCTTCATCGGTAATGCACCATCCGGTGCATAAGACTTTAAGAGCAGCATACTCTTTCTACAACGTTTCAACTAAAACCCCTTGGTTGGAGCTCGTCAACGATGCTCTAATATCAGCTAGAAACTTGCAAATGGATGTGTATAATGCATTAGATCTGATGGAAAATAATACATTCTTACGACCTTTAAAGTTTGGCCCTGGCGATGGCAACTTACAATACTATTTATATAATTGGCGATGTCCAAGCATGAAACCTCAAGATGTAGCTTTAATACTCATGTAGATAGAGTGTGAGGAGAGCTCTAAAGCTATTTTATTTCTATGTTCACAGGATTTTCACAACTTTTCTTTTACTACATTGGCACTTGGTTTATTTTCAATTATTTTGTAAGCAGTTGCTTTAAGAACTATTTAATTACAAATGCCATCACCACTGCAGTTTTCAACGGTTCATGGGGGTCTACTCTGTAATTCGAAACGAAAGGAAATTCTTTCGAATTTGCATGTAATTAACATACAAATTCGAAAGTATTTTCTTTCGTTACGAATTACAGAGTAGACACCCTGTTTTTGACACCCTTTCATAACATATTTATTTATATTTAATTTCTCTTTTAAATTACAAAGTGTGAGTATTTTAATTCAGTAATTTCTTTTTCGTTTTTTATTAATAAAACAATTGATTGCAAAAATATTTTTCAAATAAAAAAATATTTCTAATAATAAAAAACATGTTTCAACCTACATTTTTTAAAAATGAAAATATAATTAGTTAACTTGAAATGCACAAAGATACTGTTGATAACATAACTAATAAATTGTATGCATATGATTATGCTAAATTTATAAACGTGTAAGTTCTTTAAATAAAAGTAATAACACAGGCCCCAATGAGCAATAAGCTCAACTTGAACTTTTAAAGTAATGGACGACATTAAGATTATTCGGTGCCCATACAAAAATAAAGTTGAGTCAGTCACGAAGTTTAAATAAAGCACGCAAGCGGATGGCCAAATAAAACTACATACATAGTTCCGCAGATTTTTGGGTGGCGTTGGCTGAAGTAGTTAGCACGTTGGCTACAAAAAACCTGCAGCCTGGGTTCGAGCCCGGTCTCCGACAGTCATTAAAAATAACAACACCACGCATTTTTCTGATGTGCATTAGTGTCCTTTGTATGAGTTGTTGTGGGAAAACTTCTAGTGATGCAGGCATAAGGCACTGGTCACTAAAAACTATACCGACTTCATCAGATAATAATCCTAATGTACATCAGAGCGCCCTCCTTCGTTGTGTAGCAGAATAATTGGCGAATTAAAATAATCAATAAAATGGCAACACTGCATTATTAAAAAATGTGCAAAGAGCAGAGTTGTAAAAGAATGAAGCCTTCCTCTATCTCTTCCTTCACTACCTGTCTTCTCTATCACTACATTTCCCTATCACCCTCTCTCACTATCTTCTCTTCAATTAACAGGTAACACAAAGGGATCATTGTATTGGACCTGGACCCAAGTGAGCTAGACTCTAAAATTTCACCCTTCCTTACCAGCAGCCTGCTAACCTAACCTTTGCAGATTTTTGTCAAGTTCCCGGCAATACCATGGAACATTTGCTGAGGAGTTTTTATAAATGAAAGGGGAAAGACGAATGGAAAAGGGTACTTTGGTTCATGTTAGGTTAGGTTGAAAAGAGGAGCAATCTACATTGACCCAATCCGTCGTGAACTTAAGTGAATTCGGCCAAAATCTAGTCGAAATTTAGTATACCATATATTTTGACATTTTCGAAATTAATGTCACTTAATTTCGACAAAATCAATATGAGATTACAATAGATAATGCCGTTTTTATGAAATAAATAAAACGTTCATTTATTGAATTTAATATAAAATAATAATACATACAAATAATACAGACCTTTTTTGTTGAAGACGTTTTTTGAGAAGACTTTATTTAAATATGTATTACAAAAAATTTATTCAACTAAAAAATACTGTTAATACATGTGTTTATATGTATAAGTATATGCCATCACGAATCAGACCTTTTTGAAATTACTCAAATGTCAAATGAACACCTTTGGTTTCTTTCGTAACAACGTAGTATTATTCCTTCTATAAAGTAGGAGTAGACTATTATTTAGTTACTATCCTTTTAATTAAGACTTTATCCCTAAAAATAAATGAACACTTTCTTATACATAATGGCTACTGGATTTAATCATTCAAAAGATTTTAAATACATACGTATGTACATATTATGTAATACACAATAAAATTTAGGACAATTATAAAATGTTAACAGAACTTAAATCAACACTTTTACGAAATTCTAAGTACGTCTTCTGACAATAACATTGTTGGCTAATTGGACAATACGGTTGAAATCAGTTTTCGAATGAACTCGCCAAAACTTGCAGCGATACCACATCACAGCTGGATAATTTGGACTGGAGATACCATGAAATATTCTTGCTATGTTACGACCACTAAAATTATTTTCAGGGTACATATTTACAAGACTTATGACGTCAGATTCTAATTCCGCGTCTGAAACATTTGAAGCCTGAAAAAGAAATATATGTATGTATGCATATGTATGGTATGTATTTATATAAACTTTAAGAAAATTAATGCGTACCTCTATTTGTAATTTTAAGTTTTTGGGATAGTCGTTATGGAAATAGTCGCGTATTATACCTTTCAATTGATTTGAACGATCGTCTGAAAATTTTTCATTACAGCAAGGTCCATAGGTATTATAAGCTACAGATGATAAACCTTGGAAAATGTATTGCAGCTAAAAAAAAATGTAATTTACTTCTATAACATGAATAAATTATAAAAAATTATTAGAAATATTTTACCTGTATAAGCTGACTATGTTCTTGTTTAACTGATCGATTATATAGTTTATCAAGGGCATCATCGATTTCCTCTGCTGTAAAATCGCCAGGAGCCTTAATTCGAAAGCCCAAATCATGAAAGCTAACAGTTATAGGCGACCTCTTAGTGCAACCATTTACTAAAAGATGATAAACCAATTTTTTAAACACTTTAAGAAAAAATAATGTTAAAATCAGTGCGTATTGTACAAAAACACAGAAACGACATCTATTAAATTTTTTTTTTGTATTTGTGTATTTTTACACAACCCGAATAAAGTACACAAATTTTGCGGTTGCGTACTACATACATACATAAATAGACCCTTTTTAATTCAACTGGGAGAAAAAAAGGAAGAGAAATTGTTTCTTCCTATATAAACTTTGCGTGTCCAAACGGGGTCACACTATTTTATTTATTTATTTAAATATATTTTGTAATAATCTGCCTTATCGTGGTTGGCGTATTTCAAATATGACTACGACTGTTTGATAATAGACAGTCGTAGTCGTATTTGAAATACGCCAATCACGATAAGGCAGAATAATTTGACTTAATCAATGTCGCTCATACCGGGCCTAGTCCCGATCCTAACGAGCCTAGGGCTCCATAGTTTAAAGGATGTGATATTTTTAGTACCCTCCCAAAAAGAATCTTCCTAGTAAATTTTTATATTTGCTTTGTGTGAAAATTCGTTTTAAGAACCCTTTATAAAGCTTTAATAAGTTTTATAAATAAGGCTGTAACTTTTTAATTTTTTGTTCATAACATTCTTATAAATTAAAATAAATAACAAAAATTAAAAATTTTAAAAACCCCCGATATATCTAGAAAAGATGTGAGATCTTATAAACGGCTGGACCGATTTTCTTCAAACATGGTTAAGAACCATCTCGATCAAGTCGCCTTTCAAACAGAAAAAACTAAATCAAAATCGGTCCAGCCGTTTGGGCTGTACGTGGAAACGGACAGACACACAGATACACAGACACACACTACAAACTTATAACACCCCTTTTTTGGTCGGGGGTTAAAAAATAATTTAAATTGTTTTTTTTCGGAATAATTTTATAATTGGGCTTAAGTTCGGTATTTTCAATTCTTAGTGAATTATTATTATTATTACACTGTAAGTACGGCAAAATGACACAGAAAAACGCCAAGACACCCCAACTTAGTTTTGAAGATTAAAAGATTAGGTCAAAACCAAGAGATATTCTATTTTTAAGTTTGTATCGTCTCTCAGGCTATTTTTATACTATATATGGAAAGAGGCTTTGAAAACTCTTTTGAAATAACATTATTCATTGTTTATTTGACGATACTTAACTCAAACAATGATAGCCGTCTATTTTCAGGCCGATACAATTCACTATTTATGCACTATTTACGGCCTAGCCAATGATGTCGACTAGAAAGCTTCTATCGCTTACTTACAGCAAAAAAATTTTGTTAATTATTACCACACATTAAAATTAAATGAGTTGTTCTAGCCTGAAGGCCATCATTATAAGAGTTGAGTTTCGACAAATAAGCAAAAGCTAGTCATTTCAAAATATATTTTTCTTAAAATCTTTTAAAACGGTGTATACCGTTTAATTTAAATGCCCGTTTTTTGTCTTTACCTTGTACCCATTCCAAATTTTTCAACTGATATTTAACGACACCACTGTTCCATCCCATCGCCGCGGCTATGTCAACCACAGAAAATTCTATTATATTGGCATCTTCTTTAAAACAACCATTTTTTATGTCCATTGCAATCGCCATAGCTAATGGTGGGCATTCTTTGGCCGCATATCTGCAAGAATATATTTTTATCTGATGCAATATATATATGCCCATAATTGTGAAAGCGGTCTAAGTCATATACATATTTCTACTGTCGAGATAATTAGAAAATTACATTTTACCAAACAAAAAAATTTTTTATTACGCAATTTTTTAATTTAGAGTTGCACTAGTCTCGATTAAAATTAATTTATTTATTCAAGATTTTTTAAAATTCTTTTCGAAGCAAAAATTCATATGACTTAGACCACTTTGTATATTTACTTTAAATACTTGGGTCCACCATAAGAAATTACTTTTGCTTTCATATAGGCATTGCTTAAGACACTTATACACCAACGTGTATCCAATTCCATATAGCATAATAATGTAGATATATTTTCTTCGGGAATATCTAAAGCTTCCACAGTTTTTTTTATGGAAAATCCAATTTCATGACCTTGGCATATATGAGGACGTGCTTTGGAGTTTCCTTCGCCATCAAATACTGGGGAGTTAGAATTGTATTTCATTAGCGTTTCATTGCTAATTTCTGAGGATCTTGGCACACCACTAGATATGACAAAAAACAATGATCTTGTACAAGATTTATTATTATTTTTCAACTTACTCTTTAATTGTTTTGTCACAGGAACAGGGAACAAATATATGCTGCAACAACTTTCGAATTACGTGGCGGTCTAAAGAATTTGCATATATATGTCTCCTTAACTCATTTTGATCTCCGCCATTTGCGTCTAAGAAGAGATGACAGTGTGAAATTTTATTATCGCGCCCAGCACGACCAACTTCTTGTACATAGCTTTCAAAGTTGCGTGGCATGTTGTAGTGAATGACAGCCCGAATATCAGGCTTATTTATACCCATGCCAAAGGCTATAGTAGCAACAACTATACGTAGTTCATTGTTCATAAATGCATTCTGAACTGTTCGCCTTCTTGAGGCCGGCATGCCAGCATGATATGGTTCCGCTTGCCAATGAGTTCGTTTACGTTTCTTTTTGTCATTTTTTTGCTCACCTGCTTTGGCCTCCGGTAAGCAAGTACGTAAATATCCAGATACGCGTTCACATTCATCGCGACGGGTACAATAAATTATAATGGACTGGCATGCTTCGAAACGACTGCTTAATAACAATTGCAGCAGAGCAGAATCACGATTTTCATCTTTTGATACTGATAGTATTAGATTATCGGGTAAGGGAATGTCACTTATTACGCCCCTCTCACCATCTAGTATGGCCAAGTGATTAACAATACTAATTCGAGTAGGTAAAGTAGCAGTTGCAGTTAAACCAAGAACACATTTTACACCCAAATTTTGCATCAGTACTTTGCATATCATTAAATAACTGGGACGAAAATTGTGACTCCACTGTGAGACACAATGGGCTTCATCAATGCAAGCAAAGGCTATGGGTGGCAATTGTCTTAATATGGAACCAAACCCTGTCGAGCGTTCTCCTGCAACTACGGCTTCCGGTGACACCAGCAAAATATCGACTTCACCGTCAGCAATCATTTGCATGATTTTAACTTTTTGCTGAGGTGTCTGGTTCGTGTGCAAACAATGGGCGCGCAGAAAATGTGGTATACCTGTTACTTGATCCTCCATCAAAGAAACCAACGGCGATATGACCAAAGTTATTGATTTTTTATGTTTGGAATATAGATAAGCTGGCAATTGGTAACACAATGATTTACCACTACCGGTTGACAAAGTCACCAATGTAGACATTCCCGACAATATACGCATTACGGCGCGATCTTGACCTTTGCGGAAGTTACTGTGGCCAAACATTTTTAAGGTTTTTAGGACTTCAGTTGTCACTTCTTTAACACTGCCATCCGCATTGAGATCATATAGAGGACCAACGCTGCGAAATTGAGTGGAATTGCTAGAATTTGTATTTATAGGATCTATCCCAGCAGCCTTTAAGAATTCGTGCGGGATTTTTGATCCAATATACTTTTTAATAGGAGACATAGATTTATTACTTTCTAGAGTTATTGATTCAATATCAAAATTTTCTAATTCTTCATCTGTTTCCATTAAATATCCTTTTTGTGAGTTTTCCTCTATACTTTTACTATCAATATCGCTGTCTATAGTGCTAACTTTTACCTAATATAGAGATGTTTAATTAAGTCAATGTTAAAATTAAAACAGAATGCAATCGATTAAATGTTATTTTATAACAAAAAAGAATACCTCATCTTCCGCATCATAATTATATATGGCGGCATTGGGAGCTTGAGGCATTTTAGCTATATTTCGACCATGAACTGCCACTGCCGATTGGCTTGCCATACGTTCGACCTCTTCCAGCGTTGGGAATGGTGAGTCATCCTCTTCTAGTTGAGCCGTTAATGGCAATAGTGAATCTGATTTAATTTTACAATTCTGAGCAAAATGTCCAGCTTTTCCACAATTAAAACATTTTAAAGTGCCACCATCACAACCGCCCATATCCATATCTGGCCCGCATAGAGCCGCAATGCGTTTTTTATGCTTCCATAAACCTTTCTTGTATTTAGAATAATTTAAGGTTTTTTTTCCTCGCACAAACTTTTTCTTTTGTATATTTATGGTTACGAAATTTTCATTCAACTTATTTGTGGCAATTTTTTCTTCTAACTTTCGCTTATCTGAAGCTCTTTTATGTTCAGAATCTGTTACTGGTATTGGTCTTGATAACTTCACTATTGCCAAGGAGTTTATATATTTTTGAGCTAAATTATCCGCGTTTTCTAAGTCCGTTAGTTTTATGCGAGGAATTGATGTTAAATCAGCTCTTTCCAGGGCTAGAATATATTTAAGATCTTCTGGATCAAGCGGCTTGTCTTCGGTTTCTTCTACTGAATTTTTCTCATTTTCATCAGCCCTTTTAGATGCTCGCGTATTTATAGTCCTTTTACGCTTGCAAGATGTCTTATTTTCTTGAGAAATTTTCTTTTTTATAGCCTTTGTTGATTTTTTGATAACAGCCTTTTTTCTTTTTGCAATAGGTGTTTTCAATTCATATTGTTTAACACCCTCTCCACTATTTAACAAATCACTTTTAGAATCGTCACATTTTTTGTTCTCCAAAGGTCGGTCTTTATTTTTGTTAGGTCGGGAAAACTTAGTTTCCTCTTTAACCATGCCTGTAACAGGTGATAAAACTCGTCTTCTCTTGACTGTGTGCCGCCAATATTCCTGCGTTTCTTTTTCTTCTTCGCTATCATCTACCACAGAATCAGAATCATGAGATTTATATTTCATTTTAAATTTTTTGGACTGCTCGGTAGGCAAAACTTCAGGATTTGTTATTTTACTGTTTTCAGGTTCTACGCTGTATTTTATACTAAGTAGGTTAGTTTCCTGCACCGGCGTTTCTTGATCTAAATCGGGTATTGTTGGTTTTGTTTCTAATTTTGTCACATCAATGTTTGCAAGACCATATGCAGACTTCCTACTTTCTTTTAAAGAGCTACGATTTTCTGTTTTTTTAGTTTTTGTATCAGATTTAATGTTATTGTGAGCAGTATTTCGCTCTAGCCACCCTTCGTCGACTTGAATTTTAACGTTATCCCTTATTTTTTCTGCATTTAATAATGTGTGTGATATTATCATTGCCGGCGCTTGCTGTTCCTTAGCTTTCTGAAGCAAAATAGTTTCTAAATCTGGTAAAACATGTTTATTACTAGTAATTGATATATCGGTTGTATTGCTTCGACATCCACGTAAAGAATTATCCAACACAGATTTTGAAAAAGATTTTCTGGGATTTCTTATGGAAAAAGAAGAGTTTTGAAATAATTTTTCTTTAAAATTTTTCTCAATACGTTTTCTTGGGATATCTTTTTTCTCTTTATTTTCAGATTTCACAGACAAACTGGGCCAAGCATTATTATTTAATGTTAGCTCCTTTACAGCTTCAAATTCTTTTAAAGCATGCGTTTCATATATTTCTGCAGACTTATTCGAAAAACCTCTGCAATAGTCATCTTTATAATGACTATCATCTTCATGCTGTTCTACTAAATTTGTTATATCTAATGGTAACCTCGGACCTCCCTTAATGGTGTCTGTTGGACTTTCTTGCTCATCAGCTTCCTTTTGAGACATTTCAAAAACATCGAAGCCATCATCAGACAAAACGTCGTTAAGAGTATCCTCCAAAAATGATGTCTTCAATTTATAATACATTTTGTAGGAGTCCCTGATCTCCAGAGGAGCTTCTCGAATGTCGTACTAAAATAATAACCAACAAGCAATTAATTTTGTATAAATCGACCATGGTTTTGGTATAACTTACTTTGGACGGTATTCTACCATGTTTCTTTCTAAAGTCTTTTTCCCATAGTTTAACTCGAAGTTTGTATTTTTGATACTTTTTTTTAAAAATTGGATCTTCCATTTTTTAGATCAAAAACATAAATTTAATTTCTAGTCTTTCTTAATTATTTACTTCTTGTACTGCAATATGAATTTTTCTTTACTCATTAAAACCGCGCAAATTAAAAACACAGTTGCCAATTCCAACAATTTATTGTAATTTCTGGGATTCTGAATACAATTTATTATTACTTGAACAAGTAGTGAACAACGTTGTTGTTATGATTGTGACATGCGTTGACAAAGATTTTTGTCATTTCGTCGGTTGATTTCTGGTTTGCGCCACAGTATATTCAAAATACATTATGTCTGTAGCAAACCATAAACCAACCGATGATTTTTCCCTTAAGTCCTAATAACTTTTCATGTTGGATGTAAAAAGTTTATCAACTTTAAGTTTAAGTAAAAAACATATGTATCTATTATTTTTGTTATTAAAAAAAAATTCTATCGTATATTTTTATAAAACGAATGAACTAAACAATCTTCATGGATTTTCTCGAAAACGCATTTTTGTTCCATACATCAAAGCAGAAACAAACCGACGACATGTCACAGAAATGTCAGTGCAAGTTTTCTTCTAAAAAGTGGTGAACAGCTTCTAGAGGTCGATTCTCCATTTTATTTTTTTAAATTCAACTTTTTGTATTTATTTCGTTTATTTCTTTTGTTTAATTTTATTTTTGCTGTCACAAAACCCAAAAATCTAAATCATAACATACCAAAAAAACCAACCAATATCTGTCAAACTACTCAAAAAGTTAAAAGTTGACCAAATAGTGTACTTAGCGTTGACGGACACGTACTGAATGTAACCGACCTCATAAGAAACCATGTATTTCAACCTAGCTGTCAGTTGGAAAAGGCGAAGTTTAACGCATGACTGATTCATTGTGCCCCGGCTTTTATTGTTGTTGAATCCGCCGTGCCAGGGCTACCGCCGTTCTCTGTGTGAATCTTCTGGCAGCCCTACGTACAAGTAGAAATTTTTAGCACTTTAGTGTTGTATTAAAAAAAAGACGAAGAACTAAACACACTTGTCTGCTGAGAGAAAATAAAGTTAAAGTGCTTAATATTCTTTGTAAAAATTAAAAAAAAATTTCTCCTATAAACCAAATAACTAAAACATAGTAATTTTTGTTTTAGAGGCAATTAATCAAAGTGGTAAATAAATAGCGATTTTAGTAGAAATTAAAACAGTTTTACATAAATATAATGAAACTCAAGTGTTCAAATACACACATATCCATAACTATTTACATACATACATACATATATACGACTATATACTTAATTGTTTCCAAAAAAAGAATTGAGTTAACAAGTTTATTCCAAATAGTGATTCATTTAAAATTATGCGTCGAGATTAATAAGAAATTGATAGAACATGTTATTTTATTCATAACCAATAGATATTTTATATGACAAAAATCACATACATAAGTAGATATGTAAGTATGTACATACATACACTAGCGAAAAAGCATGGAATGGAGGTGAAACACCTTTTATTATTTTCTTATTGCACGTTCATCTTTTTCCACCTAAAAGGGAGTTGCATGTGATAAAAACTTTATTATTTAAATAAATGGATACTGTTGTTAAATTTCTTTCCCTTGGACTCTAGCTCCTATTTTACTAATTGCAACCGCGAAAATTTTGTTAAAATATTTTATTGTATCAAATAAAATTACAACCATACAAAAAACGTCTTCGAGTTGATGAATAAAATAAGAAAAGAACCCATATACACTCATGCATATGTATATTTGTGTGAATACAGTCGTAGATAAAACTCTACACACAGCTGTTAATTTAAAAAAAAATTAAATGATGCAACGGTTAGCAGTGTGATAAAAATCCGATAATAACTATTTGCTTATAAATTAAATTAATAACCTGCAGATCTCTGCAAGTATCAAAAAATTAAATATTTACGGCCCTATGTATAAGCAAAAATTGGCATGAAGTTAGCATAAGTGGCAAAATTGAACATGATCTTAAATAGTTTTGCGATGAAGCTTCACATTAAAAATCATGCTAGGACTTATGTGTAGTTTCCACAATGCAAGCAAGCGACTTGTCTAGAAAATTTGTATGGGAATCACTAAAAAATTTGAGTGCTTTTCATATATTTTTTCTAGACAAGTCGCTTGCTTGTATTGTGGAAACTGCACATTAGAAGTGGGTTAAAATTAGGTAATGCGACCATGTTTAATGTCAAATTGTATGGAGGAACTCGTTAACACCTAATTCAATTTCGTCACTTGTGCTAACTTCATGCCAATTTTTGCTTATACATAGGGCCGTTAGACTTCTGCTCGAATTTTTTAAATTGCTGTTTCCAATGTTACCGACGATTTTTCACTCAAGCTCAGAAGACTTGAAAATCGCGTTACCACAGGAACTCAGAATACTCAAAATTTATTTTATTTATTTATTTACGTGTAGTTTCCACAATGCAAGCAAGCCACTTGTGTAGAAAAAATATATGAAAAACACTCAAATTTTTGAGTGATTCCTATACAAATTTTCTAGACAAGTCGCTTGCTTGCATTATGGAAACTACACATTATTTCAATTTAAACTGTAACTTTACACGAGAAGGTAAAAATATCTTATATACATATAAATACGGCACACATTTTTTTGTCGTACACTTTTTTTAAGTATCTTATCGTCCACCAATATTGGTGAAATATACATGGTTTAAAAGGTAGTTTTATGTAGATATGCACAATAAAAATGTTTTTTTCAAATTACTTGACTCAAAAAAAACGATTTAAGGGTAGATTCTGTAAATTCAAACGAATTTTTCGTTCTGAAATTTGTATGGAAAAAATAATTTTTGAAACGAATTTTCATACAAATTTTAAACGTTTAGAAGCGAAATTTTTTACAAAATCTGACTATTAAACTTGCTTGAAAAAAGACGATTGTTTTCTCCGTTTTTGTTTTATACACATGTGCTTATAATAAATAGGTGTCAAGTGGTCTAATTTAGACCACCGGGCGATCCTAGTAATAATAAACAGTACAAAAGCGTTATTTTTTACACTAAAGCAATCATTTTTGTGACGAGGTTTATTTTTGTGTTTATATTGTTGTTTGACCAATGTGTTGTTTAAGTATTGGTGGGGGTTTATTTTTGTTAAATGTATTGAAATCACTGAAAACTCAATTTCATGAAAATTCGAGTTAGGGCCTTTCCAATATTTTTGCTTTCTTCTGACAGAGTTGGTCGTTGGAATCTATTTTTAGAAAGACAGAAAGGGAGAGTATTCTTTCCAGACAAGCGCAAGGAGTAGTGAAAAAGTGAATAGAGTTGAATCATGATTTATAATTTATTGTACTTATGCGCACTCATACTTCTTGCAATGTTGTCTATGAACCATACTCACTCGAAAGTTGGAAATGCGCATCGAACTCATACTTAGCAATATTTATGACGTTGTTGATTTGGACTCTCCTTAACTCAATGTCTATGGACGATGCAAAATAAGTATGATTCACAATGCTAACTTCGCATGCGAACATTCAAGTTCTCATTATTAGGTTATGTGTTTCTCTTTTCCTTTTTTGTTTTTTTTTTTGCATGAATTGAAAAACAATCCTATTTACTACTATTGTATACTACAGTGAAACTTCTTTATAACGAACTTCGTTATGACGAAAAACTCAATATAACGTATGTTTTATTGAGTTCCTTGAGAAAACCTCTTTATTGCAAAGTTTTTCATACAAAAATACACTATAGCTATAACGAACAAATTCTGAGCAAAAAAGCCTCTATATAGCGAAATATTCCTTCAAATGCCTCAACATAACGAAATCAAAATAAATCCGAATTGGTAAAGTCCCGTTATAAAAACAGCGAATTCTAAATGTGTTTACAAGCCTCTATACAACGAAGTATTAGCACAAAAGCTTCTATACAACGAAGTAAGAATAAAATTATGTATAGCAAAATGGTAAAGAAAACTATAGTTATAACGAATTTTCTTTTCTTTTTTACGTATTTCTTCAAATTTCGTTGTATCACGGCTTTGCTGATTATATTTATAGCGAATCAATGGCTATAACGAAGTATTTTCGCATCCCCTTGGAATTCGTTATATCGAAGTTTCACTGTACTTGCAAACTCTTTAATTAGTCCTAATTTACACTATGCAAGTCTTATTGCTAAGCTGATTAGTTTTTTAGGAGAGAGACACGAGGAGAAAAGAAATGTTTCTGTTCCCCTCGTTTCTCTCTCCCACAAACTAATCAGCTTAGCAATAAGACTTGCATAGTGTAAATTAGGACTTACTAAAACTTTAAATAAATATACATGCATGAGTTGAGTGAGCTGAATCAATATGAGTAGTATAAGTATTTTCCTGAAATTATAAATCAAACTGAGGTGATTTATGAGTGTGAGTGTGTCATACCACGATGTTGACGTCGCATTCATATTTATTTCAACCTATACTTATAAATCAATGTCATGGTGAGTATTAGTAAATCAGAGTAGTTGATTTTAAATGATGTCTACTCAGTGTGAATAGCGAAAACATGATTCATTGCGCTTCTCTGATTCCTTCTTCTGTCTTTCACATAGCTGAATTAAGACTTTGCAAAGTAAACATTCCCTCCCCTGTTAATTATCTTCTCTCTCAGTTTAAAACTCAAATTTTAGTGTGTGATCCCATTATAATAATTATTTTTTTTTAACCCTTTTAGACACGGAAAATTTAATTTGCAAAGTCGTAATTGAGCTGGGAGAAAGACAGAAAGAGATAATATTCGTTTCTTTGTCTTTCACACAGCTGAATTAAGACTTTGCAAAGTAAACTTTCCGTGTCTAAAAGGGGTATTTCTGATTCGTGACAAAAACGTAAAGGTCTTGTTTTTTTTAATTTTAACGGACAAAAAAACAAAATTATTTTACTGCGACTTAAAGACAATATTACACTGTTTTCGGTATCCAAATTCTCCAGTTTTGGTAAAATATATTAGAGGAACACATTACTTGTCATGCTTATTAAAAAAATTTGTGGTTGATAGAGAAGAACTGTAAACAGATTTCATTTTAGTACATTAAATTAAGTACACATATGTACTCCATATACATATTTCATTTAAAGGACAATTAGTATGTATACAGACCAGTGTAATTAAAAAAATATTCAAGTTTTTTTTAAATTAACGGGAAACATTTTTTATGTCCATTCAACGATTTAATATATGTGCATACATACATATATTAATTTGTACTATTAACTGTCGAATACGCAAAATACTCGATTTTGGAAAATAAACGAGTTTGGTTTTAATATAAATATAGATAGCATTACAGTAATGATATTGATTACTTTATAAATACATTATCTACATATGCATGTTTATATTAATGAACGAAAACCTATTGCTCCCTTTTACCCACAAACTACGCAGCTCATGTTGACTAAAACTACAATTTTTTACGGACGTGGGAAGTATACATACATACATATGTGTATATGTACATATATAAATATATCTGTGGTCACAAGCGATAACAGCATAAAACGAAAGATATAGTTTCGAGAAAAACCAATTTCGTATGATGAACGTTCTTTCCAACAAAAAATCAGAAATGGGCAAATTAAAATAATTTTTATCACTGTATATTGTACTACAAACTACGAGCATAATTATGCCAGCATAACTATGCCCATGTAAATCAGTACAATGAACAACGCTTGCATATTATTAAATTTTATTATCAAAATTCATGCTTGGTTAAGAAAGTGCATCGTGCACTTTTTCCATTTTATGGTCAGTTTTGGCAACCTTCTAAGTCGGATATTCGGAATCTTGTGACTAAATTTCGCACCAAAAATTACATTATTGAACATTAAACTACCAACACGCATATTTACGTAGAGTATGTACGTATTAGCGAATATCTAAAAATTAACATTTGTAGCATCAAACATATTTACATTCGTTCATTTAATTATTTACTAGAAAAACAAGCATTCCAGTTATTCCTGAGTAAAAAATTAAATTAAAAAAATACGTAAAAACAAAAGTAACAATAGACACTAATGTCCTGCACAAGACCATTTATAAGACCTTTCAAGACGAGAGATTTTTCAACTGCTTTACTACAGCGAAATATTCTAAAACAAACGCTAAACAACACTGTTGGCAAGGCATTTGTTTCAATTATTTGTCTTGTGCAGGACTTTAATAGACATAATAAAATATGGGATAAATAAAAATTTAATATAAGAAAAATATACAATCTTCAATAAGTTGTCAGTCAGTTGCAAAGCTGTGAGTTTTGAATTTCAAAGAAGAATTATAAACAAAAACAAAAAAAGCCGCTCACAATCAATCGAAAATATTTACATTTCACAAATTAGCAATGTGTCCAAATGAATTAGCCTATCATTAACAGAAAACGAAAGTTTTTTTAAGTAATCGTATATTCTACGTCTTATCAAAATAATGAAAAAAAAATAAGAAGAAGCAAATTTTACTACCTGACTGAGAGAGTATCAATTACAGACATACAATATAATAAAAAAAAAATTACTCATGGAAAAGCTTAGTTTAGTTTACATTTCCAAAAACTTATGGCTTTGGAGCATGCTTTGAATAACTAATTCACACCATTTTAATAATGTCATCAACTATTTAATTTTCATTATCGTTAGTATTGTTAACAATCGTATAATCACATTCCAAAAATTTTACTTAATAACGTTCGTACATTACAATTTCAGGTAGGAATGAACATACATGAAATAGAAGTTGAAAAAATCTTGCAGTTTTCGAACTCAGCTTTGAATATAAAATAAGTGAATTTAAGGGAATGTGAATACAAATATGTATATGTAAATAATTGCATATGCATACATACATGTATAGAAGTAAGGCCGACTTTACATCTGGTACACATGTGCCCAAAAAAGCGCAACCACTAATTAGTCATGTTTTAGACTCGGCAGTTTTTCTGGCTCAACTTTTGATTTTGTATGAGAGAGTTGAGAAAGTAATATATACCTTTCGTATACCTATCTTTTTCCTTCTCATTATAAAATCAAAAGTTGAGCAAGAAAAACTGCCGAGTCTAATGTGCTGTTTCCAAAAGTCAGGCAGGTGACTGACTCGTCTAGAAAATTTGTATGAAAATCACTCAAAAAGATGAGTGCTTTCCATACAAATTTTATACCCAAGTCAACCGTCTGCATTGTAGAAACAGGGAGTAAAACATGAAAACCTGTTTGATTCAGACATGTACGAGTATTTATTGATTTAAACAGTTTCCATCATGTTGGATTCTACAAAATTTTCTATTAGTTATGTATGAACTGTTCAACTTAATAAATAGGTGTCTGAATCAAACAGTTTTTCATTAGTAATTAGTGGTTACGCTTTTTTTGGTCACATGTGCGCCAGATTTAAACGCGGCCTAACTTTTATTTATTTAACGGAAGAACATTGAACATGTTAAATACACGTATGTATGTAAGTATATACAATTTATATGTATATTATACATTGTATATGCAGTTGGAATATGTACATTAGGGTGGCCATTATTTTTTTCTTCTTTTATTTCTTCTACTCTCACCCCCCAAATCGATTAAATTTTATGTAAAAAAAATTACAAACAAATTTCATACCGATAAGTTGTGTTTAGGGGGTGCGTCCGACCCTCAAAGTTGGCCCTCAAGCCCATATATTCAATGAATTTTTTTTGTAGTTATTTTTTTGACTATATGTGTATGTATGAAATAATTTAATATATGTATATAAGCTTTTATTGTACATGCTTAAAATAAAAATTTTCCATATAAATATAATTTTTTTACATACAATTTTTGGTATTTTGTTGGTTATTTTCCTCATTATTTTCTAAAATATTAATTTTAACAAAAAACTTTATTTGAGACTAATGTTGTTGACTTGAAGAGCTAAAATATTGCCATATGTCATATTCTTGTAAAATTATTTATTAAAAAGATAGTCATATGCAAAAAATTACATTAAAAAATGGGCTCAAGCCAACTTTGAGGGCCGGACGCACCCCATAAAACGCAACTTATCGGTATGAAATTTTTTTGTATTTTTTTAAATAGAACTGAACCGATTTAGGGGGTGAGAGTAGAAGAAATCGAAAAAAAAATTTCCATACAACTAACGGCCACTCTAATGTACATGTGTATTATTATATACATATGTATGTACATATGTACATATATAGTAAGTATTTTTGCTTTTTAGCTATTTACAATAATCGAAACCATTTTATTAAATCAAAAAAAAAAATTTCGATCGCGTTACATGCATACATACATACATACCTAGGCAACCTCGTTATAGGCAATTTTAACAATTTGTTTTAAAATTTTTTTTTGTTAAGCATTTATTTGTTTAAACATTTCTTTCCTGCTTATGGAACTCATAAGTAGACTTCAAACCAAAAGTTTTTGAAATAAGCTAAACAACTTCATAGCTTACAGTAAGACTCTTCACAATCAAAATATACTTACAAACATGAGTAAATATACTCGTACATATGTACATCGGTATTCATTATATAAAATATTATTTTTTTTCTCCTTTATATAGTATTTACTTACATCTCTACGAAATGTAGCAGATTTCAATTACAATCTTTATCAATATCTCTACCGTTTCCACCAATTGTTTTTGACATTTATCAAGGTTTCGTATCCAAAACAAAAATCATTGACTGAAAATTTTCCTAAACTGCAACCAAACAACTGCAATGTAGCTAATTCACACATCTTTTAAGAAAATGAGCGTTTTTTTAGTATAATATTGAAAAAAAAAAATATCTGCATCACTAAATTCTACTGGATTTTAAGTAAATTTCGACAAAATCTATTGACGAAGATGATTTTGTTTGGTATGGGAAATCTACTCGAAATATACTATATTTTGCTTGAAACCTCTTAAGTACTAGATTTTGCTCAAGTATAAACACGTACCATTAAAGGTTTTTTAATGATAAGATATTAAAAACAAAATTATGATAGATCCTTTAAGTAATTTTAAAATAAAAATGAAACCTCAATAATTCATACATACTTATTATGTCACTTAATACATTTTGTGATAAAAATGTAAAATTTTTTGTTATCTCGCTAAACATACAAAATATTCAGACATGCAAATATTCATACAGTGACTATCATAAGTTACTGGATTTCAATTTTGTGTTTATAAAAAGTGCAAGGACATAGTGATATGATCTTGATAAATACATACATACATGCATACATATGTATGTATGTACACTAGCGTGGACGTTAGTGGTATGGATATTTTTTTATTTCTTTTATTCTCTCCCCCCCACCCCTCCCCCCAATTCGGTTCAGCATTATGTTGTGTTTCAGAGGGAGCGTCCGCACCTCAAAGTTGGCCCTTAAGGCCATTTATTCAGTTATTTTTACATAAAACTGAACCGATTTGGGGGGGGGGGGAGAGAATAAAAGAAATAAAAAAAATAAATAACGGCCACTCTTTAGAATTACCGTCTCTACTGTGAGTAAATGTTATTGCCTAAAATAAGTTTTAACAATCTTTTTTTTAGCTGTAAAGAATATTTTCTTTAAATATGCATAGAAGAAATTCAAAAATAAAAATAGTTAATATTGCAATTACTTTAAAATTTGTCAAATTTTTTGCTTTTAAAACTATGCAGTAACTGCAAATTTTTAGGTGCCAATATGGCAACTAAAATTACCAGCTGTTAGTTGCCAGTTGCCATCCGTAATACCATTTCGGCAATTAGCACCGCAACCAAAGTTCATTTGCCATCCATAATCGAGCCATAAGTAATAGGTATTCTTTTTTTTTTTGTAATTTAAAAATTTTCTACTAAAAATAACCATACGCATTAACAGAAATGAAGGAGAACAGAGTTCTAATAACGAGATAAAGTTTTTTGAGTTTGCTTTCACTTATACCTTAATGCCGCATCCGTCGCATTAAATCAATATTTATTAATTTTTTTCAGCAGTAAAAAAAATTAAAACAAAATTTTCATATTTCATAAACCTACACATAAAAGATCTTTCACCTGCATTACCACATTCCAAAAAAAAAAAATCTTCATAAAATGTCCCTTAATTATGTATACATATTTCTATAAGTATACAAAAATAACTTCTATTTTTGTCGCCCCCGTTTCTCGCTGATATTTGCTTATGTCTTTTTACTATATGTATTATTGATATCGCCCAATATTTTTCAGCATCATTGGATTCTGCTTCTAGTGCATCCGTATATATACTTCCGTCATCCTCTCTCGAAGCATCAAAGCTAAAGAAACTTTTTTGTGGTGTGGAAAATGAGGTGAAGTATTGAGGTGTTATTTGTTGGGCTCGCTTCTGCAGTGCGTTCACTGTCCTGTTGAAAATAAGAATGAAGTCTACACTCTATTTTATTGTCGTTAGCAGGTCCCATCTTTTCCTCCGTTGTCCATTCATAATTGTTCGCATTGTTTCTACCTCTGACCTGATCTGTGTGACGCTTGATATGTTTACCGTTGTACAAAATTTCGTAGTATCCAAGACGATTTAAAATTACAACGGGCAACCATTTGTTCATGAGTTTGTTGTTTGAAAGAAAGTAAATATCCTGCATTGGTTATAAAGATCGAAAAGTGGGGTTAAACTGTATGTAGTGCTTATCAGTCATTTTTGTTCTTAAGTCCTGTGGGAGAAGCAAATCCAGTGGAGTACGAGTTCGTCCCAGAAATAAGAGAGCTGGAGCCTTGCCTTGTAGAGTGTGTAGCGATTCTATATTGGCGCAAAAATATGTTCAAGTGTATCTGCAGGTTACGATTTAAGCGCAATCTTCACTGTTTGTACGGATCGCTCAGCCTGACCATTGGTGGATGTGCTGTGAACTTGTGATATCTGACTCCAACATTGGTGAGAAACTCTTTTACATTCTGTTGAGGCAAAGCAGGTACCATTATCTGAGACTACAGTGGTTGGCACCCCATAGCTAGAAAATAATTCATCGAGTATGTTTATTGTAACAGCCGAAGTACATATAGAAGTTATTTTGACCTCTATCCACATGCTGTAGGTGTCAGTGACCGCAAGAAGCATTGACCCCATAAACGGTCTCACATAATCCATATAAATACGGTCCCATGGAAGCCTTGGATATTGCCAATATTATATATATATATATATATATATATATATATATATATATATATATATAGATATATACATATATACATATATATATATATATATATATATACATATATATTGGTTCCTTTGGATACTTATAAGGAGCATAGGGCCTCAATATTTATTTATATTGCTTTACTGGGCTATTAGCACATTTGGCACAGTCGTCGCAGCTATTTGCAAAAGCTTCGATACCTCTATCAATCCCTGGCCAATATACGAAAGATCTTGCGTCCCCTTAATTTTTACAATACCCAAATGGGCTGAATGCAAGTCCCGCAATACATTGTGACGCACTTTTTCGAGTATAACTACACGGTGTTCGAACGTTAAACAATTTCCGCCTATTTTATAGTTTATTTCAGGGGACTTATAACCGTAGACATGGAGGGATTTACCGCTTTCTAGGATTTTTATGATCTCACCCAATCTATCATCTTTCCGTGTTTCTGCAGCAATTGTTTCAGCGCTTGTTGGTAGTTGATAAATTTTTTAAATATCACCTCAAAATCAAAATTTCCTAAAAAGTGGGTATAATTAATTAGCCATTCGGCTAATACATAATGCAGGGATCCAAAATCTGGCTTATATATAAATAGGCAAGTGAAAAAAGTTAAGAACCATTTTAACTGACTTAAACTCAACGTATTCGCTTGATTTTTTGTTAGATAGATTGACAATAGGAGCAGTACAGAATGTATTTTTTCTTCTACATTTTTGTGTCTAAGATAGTTAAAAACAGTTAAGCATATTAGCCAATCATAAAGCCATGATTTCTCTTTCTCTCTTAATTTGCTAAAAAAAATTACAACAATTTGGCTTGGCAACTCCATAAACACTCAGAAGGAAAAACGTATTTTATTTGTTCATTCTATTCTTATTTCCATCTTTCTATGTACTTAAACGATTATTGCTGAAACTAATAAAATTTGGATATTTAAATAACGAGTGGTACTGTATTATTTTTCTTTAGATGCTTAAAAATAATATATTTTTTTAATTATTAATAACTTTGATTAAAGTTAAATTCACCTACAGCACAAAGTAAGTTTTTTATTTTTGGTTTATTTTGTGTGCGTTTTATTTTTGTTTTTCTTCATTGTTTTCATTATTTTTCTGTGCTTTAAATTACTGAACATACTGGAATGTTGGAATATGATGGAATGTTGGAATATGATGGAATGTTTATATTATTAGGCTAGCATATTCGTACATACATATGGGGTCTTTCTCAAAGAATAGGGAATAGAAACTTTTTTGTAACAAACGTTTTAATGGGGAGTCTAAAACTTTAGAGAAAAAGCGTTCAATGAAAAAATAAACGAATATTTTTGTTTTGGGCAATAATAATGAATATGAAGTGAAAACACTAGGAGCAAATATCTAATTACATTTAGTTCAAAAAGTGAACAACTTTTTTTAGATAGTTTGCTTAAAATCTATTCTTATTTATGCCGATAAATGAAATTTTAAATTCGTATTTAGTAGTTAAGAAAGTGGTTTAAGAGAGTGGTTTACCTTGGAGTCTATACATATGTATGTATATTTGAATATAGTTTTTAAATTGTGTTTTAAATTCATCAAACTTTAAATATTTTCATTCTATTCTCCACCTCTGTGCGTTAATGGTTGATTTTCAACCACTGGGCGAACACTAGTAAGAGTAAAATGGCGAGCGTAGAAGTACAAAAATTATTTTTCACAGCCCATCTGTGGGTATTTACACTCTGTAGCACTCAGAGTACAAGTAGCGTATGCTATGGGTCGTTTCCTTCCATCCGGCATGCGGTGGAATAAAACGGCACAAAAAACCTATTTTACTGACTGAAGGAGTCGCAATGTAGGATTATATGGTATAAGAACCTGTGGAGATATTAATGCATCCCTGATGTCAATGTGAGAACGTTCCGCTGCTTTTGTCCACTGAAAATTTTTGGCTGAGATCATATCACGAAGTGGTCTAATATGAGTGGACAGATTGGAAATGAACGAACCATAGTATGTAGCTTTTCCTAAAAAGAGCTGTAGCTCATCAGCATTTGTGGGCATTGCCTCTACGTGCCTATCAGCTTTATGAATTCCTAGGCAATCAATTCTGTTTAAAATTAACGCGAATAAGCATCTGTTATGTCAAGGTGGCAGAATAGTTTAGCCCCATTAATTTTACTAAATACATATGTATATGCTCGGTTTTAGACATAGGATGTTCATCCTACCAGTTATTCGAATTCTCCTGTCTTTCTTAGAGACGACGTGCGTTGTTGAGGCCCATTCTGAAAAGTCCACCCTCTTGTAAAAACCTGCACTAATCTTTTTATAAATTTCAGCCGCATATGCCTCCCTCCATGCAAACGGTATTTCCCTGGCTTTGGTAAATACTGGTCTCGCATCCTGTTTTAAATGTAGCTTAATAAGTGGAAAATTTAACTTACCAGCAGTATCACTGAACTGATTTAATACCTGCTGCATCATCTGAGATTCGTTTGAGGATAAATGTGGTGTAGCCATTTTAACGGTTTCTGCTGTGGAGAATATCTTGGTGAAATCAATCTCATGATCGAATTGCGAAATCCACTCTCTGCCAAATAAAGAATTCTAAGAATATTACCCTAAGAAACTAGGGGTCTAAAATCAAAACCTAGCTCCCGACGAGAGGCATTAAAATGCACGCTTTTCTAGCCAAATAAAAAAAGTAACATTTTAAAAATTTTCGCTTCCGAATTTGATGAAATTTTGTATGAATGATGCCTCCAGCATAACTACCATTAGTGCAAAATCTCGAATCACTAAAAGTTCTACTTTGCGAAATATAGCGAGTTTGTTAAATATTCCCATTTTGAAGTCGCTATATTTCGCAAACTATAACGTATGTAATGATTCAAAATTTCGCACTAACGGTAGTTATGCCAGAGGCATCACTCGTACAAAATTTTATGAAAATCGGAAGCGAATATTTTTAAAATGTTACGTTTGTTATTTGGCTGGAAATGTTTTTACCCATCGAATAGCTTGAATTTTGATGCCTCTTTGGCGGTAGCTAGGTTTTGATTTTAGACCCCTAGTTTCTTAGGGTAATATTCTTAGAATTTTGTGTAGATTTAATTTTTGCTATACGTCTGTCACGTCTATTTAAGCTTTAGATACAAAAATATCGAGCTTTTTTTCGATTTAATGGTAAGCGACAAAAATTAAAGTTTTCGGAAGAAGTTTTTTTTATAATATTCAAATGTGTTAAAAATTGTCGCTTACGATAAAAATTTTGGCATTTTGATCATTCTAAATTACTGGTATACCAATAAAATTTGAATTCTGATAAAAAAGTTAATTTTGTACTACATGTCGCTTACGATTTAATCGAAAATAAGGCTCGATATGTAGCACAATAAAAAAGCTATGTACTCGTATGTTCAACTTTTATTTATGATTTAAAAGCTTTTTGCTTTTCAGAAAGAAGTTGAAAATATTCTTTATTTCTGATCGAAAATTACTGTTGCCATCTCTTTTGGTAACATTTCCAAGTAGCTAAAAGTTTAGTTTTAATTTTATTGGAATTCGAGCATACATTTACATAATTTATCCATCGCATAAGAAAGTGGGTTTCAAAGTCTGTAGTAAAAAATACTATCTGATAACGAGAAGTAAATTAACTGTGGTATTCACTGTAAATGTTTAAGAATGAAAATTATTTTATCTTATCAGCTAAAATGTCTTTGTTTGAAATTGGTGAAAAAGTTTATACTATATCCATATACATACATATGTACATACATATGTAGATACATACATACTCGTATGTATGTACATAAGTACATAATATCATTTCAACAGTGCACTTTCCTATGGACTTATTGATTTTTATAAAAAAAAAAATGTATGCATGGCCAAAAAGCTAAAGCGACATATTTTTCGAACTTAATTTTTTTTACCAAAATCGATCAATTGCGATCGTAAATAATCGATTTTCATCAAAAATCTTTTTTAGCGGTTATGGCTCAATATTTGTTTTGAATGTGATCGACTCATATGTAACTAAAATAAAAAATAACACTGTACTATTGCATGTAAGTATGTAGATTTTTAGTTTTATTAATTTTCTAAGATATAAGATAAGATGTATTTTAAATCCTAATACTGAAAGTTAAGAAAATTGCTACTTTATAATTCATTGCAAAAATGATTTTAATCTATCGCAAAGTGGGGTTTTCGATGCCCAAAGTGTGAATTACATAATTTGTGGTGACTTCCTCTATAACTATAATTATATAATATAATTTTAATTTTTGTTTGGTCAAGTCCTTTTTTCGAAGTTAAGGAAACAATTGACGGGTGCAAGTGGAACTTCCCATACAAAGTAAATAATAATTAAAGAAGTAAAATTTATATATTTTTAACCGACTTCAAAAAAAGAGGAGGTTATATGTTCGTCATGTATGTATTTTTTTTATATGTCCACCGATTGCTCCGTCATTTGTAAAGCTTTTTTAAAAATCCTTCTGAGCACCCATACATCAAAAAGTCAATTTCGAAAAATATGTCAGTTACGTTATTTTCTTGACCGAGGTAGACTCTTTTTCTCTTTTTTTAATCTCTTAAAGTTGGTGTTAGAACTTTTTTTTTTCAACCATAAACATATGTAGACTTTGTTAATAACAAAATAAAACAAGTTCACTACAGCTACTTAGTTATAACTATATTCTACTGTACTAGGTTTTATATCAAGAAATGTGTAACTAAGAACGTCTGCAGAATTAAATGCATTTCATTCACTCCAGGTCGATTCAGACCCAGTGTAGAAGGAACAACCTAATAGTACGTTTCCACCGACTTTAAATCAATTAGGTTTAATTAAATCACTTCAAAGTGTTTCCACCGAGCTTTTGAATGATTTGTTGTTCGAATTTCGTATTCTATATATGCGACAACATTATAAGGTGGGCGCAGCAGCTGTAATGTGAATTTTATTTACATGTGGTTGACATTTAAAATTCATTAAATATTCATTAAGGTCATTTCTTCGAAATTGTCAATCACTATTGATGGATGACCCAGGGATGGAGTTTGTAATTTTAAAAGCTACGCAGGGTTGCATACATAAATCGAGTTGGAAAAATATTATTTTCGGCATATAAATCAACCACTTTGAGGTGATTTATCCATATGCAAAATGTATGGTAAATCATGTATAAATTAACACGATTTCCACAAATCATCATGATTTGTCTGAATCATGCCGGTGGAAACATACTATAAAAAAATTTCTTTATCTGTCTGTTATCACTGTGTAGTAACTAACTGGTATGGTATTTTGTAGACGTTTAATAATTGTTTTTGGTGATATTTCTTAGTTTCGAGGTCAATATTGAAACAATCACGTACGAATACTTTCATAGTAACATATAATATACTAGGGTGATCGACTCGGGCTTTCAATCGGTTTTAAAACCCGGGTTTTCACAATACGGTCGTCGGTTTTTTCAAAATGTTGACTTTTCGAATGTCGAAGAGTCCGGCTCAGTCGAATACTTCTCGATTTGTAGATTTTGCAATAGTATTACATAGTTTTAAAACTTAGACGAACATTTTCTGTTGATTTTCCTAAGAATATATTCTTTCAGTGTAAAAGTTCTAGCCGTTGTTTCGCTTATGGCAACACTTACTGCAACATGAAATTAAAGCGATGTTATGAGGTCGTAGCAGAGGCGAATTACATAAGTACAGTGGATGTCAATAAAAAGTGTTCACATGTGGCAAAAAACTGTTGATACTATACAAATGACGCAAATATGTAACAAACAAGCATAAAGATATCTTAGGTTTGATCCCGTACTTTTTGGGCAAAGTTCGGTAAAATGAGAACAAGCTATAGTTTCTCTTAATAATACAAAAAATTTACAAAAGTACGGGAACCGGGAACAAGAAAAACCAAAAATGTTTACCAAAAGCCAAAGCACAAGCAGATACATACTTACACACATACACACGCATGCGTTTACTTACATGTTGTGGCATAACTAGAACGTTTTGTTTCTTAATTTTACATAAAAACTGATAAAACTTAGTTCACCGCTTGTTTATAAACCTTTTTGATACAACTTTGCAATGTTTTTAGTGTTTAGGACAATTTAATTTTACTTTGTTATTGGTTATTTTTCAAACAGCTGATTCGTTTTTCGGCTTGCCCAAACTAGCCCAAAGAAAAATTACGGGCTGTTTCGTGCAAGAAGAAGAAGAACATTACTCTCTCAAAAGCTCCCTTTCTTGTCCAAACTTTGAGTACGGGAACAGTTTTCGGTAAAATTGGTGTCCCGCGGGCTCCCAATGGGGAGTACGGGATCAAACCTCTTATGTTGTTCAAGAAGACTATGTTGCAACATAAATTTTTGCGGTCATTAGACATTTGTTCTGTAACTGGTTCATGGAAAAACAAAACCATTTTGATAATTTTGAGTTGTGACTGTTTATGATTTAGTGTGCGATATGTGCTTTACATATGTATGTGTATGAAGTTATTTTTTATGTTTTACCTTTAATTTTTATAGTATTTACATGAACTGCTTACTGTTTCTTTTTCAATAAAGAAATTTAAAATCAAAACTTTTGTATAATAGTTTTCCGACTATAGAACCGATTGACCGGTTTCTCCTGAATTTTAAAAACCGAAACCGGGTTTTTCATAATTTCAAATATTCGAACTACTCGAAACCCCGTTTCTGGAAAATGTCGAATAATCGATCACCCTAATACATACATATACCCCCCTGTTCTGAAAATCACGGTGATTTCAAATCACGTGATTTCAAAAGTAAACTATTAATAGCTGCCTTGGTAATGAGATTTTATTGCGTTTTAAGTTTTTTTCATTTATAATAGCATATTTTCTTCCAACTTCCAAAGCTATAAAACGTAAAATTTACAAAAGCAATGATTTAGATTTTATTAATTTTTAGAAATCACCGTGATTTGGCATGTCATGATTTGCAGAACAGGCCTGATAAACATGTGTGTATGTATGTACACATACATATATTCTTAATTTAACTGGGTTAAATAAATACAATTTTATACAGATTTGTACTGTGCTTAGAAAAAAGTATGCCAAGAATATTGTAAGCAATGACATAAAAACGAATTGAAACAAATTGGAATGAATACACACGTCATTATTTCAATATTATCTTGGAATGATAATTTTAACGTTTCCATTAGTAAATAGCAATTATGAATACACTTTGGGGAAAAAATACAGCGCAACGGAATGAAACATGCAGGTAATAAATGCATAAAAACGTAAAGAATACAAAATAATAGATAAAAATACAGCCAGCAGATAATATCCCAGCAAAAAAAAAACATGACAATCATGTGTTGAATCATGGGTTCAAATGATGACGCATTGGTTCGATTTAGGTGAAACATGCATGATTTTTACATTAGCTTGTCATTGGAGATCATGTGTTTGTGCGAGAATTTAAATACTTTGATATCCATTCAAATCAATGAATTAACCCATGCAAGTTCCCTGATTCGATGATGTTTTTCACGTAAATACAAAGCAAAAAAAAAAAATTAATTAAAACTTTTGTCGCATGATACGAACCGTGCTGTTCTCACTCTGAAGGCACACTCTCTACCACTAAGCTACTGTACTCTTGTTATATTTTGGAGATTAAACTTGTTTTATGAAAATGTAGAAATGTGATGATTTAATTCCGTTTTGCGCGGCTTTTTCGCTGGGTATTTATTTCAATATAATTCAAGAAAGCATGAAACATTATTTCATTTTGAACGCGTTCATTTATTTTTTGCTGGGATACTAGTTTGAATCTCTCCGCAAAACACAAATTTTAGAGAAGAAGGTTTCCTCAGGAAATTAAAGTTATTTCTTTAGTTTTATTTATTCCTCAGAAAATAACAGTTATTTCTTGATTTTTATATTTACCCTGCAGGAAATGGAACTTACACAAGACTAGCCATGTGACCGATCTCCAAGTGATAGGGACCAGTCAGAGTTCTAACACTTCCTATGAAGTGTACCAGTCACTTTGCCATGGGAATGTCCTAGGATGGGGTTAATTGATACTTTGTATGCACCTTGTGACTTAACACTGAAATATCTTATAGGGACCTATTCCGTGTAGAATAATATAAATTATATATAAATATCATTCCGACATTTATGTAACTGTAACAACGCAAACTTGAATTTTTTTTTATTATTTTTATTTTTCATTAAAAAAATATTTATATTCAAACTATCAACCTACAGTGGCAGGCTTGCACACTACCCACCCGATCATAGGGGCACTCATATTTCAAAAGTATAAATACGTACCAGTTAGGTTAATATCTAAGTATAGTTACCCGACTTGTTCCAGAGTGACTTGGCAGTATATTTATATTGATTCATTGTTTAATCTTCATAGTGAACAGATGTCCCAGCGAAGTCTTTCTTATATGTTGTATATACATATGTACATATGTACACACTAAACAAAAAATATATTCGTAATATATACACGCGTAATATTAGTAATAGTATCCTATTGAACTATGGATGAAGTTATAGGCCTTTCACACACGAGAACAATTGTGCTGGCATAACATGCCAGTTTGTTGGTGAGAGAGGCAAAGAGAGGGGTTTCGAGTTTGGCATAATTTTTCAACCAGCTACAACCCAGCATCACCAGCACAAATCAATCAATTTTTTAATATTTATTAAAAGAACGGATACGTAAAAAAAATTTTTTTAATTCAGAAGTAAACAATAAAAAACTGAAACTTAACAAAAATGTGTATAAAAATTCAGTATAAAAAATCAAAAATAACATAAAAAAATATTAAATATTGCGTTCATAAGGGTACATTCGTATATTAGACTTGTTAGAGATCGGTTATTCTAAATAAAACACACACAAAAATATTAAAGACAACAAAGGAAAAATTAATGTTACTATATCGTCGGTTGATTTCTAGTTTGCTGCAGACATAATGTATTTTGAATAGACTGTGCCACAAACCAGAAACCAACCATATAGTGAAACATTGGCATTTTTAAATTGTACCAAGTAACCCGCGGTAGTACCATGGTACCAACGACGTCAAAAATGTACCATAAAAAGTACAATTGTACCATGATTTCCATCCGTGGGTAACATTTACGCTATGAAGAGAGAGAGAGAGATAGACAGAGAGAGTTGTTCCTCAACAATCAAAAGTGAAATACCTTGGAATAGACCTTGATCGTCGGCTTACATGGAAACATTACTCTAAGCTAACACAAATGAAACTTAAATTAACTCAGACACATTGGATGGTAAACTTTTAATATACTTTTAAAACCTTTATGGTACTACGGAATTCAGTTACGGATAACCTGCCCAGACATCCCCCTTCTGAAATTTTCAATCTCTTATTCGAATTTTATTAAAATGTAAGTGATGAAAATGCAATCCAAATATTTTTTAAGTGTATTATTGCTTAACTATCCAAATCCCTGTGTTGCTTCGTTACACCCTTTTTGAGATGAAGTGTCACGCTTGCAGTGCAGCTAAATTGGTGGAATACAATTCTCATTATTAACATGTCATGAAGATTTTCAAAATTATCACTGCATTATTTTCGGTCGGAATCGGAAGTTTGCGCTTGTATATATTTATAATCCTTGACACAAACCTTGCGCTTTAACAGAGCTCTGTTATAATGCATTTCGAAAGGACTTTTGCAGTAAATGAGGCAACCGAGACGGAAAAAAGTAATGCAAATTTATTGACAAGGTGCTCCTCCTCCTTTATTATTGACCATGAATCTATTTCGAAAGGACTTTTGCAGTAAATGAGGCAACCGAGACGGAAAAAAGTAATGCAAATTTATTGACAAGGTGCACCTCCTTCATTATTATTGACCATGAATCTATTTCTAGATATTGCCAAGTTTTCAACTTGGCATTTTCTGAAGGATACGCACTTTTTTTGGGAGTCAATGCTGGCGGATAATATTGGTCATAAATTCATGTCTAAGTGGTCCTCTAAAAACGTGCATACTCAGAATTTCTTGCAGTTCGAGTTTTTAGGATTTCTTCAAAAAACTTTAAATTTGCCCTACCTACATATTTATATTAACATTTTCTAATGTTAGAAAATGTTAAAACTGTATCTTAAGTACATCCCGCTTTCTCAAATACATATATTTATTTTTAAATCCCGCTTTTTGAGATATATTCTTCAAAATCCCGCTTTTTGATGGGTCATGTCCCGCTTTTTGCCACATCTGGCCAGGTTAGCTATGAGGCACTGCTTCAGCTTTCAATGTAGAGAAAATTCAACGAAAAAAAGATATATTTATACTATTTGATAGGTCCTGGATTCAGTTACATCAAACATGTTCAAGAAAAAGTTGAATAGGTAACCATTTACACGATATGTCTTCTTTTCACCATACACTACTCCCTAATTTTGTCAACACTCCCATTTTCTCAAGTCATAGGACGAGTACGCTTGGTTCAATTGTCACCAAATTTTCTGCAGGGTTGCTTATACCCTGTTTCTACAAGTCTGGCAGGCTTTTCGTCTAGAAAAATTTTATGAAAATCACTTAAAAATGTGAGTGCTTTTCATAAAAATTTTATACTCAAGCCAACCGTTCGTGTTGTGGAAATCGGGGATTAGAAAATATAACTGCCAGCTTATAGAAGCCATGTAAAAATTCTCGTCTGTCTATTTATGTATATTGAAAACATATATTGTATTTTAATATACATACGTACATTTTTTTTTTTTTTTTTTTAATACATGATTTTTTTTATTTATTGTATCTTCATATATGAACTAACAATAAGTATTCAAATCTTAAATATAAAAATATAATTAGGCCCGACCAGTGTCGGACATAAGCTTAGTAGTAGTTATATATAATACATACATAAGTATTTATAATCAAAAGGAAAAAAAAAATTATAAAAAATAAAAGAATTTTCAGGAAGTCCCATCTGAAGTGCTGTGAATAAGAGCCCTTGTATCCCTCTTTTTTAGGCAGATGTGTCCAGTAAAGTTCAAAATATTACGGGCAAGCGGATTAGGATGTGACTCGAGTTTTGTTAAATATTTTCCAGCGTTTTTTTGCAATTTCTTCAGTCACTAGTGGCATATTTAAGTCACGATGTATATTTGAATTTTTTATGTACCATGGAGCCGATGTTATTAACCGTAAAATATTGTTTTGCCTTCGTTGGATTCTCTCGACATTAGAAGCTGAAGCAGTACCCCATAGCTGAATTCCGTAGCACCATATAGGTTTTAAGAGCGACTTGTATATTAAAAGTTTACAATCTAGGGTGAGGGTTGAGTTTCTACCAACCAGCCAATGTATCTGAGTTAGTTTAAGTTTCATTTGCGTTAGCTTGGAGTCAATGTGGTATTTCCATGTGAGCCTTCGATCAAGATGTATACCAAGGTATTTCACATGTAAGTTTTGAGGAACAATTTGATTATTGATTGTAACGGGGGAACAACTGTCTTTTCTTAAGGTAAATGTTACCTGAGCACACTTCTGTTCGTTTACCTTTATTCTCCACATGTTTAACCATAGTTCTAGCTGAGTAATATGTTGCTGAAGATATCGGGAAGCCTCGTGTGGGTTTTCGTGCATACTAAGGCAGGCTGTATCATCGGCAAACGTAGATGTATGGATATTGCTGCTCAAGGGCATATCACAAGTATAAATCAAATATAAAACTGGCCCCAGTATACTCCCCTGTGGCACACCGGATGAGATTATTTCAGGCGTACTCATAAAGTATCCTTCCACAACAGTGAACTTCCGGGCAATAATGTAACTTTCCAGCAGATTTAGAATATTTATTGGTAGGTAAGTCTTTAATTTTAAAATTAGGCCTTCATGCCACACTTTATCAAATGCCTGAGAAACGTCAATGAACAGCGCAGAGCAATACTTTTTTTCTTCAAAAGTTTTTCTTATAAATTGAACCAATCTATGAGTTTGTTCAATGGTGCTATGCTGACTTCTAAATCCAAATTGATGATCCGGTATGCACTCATTATCAGTTAGAATTGGGGACAATTTTATCATGAGTAACTTTTCAAAGAGCTTTGACATTGTTGACAGTAAACTTATTGGCCTATATGACTCAGCTTTGGTAAGATCTTTGCCCGGCTTTGGAATCATTTTAACCTTGGCAAGCTTCCAGCTGTTTGGAAAATACTTCAGTCGTAAAATAGCGTTTAAAATGAATAACAGGATTCTAATAGCTATACGAGGCAACTTCATCAACATCTGGTTACTAATTCCATCAATACCCGGGGCTTTTTTCGGGTTGAGTTCTGCAATTATTTTTTGTACATCACGCGTCTTAAATTTTATTGGTCGAGGGGGTAGCGCTACTACATTTGGCAAATCAACAGCACCAGAACACGTGTTTGGGGTGAATACGGATTTTAAATGCTCACCAAATATTTTACCTTTTTCAGTATCGCTTCTTGCCCAACCTCCTGTAGATGTGCGCAGAGGTGGTTTAAACTCAACTGGTGTTTTAAGCTTTCTAGCAGCGCGCCACAAAGAGTAATTAGATGCTGGTGTGACATCAAGACCTTCCAAATAATTTTTAAGAGATGCAGTTTTTTCAAATGCAAGCAACTCTTGGAGTCGTTTAGTACACTCTTTAAATCTGATTTTAAGTTGGGGTGATCTGTGCTGTTGCCATTCTCTTCTAGCTCTTCTTTTTTCACTTACGAGACGTTCAATATCCGTAGAATAAATTTTATTTATCCTAGTCTGCGGATGGGCGGTAGTGGCATGCTCAGCAGCCTGTTTAATATTTTCATTAAGGATGGCAATGTTAGATTCAATATCATCATGTGTTCTTAGCGTAATATTTTCCGTGCAATGACTACTAAGATATTTTTTAAATCGCAGCCAATTAACACGATTTATCAAATTCGCATATGGGTGAGGTAAATCACTTCCTAACGGGCTACAAATTGTAACGATCGTGGGAGAGTGATCGGACGAGAGATCTAGAGAAGCTTCAATTTGAATTAAATCCCTAGAGATATTTTTCATAACGCCAAAATCTATTACATCCGGAATTTTTCGTATGTCAGTAGGCCAATAAGTGGGCTCCCCACTCGAAATGACATCCAAGCCCATTTTGGAAATTGTATTGAACAACGCTCGACCTCTGGGTGTAATAAGACGCGAACCCCAGAACGTGTGCTTAGCATTATAGTCGCCAGCTGCTACGAAACAAGGGCCCAGAGATTTGTAAAAATCCTCGTATTGATCCTCAGTAATTGCGAATCTAGGAGGAGAGTAAATTGATGATATGACAAAATTAGTGCAAAAATTTTCGACACAAATATTCGTTGCTTGTAAATGTTCTTCACAAATGTTGTCAATAAAATAATGCTTGAGTCTTGACTTTATTAAAATTGCTGATCCACCGCATGCTCTTCCTCTCGGGTCCTTTGAATCATATAAGGTGTAGCCATAAATTTTAAAAAGGCATACGTACATACATACATAAATAGGCAGACGAGAATTTTTACATGGCTTCTATAAACTGGCAGCAAGTTATTTTTTTAGTTTTATTTTCTAAGCAAGAAATAAACTCAAGAAATAATTATTAAAAAGTAATTTTTAGAATAAATCTTGTAACCGTTGCGGCGTTCCTGCTATTCACAATTTTTTTTAAGGAAATAATTAAATGTTTTCTCTTTCAATGCATTTATTTCTTTTCTATTAATTTCAGTATGTGTGTGTTTGTCATTTCTTTATTTATTTATTTCCTTTGCAGTATTCTGAGTATTTAATTTTATTCTTTGTTTATGTTACTCATGCAACGATTTAGTGCGCATTTCTCTATTGTTGCGTTTGTTAATTCGATTTAATTTTGTCTTTATTTATTTTATTAACAATTATATGTACATATACATACATACATACATATATACATATGTACCTACATACATACATATGTACGTAAAATAATATCTTGTATATAAAATTAATAAATGGAATTATTTTTGTAAGTCAGAAATGTTTTTGAATCTTTCTTTAATATCTGCATATGTATGTATGTACATATCGCTTATTTACTGAAATAACGTCGTAACTCAAAAAATTTAATTTTTGAGTCAATGATATAGAATTAACCCCCCCTATCGTTCTTTATATTGTGTAAAAATTTCATATAAATATCTTGTTTACTCAACTCTTGAAAGTTTAGTAGCAATTTGAAATAAGTTACATTTAATTCATAAAGAGATTATATGTAGTTAATGTATTGAGACTTTTGTAAAATAATAGGGTATACAAGATAAATAACAAATTTGAAACATTTAAGATTATAATGTAATGTCTTAAAAATTCTGACATGATAAATACAGTACCGAACTTAACTGAAAACGTATAAATTTTTAAATAGATTTAAAATATATAACGCATTTGCTCCCGATGCTAACAGTTTCGTGAGTGTATGCCTCTAAAAAATATTCGTAAACTTTATATTAAGATTTAAAAACTACTATTTAAAAAATAATGCAAAAATACAAACATATAAAAATCCAAATATATACATATAGGTATGTACATATGTAGTTACAATTAACCTCTGTGTGAACACGGATAAGTTTTATTAAAGAAATCCGCAGACGAATTAGCGAAAACAATCAATTCATTCTGCAAAGCAAGGGGAGAAAGGTAGTGAGTATTTGTCGAACCCAGTTTTGCATAAACTCGTTATAAGTTACTGATTTTTATTAAAACAACTACGGGGTGTTTTGATATATTTTTATAATAATTTAGAATTGATAATGTAAATGCGAAGATTTGCCGAAAAAAAAATTAAATTTCGTAATTCTTTAATCCTGAAAAATTTCGGATTTCGGGGAATTTATACAACGAAAAATCGCGGGATATCCGGGATTGGTATATATCTATGTATGTATGTACATATGTATGTACATACGCTTTTATGTAGTATGTATGAATGACGTTTTTATAACGAACTAAAAAGTGGGAAATTATTTTGTTTTTATTCTAAACAGATTTGAAACGAATAACGACTTATACATTTTTCCATATTGTCCTGCAAGTTTTTGTGTTTGCAGTGTTGCTATTGTTTTTAAGGCTTTTTTAATATATAATTTTTTTCTTACAGATTTGCTAAAATGTCCAAGTACTCAGGTAAAAAATGTCGGCTACTTTCTATGATGGTGTTGACCATATTCTTCTTTTTTGTCGAAATTGTGGTTGGGTATGTAACAAATTCAATGGCGTTGGTAGCTGACAGTTTTCATATGTTGGGCGATATAGCCGCTTTACTGATATCATTTTTATCAGTTAAGGTAAGTCTAATTATTTAATAATTTCATGAGGGTGCTTGTTATGTTGTGAGGCTTGACTTGTTATTTTTTAATCCGGTATGTCACAAACTTGATTTTAGTTTTGCAAACATAAAATACGGATGGAAAAAATTTGTATGTGGAATGTTTTTAGTCGGACACGAAAACTCTGAACCTTTCTAATTGTTATGGAAGTGAAATGCGATTGTAGTAGTTCCTTCAAAACTTTCTTTTGTTACAAGTCTCACAATATCAATAAGTAATTAATTACCTCCGTATCATTATGATTTTTTTTAATAATTGACTTCTACGTGTGCTTGTTTTCAGATGTCCCCAAAAAAATGGTCGAAAAACACATTTGGTTGGGCACGTGCTGAAGTATTAGGAGCTTTAGTCAACGCAGTATTTTTGGTTGCATTATGCTTTAGTATTACAATAGAAGCGTTTAAAAGGTAGTTTAATTAATAATAATTATTACTTAATTTCTACATTATATAAAGTGCGTTTACTCGAAATTTAGGTATGAATTGGCAGTTGGTCCATTTTGCAGATGTAAATAGGAGATAAATTAAATGTCTTTAAAAAATTTACTTTTAATGAAACCAGAAATGTCTGGTCCGCGAGGGTTACGAAGAGAACGTGATTTGCTATAAATCTTCCTCGATTCCTAGATTTAAGATGAAGAGGAGGACAAAACTACCGAACATCTTCGAACGGTTGCTTGTAAAATAAAGACAGTGCAGATAGTTAGGGAAAATTTATCAATTAATTTAAAGGACCCAAATGAACTATTTTTAGGGCTGCTAATTCAACCTAACTTAACCTATAAATCTTTGAATTATTTTGGTAAACTTTTTTTTATCTCATTTGCTTCTCTACACCTCCTATTAAGAAATAAAAAAATCCATTCAAACTACATAATTACATGAAATATTTCTACCATATAAAATTTTCCTTATAAATCTTTTACGAATCAGAAATGATTTTTATGAATAAAGTGATTTTCATAATCAATGAAACATTTTGTTTTTCCAGATTTATAGAGGAAGAAACTATACATGAACCAGAACTTTTAGTTACCGTAGGAGTATTAGGTTTAGTTGTAAATGCGGTGGGCTTGTGTTTGCTTTATGGTAAGTTATGATATATATAAAAATTATTCCATAACTATTTTAATTCCTTTTTTATACAGAGCACGGTGGCCATCATGGTCATTCACATGGTGGAGGCTTAAGGCGAAATCATAGTAGACTTACTGAATTAGCTAATGTAGATGAAGGAGAAAATCCTGACGAATTTGTTTACGAAAAACAGGTAAAATAATAAATATTATATATGTATGTATGTATATGCAAAAATATTTCAATAATATAACTTGAAACAAAAAATTTTTAAAGCAGGAAAAACCAATTAAAAAATCAAGTCATGGCCACAGTCACGATCCAGGTTCTATGAATATGCGTGGGGCATTTTTGCATGTGTTGAGTGATGCTTTAGGAAGTGTCATTGTAGTAATAAGTGCGTTGGTAGGTATACTTTTTGCTGCTACACAGTTATTGGCTATAAATAATATTTCTTTCATTTCTTAAGGTTGTTTGGTTGACCGAATGGAAGTATCGTTTTTATATGGATCCTGCTTTATCAATCGTTTTAGTTATTTTAATATTACATTCAGTTTGGCCGTTATTGCGAGAATCTGCATTAATATTGCTGCAAACCGTTCCAACCCATATACAAGTAAGTTCATTTTCTAATATATGTATATTCGATTTTGCTACTAAAATAAATAGTTGGATTTAATATAAAGTTACAATTAGTTATTTTCCTTGTTATATATCGTCACCTTAAATGCAAACGGACGTAACTACATTATTATATTTTTTACAGGAGAAACAAAACACGTTATAAAACCAATAACAATAAAGTGTTCTTGAGAATTGAATTCGAAATTTACTTGTAATTAGTATGGATACTTATGTATATGCTTTCAACTATTTATTTCCTTTTTATATATATTTAAGTTTTTATGTTAATTACGTTCCTTACAATAAAAAAATGGATGCATTCGTAATTACGTCCGTTTGAATTTTTTTAATAAAGTCGTAATTTTTGATCGCAGAGGTATATACATATATTTGCGGGAACATGTAGTGTGATAAAATTAACTAACCATAATCAATCAAAAGCTCGATATCGAATTTTTGTGTAGTTACGCCCGTTTGCATTTAAGGTGACGATATGTATGTGTTTATTATTTTAATTGAATTGAATGAATTTTTAATTTTAACAAATCTTATTGCCTACTTAAATTTCTTATTTATTGAAGGTTGATGCTATACAAAAACGTTTATTGGAAAAGGTTGATGGTGTTTTGGCAGTGCATGAATTTCATGTCTGGCAATTAGCTGGCGATCGTATTATAGCTTCGGCACACATAAGGTAATAATTTGTAATAAAAAAATTCAAAATTGCCGAAAAATTTAGTTTTTCCATTTGATAGAAAAAATTAAGTTAGGTTTTATTATTTAGATATGCAAATGTGCAATATCCTTTGAATTTGCGCTATTGAATTTGGAATTGATTTAAAAAAAAAATTATTTTAAATTCCCCAAACTATTTTCAAAGTCAAAAGCTGAAAATTGTGATAAAAGAGCTCCTATACACGCAGGCTTGACTTTTATCCCACCCTGTATAACATTGGAAGTAATTAACAGTAATCATTGATTTTTTAGATGTCACAACTTATCTGAATATATGAAAATCGCTGAAAAGGTAAAAGAGTTCTTTCATAATGAAGGCATACATTCAACAACTATACAGCCAGAATTTGTTGATATGGATGGAGCTTGCATCGTGTCAGAGGGTACATCCAGCCTCAATATGAGTAGTTCAGACTGTTGCGCTTTAGATTGTCCACCCTCCACAGATAACGGCTGTGTCAAAGCGACATGTTGTCAGAACAATAACAAAGTGGTTAGTGGTAGATACTTTAAAAGTTATGTAAATATTAATAAATATGTTTATTTTCAAAATAGAATCAGCTACCTTCACCTAATAGTTCGCCATATTTGTGTCGTCAGCGAAATTCAACCCGAACTACAAATGATCTTGAATCCGGATCATTATTGGATCCTGTAAATGGTACGGGTGGTGGTTCTCTTGGTACTGTGGGTAGTGGCGGATCAACGGTAAAAGAAAGTAACGGAGAGGTTGTGTGACAACATTCGTTTCATACAACACGAAGTAACATACCAGCAATGGCACAGGAAACCGATCACTTACATAAAACATCTTCAACAAAAAATATTGATCATCAGCAGATTAAAGAAGCGATGGAAAAAAATAATCACAATAGTAGTCATAAGCTTAATTTTAAAATAGAACAACATCCATCGACAGCAGTCACAACCGGAACATCAAGAGCGTCGACATTATTGTCATCATCATTTGGTTTAGACGTTAACAAGGAAGATGATTTTATAACTATTAAAAGCAGTGAAGACTTTATAAATCAAAAAAAAGAAAATCATGCACACAAAACGAAGAACATAGATAAGGATAAACAGAAAGAAACAAACATAAATGATTACTTTACGCTGCCTCCCAAATCGATGTTGTCCCCTACAACAACGCGTGATATTTATGAAAATGGACTTAAAACAGCGGCTTCTACGCACTACCACCAATCAGTATCGTCACCAAAGTTATCATCAGTCTCACAGCCTGTTACAACAACGACTGCAACATCTCAAAGGTGTCTTGATTTAAAGCTTGAAGCCGAGCAACAAAACCATGAGCAAATTGAGCTCAACAAAGCCTCTTTACGACAAGGTGATGAAATAGCTTTGTAATCCGGTCCTTTTTTGTTCTACTCTTAATTTTTGTTTTGTACAATAAAATGACTTGCATATGGATGTAGAGACATGTAAATACATCCACACATATGTATGTATGTAGATTTATAGTATATTTTATTTTGTTTCTATTGAGACATAATTTCTTGTCATTTACATATACAGAAATTGATATACACAAATTGACCAATAAATTTAAAATTTGTTTGTTTTATTTATTTAATTTTGTATGATCAAAACACAAAAAGAAAGCTTTTCTTTAAATAAAGTAAATTTTCCAACTTTGTGTAGTGCACATTTTACTACAATTACATAATTATCAATAGCAAAAAGTACTAAATTGTTTTGTTAACTCTATTTATTATATGTAGGTAAAATAAAGAAACAAAAAAAAAATCAATTTAATTGTTACTACAAACCAAAATTTGTTTTTTTTTATATTTAAAGTAAAAATTCATTTTAAGAAATGAAGTTTCCGTTTTGTTTATAATAATAATTTGCTAGTATAAATTTAAATTAATTTCATGCGTTAATATAAATATTGTATGTATATAATTTATATGTATTAAAATAGAAAGAAGTATAGAAAATATTTTTAAAATTAATTGAATTTTTTAAATTTTTCGTTGTTTTGTTTTCTTGACTGTTTTTTACTTTCTTCCTCTTATGTGAAACATATTTTTTTTATATAAATACATACATATGTATATGTATGTATATTTTTGTTGAGATACCTATTTTAGCTCATAAATAATCTACATATGATAAACCTTGGTTTTTAATTTGTAAAAAACCCCATTTGGTAGAAAGAAAAAGGAATATTAAATAAATGATTTGATTAAAACAAAAATTGTGTTTTAAATTTTAGTTCAACATGATGACAGTAAAAATCTTTTAATTTGTCTTATAAATTTCGATTGATAATTATCCGTTTCGTTTCATTTAATTTATTTATAAAATATGCAATATGCACAGGCCAATAATAAATACATACATATGTATGTATGTATATTACATAATAGCAGTAATATCACCCAAGTATCTATCTATATAATTAATAGGCGAACACGTTTCTTGTAATCCCTTTTACGCCGGAACTACTGCACCGATTTTGGAAAGATTTATATCATTTTAAAGGAATTTCTGCGCAGATGTGCAGAATCTATATTTTATTGAAATCGGTTTAGTATTTTGGGAGCTATAAGCGTTTAAAGTTGCTACTACTACATGCAAACATAGTACACGCTCATTTGTTAGTTTACACTGTGTGTGTGTGTGTGTTTGTGTACTATTTTTCATGCTATTCTATATTTTTTCTTATTTGTTATTGTATGAAAGCCATAAAACCAGGGTGGCCGATGACATTTTTCAAAAAGTTGCACCAAATAGGGAATTTATCAAAAAAAGGGGCAAAATTAAAAAAAGACGTGAAAACTACACTAATTTTTTTATTTTTAATGTATTATTATATAATTCACTCTAAAAAAAGGGGAAAAAAGTGGCAAGGCAGTCGAAAAAGTGGCAATTTGCCCCTTTAGTCGGTCAAACGGTCACGCTGCATAAAACTTATAGGACGAGAGTTCAATAAATTGAATAAGGTTTAATAAAGAGATTTTGTTTCTGTTTAGAATGCGGACGATTCTATCGTCCGTTTGGTATATCTAGTATAAAATAATAAGAGAAAAAACTAATAATATTAATAACAATTATAAAAAATATGCAATTCAAAAACTTTTAGACTTAGTCATTCAGGGAATAAAATTCCGCGAGAAATTTCACGCTTTTCCAATTAGAATTTTTTGTTTCTCCTATTTCTTGCTATTGTTCGAAAGTGTTCCCCGGGAAAAATTCTTGCGGAATTTTATTCATGATGGCCTTCTGCTGAGAATAGTTAAAAAGAAAACAAATCTAGTAAATTAAATAATAGGTCCCATTAGTGGTAAAAACCAAGACAGCAGGTTAGAGTTAAAAAAATTGCAAAAGTTTTAAATGAAAAATATTCGAAGAGAAAATATCTAAAGAAAAATCTTAAACGATTTAAAAATAAATGATGAAGAAATTTTCGGTATAAATAACAGGATTTATCGTAGAACGAGAAAACGTGAATAATCTGTATAATGTTAGAGGTGTACAACTCTTAATAATCTTGTAAAATAGAACTAGATTACAAATCAAAAGTTGAGCAACAAAAGCGGATGTGTGTAAAATCAGACTGGGAATAACTTCCTCTTTTTAATGTATCCCAAATTATTTCAAACTATGTTAAACTTATATACGGTATAGTAAGGATAATACACTTGTATACAGGGCAATCATGAATAATATTCACCGGGAAAAATGTCTCGCGGAATTTTATTCATGATTGCCCTCATAGTCTAAATAAATTTTCATTTATTACTTGAATTTAAATCACAAGCAGAAATCATTTTTCCTCAAAAAATAAATAAAAAACATCACAGCAAAAAAAATTTGTTTGCCAGTAAATTCAGCATCATCAATTCAAAAATCCCATTTTTTGAATTATGACGTTTTAGTAAATGAGTGAAATGTGCATACATGTCAAAATGAGTTGCTCTGAAAATGCTTACGTATTAAAGTAGAAAATAGTATTTAAGAATTAAATGTTATTGATGGCGGTATATGTGTGTATGTATAAACTATTCTCTTGAAAGTGTTCGGGAGTTAAGTAAAAGTTATGAGAGAACGAGGGTTTTAAATAAATACAGTATTTATAAACACACGCAGATGTGATGTCTCGCAGGATTTATATTTAATGTTTGCATCTATTGTCGTTCTCTACTCAACTCAATTTGGTCGCCTAAGAGTCTAACCAATCTTAAAACAACGAAATTATTTTTTAGTATTGTGAATCATAACAAACTTCTACTTGAAATTGTTATGTCACAAGACAACTATAAACTCAACAGTTATTTACTAAGTTGTGAATAGTAATACCAATGTGAAAGTTGAGTTTACTTTCAGACGATCAAACTGAGTTGAGTTAAGAACGACAATAGATTTAATAAAAACAACCATTATGAAATGTAACTTGGCTCTTAATTTATTTACATATTTACTTGTACATTTAAATTTTAACTAGAATTTATATACATATTTACATATAAAATTTCTATACTTTTCAAACTTAAAATGATTTCCATTTTAAATTTTTCTCGTATGTTAAACCTTAAATTTTAACCACCGACCAAAAAAGCGGTGTTATAAGTTTGTAGTATGTGTATGTGTATCTGTACGAGTCAACGTACAGACCAAACGGCTGAACCGATTTTGATTTAGTTTTTTCTGTTTGAAAGGTGACTTGATCGAGAATGTTCTTAGATATGTTTAATAAAAAATGCTCCAGCCGTTTAGAAGATATCATATATTTTCTAGATGAACTCGGGGGTTTTTAAAATTTTTAATTTTTGTTATTGTTTCATTATAACCAAGGAGCTTAATATTTAGACAAAAATTTACAATATACGGCCATGTTCTGTAAACCGAATCCGAGTAAATTTCTCGTTTTCCAAAAATAAATAATGGCCCTATTGATGTGTTTTAAATCATATATCCTTAATTAATTTCAGATATGATATTTCAAGCTCTAAAAAATAGAAAACTACAAAAAAGTCTGAAAAAAATTCGCTATTAGTGGACTTAATTTTTCTAAATCGAGCGTTTTTAAATCGACTCGATTTACAGAACAGGCAGGATAGTAAAGTTTCAGTCTTAATCCCATAAAATATTTATATTTATAAAGAATTCAACAAATGCTATAATTTGATATCAATGTTTTCATCGGTAGTCTCTTCAACAATTGCTTCATCCCAGGGTCCGTGAATATTGTGCTTATGTCTCTGCTGTATCACGAAAATGCAAGGACACAAAATATTAACGAACGATGTCACAGAAATGTAAATCCATAAAACATTGGTGGATATAATATAAAGGCAGTAACAGTTTGTTCCAAATACAGGAATCAACATATACGATTGCCAATATTCCTCGATAACTATAGGATATAAAACAAAAAATATCGCAGCCTCTACTAATAAAACAAAAGCATGGTACGATGTAGGCAAACGGGATGCTAAGCATATTGACCCAAATATCGCTGCATTTAAAGATACTGTTTTCGAAACCATTGCCACCGAAAGACCATAATCAAAAAATAACAAATTGACAAACATTACTATAAATGTCATGGAGAAAATCGTATCCGTGGACACAGCATCAGTAAGAGTGTGTAAGATGGGAGCAAATAAATATCCAAATAGTAAAACTGCTACTAAAGTTTTTGAATCCTCCAAAACAATTTTAAAAGTCAAATATTTTCGACGAAAATATATGTAACCAAAAATAGTCATAAGAAAACTTGGCCACATTACAGTTGTTGGTGATAACTTTTCGCTATACATCAAATAGAATATTATTAAAAATCCAGTAATACATGATATTTGATTGTTCAGCACGGTTACGCCTTGCACAACTTCAAATAGCGTATAAAATTGGACATGCAGATTTGTCCTCAAATCCTTTAAAAATGTGGGATCAGTGTAATTATCAGGGTAGTCTTCATTCTCGTATAAATTTTTGCGCCAACTTTTGCGTTTTCTCTTCATTTTTTTCTATTAATTTATTATTATTATTCTGTGGTAAAATTTTTGTATATAAGAAATATTAAAAAACTTCAAGGCGAATTCGCCTTGATATCAGCAAAAGTCAACACATGGTGTAATTATACACAGCGATGCCAATTTAGCGCCTTTCGCGCTAGTTTTAGCGCGTTTTAACTATGCCAAGCGCGCTTTTTTTCGTCTTAGCGCGTTTAATTAAAAAGCGCAAATTAGCGCGTTTTGACTAAAGTCAAAAATATCATTTCAGTTCAATATCTTTTTACGTTTTCGTATAAATTTAACATTTGTCTGATATCCAAAATTTAACTTTTTGTTTAAATTCGTTAATGATTCGGATGTTGCAAATACAATTCTCTTGACTGTGGTTAAAAACGCATTTTAATATTGTATGATAATAGCGCGTTTTGACTATAAATTTTTGATAATGCTGTAACTTAGCGCGTTTTGAGAAGGGGTATAGCGCGTTTGGGTTTGGGTTGGCATCGCTGATTATACACCTTGAGTCAAGGCACATTTACTACAGGTACACGCATTAGGGAAAACACTGTGGCAACTCTGTGCTTCTCACATAGTTTCACAAAGTAATTGTCAAAAAATTGTATGCATCAAACAAGGCACAAAAGTAATTGTCAAATGAATTCTTTGTTATAAACGTGTAAACAAAAAATCAGCGGATGAGCAATTTGCCTGATGCATGTACCTGTTTGATATGCCTTGCCAAAGTAAATTTATATAAAGTATATGCAAGTACTCAGGTGATTAATTTTTTTCTCGTATAGTGTGATGCATGAATGTCAAAAGTTGTTTACAATTTTCGTACGCCATTTTGTTTTGCTTTGTTTTGTTATACACAACTGTGTGTAGTGAAAAAGTTGAAATTAATTTTTACTTAAAAAAGGTGTTAAAAAATATTTGAAAATAATTATATTTAATTGTTAAAATAAATATGTAGCTTTTATTATACTTATTTCACGTAATAAAAGTTTATCAATTAATAAATTTAATTTGGTTTTGTCTATCCATACATTTCCTTTTTGTTGTATGCAGATCTGGGACTTGCATTAAATAAGCAAATGCATTGACCATTTTCCCACACTCAACCAAATCAATACAAATGCAAATTTATTACATTAGAACTAACTTTGATAATTATAGTGCAACTTTTTGGCATTAAACTAAAATCTCTTCAAAGTAATACATTAATATTGCGCTAGCACCAAATCACATGGCGAAAAATGGAACGTAAATGTGTACATAAATAAAAACATACGTACATACATAAATATGTAAACTTTTTTCTATGTACATATCGCCACTTAAGGCAAAAATCATATCACTACCATTTTTATACAGCCCAATTATGAATAGTAATTCCCCGGGGGTTTTTTCCCCTTTCCCATTCCTCCTATTATGAATTAAAATATCCCCGGGAAAAAAGTAGGTATTCTAAACATAAGAGAGATGGAGAAAAAACTCCCCGGGAAAAAAGTAGGTATTCTAAATATGAGGAAGATGGAAAATTTTTTGAGAGTTTTCTCCCCAAACATTTTGAAGGGAATTAATGCAAAAATTTTAAAATCAAATTAATAAATGTTATGTGTATGGTATATGCATTTGTTTAGAACAAAAAGTTTAAATAAGCACTGGAATGTTATATATCTCTCTTGTTTTAGGCATTTTTATCCAAGCCCTGCGCACATCAACTTCAAAAACATGAACTACTTCTACCTATAGAAATAATACTAAAACACTAAAAATTTCACGCGTCCTTTAAGTTCACATAACATTTACATGGAAGATTTGTTTTCCTATAATATCAAGACCGATAAGAAAAACTATGAAATTTACAATTTCCTTTGTATATACAGTAATTGGAAATTTAATCCATTCGCATCTGCACCTGGGCAGTTTTAGCCTCCACTTTCCCAGCATACAATTATTCTGCATGGTTGTATATGGTTACGCTGTCTATTTATTTTTTATTTAAGCAAAAAAGATATTTATATTAACGTACTATCTTATTGGCAATGAAAAAACAACATTTTTATTAAATTTCTATTGCTGAACTCTTGCTTTATTGCAGAGTAAAATGTAAACATTAAAAAGCTGCTTCAGATTTTCCTCTCTCCCGCATTTGCTTATTCCCCTGCTATTCAGAATAGGAGGATTATTCCCCGGGAAGAAATGACAGGGAAGAGAAAAAACTCCCCGGGAATATTCATAATTGGGCTGATAATTTTTCAAGAGAAAGACAAAACTTGATTAAATTGTTCCAAGCGGTAGGATATTCCGTTTATAAAATCACAATTTTTTAAGATATAGCTTTACAATAAAATAAACGAAAACCTAATTACAAGCATCAAATTTAAATTTTCACTAAAATTTTGTTTTTCAATCAGTGCGTATGAAAAGTAATGCAAGTTGCCCAGGTCTGGTTGTAATCATCTGTTTTTGACATTCATCCATTATTTTTACACAAACAAATCGCACGTTGCATATACTTTATATAAATATACTTTGTGCCTTGCCTTGAGTCAACACAATACAGCTGTTTTCACCCAGGCGAATTCAGTTAACAGTTGGTCTCCAGCAAGGCCTATTTATTAGGTCAATGCAATCAGCGATGCCAATTTAGCGCCTTTCGCGCTAGTTTTAGCGCGTTTTAACTAATAAAAAAAGCGCTAAGTTAGCGTGTTTTGATTAAAGTAAAAAATATCATTTGAGCTCAATATCTTTTTACTTTTTTGTATAAATCTAACAAAATTTAACTTTTTGTTTAAATTCGTTAATGATTCAGATGTTGCAAATAAAATTCCCTTGACTGTGGTTAGAATTAAAAAAGCATTTTAATATTGTAAATGGCAAATATTTTGAAATTTCACAGTTAAAAATACATAAGTACTCGTACTCGTGACACCAAAAATGTATATAACTTATTAAGCATGTATTCTTTTTGTATGTACTTCCAAAACATTTAAATCGCAACACTATTCGACAATTTATATATGTTAGTTGTTACAAAGTTTGACAAATAAAATTAAAATCCAAACTAAGAATTTCGAATATTTGGAAGGCGAGACTGATTCTGCATTAAATGATTTTAGTTATTTAGGATATAATTTCGAAGAAACAATATTGCATAATCTGAAAAAGAGTTACTAAAAAATTAATTGTACTCGTATTTACTAATACATACATCGACCTTTATTAAAATTTAATTTAGCACGTAGGAAAATAGCGCGTTTTGACTATAAATTGTTGATAATGCTGTAACTTAGCGCGTTCTAGCGCGTTTTGAGAAGGGTTATAGCGCGTTTGGGTTATAAATAGTTGGCATCGCTGAATGCAATCGTCCTGATGATACGTTGTGTTTTCGAGTTTAAACTGTCAAAAGTTACTTGCACCATATACTTTAGTTCATGTTTGTGAATGTTTCTGACAACTTAAACATAAAGTTGTTTTTTGTATTGGTGTGTTTTTGTAGAGTTTCACAGAGTTTTAGAGTTGTGCTTATCAGCTCTTTTGAGTGACCGCTCTTTTCAGCTCAGCTCACTTTACTGAAGTATTTCATTCAGTTGGCTCAGTAGCTCAGTTCATTTGTAGTGAAACATTTTGTGAAGCATAAAGAAAGAGCGAAAACAGAAGCATAAAAAGTGACAGATTTATAGAGTATGTGTGTGTGGTCATACACAGCGTTACCGTTGGTGCTACTAAAGTAGCAATTTGCCACTTTTTCGACTGCTTGGATACTATTGTGCTACCTTTACAAAATGCACCCAAATTTTAAACTTTTTCTAATTTTTACCACTTTTTGATACTTTTTATTGAATGAAGATATACTTTCTTGTACTTTCGATTTTATTGATATAAAAGTTTTGCTGTTTAATATATTAATATGTAAGCAAGCATATAACAAATCTTTTTTTTTAACATGCGTTGTTAGCTTATGCATATCTTTTGAATAATTAATACTCCCTCGCTGGCTTATATTCGTATACCTCTGTCTGTATGGATATGTAAATACTAAAAATATTTTCCTATTAAAATATGTGAATAAGAACAAAAATTTTTGGAATATTCGAACAACTTTTTCTAATTATTGCTAAGTAATCAAATTACTCCAAATTATAAATACTTGTGTAAGCCTGTTTATATGTATATGTTCGCTAAACGCATCTTTTCTTTTCCTCCTAGGAAAAGATAATAACTCTTTAATGGAATTAGAAGGTGTCTCACAATTCATGATAAAGAGTTTAGAAAAAAACTGCTGTTCTCTAATCAAAAGCCTTAAGAATCGAATTATTGAACGACGTAAAAAAGCATTAAATGCCTTAATATTATTCCCCAGCTTTACTATCAAATACTAATTTTTTCAAATACGCCACAAAAAGCGGAAAAACAGTACGCGAATAATTTATTTTCATGATTATTTTGTAATCAAAATATGCGATAATAATCTCAAATACGATGGAGTAAATGATAATGTTTCATTAACAGATTGATTAATTGATTTAAATTATTTGGAAACATCAAAGAAAGGATTACGCAAACTGTATATGATTTTTAATGCTATTTTAACTATATCACCAACATTAGCAATTTGCGAAAGAAACTCTTCTACCTGTTCTTTTATTAAAAGAAAAAAATAATCGTCTGCCAACTACGAGTAAAAACTGGGATTATCTGGGGTTTTTAAATGATTTTTTAAATCAATGACATATTAAAAAGGGGTTGTAAATGTGTATAAATACCTATACTTTTTAACTAATTTCGTTTCGGTTTTTAACATCCAACATCTGAAAAAAGTGATGTTATAAGTTTGTAGTGTGTCTGTATATCTGTTTGTATGTACGGTTAGAGACCAAACGGCTGTCATTCCATGTTATCTACCTTAAGTTTGTAGCAAAGGGATTTGAAAGACTGGATTCCAAATGATGAAATTGCTCAAAAGCACAGATATACAGGGCAATTATGTAAAAAATTCCGCAGGAAATTTCTCGTTTTTCCAATTAGAATTTTTTGTTTTCCCTATCATTTCCTATTAGTTGGAATTGTTCCCTGGGAGAAATTTCCTGCGGAATTTTTTGCATAATTGCCCTGATACAGTTTCAAGAAATAGGCATTTAATAACTATTAAAAATTAAAAAAACGAAATTTTTCCGTTAATTAAAAAAATGCAATGTACACAGAATTTACCGAATTGTCGTGTGCCTGTCTCTTGAGAATTCAATATTAAGATATTTATCAAAAGTTGAATAAATTTGCTCTAAAATAAATAAACTGAGTTAGTTTTTTTTGTAAATAAGTGGCAATGTCAAAAAACTATTAAAAATATATCTGTATCTTCAGAAAATTCAAGTAATTTTTTATTATAAGCACAGATTATATGAATTATTTTTACATTTTGTGGCTTTATTTTATCATAAAAATAGTATATTTTCGTCTTTAAGTATGCAAAACCTGATTTTTATTATTGATGTTTTTAAAAATAAGGAGTTTTGTTTTAATTTTTCTTGTTTTTAAAGTTGCCCCCTTTTTTCCCTAAAATCCCCTTTTTGGTGCCACCTTGTTTTAAAAATCCCCTTTTTGTTCCACTTTCTGAAATTTTAAAACGGTAACACTGATCATACATTACAAAACAAGACAGATGAATTATAAGAAATAAATAAAACTAAAATAGTGTATTGAGTGGAATTTGTTAATAAATATATCTACATACATATGTATGTAGAATCAAAATTAAAATTTAATATATTTTAATATCACAATATGTATATAAATTTGTTTATGTACTTGTGCGACAAAAAAATTGCTAAAAAAGAACAAGACTTGTATCGAACTCTTTCATTAGGTCGTTTTAGACACAAACCTATAATCTAACCCACTTAATTTACATAGGTTTGTGTCTAAAACGAGCTGCTTAAGAGTTTGATAGAAACCTACATGTAATTTAAATGGGTTTGATTATAGGTTTGTGTCTAAAACGAGCTACTGAAAGAGTTCGATACAAATCCAAAAACAGCTCAGTACTGATCTGAAAGCGCTCAGTGGATTGAACGGCTCACAGCGCTCAGTGAAGTGAATCGTTCAATTGAACTAGTTCGTTCATGAGCTGCACAACTCTACAGAGTTTGCACAGAAGTAAAATTGAAACATTAGACACACAAAACACCCATAATATGAATGCAAAGAATTTTTGATAGCAACTCCAAGAGAGAATTGAGAAAAATAGACGTCATTGATTCCATCATGTGAATTCAGTGTAATGACGAGCACACATCTGACACACATGTGCCAAAAACAGTTTGATTCAGACATGTATATATTGATTTAAACATTTTCCAATCATGTTGGATTCTACAAAGTTGTCTATTAGTTATGTATGAAACTGTTTAACTTAACAAATACGTGTCTGAATCAAACAGTTTTTCATTAGTAACTAGTGGTTACGCTCTTTTGAGCACGCGTGTTCCATACATAAGGCCTTAGCAGGGGCAAAACTATAAATGTAAATGCGCACTTTTTGTAAAAAATTCGCCTTGAGTCAACCTATAATGAAATGTCAATTTTTTAATAGAACAGTTATTTTTTATTGACGCGCTTTTAAAAAAAATTTAGTAAAAGTTAATTTTCTTTGATAATTGTTGTGAAAAAAGTTTTATTTTACTGTAAAATGATCAGATAGACTTAAAGTCGTAGACTATTATTATTCTGTGCTTAAAAGTGAGTGTCGAAAAAAATAAGCTTCATCGTTATAATTATATTAATACGTTCAAGACGCATGTATCGGAGTGCCACTAAATCTTCATATAGGCATCAAAATTCTTTGATGATATATTTTGTTTACTATTTGTTAAATTTTTTAAAGTTTTGGGACCTTTACTGCTTCTTCCTTGTCTGCCTGCCTTCCAAACAAATAAAGGAAATGGAACGCCATATACATACATACATACATCCATACATACATATGTAAATATAAATAAGGTTTGTAAAACGGGAATTCCATTAATTTCTTTTACTAATTTTAATATTTAAACAGATTCAAAATAATGTTTGTTAGGAATTTAAGGTTTTTGTTTGAGACTTTGTAGCTTGTGAATGTAACTAATTCGAATATTTGTCCAATTAGTGGTTGGAAAATCGAAACGAATCATCGATCATCGAATACATCGCATTTTAAAGGAATTAAAAAAATCTTGAACAGATAACTACAAATCAACGATGCCAACTTGGTGCTTTTGACACTATTTTTAGTGCTTTCTAAAGACTCAAAACGCCAAATTTTGAGCGTAATAGCGGTGTCCACTAGCCATAAACTTGGTATGGGCATCATGTCGGATATCGCACATGGCTAATGGAGACTGCTCATGTCCAACTTTCGTCCATGCTCTGACATGGATGCCCGAACATACATATGTCTGAGCAAGAATGTTCGCCATGAGATTCTCAGTCCGCAATCATTTGCAATAGAAAGAAAAGAGACATGACGGAATTGGTAAATATTCCATCTTTATTGCACTAGCGCAAAATACTTTGATATGCCTGTACATGGACATCGCACGTATTCACCACAACAAAGAAGTTGATGAATTTTTCACATTTGCTCTTCCGGCGTCATGTTCATGTCATGTCCAAGTCGATGGCTAGTGGAAACGTAGGGTTAGTGCCAAACTAAGAAAAAGCACTAAGGAGTGCTTTTAAGAAATTTGTGTATTGCTTAAAATTACTTTAATAAAATCTCGGTGTATTTATTTTTTCAGTGTAAATCATACCTTTTTCGTCTGATATATTTCATTAAAGATGCTACTATTGCCGAAATATAGAATAGCTTAGAAAATATTAAACATTATTAAACTTCACTTCAAAATTACCCTTTTTAGTGTTTTTTTAAATATTGATGCTTTTAAAGCCAAACAAGTTGGCATCACTGGTACAAATATGTAACTATAAAAAACCGAATTCGAAAACGAGAAGGTTCTCAATTCGGTTGTATATTTTTTAAATAAAAGTATACGACAAGAAATGATTATAATAATATATATGTATCTTGAATGTGAGTATGTCCCATCCCGTAATCTATCTTAGTTTGGTCGTAATTTCTACAAAATAGATATCCATTAGTGTAGTGTAGTGAATATTTTGCAAAAAAATTAAATAAATAAATGCATAAATCCTAAACGAAATTTAAATAAATTAAATTTTTTTTATAGAAATTTGTGCTTTGTATCATTTTCAAATATTAATAAATAAAGTATTCTATTTCAGCTCTACGTCCTCGTCCATACAGTGAAACATTTGCTGCAAAATTTTTGAGTTTGTTGACGAGAGGGGAAAGAGGAATGGCAAAGGGTACTTTGTTTCATGTACACGAAGTTCTTGTTGAGTACGTCATTCTCGCCTCATTATGAGAAATATATGAAAAAATATATTAAGCTGCAAAACAAAAACTTCACAGTGTGGACACGAATGCAGTTTCAATAGAGAAATCAAAAATGTTTCGCAGCAAATGTTTCACTGTATGGACGAGGACTACAGCATTTTCTATTTTCATTGATACTAATTAGCTTAACTATTTTATCTTAATGCGATAAAAATATTTAAAAAATTCATAAAGTGCGACTTTGACTCGCGCACGAAGGGTTCCGTACGTTGGGCTTCAGCATTTTTTAACCCCCGACCCAAAAAAGGGGAGTTATAAGTTTGTAGTGTGTGTCTGTGTATCTATGCGTCTGTCCGTGTCCACTAGAGATCGACCGAAGGCGTTTTTTTTGGCCGAAGCCGAACTTCGGCTAAAATCCTAAACTTCGGCCAAAACCGAAGCCGAAGCCGAATGTTTTAAATTTTTAAAATGATACTTGTTTTATATGAATTAAGAAAAAAGTTTGCTTTTTTGAGATCACTGAAATAGCTGTAATATCTATTGGATACATAACAAGAAAAATAAAACTATTTGGCAATTTCTAGATCGCTTTTTCATATGATCACTCACAAGAACGTCCAAGTAAAAGAAAATAGAAAGCAAAAGGGTTGTATTTCAAAGCAACCCTTTCAAAACGTTAAACACAATAGAAACTGTCGGCGAGCAACGACCAAAAATAATGTTATTTTTCAAGCTTGGAATGAAAAATATTCGGCTTCGGCTAATCGGCCGATTTATGCCATAGGCCGAATGTTGGCCGATTACCAATTTTTGGACGAAGGCCGAAGCCGAAGCCGATTAATCGGTCGAACTCTAGTGTCCACGTACAGCCCAAACGGCTAGACCGATTTTGATTTAGTTTTCTCTGTTTGAAAGGTGACTTGATCGAGATGGTTCTTAACCATGTTTGAAGCAAATCGGTCCAGTGTTTTTTTAAGTTTTTGACGTTTTTTTTTCAACTGAAATAATTTTTCTTTGCTTATTTTTCGTTTTTTTCTCTTTTTGGCGATTTTTTTAATTTTGGCGATTTTTTTCATTTTTGCATTTTTTTTTCATTTTGGTGATTTATTTTCATTTGGGATTTTAAAATTTTTCGTTGCTCGTTTTGGAACACCCTTTAATTTCCAACTCTCATGTATTTGTTGTTGTAGCGGCCAAAGGTCTACACACTGTGTCCAAATTTCAGGCCCGTAGCTCTTACGGTTCTCGAGAAAATACCCTGTGACAGACGGACAGCGTAGCGAAAACAATAGGGTTTCTTTAGTGTACGAAACCCTAAAAAGCATCCTTCAGAAATGCGCAGCCTGTCCCAGAAAATGTTCGATCGATAACTTATATTGGAAAGGAACAAACAATTTAATTTTATGGTTGTTTTCCATAAATGTTGATCGAACGTTTTCTGTTGACATTGTGGGCCAGTCCGGTAAAGGGCAAAAGACGAGGACGGAAATCGACGGCTCCATTCTAAAACATGCTAAGTTAAAAAAAGCCAGTTCTGAGATGAACGCCTTTTACCACAAAGGGATCATTGTATTGAATTTAGAATTCCCATGCCATTTGCAAAACACGGATTGTTATAATTGAAAAATAAAAAAATTTGATATGGGTATCGCCTATATTAAAAAAGGATAAAATATATCGCGATTTTCGCTTTTATGTGAATAATTACAAAAAAATAACATTATTTTAAAACAGATTTAATTTGAAAAACAAAACATTATTTCCAAATACGTAGAATTTTTATGAAAACCCGAAACGAAAATATGTATTTAGTTAAATATCTCAATTAGTAGGTCGCAAGTGGTCAAGTTTTATATACCATTAGATGCTGCTTCAAAAACTCTTTTCGATGATACCAAATTTTATTGTCGTCTTGGAGCAAGGTACAAATAAAATCGAAAAACTGAAAAAAGATTTTTTTTAAAAATGGTCACAGATGGTCAACGCTAGAACCAAAATATTTTGGAAATCATTATAAAACATATCAAGCTTTATTTTCAGAGGAGTAACAAAATCACTTCCATACAAGTTGAGTCGCTCTAATATACATATGTAATGTAAATCACTGAAAAAGTTTTTATTTATTTTTTTTTACAATTATTTAATTATATTGGGGGGAAAACTTTGGTTAGTATACAACATACATAAATATTTTATATTTGAAGTTCTATGTTTTAAACAACTGTAAGTTAGAACGAAATTTGTTATTGGCTGTTAGTGAGCATGTATTTCTGTGCTTAGCACTTGCATGCATGTATATTTCAGTTTCTATTTTCATTTATAATTTATACCCAACCTCCCGTGAGCTTATGGAACATTTCATCGTTTAGGGTTTGATTATTTTCTTTCGATCGCATGGACATGAAAATGTAGCCACCAATAAATTCATGAACTACTTTACAGTCAGCAGATTGCACAGAGAAAACGACATTTTCATCATGGAACTGTATCATCATGCATTTGATTCCCCAGTTAACATTCCATGCTTTCATTGTGTTGTAGCGCCAAGTTTTAATATGATCACCGGAACTCAAATCCATGCGCATAATGCGATTGTACGCAACACCCAAAAGTTCTTCCTTCTTATGACCGTCGAATTTAATGACAAACAGAGAGACTCCAAAATTAGGCAATGACTGCCACGCTTGAATATATTTTAACTTGGCGTCAATCAGCGATAATTTGCGAACGTTGGCATGGGCTTCAAGTATACGCTGACCAGCCTTATTAGACATTTTTCGCAACATTCTTGGTGGCAAATAATCGATTGTTTCTATGGAGCGAGGATCAAAATTTACTGTTACCCCATGGGCGGGTTTTTGCAAGTTTAGTAATGTCTGAATATTCGAAACTTCACTTTCATAAGAACTGTCTGCTAGAGAACGGCCTTTCGATGCGAGCCGACATGCAGCCATCCATTTGGCATATTGCTCCTCGTTTTCGCATCGTATCCAAACTTCGCTATTGGGACCATTGCTACCTTCAGGAGGTACTTCCAGGCGTATGGCAAACTTTCCCTGAGACAGTAGAATATCAGGAGTAACTTCACAACCCCTTAAATTAATAGTTATTGCTGGAGCTCCTCGTCTTGATTCTTCAGCACTTTTATACAGATGTAAATGCAGATCCCTATATGTGAAGAAATATCGTTTGTAACCCTTCATAGTGAACTTGCGTGGTTTGAGAAAACGCAAATAATCTGATAATTCTGGTATCTTTGTTATATTACCATCAGCACTGGCATTGGGTCCTTCCAGTGATATTTGCAGCTCATTAAGGGCAGAGTCTATATCATCATCAGTGCCATTTGCAGAAGAAAAAGAACTTATGCCTGATCCAATACCTTCATATGACTCGTTTTGCTGATTGATTTGAAATTGTAGTGCTGCAAACATAAGGCTTTCCTCTTCAGTACAATCTAGTTCCTCATTTAGTATTGCCCATTTGGCTTGTTCGTATAACTGATTGATGCGAACTTGATCATATTTGGGATTCAAATCGAAAAAAGTATAATATTTGAAGCGGAGACATAAAGTGTCATATTCGCGCATGCCCTGCTCCATAATCGATAGCGACGAGTCTAGCCAACCGACATTCATGCGGGCTTTTTCAATCAAAGACTTTGGTCTTACCAGCCGTGAACGCACATCGGGGCTAGGTGCACGTGGTGAAGTAGCTAAATTCTCTTGATAATCTCCCAGACTTGATCCCGAATCATACGTCATATATCCGTTGCAACTAGGTCTCCAAGTACCAGTTGGAGAGCTTATCGGGGTTCCAGGAGCAGTTCCTGCTCTTCTTGGTGTTGTGGCATATGGGGAAACAGGGGCGCACAAAAAGTTTCCGTTTTGTGTTCTATCTAAGCTGCTATTGCTGCCGTGGTAAGCAGAGTTAATGGGTATAAAAGAATTAGTATCCGCAGCTGGCTGCAAATAAACTGTCCCATCTGGTTCGGCAATTGGTATTTTCTTCTGGGGAAACTTGCCAAAGTTTTTTTTCAAATGATCAGCTTCTAGGGGTTTGCACAATGACAACTCTTCGGGATGACGTATATCCAAATCTTTGCATAAATTGACAACAGCAGCAAATGTTTTAATGGAGAAATCTACACGGCAGTCAAGATAACGCAAATCGGGTAACTGAACACGAAGAATTTTATGCATCGGTGTGAAATGCAGTAAACAATCAGCTTGAACCCCAACCTGATCTAAAGTCGACCGAGTTCGGGTTAACCAAATATTTTTTTCAGGCCACCACAAAGCATGATCTGACCAGTCCTTAGGATTTTCAGGATCCACTAATTGTAGCATAATGCCCCCAATGTGTTGATCGCCTTTAACTCTCAAATGCTTTTCCACCTGCAAGTCTGTTATAAAAATCCGCAGATTCCAAGAGTTGTCTCCAATATGAATCATTTTTGCTAATATGGCAGTAACTTCCAAGACGCCCACCTGCAATATATAACGTACCAAATGAAAAATACATATGCTTTCCTAGAAGTTATTGAAATTTAATGACGTAATATCTATGTATAACCATATGTACTACATACATATACTTACAAGCAAAATGTTTTTTGAGCTACTAAACTGAGAATGTTTTCGAAATTCAAGAATGTAATATCAATCTTATCATTTCAAATTCTCAAGTTGTTTCTATAAATTTTTGGTGATGTTAACACAATTGCAATACGTCTTTAGCTTCACTGGACACTGATATAGCGAAAGATTTATGATTGTTTATTTTACAAATGTTGTTATTTAGCTTTTCCTTTATATCGTTCGCAAACAACACCAAGGTTATATGTCGTTTCCATGAGCGTACTTACAAGTTGTCAGTTTTGAGAGAGAAATGCGTAAAATTCCAACAACGGCCAACATCATAAATCCCACTCAACTGAATATCAAGTTCTAATATAGAGCATATACATATAAATACATATGTACTTACATACATATGTATGTAAATAATTAGCAAGTGTATGGCTACTTTTGGATGTCAGCCGTATAAGATCGTTTATGTTAAATTGAAAAAATATGGAAATAGTACGCAAAGGCGATCAGTTCATAATTCGATACGATCTACATACATACACATACATAAATATCACCCTTTTTCCATTATATCATTTCAGTTTTCTTTATGTATTCATATGGTCGTCAACACCATCGACTGAATCACCAGTTTGATATGGGTTGATGAATGTGGATCGATGCTCGCACAAGTTTGGTTTGGTGTTTTATTAATATGTTATATGGCTTTCGAATTCAAATTAAATGACTATGATCGTGACGTAGTTGAGAAAAATAAAGTTTGTTTAGCTCGATGTTTCCCCTTTACTTTGTTTTCACAAAAAAAAAACAATAATGGAATTATATATTTCTATTTATAGAAGAGAAACCTGCATGAAGTAAGCAAACCAATGAACAATAAAATGATATTTATAATTATTTAAACAGCCGCAAAACGAAAAATATATATTTATGTATGTATGTACATACATACATACATATGTATATCTTTGTATATATGTACTTATGTATTATATCAGCTGTCGTTTCCACTATCCATCCGATCACTTAAAGTATTACAACGTTACTCATTCAAATTCGATTAACAACTAACAGAAAACTGAGTATGTAAAAATGAATGATTGATCTCTTAGTTAAATTATAGCAAAATAAAGAGAATCACCCAGCAAAAAATTCAAAAAAGGTAATTGGGTTTGGAATTATGCATTTTTGGTGGAAGCTCTTCCCTACTGGATTACCAACTTAATGATTTTAACAAGGCTGAGACTAAAATAATCGATTCTTGAGAAGTACTTACTTGTTTTTATTTGGCAACTTGTTCACGTAATCTATTTAATCTAAAAGAACCATTCTCCTCATTTATCAACTTGTACATAATTTTTTTAATGAAATGTAATGAAATTTAGCAATCGGTAAGTAAGTAAGTTATTCTATGACAAGTAGTTCTGATGATAATGTTTAATTTTTTGCTGGGCTTTTACACATGTACATAGATATTTGCAATGTAAAATTATATATGATGTTTTTATGTATCCAAAAGGCAGGAATGGAAAAGTTTATATGGTAATATTCAGGAAAATCTGAAATGTGCTCCAGGAAAATAGTTTTACATACATATCTGTATGTACATATATGTACATGCTAGTTTGCACTGCCTTCTATTTTGCTCTCGCAATTCCTTATGCAAGAAAACTTCCGTTATGTGTACCCTAATTTATGCATACTTATTAAATATTTTTAACTCTGCATGCCCCGCTATTATGTCAACCAAATTCCGAAGTGTTGGAATTTTTAAAGCTTATAAAATCTTTTTTCTTTTCACTATTTAGGTTTCCCGAGATAATTTCTTGCAACGTAGAGTAGAGCCAATTTTTTTCGTTTTTGAATTATGTGTGATGTTATTCAGTAATGATCCAATCATTGCAAGCTTATCCGCCTCTTCGTTTTCAGTGAGACCCTGATGTCGTGGAATCCATACAATCTCGATTTGTACAATACCTGTTTATCTCGTTTTTGCATTGAAGGACGCTTCGAGATTGAAATGTAACATTCCTTAATGCTTCGATAAATTTTCCACCATCTGTAAAGATACGGGTTGGTAGTCTGTTGTCAATTCCTTTAGCCATTTGATATCTCCCGTAATAGCCGAGATCTCAGTCTGAAATGATGTATTATGGTCATGCAGGCGAAATAATTTATGCATATTAGCACTCATGTCGTAAAATCCGCCACCCGACCAGTTTCCAATTTTGTATAGCATAGTTACAGGGTTATTATTATTGTTGCTCTCAGGTGCTCAGAGGAGCATACCTCAGGCTCCCTTGGACGTCATTCTTCACCTAATTCCTAATTCTTATAATATAATACTTAGTGGTGAGATCGGCGACCAGAAGTCTCCTTAGACTCGTTGATGCATGTTTGGTGAGGACAGGAGTAACAGGTCACACATCAATCTGAAATGAGATCAGTTTTAGTGATCAGGGATTCGTAACACCTGGGTTCACGGACTAAAAGGTCGTTGAAATTGATTTTAGTAGAACACCCTCACTGGTAAGTCCGGATAGGGACTATTGGGTCAAATCCGATAACCTATATATGAGGGTAGTGCGGTCTTTACAGACGGGTCAAAAATGGAGGAAGGCACAGTTGGCTAGTGTGTATTTTGGGAATCAACGTTTCTTAGTTCTTTCAGACTGCCGAAGTTTTCCCAGCTGATATCTTGGCGATCCTCAGGGCCACGGGATTAGTGGCCACGAAAGCAGCTGAAGGTGAGAAGGTACGTCGACAGCCAGGCAGTGCTAAAAGCTTTGAAGGGACACAATGACAAATCAAAACTTGTTAGTAACTGTAGGAGAGTCCCCAACTTGCTTATGGACAAATACAGAGTCAGACTATGTTGGGTTTCTGGCCACATCAGTGTTGAAGGAAATGAAATTGCCAATGAGATGGCAAGAACAGGGTCGGTGCTAGATGAGGAAATGTGTGACGGATCGGTGAAATTACCGATAGGTACTACAGGGAATTCAGTAATTGGGTAGAAGTAGGGAGGATTGCAGAGTCTCGTGGGATATGTTGCCAATACTTGACTCAGGAAGATCCTTGCTGCTACCGTATATGAATAGGAAGGCGATGCGATTAGTGATACACGTGTTGACTGGTCTCTGCTCGGTCAGAGTAAGAACCTGCATTTGGGAAACTGGCACTCCAGATTTCTGTAGGATGTGCGGAGATGAAGAATAACCAGAAACCATTGAACATATTTGCCAACGCCCGAAGTTGCAACGACATAGGCTGAGATGGCTGAGCAGTCTTTTCCATGATAGCATTAGTGATATCTGGAATTTCTGTGTACAATGATCAAACCCATTTAAATTACATGGATTTGATCATTGGTTTGTGTCAAAAACGAGCTACTGAAAGAGTTCGATACAAGTCTATTTCAGACACGTATTTATTAAGTTAAACAATTTCATACATAACTAATAGACACTTTTGTAGAATCCAACATGATTGAGAAAAAACACAAAACATCTCTACTACGATAACTTCAGGATTTATTTAAAACAGCAATTCAGGCAAACAGAAAACTTTTCGAACATGTCGAAAGCTGAGCTCTTCGTTTTGTATAGCTATTCGTTTATAGTGTTAACTTCTACAACGACTCTTGTGATTTTCAGATGCAGGAGTATGAGCAGAAGCAAAAGAAAATGCACAAATGGAAACTTTATAAACGCCGAATTAATTAATAAATGTATTAAGAAATTTATAGCTTCAAACATTAGTTCAAACTGAAAATTAAATTGCCATATAAATGAATAGGTAAATTTAAAAAGTTTGATTGTGTTAGTCAAAAGAAAGTGCGAGTGTATTGCAAATTGAATGGAATTGAAAGTCAAAAATTGAGTGTGTTTCCCCCAAGTTATGCACTAATAATTCAAATACATAATGACATACATATCATATAAAAACTGTACCGCAATGCAAAAAAATGTACCAGCTCACTTACGTACGATTGTACCAAAACGGGTACAATAGTATGTACAATATAAGTTCAACACTGATAAACTAACTATATGTGGTTGGCAAATCCCTAAAGTCATTTTTCTACTCTCGGAAAAACTCAAGAACTCTAATATACTCTTACAATCCGTTGTAATAACATAACAAAGGCTCTTAAATTTTTACTATTCGTGTTTGCATTTTGTCTAGTACGCAGAACAATCAGTTTCCATACATAAATATCAGGTGAAAACTGGAGAAACATATTTGGAATTTTTGTTCCGTCGTAAGGAACAACGAAAAAGCAGTTGCTATTGTGAAAAAAATCGCGGAGGTGTGCAAAAACATAAAAAAAGTGAAGAATTTAACAGAAAAACACATATAAAACTTACGTCATCAAAATACATGTGTGTGTATGTACGTATGTTTGTAGTGTCGATGAGACAATTGTATCTTTTTCGAGGCTAGAACCACTAAAAGTAATAAATAAATTTTAATTTATCTTATACACAAAGTAATATACATACATATGTTTCTATTCGTTTTCATTATTATTTTTGAACCTAATAGCTTGTTTGATATCTTGAATTATTTGCTAAGACCAATCAAGTTGGCAGAATATCAAAGCATTCAAGATGATTCATGTCGGAGAGAACACTTGGATTTTGCGAATTTTTATAACAGACCTCCAATTGGAGAGGCAGTTAAGAGTGAGGGGGGACCAGCATATTGGTGGAATTATGTTACAACTTGTAGACCCGGAAAATCCCAAAGACTGGTCCGATCATGCCCTTTGGTGGCCAGAAAGAAACATTTGGTTGACTAGAACTCGTTCAACTCTAGATCAAGTGGGCGTACAAGCTGATTGTTTGTTACATTTCACACCCATGCATAAAATTTTACGATTACAATTGCCAGATTTGCGATTCATTGATTGCAGGGTTGATTATTCGATTAAAACTTTTGCGGCAGTAGTGAGTCTGTGCAAAGATTTAGATATTAGACATCCCGAAGAGCTTTCATTGTGTAAACCTCTGGAACAAGATCATCTTAAAAAGAACTATGGAAAATATCCCCAAAAAAAAGCGGCAATACCAGAACCTAATGGTATGGTTTACTTGCAACCAGCGCCAGACACAAATTCTTTTATACCAATCAATTCAGCCCATAATGGAGGAAGTAACGGAAGCTTAGATAGGACACAAAATGGAAATTTACTGTGTGCTCCTGTCTCGCCGTACAATACAAACCACAGAAAACCAGGAACTGCTCCGGGAACTCCCATATTGTCACCCACTGGAACATGGAAAAATAGCAGCAACGGTTATGCCACATACGACTCATCTTCGAGTTTAGGTGATTATCAGGAGAATTTAGCTGCTTCACCCAGATCACCCAGTCCCGGTGTTAGATCCCGTTTGGTACGTCCAAAGTCACTAATAGAAAAGGCTCGCATGAACGTTGGTTGGCTGGACTCTTCTCTATCAATAATGGAACAGGGAATAAGAGAATACGATACTTTGTGTTTACGTTTCAAATATTACACTTTCTTTGACTTGAACCCAAAGCACGATCTTGTGCGTGTTAATCAGTTGTACGAGCAGGCCAAATGGTCTATACTTAATGAAGAGATAGATTGCAGCGAGGAGGAATCTTTGATGTTTGCTGCTCTTCAGTTTCAAATTAATCAACTCAATGAATTTCAACCTTACCCGAATTCTTGTTTAGATTCCAGATTCACCGACCACGGCACTGATGGCGATATTGATTCTGCTTTAAATGAATTGCAGATAACTTTAGAGGGACCCAATACGAATGGCGATGGTAACATCACAAAAATTCCAGAACTTTCAGATTATTTAAAATTTTTAAAACCACGCAAATTTACCATGAAGGGTTACAAGCGATATTTCTTTGCCTACAGAGATCTGCATTTACATCTTTATAAGTCAGCTGAAGATTCTCACAGAGGTGCTCCAGTAATAACGATCAACTTAAGAGGTTGTGAAGTGACACCTGATGTCAATTTATCACAACAAAAGTTTTCAATACGTCTAGAGGTACCACCAGAAGGCAAAAGTGGTCCAAACACTGAAGTTTGGATCAGATGTGAAACTGAAGATCAATATGCCAAATGGATGGCAGCTTGCCGATTAGCTGCCAAAGGTCGTTCTCTAGCAGACAGTTCATATGACAGTGAAGTTTCCAACATAAAAACATTACTTAACCTACAGAAGCCAGCCCATGGAGCATCTGTGAATATTGACCCACGTTCAATCGATGTTCTGGATTACCTTTCTCCAAAAATGATAAAAAAAATGTCAAGTAAAGCAGCCATAAAAATATTGGAAGCTCATGCCAATGTAAGTAAATTAACATTGATGGATGCCAAACTGAAATATATTCAAGCTTGGCAGTCCTTGCCCGACTTCGGTGTTTCTTTATTTGTTATCAAATTTGATGGCCACAAAAAGGAAGAACTGTTGGGTGTAGCCCACAATCGTATTATGCGTATGGACCTAAATACCGGTGACCATATTAAAACATGGCGTTACAACACAATGAAGGCTTGGAATGTCAATTGGGGTATTAAATGCATGATGATACAATTCAACGATGAGAATGTTGTTTTCTCTTGCTTGTCGGCCGACTGCAAAGTTGTGCATGAATTCATTGGCGGTTATATTTTTATGTCGATGCGTTCTAAGGAAAACAACCAGACCTTAAATGAGGAAATGTTTCATAAACTAACAGGTGGATGGGTTTAAACAATAATAAATATGTTTGTTACACATGTAACTAATTAAAAATTTTGACGCACATTTAAATATGTACACAAATACATATGTAGTTACGATACTTACACATTTACTCAAAGAACGTCATAACTCAAAAAATGATGCAGAATTATTGTTTAAAAATTTCATACCAATATCTCATTTACTCGACTCTTGGGAGAAAAATAAAATTTTCTTTTTCCATTAAGTTGTGTGTAAATTTAAAACTTAAAACGCGTTTTCTGGCAAACTGGTTTTTTTTTGAGTTATGACGTTCTTTGAGTCAGTGAGCGATATGTACATACCAAAGCAGGTGTTTTGCTTTAAATCTATCACCAGTTATAATACACATAATGTGTATGTACATGTGTATTTATCGTATTTCAGTAATTAATCTAACAAACAAATATTTATAATTGCCAAAGTGCCTAAAATTTCATTATACATATAACTTTTTTTATTAAAATATTTAACAAAATCTTTTTTATCCTGTCTTCTAGTAGTGTGTGTATTTCTAATTTATAAGTACATAACAATAATTAATAACTTATAGGTACATACATATACATTCATTCATAAATTATTAACAACTCAGTTTTCATGTTTCTTTAGATTTTAGTTGCCATTTTACATAATTTAATCCAATTGTGTATTACAGTAACAAATTTATACCATACAATATAAAAATAATAAATACAAATAAAAATTTATTAATTGTTTAAAACAAAATTGTTTTGAATTTGGCAGTTAAAATGATTCCTCTTTTTAAATTATAGCGACTGTAGTACATATAACCCCATACACAAAATAATTGTGTCAATCGTCAGAATATTTTGCAGCTCCTTAAAATATATCCCGATCGGAAAATATTAAATACCCTTGTTAATGGTTTAAATTAGGGATGTAACGAATGTTCGCATTCGCTTTCGCATTCGCATTCGCAAATTATTCCCTTACTTTTGCTATTTGCATTCGCTTTCACATTCGCTAAAATGTAAGCGAATTTTTCAAGCGAATACTAACAAATAAAAATTATTTGTTTTATGAAAATAGTTTGCAATTAACAAACGTCAAAAAAAAGAAAATTATTTTAAGCCAATATAAAAAAGATACATACAAGAAAATCATTTTTATCAAAGCTTTAAAATTTTAGTGGAAAAGTTTTTTATAAATAATTTCTCGTAGGTATCAAAATTAAACCAAATTCCAGCGGTGTTTGGAAATGTTTTTCAGTTTTTGAAAAAGAAAAGGCAGTGTTGGATTTCTGCTTAAGACTAGTCTGTTCAAACTTTTGAAAAAATGTCGAGTTCCATTCATTACTTCGTACAACAAATTTCGAATTCAAACAATATTAAATAGTCCTTGTTTGTTGTAAATGTCACGCGAAACAAGTGCCACTCATATTATATGTCATGAAAATTTAAATTATTAAAAATATATTTCATATGTTTTTCATAAGATGAACAGAGTACTACTTCTGCAAGATTTTTTCAGGAAAAATTCATTCCAAGTTTTCTTAATCTGTATTTTGACAGCATTTCACATGAAATTTTGAACAGAGTACCAGGCTTTAGAGCGAAAGTACCAATTGGTTGATTGCCTAACATTCTGTAAGCTTATTATTAATTATTATCTATACTTACTCTTATATAAATTTATTTGCAAGTAATATTTTAACGAATTGTAATATTTGCATTCGCTTTCGCAAAAGTTAAAATGTATTATTCGCTTTCGCATTCGCATTCGCTAAACTGGTATTCGTTACATCCCTAGTTTAAATACAGCTTAAAAATTTATCATTGTTGGACTTTTTTTGTCGGAATTATATGCAAAATTCCGTCATTTTTGTTTTTTTATGAATTGTCCATAAAACATATTGCACATCGTCGTTAATTATTTGAGTATGGCTTCATTTTTATCTCGATATCAATTTTTCCCCCCAATTCGCACTGTTTCTAACAATGAGAAGACTAATTCTTTTCACTAATTATAGTGATAGTATTACGCTGATGAAAACAAGTAGACGTGTTTATCATAAACATAAAATTTAATCGGATTGATAGATTTGCTTGGTATAATGAGTCTCATGGTGGTTTTTGTGCTAGATTAAAGAAAAAATGTTGTGATGTTCTTTAATCCATTTCAAAAACGTAATCGAAATAAAAAATGCCAACCTCTATAAGGGGAATGTTATTTTATTAGCACGTACTATGCCTAGATATCGAGCTATAACCGCCAAAAAAGCTTAAGCTTTTTCGATTTTCGTGATACATATGTACATTTAAACTTAATTGAACTTGAGGGAATTTTAATCAGGAATAATTTCTTAATCGGGCTTAAGTTCACTATTTACGATTCTTATTGAATGAAATATTTTTATTAATTAATGTGAAGAGAAGAAAAATTAAACTAGATTTTATTAGCTGGGAGAATAGGAACGGTACATCGAATAAGTGAATAAATGGCAATGAGGCCGGTTGGAGGGGCAGACTGATCCGCTCACCTTTTTTTACCGCAATATTCGGCCCTGTCCTTTTAACACCAATTTGAAAACTAACTTCGATAATAGATACACCAAAGGTGAAAGGAACTCTATAGTTTTCCCTACGCTGTCCTGTCCGTCACGGTGTTTTCTCGAGAACCGTAAGAGCTACGGACCTGAAATTTTGACAGAATATGTAGAACTTTGGCCACTAAAACAACAAATACATGACAGTTAAAAAATTGAAGGGTGTCCCAAAACGAGCAACGAAAAATTTTAAAATCCCATGTAATATACATACATACATACAATTATATATAGACAAAGTTAGTGTATTTTTATACAGACTACAACAATTGACACTAAAATTAAAAAAAAAATCAAAATAAAGGGTGTCTATCAGTTAATGGTATTTTGACCATGTCATATTGGCAACTTTATGCATCTTGGAAACCGTAAGAGGCAAACTTGAAATTTTCAAAAACGCTAAAACTAAAAAAATTTCAAAATTATAAAACTGAAAAAACCCGTCAAAAAGTCGCCAAAACCAAAAAAACAGCAACAGCACTAAAAAATCTGCTTTTGCTGTGATGCGAAAAGTTTATTTATTTTTTTAAACTTTTGTTGCTGTGCTGCACACATGTCTGCAGTCAAGTCACAGCACAGTTACATTGCGCGTTGCTGATGACAGTTCTGTTGCTTTAACTTCGAAATTTCAAACAGTTCATTCAAAGCAAGGTTTCAAAAGTTCGTTTATGCTATAACTGTCGAAGCTATGGCCAAGTTTGCATCTGTGTGCCATGCCACACAATAACTGCTAGATGTCAACTCAGCCTATGTATCATCGTTTGTTTGTGTGTTGTTGTACTTAATTGTTTAAGTAGTTTAGCCTAGCTAAAACAAAGCGACAGCAAAATCAACAGTAGAATTTTGTGTGCTATTGCTGTTGCTTTGGCTTTAGCTGCGAAGTTCTTCACAGTACAGCAACACTTAAGTTAATTTGTTTTAGTTAAACAGCACAGTCGACAGTCGTTCACTCGTTGTTTGTTTTGTGCTTTCGTTTTGCTGTCGGCTTTGAAACTTTTGGCAGTTCCAGCACAGTCAAAGCAAAAAAATGGAAGCAATCACCAAAAACCGAAAAAATCGCCAAAACGAAAAAAGCGCCACAACTAGAAAAATCGCTAAAACTAAAAGAAATGTTAAAATTAGTATAGTATTGCATATCTAGTGCCCGTACGGAACCCTTCATGTGCGAGTCAAAGTCGCACTTTACTGAATTTTTATTCAAAATCGTTTCAAAGAAAAAAAAACCGGAAAGTATAAAACTATATAGACTCAGTATCTAATAAGCAAATACGACCGTCTGTCTGTAATCGTGTTTTATTTATATAATTTTTAATCTTTTTCCATTGCATATATTTGTTTATATAATTCAGTTTACACAGAATTAATAATCATTTAAGCAATACATATCTGTTCTTAAATTTGTTAAAAAGAAGTTACAAAAAACGGAATCTAAATATAAGAAAATAGATATTTTATAAATAAACAAAAAATTATAATAAAACTATTGAACAGATTGTTGTATATACACATACAAGTAAAGTATTTTTATATACGGCTCTGTTCTGTAAACCGAATCCGAGCAAATTTCTCGTTTTCAAAAAATTAATAATGTTCCTGCAGACGTGTTTAAAATTATACACGATAATTTTCTTTCAGATTTTATATTTGGGAATCTATATAATAAAAAATTTTTAAAAAATCTAAACAAAATATTTCTATTGTCGTTATCGTGCGGTTTCAAATCGATGGGTTTACAGAACAGGACCAATAAATTTTTTTTTATTATTAAATTTGAAACAAAACAATATTAGTTGAATTTCTTTATATCATATCAATTAATTCATAAGCAGATTCCAAGCATCATCTTCTGCCGTTTTATTGGCTACAGGCTTGATTTTACCACTTTTTACATCTAAATTATCGAATCCTTCACTTAACTTTTGTGTAGTTGATGCTAATTTCAAATTTTTGCTAGCTGTTGAAGCTAATGATGTAGAATTTTGATACGAAGTTGTAGAGTCTTGGTAACTACCAAAGCCTGACCAATCGTCATCACCATCGTTGTTTACAGTGTCGCTGTTACAAGAACCGCGGTTGGAATCGCTAAATTGATTGTTATAAGATTTGGATGTGCGGATTTGCTTTTGAGAACCATCTTGCCATCCCCAACCATTATCACCAGCATTCGATTGATTGCCCATGCCTGAAGCAATATTTCCGGTCACAGAATGCGAACGCTGATAAGAACTATCCTGATTAAAATCACCATAACTTCCCCCTTGTTCTCCGGTTGATGTAAAATTGCTGCCGGCTAAATTATTCCAACCACGTTTACCAATATCAGTCACCTAAATTTCCCAATGAACGAAATACAGTTACACAAGAAAGTTTAAAAGTATTTAATGAAATATATGTATATATATATATATATATTCATTCCCGTCGTTCCTGGCGGAGCATAGGGCCGTAGAAGTATATATACTACATAAATATACATACATATGTATATGTACATATCAGAGATCTGCACGATTACGAAAATTTATATGAAAAGCACTCTTTTTATACTGATTTTCATACAAATATTCTACATGGGTCGACTGTTTGCGTTGTAGGGGGGTAAGGCGGTAAGACCTCATCTGTCCAACGTGCTTTTGTGAGTAATTTGATTATTATATAAAACAATCACACAACAGTAAGAAGTTTTTATTTACTTTTGAAAACAGTACTTAAAAACAAGAGTTAGTTAATGAGAGTCACTTGTGTTGTGTCAGTTGAGAGTTAACACTGCAAGCAACATCATTAGTATATCGTCAGCTAAAATGCAAAAAGGCGTAACTAACATAAAATTCAAAATGCAGTTTTTCAGTGTTTATTATGAATGCTTTTAAACTACATATTTTGACAAAATTTTACACTTCTGTGACCAAAAATTACGCTTTTATTAACAAAACACAGGGCACTTAACTACAAATTTGTTAAGTTTTTTGTTTGTTTTTTGCTTCTGCTGTAAAATTATAATTTTTTTAGTTACGCCTTTTTTCATTTTAGCTAACAATATGTATAAATGATGTTAAAAAACAAAACAAAAGCATTGTAAATGTTAGTGGACAGCAAAAGCGAATCAACTCATCCAGTTCTCTGGTACATATGTATGTATGTGTTATACACTACACTACAGGAAATTCTATATGAAATTACCTACCTTTGAAGCCACTCCAGTGACTGAGTGTTGTAGGGTTTCTATTAAACCGCCTTCATTAATCTACGGCAAATCAAATTAAAAAAAAAAACAAATAAATAAAAAAAAATAATGGAACAAAACACTACATATTAAAAAAACGCAAGCGTTGCATTATACCATTTTCATACTTTATGGGACTGTTTGGCAAACTCGATACTGGATTTTCAAATTATGCCTTTAATACTATAAGGTCAATACCCAATAAGTGTTATTCAAGTCACACATTCAATTGCCAAGGGTTGAATTATGCGTGATTTACACTTTAATTCAATAGCATTCTCCAGTGAAAAGGGAACTTGAATTCAATTCGAACAATTCAATTGTATTACATTTCAATTCTAGCCTTGAATTATACTGTAATTCAACCTTGTATTACAATTGAGTTCAAGTATATTTCAAGCTTCAAAAACAATGCTTTTAAAATAGAAAGGAAAATGCAATCGACAAGTTTCCTTATAATAATTTTCCGCATATATACCTTCACCAATTTTTTCACGATTTAATCACGTTTTGTTTTTTAAAAATTTACTTTTTTATTTATTTTTGATATTTTTTACAACTTCAATTTTATTAAAAAATAAATTACGTATTTGACAAGGTTTGAACATACATATGTATATGTATGTTGTCTGATTTTTTATTTCAAAATATTTTCAAACTTGAATATTACTTGAAAAAATGTTTAAATTCAACTTTGTTTCCAGTTAAATTTCAAGTGCTTGAATTTAATGATTTGAGTGATTATTTATTTTATTTTTATTGCTATTATTATTATAGTTTTGTTATCAGTAATTGCATTTGTTTCATTTCAATACTTTATACTACATACATATCGCTCATTTACTTCAATAGTGTCACAACTAAAAAAAACTAGTTTTGCAGAAAACGCGTTTACAGCAGGGATCGCAAATAACGATTATTTTCCAAATTTCAACTGAAAAAATCACACTAATAGAGAAGTGCTACGTGCACAGGGAATATACCAAGATACTCCATGTTACATGGACTACCTATACATGCAATGCTTCTTATTTGTTTGATTTTTACTAAAAAACTCAACGTTACCGATTATTTTTTGGATTTTTATTTATTCCTAAAAAATTAAGTTTTTTCTTGATTTATATTTATTCCTCAAAAATAAATGAAAATCAAGAAATAACTGTTATTTTGTGAGGAATATATAAAAATCAAGAAATAACTATTATTTTCTGATGAATAAAGAAAAATCAAGAAATAGTGATTAAAAAGTAATTTTTAAAATAAAAATTATAACCGTTACGGTCCCTGGTTTAAAGTTTTCAATTTACATACAAATCAATGAAGAAATTTAAAAATATCCTCTCACGATGAGGTAATAAAAGCTATTTATGTATATGAAATTTTTACACAAGATAAAATTCAAAATGCTGAATTATTTTGCATTATTAACTCAAAAAACGCATTTTTGGTTTTGCGACACTATTGAAGTAAATGAGCGATATGTACATATGTATTTTTAGAATTGTGATAATTGAACGATGTTACGTATTTCGAAAGAGTCATCCTCTTATGCAGAATCAATGCATAATGCTTTTATTTTTTTGTATATATTTATGTATATTTTACACTCAATGAATCTTTTGTTAAGATACAAGTTCCTTTTCATACGAGTATGCTAATAATCTCCTTATAACAGTTATACAATTGATGCAGAACCAAAAGAAGCTATCTATCCATTGGAAAATATCTTTTAATAGAATAGTACCTAATAAAAGAAATGAAAGATATTTCTAAATAACTCGGACGTTCCTCCATCACTTTGCCGGCAATGTTACTATGGGTGGAATATATGTAGGTTAAGTTGACGAAGAGGGATTAGGCTCATGTCAGGTGGATATACACATGTAGGCTGTTATACGTTCTCATCAATCCAAAATGTTCTCCATGCACGCCCTGCATTCATTGTTATCTGTGACTGCAACACAGTACAAGTGCCCTTGTAAGTGCCCCGGGTGGAATATAAATTACACAAGTAATACATCTAGCAAGTTCACATGCACCAACTTACTATCCATTATACATAAGTCCCTTTTACACTAATACGTTAACCCTTCCTTAGAAAGTAAATTAACGTAAATACTCGTATTACATTAAATTTCGCCAAATGATGTGTCATAGAAGGCAACTGAATTAGTGCTTCCGATATTTAAATTCCGTTGTCGCCAGTCATATCATTTTTTTTTGCCGAGTGGACAAATTTTTAAACTTGGTTATTATCCATAGTATACCCATGACATTGTACCTGCTCATTAGACCGGTGAGTGTCCCAGTAATATTCATAAAATGTTTACAGAAGCAAAATCAACTCAGCTATGCTATTACAACCTTACCAAAGACATTAAGAAAATTAACAGGTGCCTGAATACGAATAAACTTAAATTAAACAAAAGTAAAACGAAACTAACGACAACAGTCGTTATGTAATGTAATCTTCAAAATAAATATTGAGATTATAGAAAAAGTGAAGCAAATAAAATAAAGATTAAAAAAATATTTTTAAATTTCTGTGACCCACAAAAATAATTTGCCTGTGTCGGAGTTGAGTTTGGAGCGACTGTATTTGTATACGTTTTTAAGAAATTTTAATAACGAAAAAAATTTAACTAACCTTTGATGAAGCTATATTCGCTGTGTTAACGGCTTTTTCTTTAGCAATAACTGCAAATTTAGACGCTCCACTTGAAAGTAAAGTCCATCCCTAAAATATATATATTGTAAAACGTATGTATGTATGCAACAAATATTTTAAATTTCTGCTTACCGATGCTAGAGAAGACAAAGTTGTATCTATGATTTCTTGGGATTGAGTCTTGGGCGCTGGGTCACGAGAATAACCGAAACCACTGTATTTACCTCCCTGACTAGGCGGTAAATGGCTAAAGAAAAACAACGAAATATATCAACAAATGTGACCTTCTCCGAGAAAAGGGACATAGTGTGTGAAAATGCAGTTTTGAGAAAAACACATTTAATAAATAAAATTTTAATGTGTTTCTCATTTTTATCGATTTTGACACACAGCCGTTTTTTGACACACTATGTCTCTTTTCTCAGAGAAGGTCACATATAGGGAATAAAATTAGTTTATATAATTATTTTACGTACTCTGGCCTTGAAGCGTTTTCCGATTGAATACGAGAGAAAAACTCTTCTTTCTGGTCTTTGAAATCTTGTGTGTTGAATTGTTGATATCCTCCTTCATTGTTATACCCACCACCATTTTGATATCCTGCTCCGGATGATTGTTGATAATTGCCACTACTTCGGGAATGTGCCACTGGTGAGTTTATGCTGGCAGAACCACCATATAAACTTGATGGCGCTGACGACATTGACCCAAGACGTTTCTTTGCTTCATTTATATCCCATGGTTTTCCCTGGGCTAAAGTCGATATCTTGTCTCGGTATAAAGCGGCTGCTTTCGAATTATACTTCTGATTGATAGAGGCACGATCGTTCCAGTCATCTTGATCTTCGAAAAATTCTCGAGCATTAAGATTACCTCCAACTTTCATTTTTTCCAATTCAATATCTTTCCACTTATCCATTGTTACGGAACGTACAAATGAGAGATGTACACCTAAGCCTCTGTGTTTGCCAGAACATTCTAAGCAAATCCAAATTCCATATGTTACTGAAACCCATTGTGGATTGTGAGTGCCACACTCAAAGCATTTCTGATAAAATAAGCATTCATGTATTTATTTCTTCATATGTGGTGCGATAAATAAAAATATTTTCTATAACGTGTAAAGTGAAGGTAAATAAAACTTCTTTGTGGAAAAACTTAATATATTTAATATATGAAATGAAAAAATGAAAAAAAAAATCTATGAAAGTATTGAGATTCAAGAATCTATTATTAATTTATTCAATCCATTTGTATTTTTGTTTTGTTTTCCTTTAAGTACTTTTATTGTTACCCAATGGGCAGCTAATTGTAAGGTAATAGAAAATGAAAATTTATACAAAATCGACTAGTTACTTGTTTTATAAAGATTTTTGTTTAATGCTTTTAAACTTGTTATGTTTGTATAATGTGATTCTCAATAACATATTAAGAGTCCTACTGTAAGGATATGCATTTTTTTTCAACTTTATTTCAAAAACTTTTTGGTTGAAGGCCACTGATTAGTGCCATAAGCTGGACCGAAATGCATATAGACGTTGCTTTGATTTATCAAATCTACATTACATACTTGTAATCGAAATGGGGGTAGCTAATAGTGAAGTGAACTGGTTCTCGAGGAACTGGTACCTGGTAAAATTAATTTATTTGTAATACATTTAGCCTATTGAGCAATAAAATAAATGTGAATATATTAATTTAAATTGTATATAACAATTTAATAACGTTAACCCCAGGTATTAGTTTTAAAACTTTATGTAGGTACATACATACATACATGTAACAAAACCTTTTTTTTTTTGCTTGTAAAAAATTTCGTTTCTAACGAGGAGCAAGTATTTTTGAGTTTGCTTAGGATATACTAAATTTTAAAATTTTTACAATTGCTTCGCACTGATATTTAATAATTTTGAAACGCTAAATTAATAAAAGAGATTTTAATTAATTCACCATTGAATAATTAAGAAAATGTTTTTAAAGCAGCTACATACATATGTACGTTCATAGACATATTTATTTTCCTTTTTCTTTAAATCGTTCGACACTATAGTAAAAATCAATACAGAGGTTAACAGCAAAGAACACAATTCTTATAGACTTGTTATAATAAACTTCATATACAGCTTCTGAACAAAGGAAAGCATGTATGTGTATGTATGTACATATGTATATTGTAGATGCCTATTAATTATTGTAATTTTTTCAACGGACAAAGCGCAAACTGAGAAATAATTTCAGGAATGTCTAATTTGCCTTCATTAATGGCTAGCAAAATAGGACCTTAATAGAACTGAAGTGAGCGAATTTTATACGTGACTGACAACCGGTTAAACCTAACCTTCATTAATGGTCGTGTGCGAAGTTCTGGTACATTATAATTTCCGTTTTTATCCATATATAGTTAGGTATATGTATGTCCACATCCCCCATTTACTAAAACAACCTCATAACTCAAAAGTTTCTCATATTTTTATTTATATTGTGTAACAATTTCAAATAAATATCTTTTTAAATCCAAGATATAAAAATAAAATCTTTTCCAATGTGTGTAAATTGAAAACTTTAAACTCGTTTTCTGACACACTTCTTTTGTTGAGTTATGACTTTATTTAAGTAAATGAGCTACATATGTATATGTATAACATATTCCTGCTTTTGGAATTATTTAAATATATAATTGCATAAAAAATAAAATTACATAGTGACGATTGATTAAAGTTAAACATATTTTGAGTCATCCATACCGAATTCTCATGCTTAGGCTTAAGCTCTTGTAACACACGTCTTGTCCTTGGACTGGCCATTTCACGTTTTAGCGAATAGAAAATATGCTAAAACTCGGAATGATGTTTGTGAATAGCTTCTAATTCTGCAAAATACTTCGTAATTACGTATTTTATAAAAACTACAAATCCAACTACTGCAAATATAGTAATTCCTAAAACTTGAGCTTGATATCTTTTGGAGACAGTTTCACAATCACCACTTGATATTGTAGCGGAGGCAGCAGAAATTGTGTTAGCGACAGCAGATGATGCAGTAGCAGATAATCCCGATTTAGAAGATGGCTTCATTAAAATTTTCTGTACAAAACGTTAAATATACTTAGATATTTCTAAATGGTGTCAAAGAATTTGAAGAAATTGTAAATGCAAAATTTCTAAAGCATAACTTTTGCACTTTAAAATGTTGCAGAAATTGAAAATTATCTACTTTTACTACACTTCACCACACGTACACACACATTTAAAAAATGATTGTCAAAAGAGCAAAAACTGTTGACGTGTGAAAGAGAATTTTTGTATACTAACACAGCCCTGTCAACATGACAGATCCCAAGGTGAATAATATTTAGAAGGTGGTAGTAATGAGGCAGCTGATTATTTCTATGGCGATATTATTACTTTAGATTTAGATTTGACAATATAATGTTAAGAGCGAAAGTCGCTGTCATGATGATTGTCAGACTTTATAAATTTTTAATTTAATACTTTTGCTTACAATGGAACTCAGTTATAAATAACACTGTGGATATAGACAAAAGCATATAATTGTATTGTTATTAAAATGTACATCAAATATTTAATTGAAACACAGACATAAAGTTCTACATCCGAAAGAAATTTCAAATGAAAACTGTTTCCATAATATAAAAATGTGGCGTTTTTAAATACTTTCTAAATTTCAATATTGTTCAGTTGAAAATGGTAGTCAAGGTGGTCTCAACTGCTCAGGTTACTAATTTTGCCACTTGTAATTTGAATACCCGTTAGATTTGAACACCCATTTTTCAGTAATTTTTCTTTTTGCCATCAACAGTATACATATCTCACAGCGAACTAAGCCTCATATCAAGGCATATTCATACAATTTCATATAATTTCTTGTATATATTTTCGTTTTGATATCAGAAAAGATGTACTCACCTGATTTGTTGAGATCATGTATTATGAATTCGCCTTGCCTTATATCATTTTTCCAAGGCAAATTCAGTATCAGGTGGCCTTTTCCGCCCGGCTGATAATCAGCTGTTGATGCAAATAACTAATTTTAAGATTTTCGATTTTTTTAGTCGTTTATTATTTAAGTTAACCTTCCCAGCTACAAGAAACTGGAAAATATGAATTGTCTATGTCGTCTTATTCTAGGAACATTTTAACCTAAATCGAGAGATCACTGTATGTAACAATCAATTAATTCATTCAAACAAATCTATGGTATAATACAGTAAACCTCGTTTAATTACCTCATCAAAATTTCATGATTTTTGGGGTAATTATCCGAGAAAGGTAATAAAGGTAATATGCTCAAATACCTTTAGAAATGCATTTATCCGAACTTACTGTGGTGTGTAGTACATAATTACTTGAAATAAAATAGACATTCATATCTACATATTTCTTCAAGTAAAATATTTTATTATGTACCAAAAACAATTAACATTACAACAAATAAATAGATAAGATGCATATTTTCGATTGCAGAATCTATAAATAAATATATACATACTTCTGTGGTTTGGGGCAAATAAAAGAAAATATTTTAAGGGATTTTTCATTTTGGCGTTAAATATTACCCGAAATGGGTAATTAAACGTAAGTTAATTAAGCGTGGAGTTTTGTGTGAAAATGAGTGTAAAAAAAACGGGGATTCAATATTTGGGGTAAATAAGCGATAAAGGTATTTAACCGATGGGCAATTAAACGGGGTATACTGTATACCATGCTATGTTATAGGCAAATACATGGTTGGGGTATTCACAACAGTCTCTTAGTGTCCTAAGTGTCATAATGTCTTAACATTTTAACATAGTTTAAAGAAATTGTTGTTGCGGCTCAAACAAAAAGGTCATAAAGTAATAAGACTTTCTCAACTATGTTTATTGTTTGTCATAACTACATGTAGAAATGCGTGAGAGTTTACCAAAAGAATTGAGAGGGAGAGTAAGCAATGTACAAAGGTGCTAAAACCGAAATACAAATAAGTACAATATTTATGATTGTAAATTATGAGGGTTGCTCACAGCATTATATTTTTTCGTGTTATTACTTTAAAACGTGTTAATTTATGAGTACCATCTGAATACCCCAGGTGTAATTATACAGGTGACTGCGTAAGGATTTGTTATACAAAAATACGGCAACCATAGCTGTGTAAAGAACCGAAGAATGTCAAAAGCACAAAAATAATTGTACCAAAACCAAAACAAAACGAAGTTTTTGACATTCGTTAGCTACAAAGCACATAGAGCAAAAAATTATCAGCTGAAGTAACGCTGCCACCTGTTTAAATACACCTTGGGCAAATATATAGGTTATTTTACGAATCAAATTGGAAATGAGACAAAAAATTGAATAGCTGTCAGTTTTCTTAATGCAGTTTGAAATGACAGAACGAACTGGTTTGATACTGCTAACAGGTCCACCTGGCATTGGTAAAACTACAGTTATTCGTAAGATATGTGAAAATCTTATGAATAAACATAAAATTGTATGCAACGGTTTCTATACGGAAGAAGTCCGAAATCCAAACAATGAACGCATTGGATTCGACGTCCTCACTTTAAATAACAAAAGAGGAATATTGTCCAGGTAAAAAGTATTCGGATATATCTACGTTTTTATAAGAATAATTATATTCCAGAATCCACTGTACGGAAAATGGTCCTTTTGTTGGTAAATATTGTGTGAATGTCAAAGATTTTGAAGAAATTGTTTTGCCTTTAATAAAGCCTAGCAGCGGGCAGGAAGTTTTAGTTATTGATGAGGTGGGAAAAATGGAACTCAAAAGCAAAAAATTTGAAATTGCTGTTGAAAAGTGTATTATGAGAACTCTTTTATTAGCAACAATGCCAAATAATTTGCGCCAACCAATATATCTAGTAGATAAACTAAAAAGTCATCATAAAGCACAAATAATTACTGTCACGAAGGAGAATCGCGATCGGTTGCAGCATGAAATTACAGAACAAATTTTGCAACTGCTTAAAAATACATAATTAAAATATTATGTTAAATATGTCTGTAGCGCAGAAATAAAATAGAAACGTTCGATTTCTTAATAAAATATCTGCTTAAAACAAGTTTTGGGTTCGTATGATATACATGGTCGAGTTGACCACGCTGCGATTTCATGACACTCTTGTGACATCAGTCTTATAAACTAGTTTATCCAGAACTCATCCTGTGATTATTCGTCAGTTGTTAGATTTACCGATTTTTTTTTTTAATTTCGCTATCACATAAAATCACCATTCACAAGTTCCAGTATCTATAAAATTGAAAATTGTATTTGGGAACGTAAGTTACATTCAATGTAAAAATTACCAATACTTTATATTAATAAATAAATTAAATAACTAGATTAAGATGCATCGGTACTACTGATGGAGGTGCTAGTGATTGTTTTAGAATCTCGCTGTGATCTTTTTCTTGCTCTTTTAGGAGATTTTTCGTAATCCATTTCATTATAAGTCTGTTCAGTAGCTCTCCACACCATTTCTTGTCTTTGTACCAAATCTGTATACCGTTGTTCAAACTGAGTGTCCGGTGGTAAGAGAAGTTCCCATTTTTTCCCGGAATTTAACTTAGCTACAGATTGTAGAACTTCCAAGGCTTCTTCAGGTGGCAACTGAGTGGCAAAAATCACCTGTCTTCTGTATAAAGTATTTGTGCGGGAGAAACGAAATAACTGAAAAAAAAAACAATGAAGAAAAAATTTTTATTTTTAATTTATAAAGTACTAACCACATAATCGCGTGCTCTTATCATAAGCTCTGATTTAATGCCATTTGCGTTAGAAAGTGTTTCACTTGGATACAGAATTTCAGATTGGGGAACCCAGTTGCCATGTATTAAAATTCCAACTTGCGGCAATGTCCTTAATACGCGATCTGTAGTAATTTTTGGATCTATACTTTCTAGTAATACACCCATTATATCCTCGAACGACAACATTTTTGCATCTTTCAGTATAACTTTTAGTTGTTCCATCAAATTCATCGATTTTAATTTAGCTTTACTTATGACTCTTGCTGGCAGAACTGCATCAATACCCTGATCTTGACCTTCGGCTGGGAGTAATTTTTCTACATATTTTGGTGTATCTAATACCAAAGCGTGGCTTCCTTGTCTATTTGTAGCAAACAGTTTTTGCCGTTCCAGTTCAGCAGTTGGCGATGTTCTTGAGTGCCAATATGTTTCGCACCAAGGCTCATCTACGCTTTTCTTTACAAATGTATCATAACCTTGTCGCTCTTTTACTTTCTTTCCACCGGATCGTGCAAATTTAACAGTAACCTGTTGCAGCTCCTCGTCGTCGTCCTCCTCATTAAGGGCTTTCTGTTCAGCTTTGTTGCGTTTATCTTCTTTGTCGAAATATGAAAATGAAGGTCTCAGTTGCAGAATAGAAGTTAAAGGAGATAGATGAATCTCTTTATCAGTGTATATTCCGACAATGTATTTACTGACATCGTCCAGAGACGTAGAACTTGTAAATGCTTGTTTGTCCATAATGCCTCTCTTAAAGGTGGGTCTTTCACCCTTGGCTTGTGATTTGCCATCAGCAGCTAATGCGAGTTGTTCACCTTTAAAACGATCATAAAATTGAGATTCTGTATCCAAAGCAAAATCGACTTTAACTTCACGATTAAGTGGTTTTACGCAACAATTAACTACTGCAGTAGTTTCAAAATTCGAAAGTTGTGTTTTCGTTGGATATTGAAAGAGATATAAATTATCATGAAGATTCTTTGATAGAAACACCGGTATCTGAAATTAAAAAAAAAAATTATTTATACATAAGTAATATATAAATTAATAATCACCTCTTCTATAATTTCATCACAGTCATTTTCAAAATCCATTTTAAGATTAATTTAAAAAAACGATCCAGGATTCTTTCAATTTAGTAAATGTTTTTGTTTTTAAGGAATAGGCATCCACAATTGTAAAGTACTCTGTGTCTGCAACAGCATGTGTTTTCAAAATGCATTTTTTTTTACATTCACAATAGTTTTTCTTTACGCTTATGAACACTAACATAATTTACACAACGTACTCGTAAATATTTCTCTACATATGTTACGAATACATAGTGTCCACACCTGATGAATTTATATCATGATGAATGTCAAATTGATATGATCATCATATCATATCATTTCATCACACTGTCTTGTAAAATTCCTTAGCAGTTGAGTTGGAAGTTGAATGCAAGTGCCGAAAGTGTAGTTGTGTTAGTAAGAGTTTGAGTGTATTGAGTTTTTCGAAATTTCACTAGCACGTGTAAATCCTAAGTAAGTTTATTCCTTTTATATTAATCTGTTGCAAGTATTTTTAATTAAATTTTTTATACCTACTCTATCGTTCTTTCACAATGTTCCAACATAGTGCCTCCACCTAATAAATTTATGTACTTAAGTCAAATTCAATATGAAAAAGCAAATAAAATATTGTTGATTTTTATATATGTATGAATCTCGACAATCATCAATATACATTCTATGCATGATACAATTATACAGGTAACCGCAAATCGACAACAAATTTACAGCAAATAAAACAACAGGGCTCTTTGTTGCTAGTTTCTGGTGCCAACTGTCATAGAGCAATGAAAGATAAATAGCGTGTGTGTGTGTTTGTAAAACATAAACAACATTTGGCAGAGTGCACCACGAAACAAGCAACAGCTGGCGCTTCGCGGTTACCGGTATAATTGTATCATGATTCTATGTATATGTCATTTAATCAGGTGTAGATAGAGGTATAAAAAGACAAACAGATTAAAGATTGCAAAAGTCTTCAAGTTGTTTCATGTTTTAGACTCGGCAGTTTTTCTTGTTCAACTTTTGATTTTATAATGTAAGAAAAATGATAGGTATACAAAAGGTATATATTACTTTCTCAACTCTCATACAAAATCGAAAAGTTGAGCAACTAAAACAGAAGAGTCTAATACCTGACTATGGTAGGGACAAAGTATATTTATATAAAGTATATGCAGGTCTACAACAACTAAGAAAATACAAAAACAACATGCGCTTGGTTGTGTAAAAATAATGGATGCATGTCGAAAACAGATGATTGCAACCAGACTTGGGCAACTTGCATTACTTTTCATAAGCACTGATTGAAAAACAAAAATTTTAGTGAAAATTTAAATTAGATGTTTGTAATGCACTTTTTTTGCACTAAAATAAAATCTCTTAAAAGTAATGGATTAATATTGCATTAGCAGCTAATCGTATGGCGAAAAATGCACTAATTTTGTATTACCACTATGCACATCATAAAATAATGCAATATCACATATTGTACACAGTAAAATTATATAAAACGTATAATTCGCCATAATGCTGGTGATTTTTTGTATAATTCTAGGAACTCTGTCCAGAATATTTGTTCTGCGCTCATTTCTTGTTCCGAACTCTTAAAAAATCACTACACAACTGAGCGTTTGCAACATACAATACACATGTTCACTGTACAGCTTTCAAACTTGAGCAAATATCAAAATCATTTTGATATTTACTCAGTTCACAACATACAATGAAACCGTAAATGCAACCCATAAACACAAAACATTTTGATATTTTTTACTTAACCCTTTCGACCCCAAAGTTGCTCATAAGGAACTTTGGTTTTTATCTCCGTCTCATTTTAAACAATCTTGACGAATTTATTAAGAATTAATTCATTATAGTTCTTAGAACTGAATAGCAACAGAAAAGTATCAGCAGTGTCGATTCGAAATCGGGCGACACGTAGGTGCTGAAATTTTGGTGCAAAAAGTAAAAAATAAAAAAAATACATGGTGAACATAACTTAAAAAAACAAGTACGCAGATTTAACAAGAGAAGATGTAACAAAATATAAAATAAAAAAATAAATTAAAAAGGTTGTACCGTTACCCAGCAAAATTTTTTGGTTTCCTGAAGTTGGTTTTAAGCAACTTTTGACAACTGTGATAGTAGAAACATTGACATCGAAGACATGAGCAAACTACACAAAATACTTTGTGAAACATACATAAAAGCGATCTTGGGGTTGGATTGGGCCGAGTCTTCTGATGAAAAACCTCCATATTGGATCCCACGATATGAAGTGCGAAGTCAACTATGGAATTGCTACAGTTCGTGGGTTGTTTAACAAGCAGTGCAGTTGCTTTCTGAATTTGTTGGAGATGAGCCAATTGGCACATACTACCGTTAGATCCAAAAGAAAAATATTTATTGATGTCGCAATACCAGCACTTGGAAGGAGTTAATCTCTCTGACATGCAAGTGGTGCTTGACAAACTTAATCACCGCTCTACTAAATAGTACTGAGCTTTGGGGTCGGCATTAACCAATTCATGGCGTTTGTATCTCAAGCACCTCAACACCGTCGATAATTACGTAAAGCATATATTGATTATAAAATTTTAGATTGAAACAAATGAGTTACTAAATAGGGCAGCATTTCGTCTAGAGTTCAGAACAAAGGAAAAAGGACGATCCAGCGAAAAGAGTTTGAAGCAAGATGAAATAAGCTCAGTACCGTCGTCTCCGTCTTGCTTTGCATCTAGCTCCAGCTCCAGCTCCAAGCTACGTGAAGTTAATATGAAATCCACCGGATTCAAAGGAGTATGATGAGAAGTTCCATAAGTTGATATAGAGACTAAAAGGTCGAAATGTGGTATTCATAAGTTATTTATTACAGTACAGAGATATTATTGAGGAAATAATTAAAAATAAAAGGTTGCTTTAATTTTTCAATACCACGAAATATTTCCTCGATGGCCCAAAGTTGCTTCCGTTATCTAGCCACCCGATAACCCGAGAAGTCTATAATTTTCAAAACTAAATTAAGAGCTAATAATAAAGAGTCATAAAAAAATTTCTGACCGCTGGCTTATGGGCGGGGCAGAAAGGGTTAAATTAAAAGAGTTTTGTCAAAGACTATCCGCCGTATTCATAAAAAATATTTTAGGTTTATTACGGGTTTATTTGACAAATTTCCCATAGAAATACGTCAAATAAGCGATTAATAAACCTTAAATATTTTTTATGAATATGCCAGTATAAATATATACATATATGTGCTAACCTATTTTCTTTAAAAACTTTTCATTGCTGTATGATGCGTACCAATACATATCTCCTCCACAAATCGACATTTCATCGGTTAGTTATTGGCTTGCGGCACAGTATATTCATAGTACATTATGTCTGCAGCAAATTAGTAAAGGCCGTGATACACTATCATACACAGTCGTAGGATTCATTTACTGGAAAATCGGATTGAATTCTGTCACACTCCAAAAAAATCGCAACAACATCTCTTAAAGGTGCCCCACTATTACACAAAAAAGATACAAAAATATTTAAAATAATTTTTATGTTTAATTATTTGGCATTTCTAAAGAAATTATAACGCTAAATGTAATTTTCAAAATGTATCTCTCTATCATTAAATAAATGAAGCAGAATTTGATGTTTTCTTAGCAAAATTCATCTCTGATCTAATAGAAATTATAATTATATGAAAATGTTCATAAAGTTTTGGAAATCGGACAGACTTGTCAAAAAATCTGTCACACATATCAAATTTTAATCCACACTATCATACGACTGTATGATAAATAAACCGATAACCGATAAACCGTGTTTTAAATAAATAAATAGTCCCTGAAAAATGCTGTATACGAAAATCGCCGTTTTCGTCCATGTTCCCTTTTGATTAGCATCACTGAAAATAGAAAGCTTAAAAATTTCGGAAAAGACACAAATCTTTCTTCCATGTTTTGTGCAAAAATCGAACTAAGAAAGAAAGTGTGAAGAAGTCTTAATTAACATTTTTGGTCTTAGTTATAAAAATAAAACTTTAACCAATAGATCAGCTTCAGAGGAGAAATAATTTAAAAAGTGATTTGTTTTTCAGTTTTTTGGAAAGGCAAAGCCAAACAAATCGCCAAATTGGCAAAAAAAATTAAATTTGTGTATTGGTAATGAAAAAATTATTGGTTTAATTCAAACAAAAGGATAATTTTTTGGGAGTTATTAGCAATGACATAAAGAGGTAAATAAGTATGTACACAGGAATAATTCTGTTCTGACAATGTACATATGACATGCATTGTATCGAAGTTTAACAACGTTGTGATGTCGGGATGTCAACTATGAGGTCGTGTTTGTAATATAAATATGTATGTATGTAATTTATTTATGATGGTGTTAAAATTTTTGGATAAAAAAAATGTTTTGCCAATGCTTAAATATTAAATTTGGTTTTATCAGTTATTGTTAACTTGGATACAATTGGTCTTGCCTCATATTAATTATATACAAAAGTATGTACGGATGTATGTATGTATTCTACATATACATATTTTTCTTATACTATATCAATGTATGTATGTAAGTCGTTTAGAGTCTCCTCTTTTGCTAAATATAGTTGGCAGCTTGTTTGGTTGCATTCTGTGTCATTTAATGTGATAATTGCGAATATTATTTTAAACCGGGCACCTCTCCTCTTACAAATAGACATTGCTTTTTTTCAAGGTTTTCCGGAAGTGTGTGTGTTACATTTAGATGGAAAATCAATTTAAGTTTTTTCAGACAACACTCATGCCGTCATAATTGTGTGATGTCACTGTTTTATTCATTGCCCCAGTTCTATATTCCTATTGTTTGATATATTATTCATGAACTAGGTACATACATAAAGGGGGACCATAACGAGAACTTATTTTGAATTCAGATCATTAAGACGATGAATACTTTTGAAAAAGTGGGTAAATCAAATTTTGCATTGCACGTACCTATTTGTGACGACATGTTATACAAATTTCAAAAGCTTTGGTTTCACGTGGAATACAAAATATACCTGAATATTTACAAATATTTTTTTCAAATTGTGAGAAATTATTACCAGAAATGAATTAGAAACTTCCGTCTTCATCTCTCAGTGTGACTTCAACTGTGTCCTTAGAGTTCTCAAATAGTGTTCTAGGTTATGCCATTCAAATAATAATTTTTCTGTCATATTTATCAGAGTAAACTTATATGATGTTTAATAATCCTGCAACTTAAATACAATGCTGAATTCGGCTTTGTGATTACCTTTATCTTTAATTTTTACGACAGTTTTGTGAACAACTTTACTTGCCGAACTAGTATACATATCGCTCATTTACTCAAACAGCGTCATAACTCAAAAAAGTAGTTCGTCAGAAAACGAGTTTAAACTTTAAAGTTTTTAATTTACACACAACTTAATGGAGAAAGAAAATTTTATTTTTCTCTCAAGACCTGAATTGAGATATTTGTATGAATTGTTGACACCATATGAAGAACGATGTGAGGATTAATTCTGCATAATTAAATCAAAAAATTCATTTTTGACTTTTGACGTTGTTTGAGTCAATGAGAATTTTCATTCCATCCATCAGGTTTCGATTTCTGTGTTTACATCGTTTTAGAGTTATCATGCCTTCACCTTGAGACTTTCTCCTTCATTTCTTTCGGATTTTAGAAAGGGTCTGAATCTAATACAAACATGCACATGCATGTACATACCCATCAAACAAAATGCTCCGAATTCGTAAAGAATTCGTAACGACTGGTCGACAAAATCTTCCGATTTCGGAACCGAAATATTACCGAAATCGTAACAATTTTTGTATGAAATGGTTGACACTACTTCGTAACGATAAGTCGGTACGAATTCGTAACGACATGTAGGTACGATTTCTTTTTGCTTTTAAAGCAGAGTACCGCTTCACTGTTATGTTGCTGCTATTGTCGAAATAATTTGCACATACTCACGTTTTTTAATATTTGTTACAATCCTTATTTTTCATCAACATATATACATACATATATTTAAAAAAATTTTTTACAGACTTTTACTTATGTACTCAAAGTTTTAATGTTAAAAAAAATTGTTCAGAAGAACTACCGAAATGTCTTAACGAATTCGGTACGACAAGTCTGATTTCAGAAAAAGTCGAAACATTCTGTTTGGGGGGTACGTATACATATATGTACATATATGTATATGTATACGCATAAATATGTATTCTTGTGTATGTGCTTCAATTCCCTGCAGTCAGACTGGGGCCAAATGTCTCTATGTCAACACTAATTTTCTAGTAGTAGGTACATTGTCTACAATTTCTTTTCTATTCGTCAGTATAAAAGAAAGAGAGACAACAAATGTGGTCTATTTCTGGTGGCTTTTGCAACAACTTGTCAATATTCATATAATTGTATGTACGTAAGGTATAGAAATGTACCACTAAATGTCTGGTTGGTATGTCTCCATGTTCCCATACGAACTATGTAGTCACTACCTAGTCAATTGTTTTATTGTTACTAGTAGATTTTCAATGACAAGCCCATGCTAAATGTCTATAGCACAAAGTATTGTATGGGGATTAATTAGAGAGTAGTACTGGTGACAAAGTCAAAAGCGACTCAGTACATTTTCACCATCGACATTTCCTTCAGGGTTTCTATATATTTTCATTGAAATCTCCGATACATATACATACATACCGACAAAATTCAAGAAAAAAAATCAACTAGAAAGCTCATTATTGCTGTTTTTTATTTGGTTTTAAAGTTGTATAAACATACATATGTATGTACATACTTGAAATATTTTATCCGAACTTAATTTCGAATGCATTAAGTTATGCGATAAAAACCTCTGTTTTCCGTTTTGAAAACTTAGCGGTTTAAAAACGAAATAGTTTTCAGAACATGGCCGATAATATATCGAGCCCTATTTTCGATTTTATCGTAAGCGACATGTAATCCAAAATAGAATTTTTTTTAATGAAATTAAAATTTTATGGGCCTATCCATAGCATAGAATTATAAAAATTTAAAAAATTTTGACAACTTTTAAGGAACATTCTGTAAAATTTTATCGTAAGCGACAATTTACGTACAAGAATATATTTAAATATTTTCTAAAAACCTCCTGAAAACTTTAATTTTTGTCGCTTACGATAAAATCGAAAATAAGGCTCGATATGTACTGTGAACAAATTTGTGTACCATTATAATTATAAATACTCAAAAGGTTGCATTTTATTTATGAAGCGTAGAAAGAAATACAGATAGATACCATATACGATAAAAGGATACAAAAAAAACACGGAATTAATGTGTTAATGTATGTATGCTTATATCAAATGATCCGAATCTTTAAGACTAAAATGAGCCCATAGCTTTTTAAAAAATCTGATACAAAAAAAAAAGATTCTACAAACTAGAGGTAGACGCAGAGATTGGAAGCGAAAGCCGGGAATTTCCTACAAATATAAAAGGCGAAAAGACAGCAAACACAAATAGACACCAAAGAGCAATTACATACGAGTTTGATTGAAAGATTACAAAAATTTCAAATTTTTATACCAATCAAATACGTACACACAAATATAAAAGCAGATTAAATTACTGGAACAAATAAAACAAAATAATTTTTAGAATGGTCAATACGCAAGAGCACAGTAACAGCAAGGAATCAAATGTTAATGAAATTGAACAGATGAATGGGTCGACTACGAGTTCCACGACAACAGATACAGCGGGTGAAAAAAATTCCAATATAAATAGTGTAGGTTCTTCGTCTACAAATGCTTCCACATCATCAAATTTATCATCAACATTAAACTCATCTTCACTAAATTCACCGACACAATTTTCGCCTGTAAAGCCTTTATCGTCTTCAACAAACTTTGCTAAAAATGCTTCAACACAAGCCGCTACAGCTGGTACACAAGCTAATCACAAATTGATACCCATACAAAGTGTACTACATACAGCTGATCATCAGCATTACAATCAGCAACATCATCATACTCATCATAATTCGTCTTTAAATCATTCATCTGTAAATCTGCAGTTGCAGCAGAGTGGTCCAACATCTCATCTTAATGCTCATAATTCTACATTGCAACAGTTTCTTGGCGTCAATACCAACTCAAATATTTCAAGCACCACTCATGCCCAATTGCCATCCGAGTTGCCGCAAGAGGATGAGGAACGTTTGGAAAAGCTTTTTAAACAACTCGATCGGGATGGAAATGGTCGCATCGATATTCACGATCTCTCGGAAGCTTTACGAGAATTCGGTCTGTCAAGCGTTTATGCGGAGGTGAGTTGACATTTACAATTAGAGTAAATATGTAAGAGTACATACATAAATACATATGTATGAATGTATGTGTATACAATATACATATCGATGGTCACAATTAAAAAGGGCCTAACTCGTATTTTCACGAAATTAATTTTTTTCAGTGCTTCCAATACATTTCACACAAATACTCCTTGTTTCAAAAGTTTATTGCAATAGCAAGCAGTTTTACAAAGCAGTTGTACAAGCAATTCTACTGTTTCATTTCATTTTTTTTTTCATTTATTTATCCATTCTGTATACCTAGCCTATGTCACTTGTGTACTCTTTATCGGCAACAATTGCCTCTTATTGACAATCTCTTATTTATCTCTAAAGCTTTGTAAATTAATGGGGCATGTTAATAGTAGTCAATTGTTGTCGACAAAGAGTAGACAAGTGATAGTTTTTATTGTCGTCTTGATGTGACGTCGACGACGCCATTCGCAATACGGGGAATTATTTTACATTCTCCTGTAAAGTTGCAGTTTAATTGAGTTAGGGCCTTTCTACTTGTGACCAATGATATACTAGGTATGTATGTATGTACATATTTTGCTTATGCATTTCGCTTACTTTTGTACACGCAACTAGACATTTAATGTCTTAATCACATGTGCACGTCATATATGTATGTCCATACATACTTATTTGGTTGCCACTTTTGGCATATGTGCCAAGTAGAACAACTGCAACTGTTGTATTTTTTTTTTAAATGGGAAATTTAGTAATAATTTTTCTTTTTTTGGGAAAACATCGTCTACACTCTATAAATAATACCTTCAATTTGAGTTATACCAAAGTAAAAGCTTAATTAATCTATTATTTCCCTGGAAAAATAAGTATGTAGTTCAAAGAGTTTGCCATTTCCACTCCTTTTTTTACCATTACTTGAAATTAATTCATGTTTAATGATTTCCTAAACCCGAATAAATTCATCATTATTGGAAGAGATGAAAATTAACACCAAAAAAAGCGTTCAACCGGTGGGCGATCAAGCAGAAAGACTATTTATTGGGCCTTATTACGAGTATCCTATTACGACTTCGACTACGACGATTTTGTAGTAGACTAAAGAACATTACAACATTTTTTCTTTAATCTAGCACAAAATCGTAGTAGGCGTAGTCGAAATACGACACTCGTAATTAAGCCCATTATTTAAATTAATATCTTTGTTCTGATTTCAGGAATCAGAAAAATCCATGGTGTATATTTTTGCATTAAATTTTATGAAATTTGTCACGCGAAGCTTTTTCAAAGGGCCGGTGAAGTAAATACTAATATAGAAATAATGTCATGCTTCATACTCAAATTATGAAGCAGTTTTGGCAACTTCTTTTATCTGACTGGCTTCTTTGAGCCTCCTATTGACAGATAAAAAAGATTGATGCAAACAATTTAATGAACAATTTCATATTCTAAATTAAGTCTACGTTGTATCGAATACTTATGGAGCGTGAGAGACTAAATTAAAATATATTATGGATTATTTTAATCCCATTAATTTGTCAGCTATCGTATTGTTTCATTATTGATATTAAGTTATTTATTAACTAATTAATATTGTTATTTTGGCTTATTATGTCGTACAATATTTTTATTAATTAACAGAAATTTTTGGAACATTCGGACCAAACTCAGAGCGGTGATGTCGGACTGGCTGAATTCGTTCATTATGTGCGAGAACACGAAAAAAATTTACGTTTGCAATTTTCTCATTTGGACAAAAATCGAGATGGTATGTTGGATAAGATGCTATTAACATGTTTTTACATTTATTATACACTAGCTTTTATCCGCTCGCGTGTATCTGTTAAAAAAATTAAGAAAACTAGTTACACAATCAAACCCAAAATGAAAATTACCCTAACCTAAAAAATGTGTTTTTCGAAAAAAATCCATACCAAATATTAAAAAACAGGTTATGAACCAAATAAAAAAAAATACGCATTTTTCGACTTATAACACTATTAAAGTAAAAACGATTGATTTAAAGAAAACCAACAGAATTTTTCCATTTTACAAAAGCCTTTATATTTGTTCTCTGTAATCTTGTTAATATTTTATTCTTTTTAATTGAAGGAAAAGTCGATTTGGAAGAGTTGATATCAGCTTTTAAGGATCTGGGTATTGAAGTCGATATGGAAGAAGCAAAGATATTACTATCAAGGTATATGATATGAAACATTTTAAATGCTTTATTTAATTTAAAGTTTTCTATATATTTTTCCCATAGAATGGATCAAGATGGTAGTTTGAATATAAGTTTTAATGAATGGCGTGATTTCCTGTTATTAGCACCTTCATCTGACATACACGATTTAATAAAGTTTTGGCGACATTCTACTGTAAGTACATTTTACAAAATTTTTCTCCCTTCCTATCTATTCCAGTACCTTAATAAGCTTATTTATTGTGTTTTTACTTGAAGTTTTGTTTTATATATTACAATTAAACTTTTTCGTACTTAAAACTAAATATAGTATTTTGCTAAAAACTACTTATGATTAAGTAAGGAAAGTTTTTTAAAGGCATTCTTCATTTATTTTAAAATTATAAAAAAAAATAAAAAATTGTTTAATGTTTGTTATGCTGAATGACAGCTTTTTTGATGCATCAGATGTAAAAAGTTTCAGTTTCAGTATTAATTTTTAAAATTTTTTCATCAAATGGGCTTATATTAATTTAAAAAAAAAGCATTTAATTTTCTTTCTATTTCAATGATTTTTTAAGGTTTGTTGATTCAAACAAAATGTATCCATTATTGTCTAGAGTAAATCATAGACACATCGAGTACAATAGAACACGAGAACAAACGTGCAAATTATGTATGTATGTATGCATGTACATTAGAGTGGGTCAATTTGTATGGACTAACAAAAATTCACGATGCGGTTGTCCAAATCGTAATATACGATGAATTCTAAGACGGTTTGCCCAAGGAACCATGGGTCTAAAATCAAAATCGAGCTTCCCATTTTTAACGAGTAGTTTTTCTTTAAGTATTTAATATTCAATACAATTTAGGCAAATTAAAAAAAAAATGCATATACGAAAACAGAAGTTTCTCATTAAAAATGGGAAGCTCGATTTTGATTTTAGACCCATGGTTTCTTGGGCAAGCCTTCTTAGAATTTGATGTAGATTACGATTTTGACAACCGTTCGGTCGAGAAAAAAATTGACCCACTCTAATGTACATACATACATATACATATATACATAAATTGAAAATAAAAATTTAAAAATAAAATAGTGTCACTATCGCAAGTTTTCGATAGTTTAAAAAGCTTTATCGATATGTGAATTTAATACTATCAAAAGTTAAAAAATATATCGATATATCGACTATACTATCGTGATAGTATCAAAGTTGTATAGGTCTCGTGTAATGTATTTATTTACACTAACACTTCAAAACATAATATTTTTAAACAACACAAAATACATATAACTTTATTTCTCAGTTCAATAAACAACAAAACTAAAATAATTTATATGAAAAATAAGTGAGATGAGTGGCAGAGATTTTAAATCATCCAGTTATTTTTATTTATGAAAATTTACATTTTCATATCAATATTTATTTACATTTTTTGATTATAGTGGTGTATCTATCATTAACTATCGATAGTGACTAAAAAATATCGATTGTCTGTATTAATCGATTGCAGAATAAAAACATCGGTTGTCGCAAAATAAATTAAATATCGATATTATCGATAGTTCCATCGATAGTTTTCCATCCCTACCTCGCGGTATATTGAAGATTTTTCAAAGTAAACTTTCCTCCTATTTAGGAATTTCATATTTACTCAGTTCAATGTTAAACTGGGTTCACAAACGACAATTTTAGTTGAGCAACTTTTTAGCTTATGGAACAGAGAGAAGAAGACAACGAACCATCCATAAGTCCCAGTTCACACTAGACAAGTCTTATTTCTAAGCTTATCACTTTTTCTTCTTTGAACTTTCATCGGGCTCCACACAATTCAAGTCTTATTTTTCATCTCATATTTTTAATGCATAATTTTGTGTATGCATTTGTGCTTTTTTAACATTACGAATGGGAAAGCAAAACGTATTGACAGTACATGAAGCTGAGTACTCGTTTCTTTTCCACTCGTCTCTCTATCTCTCCTACAAACTAATCAGCTTAGCAATAAGACTTGCGTTGTGTAAACTAGGTCTAATGAGCCATCATAGTTTCCTCTCCCGATCATGAACTAAATAGTTGCTCAACTAAAATTGCCGTGTGTGAATTGGGACCTGCAATAGTTGCTGCAAATGTTGCAGATATCGATTAACGAAATATAAACAAATATAATAATAAAATATAATAAGAATGTGAGTGCTGTGGTTGTTGGTTAAGCACGTCTAGAGTGTATTAAAAGTATTTAATTTTTCTTAAGAAGCATGATGGAAGTTTTTTCCTTTTACAATTACATATATTTACAAAAAACACATCTTTTATGATGCTTGCTGTTCAGTATTTAAACTGAAAATTCTTTTTCTTAAACTTGAAAAAGTTAAAATTAGATAAAAGATATATTAATAATAATTCAGACTTAATTCAGCTGGGAGAAAAACAGAAAGAGAAAGTATTCCTCTCTCTGTCTTTCACCCACCTGAATTACGACTTTGCAAAGCAAATTTTGCGTGCCTAAAAGAGGTCTTTGTATAGTTTACTTTGCTTGTAGAAAATAGGTCTAACCGGCATTCTACTCTCTTTGCTTTACAACTTGTGTTATCAGTATTTTTACCACTACTACATGTGCTTCTTTTTATACCTATTTAATGTGCTTTCATCCGTTTTAGACAGGCAAAGTTTACTTTGCAAAGTCTTAATTCAGCTGTGTAAAATACATAGATAAAAATACTGTATTAAAATTTGATGATCTTTTTGGAGCGTCACTATTTTTACATCCGTTTATTTATTTTTTAATTTTCCAAAAAATCAGCTATTGGAGTTTTTTTATTTAATAAATTCAAAAATTGTCACATCGCTTTTTAAGTGTTGCCCTATTTACATAAAATATTTTCAAGAATGATACAATGTATCATGTCATGTATCATGTCATACAATGAAAACAAACTACGGCATTCCTATTTAAGTTGACAACTGTTAATCTATTACTGAAAAACAGCACTGGCGGTTAAACCCCGTTTAAACTTGTTTCTTGGTTAACTCAAACTAAGTTTAACTAATTAGAAACTAGCCCTAAGTATGAAATCAAAAGCTTTAACATGATTTAACAGTGTGAGCTATTGATTGTTTTGGAAATGGTGTGATGAATTTCGGTCGATTTGGGGCCGATCTGATCTTATTGACATACAAAAATGTACTAGACTTGAAATTAAAATATAAATAATACAAGCAATGTATGAACAGAAAAAATTATTTAAGTATTTCAAACGAAAGTTAAACTATGTACATACAAACATTTTTGTTCAGTTTGAAGTCGTTTTTATGAAAAAAAAATTAATTAAATTAATTTTTTTATATGCCATATCATTTAACGTGTATCTCAAATTTAGAACTCACCAGCAAAAAAATAAAAAACAACAAATGCACATGTTTAGTTAAAACGCTTTGCTTTTAATAGGAAAAGTTTTTTTTCTAAAATTATTTCTTGGTCTTGTGACCAATCAGACAGTTTAAAATATTAATCGAGCCCCTTTTTTATCAATTGCAAAGTGTTTTTAATTTAATGGCAGTGTGTGCTCAGAATACGTACTGTAGTTGCACATACGTAGTATGTGTACACCAGAGACCTGCAAATTTCATGCTTTTTGATGATTTACTCATACATTAAAATTTTTACTCACATTTAATCACGTACAAAACATTCAACGTTCAATAAAATCAGCGTCGTAGTAATATCTGTTCATTGGAGTGATTGTGAGTGTAGCGATCGAACATGTTTAAATCAATTCACTCACCATACCAGAAATGTTTTATTCACATTTAATCATGCAACAAAACTCAATGTTGAATTTAATCAGCATCGTACAAACGAACGCATCGTTTGAATAATTGTAAGTGGAGTGTTCGAACTGGTTTTATTCAAACTTCTACGTGAACAAGCGATGACGTTGAATAAAATCAAAGTAGTAAAGTTCGTTCAATTTATTTTAAAACACACACACATAAACGTGTCAAACAGGGATGGAAAATTGGAGGTTTGTATTTGTTCCAATTATAAAAAAGGTGCAAATTTTTTTTTAAGTATTAACAACTAACTGGCATATTCATAAAAAATATTTTAGGTTTATGAAGTGCTTATTTGACGTAATTCTATGGGAAATTTGTCAAATAAACCTGTAATAAACCTAAAATATTTTTTTATGAATATGGCGGTAAATCTTCAAAAGAACTTACATAAGGGGAACTCATTTAACCTGTTATATACCTCTTGAAGTTTAACCTTCTTGTTTTCAAAAAATTTTTGATGCTTATTTAGAGCTGATTTAACAACTTTCTTTACGATAGTTGTCGAAAGACCTTTATTAATATGTACGTACATATATTTTATAAACAAGGCTGCTAAAATTTTTTACATAAATTTTGGGTAGTAAATTGCCTGTTCAAAACTTTTAAAATACATATTATCGTTAACGATAATTTACGTACAAAAACATATTTTTCAATATTAAAAAAACATTCTCCCAAAAACTTTAGTTTTTGTCGCTTACGATTAAGTCGAAAATAGGTCTCAATATTTCAAACATAAATTTTGTTAAGTTAATTAACAAAAATTAGTTTTTGTATTGAAAATCCTCCTCAAATTTTATTTTAAAATGCATTTTTTTAACAATTAATCTCAGAAATTTATATAAAATTTTTGTCTCTAATATTTTTCAAAAAGTTCGTAGCGAGTAGCTCTATTAGACAGTTTCTTTAATTTTACCATCCCTGATATAAAACACCCAACTTAACTACACAAACACATACATACTTAAAAATTGGTTTGTTATTATGACAGCAGTTTGCGTTGGGTCTTAATAATTACCACATTCATACACAATGATTTTTTTCATTTTCGCTTTTACTCTGCATCAACTACTTGATGCTGATTTAAAATGAACATTTTTTTCTTTCGCATTATATTCTTGTTCAAAACACTCATTGTCGAACCAAATACCAATCGTCCGAACTGATTGGTATGATGCTACGCATGATTATAATTCACACCCAACAATACTCCACTCACTTGAGCGATTAAAACTTAGCAATGAATATACGTGTTTGAACAAGTTTGATTTTTTTCAAAAAAATAGCATGTTTTTAGGATATTGATTGCGTATGATTATTTTACCAATCACCCGTTGCAGGTCTCTGGTGTACACTCATCAATTTTAAAAGCTCTTTTAGCAGAGATGGAGAATTATCCATTTTACAATACAATTGAAGTCTAGAAATATTAATTTCCTGTTTCACAATAACGAAACGAAACTTTCGACTGAAAATTTATATTGAAAACAAAAACAAATTTTCATATTTTATTGTTGTTTTCAATATAAATTTTCAGTCGAAAGTTTCGTTTCGTTATTGTGAAACAGGCCATAAATCAGATGTGATTTTAAAAGTAATAATTGCCATGCAGATATTTTTTCACTCTTTCTTTTTTAATTTTTCTATTGTACAGAGCATCAAATATTTCTGAAAGAAATTTATCGTATATGATTTTAAAAAAGTCTGCAGGACCATTAGTATTAGCCCTAAGCCGTAATTCATTATGTTTTTGAAATCGAGATTTTTGCATTTTTCGATAAGAAAAATATTCAGTTAGGGCCTTTCTATATTGAGGTAATGAATGATATGAATGATATATATGTATGATACATACATTGTATGTGCATATGTAACTAACACAATATATGTACATATGTATGTATGTATGTATGTACCTTAAATGTATCTTAAATATCCCATCATAATCATATTAATGAATTAAGGAAAAAATTATTTTGGGATAATATTGAATGAATACGTACATATCGTTACCTTAATATAGAGAAGCTCTAACTCGTTATTTATTTGAAATCGAGCTCTTTGTATATTACGATAGAAGAACATCTAATGTATCGAAAAATCAAAAATTCCGATTTCAAAAAAATAATGAGTTAGGAGGGCCTTTCTATATTAAAATAAAAATATATACATACTTACATACTTATGTATGTAAGTATGTATGTATTTTGTTTACTTAAATACATATTTTATTAAGTCACAAGTCTTTTTATTATTTGTTTGTTAAAAAAGTGCCAATTTTTTTTAGTAAAATGGGTACGCATAAACAAAAATCTAAATAAAACAGATAAACATGTGATTTGTGATTTAAAATTTTAATATGTATTTAAAATATAGAATTCAACGCAATTTCGGCTGAAATACTTTTATGTTGTGCAAATTGTTTGTACTAAAATGTAGAAGTTGAAACGAACAACAATTAAAAATTTACAATCGATTTTGTCTTAAAGTCTTTAATATATTAATTAATTAAAGCTTAGTTGTGTATTATATACTTACATATCGTCACCTTAAATGCAAACGGACGTAACTACACACAAATTCGAAATCGAGTTTTTGATTGATTATGGTTCATTTTATCAAACTACATGTTCACGCAAATATTTAGACCTCTGCGATCAAAAATGTCGACTTTATTAAAGGAATTCAAACGGACGTAATTACAAATGCATCTATTTTTTATTCCAAGGAACGTAACTAACATAAAAGCTTAAATATATATAAAAAGGAAATAAATGGTTAAAAACATAAGAATCCATACTACAAGTAAATTTAGAAGAAACTGTTCATTCACAAAAAAAGTCTGGCATCTCCATGTGTGAATAAAAGCAATTTTTGTTAGCTGAGCATAATAAATTAATAATTAAATGTTTTAAAGTTGAAATAAAAAGAAGGAGTAACAAGAACTATATTTTGCAACAGAGTTGGTTTTACCGAATTGGAATTTATTAAAATTGTATTGATTTGCAAATTAAAAAAAGAGGCTATTGTTTGGTTGTTGCTTTGAGTGGTTGCTGTTGTGTATATAGTACATATAAATAAGTACATGCTACATACATACATAGTGCTTATAATTTTGCCGCCAAGTTTTTGTACATATATATTTATACATACATACATATATATATACATATATACATAAGTATAATGCCCGCAAGGAAGAAGGAAACTTTCCAATGTATCTGCAGCAAAAACGTCACCAAATCCCAAAGCAGTGTTGGTTGTTTTCTTTGTGGAAAATTTTTTCACATCAATTGTGTAAATGTTACAACTGAACAGCATAAAATGTTTTGTCAAAACAAAAAAATTTTTCGCTATGTTTGTGACTGTTGTAGCTCACCACCTAATGAAAAGCGGATTTCCAGCCTGCCAGTTGTTACTGGTGATTTACAGCAGGAGCTTCACAATATTACCACGGGCATTGAAACTGAGTTCGAGAAGCATAATCGTATTTTTGAAAATCAAGTTCATGCCAGTATTGCAGCCTTTGAACGCAAAATGCTTGAGTTATTTGATAAGTTTAGAGCTGAGCAGGATGAAAAGATTGAAAGGCTTAGAAATGCGACAGCAACTCACCTAGAAAGTCATAAATATGTAGAAATACAAAAGCGTTTGAATGATTTGGAGACTCATAACTGTGTGCTGCAAAGGAGGCTTAATAGAAGTAATCTAATAGTAAGAGGTCTACCAAAAAATATTAAAGATCTCAAAACTCCGATATTTAAGATTGCATCACTTTGTGGCTCATCTATTAATCAAAGTGATTTGGGACATTGTGCTTATATACATAGTGGAAAAGCAGTTTTAGTGAAGCTGAACTCAGTGCAGTTGCGTGATCGCATTATGGTCAACTTTTCAAAAAAGCGTTTCCTATGGCTTAAAGATATAGTAGGTGGTGAAATTACATCTAAGGTTCATATCTCTGATCATTTGACATCGGCAGCGACCAAGCTTATAGCGGTTTGTAAAGACCTTCGTTCAAAGAATAAGATTATTAAGTACAAATTCATTAATTATGATGTCCCAAAAGTAAAACTGACTTTTACAAACAATACGCAAAAGGTTTTAAATATTGAGCAATGTTTGAAAATCTTGAATAATGGCTGTGTATCAAATGAATTGAATTCTGAAAATAATATGTATCCTAGCGGTTCCAATGGTGCTGTCTGAATCTGTGATGTTAAGTGCACCATTTGATGGAGATGAGTCTTTAACGGATGATCAAACCTAATTGCTCCTGTACTTCATTTTTTGTTATGGGCTTATGTGTATTTTTGCTTTGCTATTTTAACATGTTAGTTCTTTTCTTCTTTTTTTTCTCTAGTTGAAAATTAGTAGTGTGTGTTAGATGGAAAATTTATACTTTAATATTTAATTACTATTTATTTTTGTTTTGCTATTATAACGATTATTGTATACATATATTTATTTTTTGTTATGAATGTTATACAGAATTTAGGGCCAGTTATTAGCGATAACAGTTTTCTTAGATCTCATTTTAGTAACCTGCAACAAAATGTTAATATAGGACATTTAAATTGTACAAGTTTTAATTTGAGACCTGATTCTACTAAGTTTAGTGAAATTAAGCAATTGTTAGATGGCCAGTTTTTAAATGTGTTTGGTGTTAGTGAAACTTGGCTTAAGCAAACTGTTTCTACTACTGTTGTGGATATTCCAGGCTATGTGTGCCACAGAAATGATCGTTCATGTATGAGGGGTGGTGGAGTTGCTCTTTATGTTTCGAAGGAAATTAAGCATAAGGTGGTGTATATGGGTAACAATTATGGAATTGTTGAGTGTTTGTTTATTGAACTTTATATTGGAGATATTAAAATATTGGTTGGAGTGGTATACTTACCTCATGGTGACTTCGCTTCGTTCGAGAGTGAAGTGTCTGACTTGATAGTTCAATATTCAAATATTGTTGTTGTCGGTGATTTTAATAATAACCTATTTAACATTAATAAATCTCTGGCGGTTCGTAATAGCTGTGATAGAATGGGACTTTCTCTTGTTCACAACTCTGTGCCAACTTATTTTGATGTTCGATGTAATTCTACTTCTTTGTTGGACTTTTTTTTAGTGTCTGAATCTGAAATGGTTACTAAATCTGGTCAGTTTCTTTGTCCGGGGATTACGCGGCACTCTTTTATTTTTCTATCTTTAAGGGCATTGCGAGTGTCGACTGAGAGTTTTTATGAGTACTATGATTATAATGCAGTTACTATTGAATCTATTCAGACCAAGTTGTCAGATTGTTGGTTGGATAATATGTACTTCACAAACTGCGTTGATGAACAGCTGAGAATTTTGAGTGAGAATATGCAATTTCTTCATTCTGTCGTGCCTTTAAAGCGCCATGTTTTTTCAAATCGTGGTGATAACTGGGTTAATGCTCCAGAAATTAAACATCAAATGTCACTTAGAGACCTTGCTTATGGAGCTTACCTATATGATAGGTCTCCTGAGAACTGGAGAATTTTCTGTCGTTATAGAAATAGGGTAAAATCTGTTATGAGAAAGTTTAAGAGAAAAGCACATGGCTTACTTTTTGAGAACAAAGATAGTAAGCAGATCTGGTCCATACTAAACAAGAATGGTGTTGGGAGGAATACTGATGATTTTGAAGGTACGGATCCCAACCTGCTGAATGATGCTTTTTCGTCTAATCAATCTTTGCTTAATGCACACACAGTTGATTTCACTAGTATACCTCGTAATGGTTTTTCTTTTCGTTCAGTGGATTTATTAGAAATGCTTGAGTCTTTTGACTTAATTAAGTCCAGGGCAGTTGGCTATGATGGTTTTACGCTCAAATTTATTAGATTATTAATGCCTCTTATTGGCAATTACATATTACGCTTAGTTAACACCATTTTTATTACATCTAGTTTTCCATTGTTATGGAAAGTTTCTAAAATTATTCCTATTAAAAAGAATAATGGAGTACTTAATGACTTTAGACCAATATCTATATTGCCAATTTTGTCAAAAATGTTTGAACACCTTATTAAAAAACAGATGATTAAACACATCGACGAGAATAGCTTGCTACATGACTGTCAATCGGGATTTAGGAGTAATAGGAGCACTACCTCATTGTTGATTGGTCTAACTGACAATATTAGGAGATGTATTTCTGGAAATGGTGTTTGTGTTTTGCTTTCTTTGGACCTGGCGAAAGCTTTTGATAGGGTGAATCACTCACTTTTGGTTAGTAAATTGTTTAGTTTTTATGGGTTTTCTAGGTCGGCATGTAGATTGGTTTTTTCTTATCTTTCAGATAGAAAGCAGTATGTTAGCAGTAAAGGCTTCAGTTCTAATATGCTTCCTGTATATAGTGGTGTGCCACAAGGGTCTGTTTTGGGACCTTTGCTGTTCATAGTGTTTGTCAATGACTTGTTTGGGATTTTATCCAACAATATATGTCAGCCATTTTCATTTGCAGATGACATGCAACTATTGTTCAAGGGTAACTCGGAATTTCCTGATGTTTTACAGAATATGATAGACTATACTGTTGGTTTACTTTACGGATGGATGACTGATAATGAACTTTCGGTTAATCCTTGTAAGACTAAGGCTATGTTATTTGGTGATTGTAGAAGTGATAATTACACTATTGTGTTGAACGGTGTTTCCATTGAATTTGTTGATAAAATTAGATGCCTGGGCCTCATTATTGATGTAAAGTTGAATTTTGAAAGTCACATTAATTCGGTAGTCTCGAAGGTTAACTTTTTATTGCGCCGGTTATACAGTTTGGACTTAGTATTACCTTTTTACATTAAGAAGCAGATTGTACATGCAATGATTATGCCATTGTTATTATATACTTTAGAACATATGGGTGTGTGCTCAGAAAAGTTAAATTAACATTAAATAGAGTTATTAGATATCTCTATTCTCTTAGATTGCGACAACATGTATCACCTTATGTGCGAAAATTCTTAGGATTGTGTTTTGCTGATTTTCTTAAGTATAGAAACCTACTACACTTTTACAAAGTTATTAAATTACAAGTGCCTTTGTACCTAACAGAGTTCTTCGAGTTTGGTAGGTCGCATAGAAATAGACAATTGAGGATTCCTAGGCTAACAACCTTATTAGAGCGATCATTTTACGTAAGAGTAGCAAGGGATTATAACGAATTGCCGGTTGTTTTAAGGGCTTTTAGCTGTTCTGTTAACACTTACAAGAGGAAACTATTTCAGGAGATACGACTGAGTAGCTCTTCCTTGTAGTGTTTCACTACGTTGAGTATCAGGTCTCAATATTAGTAAACTTATAGTTGTTTAATATTCTGTTGAATTTTAAATTTCTTATTATTTATAATGTTATCTATATTATTCGATACTAAATATTTTTAAATTTATTTTTTTTATATAGATTTTAATATTGTTACAAATTATTTATTACATAATATTGTTATTTTTTTATTTTTTACATACATATTACACTTTAGTGATAATTGATGTAGATCTTTGTAGTAGTATAAGTGAAACCGATTATGGCCATTAGGCTAGGTTTTTCTATTTTGGATGAATAAATGAAATGAAAATGAAAAAATGAAATGAATACTTTATTATTATTGATTTTGTAACGTTTTTTGTTTCTCCTGTAAAATATATAAATGTGTAGTGAAGTCCGTTTGCATTTAAGGTGACGATATATAAGTATGTATGTATATTTATGTATTTACTACGAGTATGAGCATGTATGTATAGGCGATATGCAATTTTTTATAACTTGTTATACTGTTTAATTGTTTTAATTGTTTTTAATGTCTTTTAATTGTTTAAAACAAATGGGAGTGTCATAAACTGCTTTAAACTCATTGATCATGATCTCTTCGGGTGTCAAATGCAATACATTTTATTTGTTTAAGATGTGTTTATAATATGTAATTACAAAAAATACTTAATTTTTTTTATCTCAACTGAAAAATACTTTACTTAAATATCTGAATTCAGAAGCAATAATAGACTAAGTCGAGAAATATAGGTTTGAAAAATAACCATAAGAAATGAATGTTGTGGTACATCAGAGCACGAACGCACCCAAATATTTTTTTAAATATTTTCTTTAGTATACATATATTGCCACTTATTGTCAAATTTGGTGGGACTTTAATAACACTTATATCAACATGGTTTTATTAATAATATCTTTTAAGAAAATGTTGTTAGCAAAATTGTAATCTGGCGTAAAAGTGAATAAAGTTTTGTTATTAGAATATTGCACAGTGGGGCAAAATGAAAATATTTTGGAAATAAATCGGTCGAAATATTTCACATGGACATAACAGAGGAGTATTTGCATTTATGTTTTATGAAGTTTCATATTATGCGAAATATTTCGCATGGACATAGCAGAGGAGTATTTGCATTTATGTTTTATGAAGTTTCAAATTAGGGCAAAAATAACCGGTAAATTTTTTATCGGCAAAAGTCATATATGTTTATCAACACACTTTTATTTTTTGTGGGAAGAAGAAGAAACTGCCCTATTTTATTATTCACAAGTAAAATATTCCGCGTATTAAAGGAAATAGATAAATAATATAATATATATATATATATATATATATATATATATATATATATATATACAGTAAGGGACAAAATTGTTCACAGAATAGTAGTTATTAAGAATATGTTGAATTATATTATTGTAGATATTATTTTATTTGAATATTATATACTTTTTGTAATTCATAGGCAATGATATGATAGAAAACACTTTAACTTAAAAATATTTTATTTCATAAAAAATAAAAAAAAATTTTTTTTGGAGTGTAGGTGTGAACAATTATGACTCTCGTAGAAGCAACATACTAATTTAGCTGTTAATACTTTGTATGTTTACCACGAGCGGCTTCAACAGTGTTTATCCTTCTGCGCATACTTTCCACAAGATTTGTAAGAACAGCTTTAACAATATCTTCCCAAGCTTCAATCGCGTGATCACAAAGCTCATCCAAAGTACTAGGTGGTTCTTTTTTAGAAAATATTCTCCTCTTTAATATTGAGCACAGGTGTTCAATCGTGTTTAAATCAAGCGATTGAGGAGGCCAATGTAAAGTTTTAATCCCATTGCTAACAAGCCACTCCTTACTAATTTTAGCCGTGTGCTTAGGGTCGTTATCTTGCATAAAGATGTCGCTCTGACCAGGTCCCAAACCAAATATATCCAGACTTGGGAGATATGAATCTTTCGGAATGGTTGTGTAGTCAGTAGCACAAGTTTTACCTTTTATTCGTCGAAGAATTTCAAGCTCATTACCACGAAAACAACCCCAAGATATCATTGAACCACCTCCAAGTTTTAATGTGCTGCATATGTTGCGCCCTTTAACACCAACACTTTTATCTACCCATGTCCACTGCCGTCCGTCTGATCCTATTTTGTTGATTTTGAACTCATCTGACCACGTAACGCGTTTCCAGTCTTCTACGGTAAAATTTTCATATTTTTTGCAAAGGCTAATCTTTTTTTCGATTTTTTTTCACTTAAAAATGGTTTTTAGCCTTGGTTCCAGCAACGAATCCACGTGCTCGTAAATTCCTCCGAACTTTTTTAGCGCTAACATCTATATAATACTCTTCTTGAAGATTTTTTTTACCTCAACAGCTGTATTAACCGCTCCTGTTGTGATCATTCGCTTAGCTACGCAGATACCAGCAGGTGAAAGTTTCTTTGGGCGACCTGCTTTGTTGCTTAAGATATTGAAATCACTTTATTTTTCTATTTTATTTACTAATCCAATTAAAATTTTATAATTTTGGGCAGTTGTATGATATGTGAACCCTTCAGTTAAATCTTTGACAATATTTTTCTTCAAAGAAGCTTTCACAGGGATTGGCATTATAAAAATTTTAAATCTAAGCACACTATTATTTAAGATTTAGTTTAAAAACAATTTTAGACATATTTTATTTACTTAAGACCAAATCCACAGAAAATCAATTAAGAGTAATTAAAAAGTTACTAATTTTATGTATACCTTATTTTATAAGGGACGAAATTGTTCACACACGTGTTTTCTTTTTTAACTTTATAATAAATACAAACATAACGGTATTTCCGAAACAGATATGTCATACAACATTAAACAACATGGCACTCAATATGTACAATTTTAAGAGTTGACAAATGTATTATGAACAAAAATTTTTTGTATAGAATATATTTTCCTTTTTTCTGTGAACAATTTTGTCCCTTACTGTATATATATATATATATATATATATATTTATTTATGTGTTTTTAAATTATTTTATCATATAATTTTTACAAAAAGTTATATGTTTCACAGTATATGTTGTCAATATTAATGTAAGATTAAACCACCACGATTGGCCGCTTAAAATAGCAAGTAAAATAATCTTGAACTCAAAAAGTCGCCCTTAGTTAGCGAGTTGATTGTGTCCCACTGTAGCAAGCATAAATCAATTCTTTCTTTTGTCGACTTGGTCTGTATTGCCCCCGCTTAACTGTCAGCTAACTAGATTTGGTTATTGAAAAATTGATTATTTGATTGCTTGATTAATGAAAACTGTAAATTATAAATAGAGAAAGTTATTGCAAATTAGTTCCAATTTTTTACTTTAAAAACAGACTGTACGTTGTGAACGCGATTACCCTAATTTTATTAGAGGGATATTGTGTTAATTATTTATTTATTTAACACATTTCGACGTTGTAATTGCTATTTATTTTTCAAAACGCTTAATATTTTGATTGATTAAAGTTCAAGTTTTGTTTAAAAACTTTGTTAGCGAATTGATTCTAAAAGTTTTTTGTCACACACAAATTATTTAAATTAAAGCTATACATATTTAAATAAGTGTATTCATATGGGCATATGTATGCACTTACGTATTATATACATTATTTAAATAAATATTGACTAAGCTGGAGTTCATTGTTTCTATTTTTATTTAGTGAGTGTTTTTGTATTGATGTGATAGTTTGATAGAAAACATTCGAAGGTGTTTCATCATCAATAAGGTTCTGAATAATTGTAATTATTTCCTTGTGCCGCTTCGTCAGTGTTCTTTGCGTCTTTCAACTAACGTTGTGCCTCTCATGGAATAACTAATTCAGTTGAACGATCACAATACGCCGTTCAGTTCACTGAGCTCAGTACTGAGCGATTTTATTCCTATTTACAAATATTTACGTATTCACCCTTATTCCAGTTGTCGACATAGACGTCACTTTAACACAGTACCAACAAATTGGAGTTTGCTTACTCGCTCTCGAGAATAATTTTGTGCTATTGACAATCTATTTCCGTTCCGTTTTCGTCAACAGGAGTCAATCGTTTTCGGCAACGGCTACACAAGTCACAATAATAGTATAATAGGTCTGTTCCAGATGCATAACAAACCATTCCGAACTTATACAAAGTTATCCAAAAGCGTTCCAGATAGCAATTTTTGTACAATTTTGAGAGCGAATGATGGAGTAATTTTTTTCATTTCCTGTACAAACTAGTACGAACTTTTTCTTCTGGGTAAGTTCGGACAAGAATTGAATAATCAGCTGTTTTTTGTTTACATATGAAACTGAAAAATTAATCAGAAAATTTGCAAATAAAGCAAAAAATTTTTATTTATTAAAAAGCATAATGGAATGTTTTTGAAATAAATCTGAAGTTGTAAGTACATTTGTGAACATTTCTCCATTTCTTTAGTATGAAGAAAAATGATTTTTATGATTTTTTTCAATAACTCACGTAGCTTCTACTTTTTTGGAGTTTTTTTCATTTTCTTCTTACAGCTGTTGACAATGATGCAAATTTTGTGTTTTTATAATGTTATGCGGTTTAAGCGACTAAAATCACTAAAATAAAATTTAATTTAAAAAAGTAAGCAGCACTATTATTTCAAGATGGGCAATTATGGTTTTTTGCGTTCCAGCAATTTTGGATAACTTTTGCATATTCAGAGAGTAATTTTCATTTTTCTCTCATTAGTCCGAACTTGTACAAAATCTTGTGGAACACACCTAATGATATAATAATGATTGATAAAGTCAATCAAATACATATAAACATATCGCACACTAAATCACCAATTTTTTCCCGCTATCAGACCCAGTGAATGTAAAAAAGGGAAAAAGATCTGTAAAGCTTAAAAATTAATTGAAAACAATTTAGTTATAAGAACTACACAGATTTTAGGTTCCAAATTAATTTTTTTTAACTTTAAAGTTGTGTTTTTAAATGTTCTAGGTACAGTGGAAAAATATTCTTTAGTATACCACCACTGTGCACCGCCATAAAATTTACTGTGTGTTGCACGAAGCTATTTTTACCAATCGTGAACTTTATTTACTAATATTGTCCTAAAAATAAATATTTATAACATTTAATGTTTAATTCGAACGAAAATATCGAAATTATGCGATGTAATAATTCACTTCGCCTACAAAAATAAAGTAAACAAAACCAAGGGAAAAGTGAAAAAATACACATGCAAAATATTATTCATGATAAGGGGAATAAAAAAAAGAAGGGAAACATTTCAAATTTCTAGGAAAAATTACGATTGCAATTTTGTGAAAAAGGGAAATATTTCGAGGGAAAAAATGTTTACGATAGTGCTGAATATCTTGTCGAAATGTTAATACTATACGAATAACTCATTAATTTAAATTTGCAAAATATAGCATGTGTATGTATGTGTTATATTGATTATAAAATTTGCACTTTAAACTATTTTCCTTTGTTATTTATTTATCTATATTTATACTGTGTCATCTGACCACACAAAATATTTCATTACTAATGAGCTACTGATCCAAGGCCTATTTATCAGGTCAACGCAACTCTCACGATGATTTTTGATTTTATGGTTTGTTTTCTTGTTTGAGCTGTCAAAAGTTATTTGCACCATATACTTTAGTTCATGTTTGTGTGTGTTTCTGACAACTTAAACATAAAGTTTTTTTTTTGTATTGCTGTGTTTTTGTAGAGTTGCGTTGACCTGATAAATAGGCCTTGTACTGATCTAACTGAATGAAATACTTCAGTAAAGTGAGTAAGAAAGAGCTGAAAAGAGCGCCCAATCCAAAGAGTTGATAAACACAACTCTATCTTTCAATATGCTAGCGTCAAAATAGAGAAATGCTGTTCAATATTATAGCGGCCCTCTGTGCATTTTTACGCAAGGTATTTTTGCTCAATCACTCTAATCGTGAACAGTTTTTCTCTCAAAGTATTTTCCCTTTTCCCCAAATTGCAATTATGAATAATTTTTCCCCAAAAATGTGTTCCCTTTCTTGATTCCCCTTATCGTGAATAATATTTTTCACATCGATTTTTTCACTTTTCCCTTGGTTTTGTTCACTTAATTTTTGAAGGCGAACTGAATCAATACATCACGTTATTTCATTATTAAACTTCCAATTATGTATTAAAAGTTATAAATTATTATTTTTAGGACAATATCAGTAAATAATGTCCACGATTAATAACAATAATTCCTTGAAACACCTTTTTTCATTGAAAATTAAAATGAATGGTTGTGGTATACTAAAGAATTTTTTGCACGGCACCTAAAGTATTTAATAATATATCTTTACCCTCAAAAACATTCATTTGAAACCCAAATCATGTATATTTCTTATTATTAAACTTAATTTGTTTGATTTTCAATTAATTTTGAAGTTTTACAAGTCTTCTTCCCGTGTTTTACATTCACTGTGCATTGATAGCGGGAACAAACGTTCCCATGAAATTCACTATTGCAAATTTCCCTTCATGGGGAATGAAAATTTCATGGGAACAAAAATTTCACATTTTACTCCCGATAGGGGTGAATATGTTTGAACTAGATTTGGGCACACATAGATTAAAAAAATTTGTGTAATTGCAATTGAAAGTTTTCAATCACATTTTCTTGTAATTGAAAAAATTAATTGTGGTTTAAAAAAATGTGAATTACAATTGCATACAATTGTAATTGATTGCAATACAAATAAAAAAATCTAAAAATGTCTCATTTAAAAAATTTGTATAGTTGTAATTGAAAGTTTTCAATTACATTTTATTGTTATTAAAAAAAGTAATTGAGGTTAAAAAAAAATTTTAATTTCAATTGCATGCAATTGTATTGATCTGAATAAGATGTTCTCGATTAAAGAAAAATATTCAAATTAATAACAATATGCAATAAAATCGAGCATTAAAAAAAAAAAAACAAAACATTACCATACATATGTGATCATGGGTCCCCGACACTAAAATGACTATATTACATATCGTCGTTGTTTTAACTAACCGATCGAACTGACATTTTGAGTTGAGTCCACTACTAGATTTTATAAGTCAGAAGTCTAAAATTTGTTTGACTATTAAGCATACTGTTGAGCCTATGAATGTAAAAAGCGTGGCGCTTAATTATCACATATGGCAGAACCAGAAAACTGCTTTTCTAGATATTTGCAGTATTAACATTATTAAAAATAAAAGTAAGTTTCAGAATTTGAGTTTGCGTCATAACTGGGATATAATTTGGTAAATTAGTTTATTTTCTGGTATATAAAAATAATGACGGTATTCGGTGTTTGATGTAAATGGTCTTTGCGTAAGTATAAATGCAAAACATCGTAGCTTTTCTTTAAAATCCAACAACAAAATACACACAAACAAAATAAAATCTACGATATTTTGCATTTGCACTAACACAATAACATTTGCTTCAAACAATGGCGGTATTCGGTGTTTGATGCAAATAGTCTTGCGTAAGTGCAAGTGCAAAATATTGTAGCTTTTCTTTAAAATCAAACTCTAACATACACACACAATCCAAAGAAAAGCTACGATATTTTGCATTTGCACTTACGCAAGACCATTTGCATCAAACATCGAATAACGCCAATGAATACTACCAAAATATAATATAAAGTACAATATTTATTTTAGGGAGGACGTAATTATTTTTTGTTGTAATATTTATAGGTCTTCCGTTCGTAACAAATTGAGAATAACTTTTTGTTGTAATATTTATAGGTCTTCTTCATTTCATAGTAAAATCAAATTGCCTTGATTTGATTGATTGGGAATTGCTCATTATTGGTTTTAGATTGTGCGTAGATTTATCTAAATATTTGTTATTTGTATATCATTTGTAATAACAAATATTACCGTGTGTCACTTGAATAAGGAATTCTTTTAATATTAATCAGGTAGGCTATGATTTGGATTTTGTTTCAATATGAACGGCTAGAGAATTTTTAGTTTGATAGTTTTTAAATAGTTTTTATTCAAAATGGGACGTGGTAAGGCTCTTAATAACTCTGAAAAAGAAAAAATTCTGATTTTGAAATCTCAGGGTCACAATCCGGTCCAAATAGCCAAAAACATTAACAGAGGAAAGACAGTTGTGTACAACTATTTAAATAACGTGGAAAAATATGGAAAAAACATGAAAGGGCGGAAGAAAATGGCAACAACTCCAAAAGAAAGACGAAAAATTCTTAGAATTGCATCAAACTCTGCCATGTCGGTATCAAAAATACGTGAAAAAAGTGGAGTCAGTGCCAGTCTAAGAACAGTGCACCGTATTGTAAAGTCGTGCCCATACATAGTCCGACGAAAACTGCAAAAAAACCACCACTTAATGAAAAACGTAAATCACAACGTCTACAATTTGCCAAAAATACAATGATATGGTCCGACAAATGGTTTAAAGTTGTATTTTCCGATGAAAAAAAGTTTAATATTGATGGTCCCGACGGGTATAACTACTACTTCCATGACCTAAATAAGGAGGAATTATTTTTGACCCGCAGACACAGCCGAGAGGGCGGAATAATGGTATGGGGTGCCATTTCGTATTATGGTACAATAGAATTGGTTTTTGTATCCCACAAAATGACTGCAAGGACTTACCAAAACATTCTGGAGGAAGCATTTCCAAAATTTAATGATTTCTTTGGACCCATACCTTGGACGTACCAACACGACAACGCTCCGATTCATACCGCCAAAGCAGTAAAACAATGGATTAATCAACAAGGTGTTCAACTTTTGGATTGGCCCCCCTATTCACCAGACCTGAATCCAATGGAAAATGTCTGGGGTTGGCTTGCAAGAAAAGTTTATGAAGGAGGAAAACAATTTGAGACGATAGAATCCTTAAAGGATGCAATAACGAAAGCATGGAGTTCAATATCGCTAAATTACTTAGAGTCATTATACAAGTCGATGCCAAATCGCATTTTTTGTGTTATTTCTAAAAATGGTGGTAGTACTCATTACTAATTGAATGCTAAAACATAATAACTTTCATTTTCATAATAAAATTTAAAAATAAATTACAGTTTGCTTAGTTTTAAAATATTCCTTATTCAACTGGCACACGAAAAAGTACCACAGAAATACATGTCTTTAAATAAATGCATAATTTTAGTATAACAAAATATCAATATTTTTTATTTCTTCAGGAAACTAAAGCCAACACTTTGAAATTTAGTTGCGCAAAAAATTATTTTTTTCTGAACTTAAGTTTAGGAGATATACTTAATTAAAGTTAAAAAAATTTGATTCCCTATTCAAGTGGCAGGCAGTGTATGTATATTAGAGACCTGCGTAAATTGTCTTGAAATGTAAATACGTCTTGTTTTTTAAATGTATTCTCGTGGCTGTAGAATGCTAAACCAATAATAAATGCTGTCGCATCCCTGCAGTCAGACTGGGGCCAAATGTCTCTATGTCAACACTAAATTTCTAGTAGTAGGTACATTGTCTGCAATTTCTTTTCTATTCGTCAGTATAAAAGAAAGAGAGACAACAAATGTGGTCTATTTCTGGTGGCTTTTGCAACAACTTGTCAATATTCATATAATTGTATGTACGTAAGGTATAGAAATGTACCACTAAATGTCTGGTTGGTATGTCTCCATGTTCCCATAAGAACTATGTATTCACTACCTAGTCAATTGTTTTAGTGTTACTAGTAGATTTTCAATGACAAGCACATGCTAAATGTCTATAGCACAAAGTATTGTATGGGGATTAATTAGAGAGTAGTACTGGTGACAAAGTCAAAAGGGACTCAGTACATTTTCACCATCGACATTTCCTTCAGGGATTATAAGCAAAGCACGATAGATGCGTTGGTGTATGTGTATATGAGTGCTAACAAACAATGTCGTCAAGACTTCTTGTTATGAACAAACAGTCACCAAAGTAGTGTTGATACGTGTATGCTTGTTATTTTCCATATTGTACGTTTGAGTGTATGTGTGTGTAATATGTATATGGTAAGCTATTATGTGTTTAAGGGAGGTTTTTTTAAAGCAAGCGCACACAACTAATGTAAATTCATGTGTGCGTTTGTGTGTTCGCAGAAAAATAAAAGAGCATACACACAACGCGTGTGTGTATGTACATGCATAACGCTTGTATACGCGCCCATGCGTAGAAAGAAGCAAGCATCACAAATTTTTCAGTATTTTCTTCTTTACTCCTATACTTGCAATAACTGAAACAAATTCTTGCAAACAGTGTTGTTTAGCGTTTGTTTTAGAAGATTTGTCTGTAGTAAAGCATTTGAAAACTCCCTCATGTCTTGAAAGTTCATATAAATGGTCTTGTGCAGGACTTTAATGTATATGTACATTATATACTATATACTCTCCCTCTCCCTCTCCCTCTGTCCTTTAGGTCTTTCTAGATTAGATTACATGCGATGCGTGGGAAAAGAATACAGTTTTCCAGAGGGACAAAAAACTGTCTTAATATTTTTGAAACTAAATGTATGTGAAGACAACGAAACTATCAATTTAGTTATTTTAAATTAACACAAAAACTTATTTCTTAAGTAAATTCAAGTACAGTAGATGCAGATTGTTTTTCACTGGACTTAACAGGTGTTTTTGTTTATTTTTTCTGGATTTATCATATTTGCTTACCTCAACAATATACGATATACATACATATGTATGTACAAATTGAGTTTTTTTTTGAAGATCTAGCAGTCAGCCCTTACAGCTGTCTGATTCGGCCCAAATTTTGGCACACGCTCACTGAAGTATTGTTTTATGTAAATTGAGTTTAATTTTGGTACAGTTTTTAAAATTTTACCTCTAGGGGTCGAGCCTCGCATTTGTCCGATTTGACCCAAATTTAGGGTACCACTTACTGAAATATCGCTTTATGTAAATTTAGTCTTATTTTGGTAAATTGTAGAAAATTGCAATTTTGACCTAAATGTGGCACGCCAGGGAGCTACCCGATTTTACTAAAATTTTTACTACGTGAGTTTAGACCTAATACTATAACAATACACACAGCTTTTGTTTAAATAAAAAAATAAAAAAATTCCATACATTTCATTTCCACCCTAATGTACATACATATACGTATGCGCAATTTCTAAATTGTGTTAAAATTGATTACGTATACTACGTTTATACGCAAGACTTTTTTTTTGCAAATAAAACTAAATTGTTGCCATATACAGTCAAATCCCGATAATTCGTACCCCGATAAATCGTAATTCCCGATAATTGGTAATAAACAGTCGGTCCCTTGAAAAAATCTCGTTAATTCGTAAAATTTCCATACATTTTGGTCCCCTCGATAATTCGTAATTTTTTTTCAAATAAAATCTCCTTTACCTCTTATAAATCGTAATTTTTTGCTAACTACCACTTATAATTCGTAATAAAAACAACAGAAAAATGGAAGGAATGATTTTTTGTTTAATGCTATTTTTTTGGGTTGGTTTTTGCTTTTGCTTGTGTGTGTGTTTATTTTTTTAAGATCAGTTTTTTACATGAATAATAAAGAAAAATGTCAATGCGCACGCATAAAACTCTGTCGGTGTTACAAAAACAACAAATTTAGTAAATAAATTGAAAAACCCCGTTAATTCGTATTAATTTTATTTTAACCCCGTTAAATCGAACTCCCGCTAAATCGAAAACCCCTATAATTCGTAAGAAATGGCCGGCCCCTTGCGACTACGAATTATCGGGATTTGACTGTACATAATTGTTTTATTGCGACGTACTAACTCAGAAATCTATTCACGATTAACGCACTATTTCCAAATAAAATGCTTAAGGTTGCCACGCTTTTGCTAATAAAAAACAATAAATAAAATATTGATAGAAGAAAATATGACAATAAAAACAAATAATTACATATTTGTTGCTTTATACATTTACACCAGCTATGTACGTCCAAGCCATATGCAGAACGTGCAAACTTTTACAAAAGAGCTTTTGTGCTTTCACATCCACGAGAGTACTTCAGCAACAACAACACACCAGACAACAATTTCCTGCTCTTACTTGGTAAAATCAGTATTGCCAGTTTAGGGGATTTGTCCCCCAAATTGGTGTTTTTTCACGATTGGGGATGAAAATTTCGTATTGGGGATCTGGGGATTTGTCGGGGATGATAACCAAATTTTGGGGGATTTTTTATAACTGGTTGCCATAACCAGAATGATTTTCGAACTAAGAAATATGCGTCTGGCAAGTCTAAAAATGTGTGTTACTATTCATAGTGAATGTTTTCTAATAAAAAAGAAGTATCAAGGCAGATTCACCAATAATGAACACTACCAAAACAAAAATACGTAACAAAATGTAATATGACTTGTTGGAAGCACTTCTTGGAATAAACACACATTTTAAAAATAATTCAATTTGTTGTGACAAATTTAATCCTTCTGCTGGAATGCTAAAGGTTTTTAATACAAGTACTATGTACAACAATGTTTAAGGCTGATGAATCAGAAGATTTCGAATCTGAAGTTTTTGAAATAGTAAAGTTTGGTGAAATAATTTTAATCAAAAAACTCAATTTGGGGATTTTTGGAGATGAGAAATCATAAATTGGGGATAAGTTCTAGAAAAAACTGGCAAAACTAGGTAAAAGAAACAAGAACAAATTTAAGAGCTTTCAAAGCTATTTACCTCAAATGCAAATATCAGTGTATGTGTGTTTGGACGTAGCTGATTTGCACTATTATTTTTGTAAATACAAGTTTTTCCACTTTTGCTGTGCCGTATAAACACTTAGTTGCAAATACTTTTATTTGCAAATAGTGCGCGTATAAACGTAGTATAGCACATGCACATGTATGTATATGTGCGAATTCAATAAAACTTATAAGAAATCAATCTTATAGAACTTTGAACGTTAAACGAATTGAAAAAATCTCTTTTGCTTGGAAGAGAAACGACTAAATACGAAGAAGCAGTTTTTAGCGACAACTGTAATGTCTTACCCACTTGACCATGAGATTTATAAATTCTTTTCTAAATAGACATTTTTTTATGTGTGATTTAATATTGGAAATAAAATTTTTTGAAGATATAAATATGTATGTACATTAGAGCTACTCAAATTAAAGATCGATTTTTTAAATGGGGATTCCCAAAATATTTGAGAGGTCTAGAGTCTAGACATGGCCATTCATGAGCTGGGCCGTGTCTAAGTAGTTTTGGCATATTTTCGTATTTCTTTCATATTTCAAACAGATAAAACTAAATCAAAACCGGTCCAGCCGTTTGGTTGTACGCAGACTTGTACAGACACACAGAAACACACACTACCAACTTGCAACACCCCTGTTTTGGTCGTGGGTAAAAATGAGAGAATGGAAGTACAGGTAACCCTCGATTTAAGCGATACTTCATTTACGCGATTTCGATATATCGCGGATGAATAGTAGCAACCGTTTGAATTACGCGAATTTAATATAACACGTTATCCAGAAACTTCAAAAATTGCTTACGAAAAAGAAATTAAAAAAATTTTGAGAAAATTTAACATGAAAAATACTTATTAAAAAAATAAATCTTTGCAAACAAATTTAAAAATATGAAAAATTTTAATAAATTGTGAAAAGTTTTTAACGTTGCAAATTTTTTTAGTGGTAGCCGCCGCGGAGAAATGTTTTCAACTTAGTGTGAATTATTTTTATTTTGTTATATAAATTCTATTGTTGACGTTTTGGTTCAACTAAAAAGACATGATGTTTATTTTCGTTGTTGTATTTTTGTAATAATGGAAGTGAATGTATCTTGTTTGAAATATTTGAAGCATTTTTGTGTCCTGTTTTATAAAAATATAACAAAAAGCTTTAATATGTTTCTTAACTAATGTTTATATAACAAGTAAGAGTGCTATATTCGTCTGTGCCGAATCTTATATACCCTTTACCAACGTACGTACATATATATAGTATGCAGACACATACATACATATTTGTTTTGTGAAAAAATTTATAATTTTTTTAAAGTTTCCATCTTTGTAATTTTAATTTTTCAAATTTCATACGCCAAACTTTTCTTTCAGAAGCATAAAATATATTCAATTTATAAAGAAAAAGAAAAAAATTTAGACCTATTTAATTTTACATAACACAAAAGCGTGAGTTTTCCAACCAACCCTGGAGTCATAATTTTGGATTTTTCTGATTATTGATACCGATCTAGTTTTTTAAAAAATACATAAAATATGTAAAGTAAACGAAGCAAAAACGAAATAAGAAAAAACTTAGTTTAATTTAATTCCTTTAATATTAAAAAATTCAGTAAAGTGCGACTTTGACTCGCGCAGTTTTTTTCAGTTTAAACGATTTTTTCAGTTTTGTTGCTTTTTTCTCATTTTGGCCATTTTTTTCTGTTTTTTTTTCATTTTGGCGATTTTTTTTCTGTTTTTTGGGGGTTTATTTTAATTTTGGCGACTTTTTTTTCATTTTGGCGATTTTTTTGGCAATTCTTTTTCCATTTTGGCGATTTTTTCCTATTTTGGGATTTTTTTTCATTTTGGCGATTTTTTTTTCATTTTGGAGATTTTTTTTCTGTTTATGGGGCTTTTTTTATTTTGGAGATTTTTTTCATATTAGCGATTTTTTTTCATTTTGGCGATTTTTTTCCGTTATTTGGGGTTTTTTTTGTTTTGGCGATTTTTTTTTCATTTTGGCAATTTATTTTATTTTGGCGATTTTTTTCTCTTTTTGGGGGTTTATTTTCATTTTGGAGATTTTTTTCCTTTTGGCGATTTTTTTAATATTTCGATTTTTTTTATTTTGGCGTTTTTTTCATTTTGGCGATTTTTTTTCATTTTGGCGTTTTTTTTTCATTTTGGCGATTTTTTTTCTGTTTTTTGGGTTTTTTTTTCATTTTGGAAATTTTTTTCATTTTGGCGATTTTTTCCTTTTTGGCGATTTTTTTACTGTTTTGGGGTTTTTTTTAATTTTGGCGATTTTTTTTCTGTTTTTGGGGCTTTTTTCATTTTGGAGATTTTTTTAATTTTGGCGAATTTTTTTTTTTATTTTGGCGATTTTTTCCTGTTTTTGGGTTTTTTTTCATTTTGGCGATTTTTTTCATCTTGGCGACTTTTTTCATTTTAACGATTTTTTCCTATTTTTTGGGGTTTTTTTTTCGTTTTGGCCATATTTTTCGTTTTGGCGATTTTTTTTTTCATTTTGGGGTTTTTTTCATTTTGGCGATTTTCTTTCATTTTAGCGATTTTTTTTACTGTTTTGGGGTTTTTTTTAATTTTGGCGATTTTTTTCTGTTTTTGGGGCTTTTTTTCATTTTGGAGATTTTTTTAATTTTGGCGATTTTTTTTTTATTTTGACGATTTTTTCCTGTTTTTGGGTTTTTTTCATTTTGGCGATTTTTTTCATCTTGGCGACTTTTTTTCATTTAAATTTTTTTTTTCTTTTTTTGGGGTTTTTTTCGTTTTGGCCATTTTTTTCGTTTTGGCGATTTTTTTTTCATTTTGGGGTTTTTTTTCATTTTGGCGATTTTCTTTCATTTTAGCGATTTTTTTTTATTTTAGCAATTTTTTCGGTTATTCGCGATTTATTTTAGTCTTAGAAATTTTTTTTGTAATTTGGTGCTTTTTTTCGTTTTAGCGATTTTTTTTTTGTTTTTTGCGATTTTTTTCGGTTTGGCGATTTTATAATTTTTTGTTTTTTTAGTTTTACCGTTTTTGAAAATTTCAAGAGTTTTGCTCTTACGGTTTCCAAGATACAGCAAGTTGTCAAAATTGCATATCAAAAGTGCATTAACTGACGGAAAACCCTTTAATTTAAATTTTTGGAAATTTTAGTGTTAATTTTTGAAGTCTGTATAAAAATACACTAACCTTACAAATTTCAAGTGTATATACATACATACATACAATTGTATGTATATTACATGGGATTTTAACATTTTTCGTTGCTCGTTTTGCAACACCCTTTAATTTCCAGCTCTCACGCATTTGTTGTTGTAGCGGCCAAAGGTGTAACTGTGTCCAAATTTCAGGTCTCTAGCTCTTACGGTTCTCGAGAAAATACTAATATAGTTTTAGACATAGTTAATTTTACATGACACAAAAAGTTAAAGTTTTCCAACCCTGGAAACGTCTTTTTAAATTTTTTATATTTTTTCAATTTAAAATTCCAATTTTAGTCGTACTGAAGTGTAAAATAAGTTTTTTTATTAAAAAAAAATACAAATTTGTTTTCGGTAGTTACTTTTATATGGCAAAATAAAGTTTAAGTTTTCCAGCTCTGCAATGGTCTGCTCGATTATGCTGAATTTCAATACCAATCTATTTTGGAAAATTTCTGACACACCAGTCCAAGAACGAAGTCTCTAGCTCTTCTGGGAGCTTCGGAAAACCGATTTCACGTACAGACAGACGGACAGACGGACAGACGGACATCGCTTATTCGTCTTCCCTATGCATAAGGATCCAGAATATATATATTTTATGTGTCGCTTATTGATATTATAGAAATTACAAACGGAATGACAAACCTATATATACCCTTTTACCATTTTTGTTGGTAAAGGGTATAAAAATTACCAACAACATACAATGTACATACATAGTAGGTTGTTGGGCAATTTAACAGTACAAATAAAAGAAGAAGAAAAAGTTAATAATTGTATGTATGTGTTCTTGATTGAACGCGATTCTTAGGTCTCAAAATAAAATTTTGCATGATCTCATGCAACAGATCAAAAGATCGCAAAAATTGGGGGCTACCTGTATGTATCTTCTATTTTTATGCCATGCATACTACATACGAGTGCAAACAGTGTATGTGTGTCATACATAAAATTTTTTTAAGATTTTTAAATATGTACATACATACATACATATGTATTTTGTTCAAACATTTGTTTATTCATTTGTTTTGAATCGTAGGTCAAGTGGGTGTGTCTGTCTGACTGTGATTTTGTTTTTATTTAAGAGAGTGTGTGTAGAGCGTCACTAGTTGCTTTTATCTAATTTTTTGTACTTTGTGCCAGTAAAAACAAGAACAAGAATTTAAAAAAAAAAAAATTTATTCAACATGTTCAATAATAATATGTTTGAACGAAAGAAAACCAGCTGACTGACATTAGTCTCACTTCAATTAGCATGTGTAGCAGACGTGTGTTTTTGGCTTACAAAATAAAGCGGAATTTTAAGTGAAAACACCTTTTTTGGGAAACTTTTGAGAAAAAAATTCAGTTTAACTTGTTTGAATTTTTGTTTCCAAAAGACCTATTCTCTCTCAAAAATACAAAAAAGGTTTTGAAGTTATTATTGCAATAATTAAAGCAAGTGTTTATTCATTTTTTTTAATACTACTGCATTTGTTTTCCAAAAGCTATTTTATTTTTGTTAAAAAAAGACAACAAGTGAAAGTTTAATAAAAAATAATATCAAACACAAATTTCAAATTGAAATTAAAAAAAAAAGACTAAAAATTTAACGAACTGTGATTAAAAAATAGAATTGTTATTGTTTTAAGATAATTAAAATAGTTTACAATAAATAAGTGAAAGAATTAATTTAAACCTAAAAATACTCGTATGTATTTTTGTTTTAATTCCTTTACCAATTACATATAAATCATATGACATAATGTTGCGAAATAACGATATGCACAATAGTATGTGTAGGGAATACTACAATATTCATCAAATGGCCATGGCTGGTGATGTGCTGGAAGATTTCACCATTATATTCCGAGATATGATGAGTATGGTATGTAAAATATTGTGTCACTGGTGCAATTTTGTTTTTTTTTTTTTTTTGCTAAAATTGTAAATAATGTTAAACATTATTAAAACTATTTTTCAATGCCTTTATTCAAAGCAAAAAAAAAAAAAAAATAACAATCTAATATTCGTTTGGTTTTGGTATTTCCCCTATTTATTCTTAATAAAATAGTTATAAATAATTCAAAATCACACGCATATACATACATACATATGTATGTATGCAAAATTAAAAATTAATTTAACTTGCTATTATTTATAATTCTTTGTTTTGAATTTTTTAAATGTACCATATTTCCGAGTATTTTGCCATCCCTGCAGAGTGTAGACTCTCTTATCTACATACTTTGCTTCTAGAATATTTTATGTTCTTGTTTATTTAAGATCAAGGAATTTGATATTTTGCTTTATTATTTGTATTTCGTTCGTATTTGTATCTCATCTATACATACATACGTATGTATGTACAAATGTGAGCATCAATTGGCTTATAAAAAAAATAACTTCAACTTTGCTTAGCAACAGGCAAAAATATATTTCAAATAACAGTGACTCCTCACTAAACGTGCTTGAAATTAAAAATTAAATTTGTATATATGCACCTCTATAAATAGATATGTATACGTATGTATGTATGTGTGTATGGCTTTTGCCTTCAAGCCTTACCATTAACGAGTTTTTTTAAAAAAAAAAACCAAATTGCTTAAATACTACATACATACATATGTATGTATGCATATGATATATACTTAGAAGGGTATTCAATTAAATGGGTTTTAGTTTTAATCGGTTAATTGTTCGATTAATTAATCGAGGCTTTGGTTTAATTGGTTAACAATGTGCTAATTTTGGTTTAATCAACAAATAAAACAAGTATTTATACAAAAAAAATCGAAAACTCCGACTGCGACCAACTTTGAACCGTTGAATATCCTAAACAGTAATTCGAAAAAAAATCATAAGAGAAACCGAAGGATGATTTTAAAATACCTGTCGAATGATACCCATTTGATTTAGTTCGCCGACTTTTTATTTTTTTCGTAATTACAAAATGGCGTCTGTTGGCCGCCATACTGAATTTTGACAACTGAAATATCTTTAGTGACACTCCCGGGATTAAGACAAATCGATTGACATAAGAATCGTCAAAATCGGTCCACGCGTTCGGTTTATATGTATAGTGCGCAAAGGAACACACACACACACATACATACATACATACCCAGCAAAAAAGAGCTGGGTACCCAGCAAAAAATTACACATTACCATCAGAACTACTTGCCATATAATGACTTACTTTTCTGATTACCAAATTTCATTACTCGCTTACAAATCACATTACCTAAAATTTAAAAAAAAATTATGTACAACTTGCTAAATGAGGAGAATAATATTTTTAGATTAAATAGATTACGTGAATAAGTTGACAAATAAAAAAAGTAAGCACTTCTCAAGAATCGATTATTTTAGTCTCACGCCTTGTTAAAGTCATTAAGTTGGTAATCCAGTAAGGAACAGCTTCCACCAAAAATGCTTAATTCCAAACCCGATTACCTTTTTTGAAATTTTTTGCTGGGCATATACATACATACATAGGCTGATAAACACAATGGGCCTTATTACCAGTGTCGTATTACGACTTCGACTACGACGATTTTGTAGTAGACTAAAGAATACTGCAAAATTTTTTCTTTAATCTAGCACAAAATCATCGTAAGCGTAGTCGAAATACGACACTCGTAATTAAGACCAATATGTACCCTACTTTGCGTTGCACAGTCGGGTAAATATGTACATACATAAATTATTCATTATTTTGAGATTTTATTAATAAAAAACGATAAAACAACAAAAATAAAAATTTTCGATCCAAATCAGACGAGGAAAAATTTATATATGTACATATGTATGTATGTATAATAAAGAGATATAAATTTTTTAGATTGTTTAACAGATTACAGATATCTTCTAAAATAATGGTTGGTTCAAATGTTTAGGTCTTTGGTTCAGATGTTTAGGTTCTAAACGATTTTTTCTTTAAGCCTGATACTCTGTTCAACATTTCACGCGAAATGCTGTCAAAATATGCATTTAAAATAAATTGGCATCCATTTTGTTCATAAAAAAATCTTGCAGAAGTAGTACTCTGTTCGTCATGAGAAAAACATATGAAATGTATCTTCAACTTTTTAAGTTTTCATGCGAAATAATATGAGTCGTACTTGTTTCGCATGGAAATTACGACAAAAACATGGTAGCCCAATTCACAGTCTTGTGCAAATGGTCTTGCATCGCGATGCAAGGCCATTTGCACAAGTTTGTGAATTGGGCTGGTGTGTTTTTACAAACGTAAGAAATTATAACTTAGTTTTAAGGGCTTATTAATATTAGGTATGTATATTCCAGAACTTGTAAAAATTACATAATACCTACATTAAATGAATTTTCCTAATCAAGATCAATTGCTCAGTTCACAAGCGTTCCTGTTAAGGTTGTATTTGAAAAAAACAATTTCAAATACAATTTTCTTTTAAAATACAACATTAAACGAACGAACAACAAGAACATTTGCCGGTGATCTTATATAGCAACTGCTTTGAGTTTTTCGTCATCATTTACGATATATCGTTATAACGACTTGAGTTTATTTAAAGCATTTAAAAATGGAAAAAAATAATGAATAATGAGCGCACATAATGCAATATAAAAATAAAATTTATTAATAAAGCTAGATTTTCACTTTCTTCAAAATTGCTCTTTCTTAAACATTTTGCTGTTTACACGAGTTCAAAGCATTTTGAAGAGCAATTTTGAAGAAAATTTCACTTATGTAAATCTAGCTTAAGTTTGATGAGACTTGAAGTTTAAAGTTAAAAAAGGAAATGGTAGCCCACAAAGCTGTCGGTCATGCAACGGGTGGAGGGATATTTAACTCGTTGAAGGAAGCTGTGGCAGATCTGCTGCAGCTTCAGAAACAACTGAACCCTGAGGCAGCAGTTCACGAAATAATAAATTAGCGGAGACAGAAAATATTTCATTATCAGAAGTAGAAACCCCTAAACAATCAAGCAGCTAACTCAAATATTTAGAGATGTGTATTTGATATGGAATGCAAAATTGTTATTGAGTTGATGGTGACAGACGTTGACAACGACAACTGGAATAAGGGCGAATATGTTTTTGTTGTCTCATTAAACGTTTTTTTTTTATTCTCTGCTGGGATATATTTTAATTAAGTAATCAAGGGGCGGGCCCCTTTATTATACATAATATATTATGGAGGTATTTGATGAATTATTATTGAATGATTGTTTTTTTTGCTTTTACGTCAAATTTAAAGAAGTTTCACTTATAGATATGAATCATATCCGTGTTTCAATAACACATACTTTAACACTCTTTTAAACGATTTTATTATTCGCCAACATGATAATATACAAACATACATACAAACATATGTACATATGTATGTATATGTGCCACACATCCATTTGTTTATAATTTTATAACATAGCAACAGCAAACCAACGTTAAGAATTAAAACCTGCTTGAAAATGCGGTCTGTCGGTTAAATTTAAAAATAAGTAAGCAGGTACATACATATCTATGCAAGTTTTTTACATATTAAATTCTAAAGGCTAATTAATATAGCTTGATAAACAATATCATAAGGATGGCAGTATGTACTTAATGCAGAAAGATATATACAAAAATCGCATTTTCGAACATGTTTAAATTTTTAAGGTTGGTTTGGTTATTGACGGAGAATGATTTTACAAACGGTGGGTTATACCTAGCCAGTGAAAAAAATTTCAAGTAATTACTCAGGAATTGTGTATTTTTAACTTTTCAGGAATCGATTATTAACAACATCCATATAATTAATTAATAAGCTATTTCACTTATGCAAAATTGGATATCATTTGTTGTTTTCGAAAATATTAACGATATAGGTACATACATACATATGTTAATTTTTAAGAAAATGAAACCCATGTCACGAAGTATTAAATTTTTATTTGTAAAAAATATACGAAAAATCAGATTTGCTCAAAATCGTGAACATGACTTCGAAATCACTGAGTATGGATCAAAAAAGATAACTTCTTGCAATGTAAAAATCATTATAAATGATCCAAATTTGCTCTGCTTCCGTATCACAAATTCAGCATCTTATTGACTTCCTTGGAATCTCTTTTTTACTGGGTAGCTAATAAGAATATTAACTCAAAACAACAAAAGCACGCAGAAACAATATAGGCAAACAAAATTTATACAGCTTTCTCGAGAAAAATCGGAGGCTCCATTTTGATTTTGGAACCATAATTTCTTCGAAAAATTATCTGTAGACTACATTTCTGCTAATACCTAATGTTCGTCAAACTTTTTGATCCCGAACAATTTGAACCACCCTAATGTACATGTGGACTCGTATACTAGAGATCGACCGAAGGCGTTTTTTTTGGCCGAAGCCGAACTTCGGCTAAAATCCTAAACTTCGGCCAAAACCGAAGCCGAAGCCGAATGTTTTAAATTTTAAAAATGATACATACTTGTTTTATATGAATTAAGAAAAAAGTTTGCTTTTTTGAGATCACTGAAATAGCTGTAATATCTATTGGATACATAACAAGAAAAATAAAACTATTTGGCAATTTCTAGATTGCTTTTTCATATGATCACTCACAAGAACGTCCAAGTAAAAGAAAATAGAAAGCAACAGGGCTGTATTTCAAAGCAACCCTTTCAAAACGTTAAACACAATAGAAACTGTCGGCGAGCAACGACCAAAAATAATGTTATTTTTCAAGCTTGGAATGAAAAATATTCGGCTTCGGCTAATCGGCCGATTTTTGCCATAGGCCGAATGTTGGCCGATTACCAATTTTTGGCCGAAGGCCGAAGCCGAAGCCGATTAATCGGTCGAACTCTATCGTATACATATTTTAAACCATGACTCATACATAAAATCCGCAAATTATTCATAATATTCAGCAGCTTGATCATTAAGATGAATGAGGGGGCTTGTCCATACGATAATTTTAAATAAATAACATTTTTTAAACTGATTTTTTTTTCAATTTCTCAATTTACGTTTGGAATCACTTATTTTTAAAGTTTACCCCCATTTTTATTATAATTTCTCGCATTACGTCAATGAAAACACCAACAATTTTCTATTATGTTTATTTGTTAAATCTGTTATCTTCTCTTGTGACTCTAGTAAACAGAATAAAAATATACTATCTACACGCTTACACATGCATACATACATATGATATATTTATACATACATAGGTAGTTTTACCTTAATATAGAAACGCCCTACCTCATAATTTTTTGGAAATAGTGTTTTTTGTAGAGGTTCTAATGTATCAAAAAATGCAAAAATCTCGATTTCAAAAAAATAATGAGTTAGGTAGGGCCTTTGTATATTAAGGTAACGATATGTAAGATGGATCGATGTGTATGGGTGCAAAAATAAAAAAATAATCGAAAAGCAACATTGAGCTGTTTATTAAAATAAAATTCCACAAATTATTCCATACAAAATTTTTCTTCAACTGATTTTTTTCCTATAATTATGTTGCCCACTAAAGGACAATAGGTAAATTTATTAAATGTTTGCTTAAGCTTTCCTATCTGAATCCTTAAACTTTGGAATATTTTCTAAATTTGAATTAAAAAAAGTTGTCGTATGGCGCCAAAGCTGTTTTTTACTTGAAAATAGTAAAATATTTACTAAATTTCTAGTTCATTAATGAACTAGTTTATAGTATTTAAATTTTCATATTTAAGTAAAATTTTCCTAAAATTAAGTAAACTTTTCCCATAAAATTCGTCTTTGATCTCAAATTTAGTAAATTTTTTAATTTTTTTTTGTCTTTAATTCTGGTACTTATTTTTATTTTTAATTAAATTCTATACCAAATGATATGTTATTTATTATGTCTTCAAATTATATTCTTAAATAATTCACCATACATACATATTAATTCCTTGAGAGGAGACAAGTATTGTACCAGCAACCTTCTCATTGATAGGCAAGCACTCTAACCAATTGCCTAACAAGGCAGCCTGAATAAGCATTGAAATTATTGAGTTTTAAAATTTTATTTTATTTACAAAAAAATAAATTTCAAGTGCATATATTACTCGAAAATATGAAAAATTTACTTAGATTTTTTGCTAAATGCAAATTAATAATAAATTCTATAATTCAAATAAAAAATACTTAAAACTGGTAAATATTTTCCTTAAATTTAGAATACCATTTTACATCTTTTAAGTTAGTTAAATTTCATGAACTAATCAGGAGTAATTCATTTCCTAAAATTTATTTTTTGGTTTAAGACGAAATTGACTAGTCCTTAGTATAAAATTTCCTTCAGTTTATAACCATTTTCCTACTCTTAGGAAATACTTTCTTTAAGTCAGTAAACATTTCCTCCTAACCTAAGTAATATTTACTAGATTTTTGTAAAAATTTACTTAAACTTAGAAAAAATTACTTAAACTTAGAAATTTTTTTTACTTGAATTTAGGAACATTTTTTTCTTAATAATAGTACATGTCTTTTTTTTTTGAGTGTATGATAGTTATGTATATGTACATACTAGGTATTTCCATTCCTGACAAGCTCTTCATTTTATATCATCATCAACACTAATGCGAGTCAGGTGATTATTTAACTGTGTATGTATTTCCGAGTTTAATACACACATATTTAAATAATACACACTCATACCTACAATAATTTAGTATAAAATCCGGATATGTTCATATTACATACACATACATACATACATACATTCCCTGTCGGAGAATGTGTGGTTGACTACAAAAGTAGTTAACTTATAGTTAACTTTTCTTAGACTGACTAAAAGCTAACTGCAAAGTCATCCAGAACAAACCCAAAATTAAGTTGAGTACGTAATCGAATTTGATGAGAGCCAACAAATTTATTCTCAGCTACTTTAAAACTCATTTCAGTTTTATATTAACATTTTGCTGTTGTTATTTTAGATGGCAGCTTTGCCGAGTGGTAGCGCGTTGAGTACCCAACGTGTGATGTTACATGTTCGAACCCCAGAAAATTATTTTTAATTTACTGACTACCAGGTGATTTAAAAAAGTCAACTTTAAGTTAGCTGAAAGTAGTGCAGAGTGAGACAATTGAAGGTTAGCCGCGAATAACGTTTTAAGTAACAAAATAATAATATTTCAGGAGAGCCCAAAAACATATTTTAAAGCAAGATTGGTTTTTTCGTTTAAATTTTTTTAGCTTATCGAAAATAATGATAACTAGCATTAACTTTTCTTTTTGTATCTTTGCTATATTTATCAATTATTTTTGACAATTTCGTTTGCATGATTTTATTAGTTACTTACAAAGTTTTCCACCGACTGGCTGATTGTAATTGTATTTTGACGGCGATCAGATGCATAATTTTGGATGGTTTGATGTTTGAACAATGCAAGAGAGTTATGTTAATGTTAATCGGTGAAAAAACTGGTTTTTTAAAAAATGTCTTTTACAACGTTATTCGCGGCTGTGCTTCAATTGACTACCGCCTAGGACATCGCAATGTTAAAATAGTCAGTTGATTACATTCAAAAGTAATCCAAGTGTCAGTCAGTCCTAGTTGCGAAATAGTTAGCTTAAAGTTAGTTTAAAAATAACGCAATTTCCGACAGGGTTCATACATATGTTGGGTGTTTGCGTGCATGTACATACATACATACATCTTTACAATTCTATTTGAAAGAAAAATATGTAAAAGACAATCTGAGCAACTATTTTGAATTATTGCATCAGCAATTCTAGTTTCAACTTGTATAAATTTATTTTTTACGGAAATAAAAAAAATAACTTTTCATGTTTTCATTAAGATAATAAAACTCACCGAACTGTCTCTCTTTACTTACACACTTGCCGGCATAAGAGCGTATGTATATATGTATGTATGTATGTATGTATGTATGTATGTGATTGAGTGTTTTTTGTATGACAATGACAATTCAAAAATTGTGTCTGCAGTTAGTTTCAGGTTTTCGAATTTTTATGCAACAAATTGCAAGGTCCCGATTACAAATTTATTTCCAAAAGTAGTTTTTATTTTACATAAATACTGTGAGAGTCAAAAGAAACTATACACCTGGTTCTCTCATATCAAAAGTCTTATTTCGGTATTAAAAGATGAAAGTTTTTGAAACTTTTTCTGTCATTTTGAAAACATTATATAATGCTGTTAAAATAAATGAATAAAAATTCAATATTCCTTAACACCAACAGCTGTATTAACCGCTCCTGTTGTGATCATTCGCTTAGCTACGCAGATACCAGCAGGTGAAAGTTTCTTTGGGCGACCTGCTTTGTTGCTTAAGATATTGAAATCACTTTATTTTTCTATTTTATTTACTAATCCAATTAAAATTTTATAATTTTGGGCAGTTGTATGATATGTGAACCCTTCAGTTAAATCTTTGACAATATTTTTCTTCAAAGAAGCTTTCACAGGGATTGGCATTATAAAAATTTTAAATCTAAGCACACTATTATTTAAGATTTAGTTTAAAAACAATTTTAGACATATTTTATTTACTTAAGACCGAATCCACAGAAAAGCAATTACGAGTAATTAAAAAGTTACTAATTTTATGTATACCTTATTTTATAAGGGACAAAATTGTTCACACACGTGTTTTCTTTTTTAACTTTATAATAAATAGAAACATAACGGTATTTCCGAAACAGATATGTCATACAACATTAAACAACATGGCACTCAATATGTACAATTTTAAGAGTTGACAGATGTATTATGAACAAACATTTTTTGTATAGAATATATTTTCCTTTTTTTCTGTGAACAATTTTGTCCCTTACTGTACATACATACATATCGTTAGCTAAAAGGCAAAAAGGAGTAACTAACAAAAAATTAAAAAAACGAGTTTTTATGAACGCCATTGACAAAATTTTAGATTGCGATAAAAAATTGCGCTTTTATTAACAAAAAACAACGGGACTTAACTACAAGTTTGTTAAGTTTTTTTCAAGTTTTTTTTTGACTCTCCTGCAAAATTAAATTTTTGTTAGTTACGTATTTTTGCATTTTAGCTAACGATTTCAATTACGTAGTAAATATTTTGTTATTCAATTTAATTTTTTCTTTTCTTCTCTATTTTTATACATTATTTAAAGATCGTTGTCGTTGACAAATGCGGAAAATGGAAAATGCATACAGATGTACATACATACATAGTATGTACATATGTACGTATGTATGTACATATGTATGTATCTATACATATTTAAAAAAATTGTATTTTATTTGTTTAACTGGCAGCGTTCCCAGTTTAGGTGACTTATGCCAAAATCGCTGATATACATATGTATGTATGTATGTATGTACATAAGTGTGACTGAATTTAAAAGCTACATACATATGTATGTACATATCGTCAGTTGATAATTTAATTGTCGTATGTGGATTCCGATAGTTTCGAGTCAGTTAAGTTTGAAGTTTGAAAATTGCATCAGCAAATGCCAAATACGACAAACTCAACACTCCATATCTCGAAAAGCGTATGAGGTATCGAAAAACTGATTACGCCAAATGAAAGATCAGGTCGGAAAACCTTAGGCATCGATCCTAACTCAAAACCATAAAAAATCCACATACGACATTTAAATTATCAACTTACATCATACATATGGGTAATTCCAGAAAAAGGTCAACCAAAAAAAATTTATTTTTGTAGTCAAAAATTTTTGTTTTGTGTTTAATAATAAACCTAAAAGGTCTATCTATACTTTATACATGCACTCGTAAAATCATTTTAAATTTTTGATATTTTTTTACCGAAATATGCGACTAAAAAATATTTTTGTTGCTTAGCCTTTTTTTTATAGCAATTATTTAAAGTAATAGGTATTATTTTTGTTTGTAATTTAAACATTTTCTACTAACAGTAGTAGCCTTACGCATTAGTATAAAAGAAGGAGAATGGAATTCTAATAAGGGAAGCTTTTTGAGTTTATACCTTAATGTGGGATGCGTCACCCAAAATCCATATTTTTTAATTTTTTCACCAGTAAATAAGTATTTGTTATTGTGTAATATCTTTTGAATTTAAGTTCAATCAATATTAGCAAAGTTGCTGCGTTTAGTTCTGTTGGAAAAAAATTTGTTGCGTCCGTATTTGTGCTTTACCCATTAAAAAAAAATTAAAACAAAATATTCATATTTCATAAATCTACACATAAACGATCTTCGTTCACATTCATTTCCACATTCACAAAAAAAAATCTTCATAAAATTTCGCTGAATTATGTATACATATTTCTATAAGTGCACAAAAATAACTTCTATTTTTGTCGCGTTCGTTTCTCGCTGACATTTGCTTATATCTCTTGACTATATTATTGATATCGCCCAAAATTTTTTCTTAAATATACTACTCCTTCATTACTTTAAAACACTTAAGATATATATTGGATCTTTCCATTACTTTCTTGTTTTTTGCTCAACTAAAAGTGTACAAATGTTGCGTACGTCTCCTGGTACGCGACATATATACATAAATGCATACATACAAAATATATCAGTGATCGGCAATGAAGCGCTTTTTCGCTATTCATACTGACTCATGAAATTTTAAATATAAGTGAGTAGACATCATTTACACTCAACTACTCTGATTTACGCAGACTCACGATGATATTGATTTATAAGTATAGGTTGAAATAAATATGAATGCGACGTCGACACTCTCGTGCCCAAAGTAGCACGAGAGTGCCGAACATCAATCGGCTTCTTATACAAATGAATACACATATGCCAATACATTGTTCTCGGTGTTCTCTTAGTGGACAGCCTGTCCTCAGTTTGATTTCTAATTTCGGAAAAGTATTTATACTACTCACATTGATTCAGCTCACTCAACTCATGCATGTATGTTTATTTAAAAGTTTAGTCATTAAACAATTAAATAAATAAATAGCGTTGTTTTTCAATTCGTGCAAAAAAAGCAAAAAAAAAAAGCAACAGAGAAACACATAACCTCATACCTCATAATGAGAACTTTAATGTTCGTATGCGTAGTTCGCATTGTGAATCATACTTATTTTTCATCTTCCATAGGCATTGAGTTAAGGAGAGTCAAAATCAACAACGTCATAAATGTTGCTAAGTATGAGTTCGATGCTCACTTCAAACTTTCTATTGAATATGATTCATAGGCAACATTGCAATAAGTATGAGTGGGCATAAATACAAAAATTTATAAATAAACTCTACTCACTTTTCCACTACTCATTGCTGTTCTCTGATAATTATATTGCGGAAAGGGATTTTTTGGGCTATTGATAAACCAAAAGTGTATTTGTTTTTTATTGTAGTTTTATCCAAAAAAGTTTTTTTTATAATCTATTGTTGAATACGTAGTTACATATATGTACATATGTATGTATGTATGTATGTATGTATACCGTCATATTCGTTACATTTTGAGAATCATTATTAATTGTTTATCGCACTTTAGTTGTTCAGTAAAATATTAATTGTTTCTTAAAAATACATTGAAATTGATTATTGAGAAGCCTGGAGAAGTGGCCGAAATTTCAGTTACATACTTTAATATACTATATTATTTTGCAAATAGAGTTGTGTTATTCTATTTCTATTCTATTTTTCGATACTTGCAACTCTCAGTGTAGCTTCAAATTTGGAGTTTATTTTATCTTAAATACTTTTTAGCGATTTTAATTTTTGCTTCAAACTCTTAATCATATTAAAAAAATATCTTTCGTTTACACCACCCGTATTCAAAGTACCAAAGCGACTCACTGAAAAAAAGTGTTTGTTACCCCTCTCAAATTAAAGTTTGGTCTTTTTAAAGAGGATTCCTAAAATATTTGAGGGTTCTAGCGGTGACCGTTCGTGAGCTGGACCGTGTCTAAAAAGGTCTATTTTTGTAGTTTTTTTTTTTTTGTCAATATTTTCGTATTTTGTACCAACACAACATATTAAAAAAAGTACATCATCTGACAGACTTGTTCAAGCCACTTCCAATGGTGCATTAAACTTTACCATTCGTACCATCCATCCATTAGCAATGCGTTATTCCATAAAAACTGCGATTATTTTTAAGCATTTTCGTAGCAGGTGCTACTTTTATTAAATTAAATTCTATTATTTTTTAAGTATTATCAGACGTGTTCTAAAAATCACTTTATATAATATAGTGAAGATATTTGAAATCACTGACGTGGTTTGAAACCGGCCAGCCAACTGCCGCACGATATCAAACCTCTTGACACATTTTGCTTTGAATTCCCCAATTAAAAGATTACATGCACTTAATAATAAGATTTTTTGTTTTTAATTTGTTTTTGTAACAAAATTAATTATTTTACACAGACGAACCTTAAAATTTTACAAATTTATGAAAACGCTATACATATTTTTTGTGTACACTTTCTTTTAGCTTTGTTTACATTCTTCATGATTTGGTATTTCACGAAACTGCAGTTGTAGTTTAAAGTCGTATGTATGGTATATGAACTGATAGTAGAGGAAAATTTTAGGAAATTTAAAAGCAACTTTTCTTTCTTTAATCATTTATTTTATTTAGCCTAATATCGAATCTCAAGGGAATAATTTTTTTATTCACATAAACAATAAATAGGCATCCATCGCCAATTATTAGGGAATAAAATAAACGTACATATTTTGCAAGTGAAACAAACTATTGTGAATTGATGTAATTTTATTTGTGTCTAGTTTAAAGTTTTATAACATGCAATTAAATTTGCTTTCATGTTCTTTCTATGTAATTTTACATTCATTTTACATATCTATATACATACATACATCCATATGTAAAATAGCAAAATCATGCTACGCTATAATTTAGCCACTATCACTGTTGCCAATTCAGCTATTTTCTCGTCAAATCTAGCGATTTCAAGTACATTTTGCGGGAAAATTTAGCTATTAGCGGGAATTCTAGAGTTTTTTTGTGCATCATAATTTGCTTTAAAATGTGAGCTTGTTTAGAAGCAGTGAGGTAGTTTACACGAGAACAATTTTTAAGCCGCACAATTTTTGCTCTTTTCCAAATTACGCGAGACTAATTCATCTGGTATAAAATGTATACGTACATATAAACAGCTTTGTGTGTGTTAATGTTTTTCGTATACATTTAACATTTGCTGTTTTTTGAGTTGTGTGTGTATTGGTTTTGTGCTGCTAATGCGTGATTGTAGCTGGTTGAAAAAGTATGCCAAACACAAAACCATTCTCTTCACCGAATTTGCCTACAAACTGCCATGTTATGCCAGCATAATTATGCCCGTCTAAATCAGCGCAGTGAACGTAAATGAAGCAAACTATGGGGAAAAATGTGATTGAATAGAACCACAAAAATGCAGGTTTTAAAGCCAGAAACTTAGCTATTGTACTAACATACATCCTCACATCCATACTGAAAAGCACTTTTATACATAAGTAAATACGTTTATGTTATTAATCCTTTAAAGAGCGCTTTAGATAACTGTTATGTTTGCAGCGCTACTTTTACTCTATAATAGCAACAGCATGCTTAATTTGAAGCAATTTTTTTACTGGAGAATTCCCGAATCCTGTACTAAGCAAATTAGTTACCAATTCTACCTGCAATAATACTAATGGTGAAGATTGGCTTCGAATTTTTAGTTAAAAATAATATCGCTTATAATTTTTTTTTTGTAAATAAAATAAACCCTTTATCAACCAATTATATTGCTTTTATTTGGTATTTTATAAAATTTGCAGGGAAATTTGGAAAGTAACAACCTAAAAATACTCGTAAACTATAAAATATTTTTGAAATTTAGCATATTTTCTAGCTATTTTCTTGTCTTTTTTTTAGCGATATTTGTTGGGAAAAAGTTGGCAACAGTTTCCCACTATTGATGTGAAAAATTATTCTTTTTTCTTTTCACTGAAAATCTCAATGGCGGTATTCGATGTTTGATGCAAATTGTCTTGCGTCATTGTAAATGCAAAATATCGTATCTTTTCTTTACAATCCAACAACAAAATACACACACAATCTAAAGAAAAGCTGCGATATTTTGCATTTGCACTTACGCAAGACCATTTGCATCAAACATCGAATAACGCCAATATTATTTTTTTACTCTCAATTAAACGCTAGATTAGGTGCAAAAATTTTGCCAGTTTTTTATTTTGATTAACCCAATTCACAAACTTGTGCAAATGGTCTTGCATCGTAGCATTTGCAAAATGGTTAATATATTGATACTCAGACCATTTGCACAAGATTGTGAATTGGGCTATTGTAAAAACACTTTTTTCTATATTTTGTTTTCTTTCTTGATTGATAGTTTTTGGTTTTAATTCGCTTGCATTAACATGCATACGTTTTAGGAGTGTAGTTTGTTGTTGTCGTATCTAGATGCGGATGTATAAAATAATAATAAATAAAAGATTAAATCGGTGTATCATCAAATACAATAAAAGTCTATTACGTGATTTTTGAAAATTTGTTTCTAAAATGTACAAAATTACAAAACGTAAATAAAATTATGTAGTATATGTGTGTGTCCACATACATAGTTTCGAGATACAATACATAAATAGTAATTAATTGGAAATTTTGTTTTGTAATTTTCAAACATAAGACAATTGAAATACAAAAAATACGGAAATGCTTGTACAAATATTACAAGATGAAGATGAGCCTGTATGTATGCTTTAATAAATAATTCCTTGTTAAGTGTTCAATTGATTTTGTTTACTCACATCATAATTTTTGTTCAATAACTTATAACTTTTGATATTTATGTATGTAATTCTAGTACCTTGATATTGGTGAGGATATGAACGTACCTGATGATTTTACAGCAACAGAATTACAAAGTGGCATGTGGTGGCGTCATTTGGCAGCTGGTGGTGTAGCTGGCGCAGTATCGCGTACTTGTACTGCTCCTTTAGATAGAATAAAAGTGTTTTTGCAGGTATGTAATTAAATTAATTGATTTTAGCATTTAATCGTTTGAATACATATTTTTAACTAACCGAAATGGTCTGTCTCTCTCATTCTTTAGGTCCAAACACACAAGACAGGAATCTCAGATTGCTTAAGATATATGCTTAGAGAAGGTGGTTTGCGTAGCATGTGGAGAGGTAATGGTATTAATGTTTTAAAAATTGCCCCAGAATCGGCTATAAAATTTGCTGCTTATGAGAAAATCAAGCGACTTATACGAGGCGACGACAAACGCCAAATGACAATTGGCGAGCGTTTTATGGCTGGTGCTGCTGCGGGTGGCATTTCACAGACTGCTATCTATCCTATGGAAGTATTGAAGACACGTTTGGCTTTGCGCAAAACCGGCCAATACAACGGCATTTTGGATGCGGCGAAAAAGATTTACGTCCATGAGGGCTTACGCAGCTTTTATCGCGGTTACATTCCAAATATGTTGGGTATTATACCATATGCGGGCATTGATTTGGCCGTCTATGAAACTCTGAAGAAGAATTATTTAAGTAGTCATAACACAGAACAACCCAGTTTTCTAGTATTACTAGCGTGTGGCAGTGCATCCTCAACATTAGGTCAAGTGTGTTCATATCCTTTGGCGCTGGTAAGGACGCGACTACAAGCTCAAGGTAAATATTTAAAAATATTTTTACTTTCTTCAAATAATTTGTTTTTTTTTAAAATAAAATTACAGTCGTTATTAAGTCTAAACAAACAGAATCGCCTATGGGTGGCATACCCTTAAAGGAAGCTGGTGCTGGCAACGAGGACAACATGCTTGGCGTCTTTCGTAAAATTTTACGAACCGAAGGAATTTGTGGTCTTTATCGTGGCATAACACCCAACTTCATAAAAGTTTTACCCGCCGTTTCCATAAGTTATGTCGTTTATGAATATTCAAGCAGATGTTTGGGTGTCAATATGACGTGATTTGTTTGCCACAATACCATCATTATTTATATGACTCGCTTCATTGGATTTAAATCCGAATAAACAAATAAATTAGCAGCTGTGCTTGCTCTCTTCTCTCTATCATCCATCTTCCCTTTCTATCGAAATCTTAAACTCTTCGTTCCCCAAACTACAATATTACTACGTTAACTGTAATCTTAACATTTAAAAATTAGACTTAATTTAGTTTAAATTATTCTTAAGCTAGAATTACACGATTGAAATTTTCTTCAAAATTGCTCTTCAAAATGGTTTGAACTCGTGTAAACAGCAAAATTTTAAACAAATTTTGCTGTTTACACGAGTTTGAAGCATTTTGAAAAGAAATTTTGAAGAAAATTTCAATCGTGTAAATTTAACTTTATTCTAATTCTAAAACTATATTTTTATTTGTATTGTATTTGTTAGTGATGTTTTTATGAATACAAAAAAGCAAAAAAAGAAAAAAAAAATACAACAAAACAACAAAGTGATTGAACGAAAGAACGAATGAAAGAAAACAAGAAAAGAAAGTTACCCAAGTAAAGGTGAAGTGAAATTATTAAAGAAAAAATAAATTTTCCTAAGTGATACTACTGCTAATATTTACATATACAATTATAGAAAAACAACAAAAGAAAAGAAAAAAACAAAAATAGGAAAAAATAAAAAATTTTATATGTAACATAAACTTTAATATACAATACTAAAGAAAAGGTCTAGAATTTTTTATTGTATTTAAATTAAATTAGTTTTTATTTAATTTATTTATAATAATCACTAAATACGCAACTGCTTTAATTAAACTCTGACTTCTCTTAAGATAATTGAATTACAATTCTTTGTTTTTATATAAATAAACCATTACCTTTTGTATAGTTTCAAAATAATTGTAAGTTAATTTATCTCTATGTTGAATAAAGAAACAATAAGAAATAAATATAAATAGCAAATGATTAAAATTAAATAAGACAAAAACTTTACTTTTTAATAATCTCTAATAAATAAAACAAATTGACATTTACTTAAAAAAATGCAACAAAAAAACTATATTCATGAGGCTGAAAAGGTTTTGTAGCTTTGTTAATTTAGTTTTTATTTTTTAATAAAGAAGTCAAAAGGAAGACAAAGGAAACTCTCAACGATATTATGATTTTCAGATAAAAATTTAGCATAAACTATTATTCTCGTCATGAGTATTTATGTAAACGTATTTATGAATTTCAGTCCCAGTATTGTTCAACAGAAAATATATACTTAATCCAAATTTATTAAAAAATAAACAAACTGCTGTGTTCATGAAAATTAAATAAAAATGTGTTTGTTAAACGTTTTTTAAGTCAATTTTATTTTTTATGGATACAGCCCAAAAAATAAATACAGAAACATTTTTTTATAAAACAAAGTTACAACAAAACAATGAAAAATCTCCCTTAAAATAGTTAAATTGTAAAAAAGCATTTATTTGGAAAATTTTTACAAAAAAAAAAAAATATATACATATGTTTTTCTTTCAGTGTCTTTTTTCGTTAAAAAAATAATTCAAAAGATTAAAAAAAAATCAGAAAAAATATACATAAATGCCCTTTATTCCGTAAAATATATACTTATTTAAAAATTAACATTAAATATGACAAATGAAAATAAAATTTCTCCTTAAAATCAATAAAATTAAAAAAAAAATGTTTTCTTTCTAAAATTTAGGTACAGAGAATGGCATCCATGCATCATTTAAATTTTTTAGGCATATTATAAAAATTAAAAGCCCATTGGGCGGTTATGGTTAGTGGTTATCGTATTTCGACTTTGATTACGACATTTTTGTCCTAGATTAGAGAACAAAAGGTCTTTGCAAAAGTCGAAATATGCCAACCACGATAAGGGGGATCCCTCATTTGCTTAAAAGTTAATAATATGTACTAATAATGTGTGCCGCATGTTATGCTTAATCACAACAAATAAATTTTTTAAATTCGCATTCATAATTTTCAGACAAATTATCTATTAAAAATGTTTGATGTACGTACGCCATTCACCGCCAATTATTCATGATGAATAGGTTATGAAATAACTGTCGAAAGTAAAGGTGTCTTCCGTAGACAAAGATTCTTCTATAAATCGATAAAATCGAAAAATTTTCAGCAGTTTCTCCATAATTAAACAATTTGCAGATTATTGTGAATCATTAGAATATAAGCACTCCCAATAACGAACTAACGGCCTGTCCCACGATGTCACCAGAAATCGTTCGATTGACAATTTGTATTGCAAACAAGAATAACATTAGAAAATTTGTTATTGTTTGCCATAACAGTTTGTCGATCGAACGATTTCTGATGACATCGTGGGACAAAATAAAATCGCTCTTATCATTTCTCTTAACAATGTCATACTGCAAGCTTAGGAACAAAAATCGTATTATTCTGAAAAATTTAAAATTTTCCTCTTAATGTTCGTCTATATGTAATTTTGAAATATAAAAATCGAAAAATAACGCTTTTATTTGAATACTTTGAATGAATTATGTTTTCCCACTGTGAATTTCACAGTCATCTGAAATCTGTAAATTTTTTAGTATGTAAATACTCACATGTACATATCTATATATGTATGTAGTATGTGTGTATTGAATCCAAAATTTATTTTTAGAATTAAATATACAATTTTTCTTTTTCGATAACAGGGGGAGAGTGTTCTAATATCTTAAATATTTTTTGTTGATTATTTAATAGCAAATAATATTAATATATTAAAAGTTTAATATTTTTAACAAACAATTAATATTAAAATGGATATTGTCGATAATACTTATCAGCAAATATGTAGTGCACGCACCGTGCAATCGGATAAAAAAGGTTTCTTTAATGAGTTTTATATGGAAGTGAAGGAGTTATGTGGTGAAAAATGGTTAAAAAATTATTTTGGTAAATTGAAATCGAATGAGGCTCGTATTTTGTCAATATTCAGCGATCGTGAAATTTGTGATCCCGTTCTGGGTGTTTTGGAAAATGTCCGGCCGGTATTTAAAGAAAAAGATGCTGTATTTTCTTCTCAGCGCCGGCTACAGGCTGACAAATATCATTTAATGTGGACTAGTTCGAATAAGAAAGAGGATTTGCAGCAGGCATTGGGATTTGCAAATTTGGCAGTTGTGCGTGCTCCCGCAAAAGGTACAGAAGTAATAATTTTAATCCACTTCTGAAAAGCAGTATGTATGTATGTGTGTACATTAGAGCGACTCAACTTGTATGGAAGAGAAAAAAGTGATCTTGTTACCCCTCTGAAAATAAAGCTTGATATGTTTTATGATGATTCCCAAAATCTTTTGGTTCTTGCGTTGACCATCCGTGAGCTGGAGCATTTTTAAAAAAGGTATTTTTTTCAGTTTTTCGAATTTTTTTGTACTTTGCTCCAAGACGACGTAAATAAAATTTGGCTTCATCGAAAAGAGTTTTTGAAGCAGCATCCAATGGTATATAAAACTTGACCTACTAATTGAGATATTTAACTAAATACTTATTTTCGTTTCGGGTTTTCATACAAATTCTACGTACTTTGAAATAATGTTTTGAAATTTAATCTCTTTTAAAATAATCTTAATTTTTTTTGTAATTATTCACATAAAACGCGAAAATCGCGATATATTTTATCTTTTTTTAATATAGGCAATATGGGTATCAAATTTTTTTATTTTTCAAATTTTAATTTTTTAGTTGAATACATTTATGAAATGAGAAAAATAGTTACTAACAGAAATAATTTAATTAGTTAACTAAGCTATAAATATAAATTAACATTATTTTAAAACAGATTCAATTTGAAAAGCAAAACATTATTTCCAAATAAGTAGAATTTGTATGAAAACCCGAAACGAAAATATGCATTTAGTTAAATATCTAAATTAGTAGGTCACAAGTGGTCAAGTTTTACGTACCATTGGATGCTGCTTCAAAAACTCTTCGATGATGCCAAATTTTATTTATGTCGTGGAGCAAAGTATTACAAAAAAATTCGAAAAACTGAAAAAAAGACCTGTTTTAAAAATGGTCCAGCTCACGGACGGTCAACGCTAGAACCAAAATATTTTGGGAATCATCATAAAACATATCAAGCTTTATTTTCAGAGGGGTAACAAAATCACTTTTTTCCCTTGCATACAAGTTGAGGCGCTCTAATGTACATATATATGTACATATCGTATCGGTTGCGTATTTAAAATACGAATACGACAGTTTGGTAATATATTAATGAAAAACTATGGAAGTCTTATTTAATCTATTGCAAAATCGAGGTATTCAAAGTCGAAATATGCCAATCAAGATAAGGGGATTATTCAAACATGTTTTACACACGTATTGTTGTTCAACTTAAAATTTTACAGCCTTTATTTTAAAAGCTATAAACTATTTTAGCATTTTTGATAATTCTTAACTATGGGCAGGCCCATAAAATTCTAATTTCAATAAAAAAAATTGAATTTTTGAGTTAATGTTACAGAATAAATACATACTCATATGGAACTTAAATTGTGTAAAAATTCCATACAAATATCTTTACTCAATTCTCGAAAGCTAAATTAAATTTTCTTTCTCCATAAGTCGTGTGTAAATTGAAAACATCAATCGTGTTTTCTGGCAAAGTGGTTTTTTTTTTTGAGTTATGACGTTGTTTGACTGAATGAGCGACATGTACATACACACACAAATAACGTTACAGGAAATGCAAGCCATCCGTTCCAGCAAATTTCGTTTGAATTTTACAGCAGAAGCAAAAACTTTTTGAACACACATACATACATGTGAACATATGTACATATCGTTACCTTAATATAGAAATTTTTTTTTCCATATTTTGATAGAATTGAATTGAAAAATGCAAAAATCTCGATATGAGAAAAAAAATGAGTTAGGGGCTTTACTAGATTAAGGTAGCGATATGTACATATAAAAACTCTAGTACATAGGAAATTTGTATTATATTTACAAATAAAAGCGTTGTTTTTGAATTTTAATTCAATAAAAAAAGCATTTTCACTAACGATATACATAAGTAGATACATTTGTGTAAATCCACATATATTATTTAATTTTAAATTTATGTATATTGTTTCTTTTAAGATGTTGACATGCAAATAGATGATGGCCTTAGCTTAGCCTTGGCTTTGAGATCCAGAGCGGTAATATTAATAGCTTTGGGTGAAGGAGAGCGAGCTTTGAGTGACTTGAAGTTGTCCTCGTCATTTGGCTTGGAATGCAAGCAAAGTATAGACTATTACATCAAAATGGCCAAGTCATATGCCTGTAACTTTATTAAATATTTATTTACTTACATAAATACTTTTACTTACAGTAAACATGTTGTACTTCTGTTTCTCTGTAAAGGTATGGGTGAATTGGCAAAAGCAGAGATATCCTTGAAAATAGCTGAAAAATTTGCTGGTGGCGGCAACGCTCTCATAGATGCATGCCGACAGGAGTTTCCGCTAATAAAAGTTAATAAGAAAAAACGTAGTGTAATTGCACCCTGTGTTACACATGGTGAAAATGCGGCCTTAAGTGGGGCCTCGAATTTGTTAAAACTTGTGGAAACTAAAGAAAAGGGCCGTTTTATGGTAGCAAACGATGCTGTTAAAACTGGTGATATAGTCCTAAGTGAAAATCCGGTGGCTGCATGTCTTCTGCCGGCATTTTTTGGCGGTAATTGTCATCATTGCTTCGTAAAGTAAGAGATTTGCTTCGTTTGCAAAATTTTTCACTTGATGATTTTCCTTCCCATATACTTATGTATAATACAGATTAGTTACACCTGTACCTTGTCTAAACTGCTCGGGTATAGCATTTTGTTCGGCTCAGTGCATGGGTGAAGCGTGTGATACATATCATCGTTTTGAATGTGAATATATGGATTTATTCATAGGTATGAACTTACTATTTTATTTTAAATATTATAAAGAATTTATAATTTTAGCTATTAAAATTAATTTTCTTTACATACACTTATTCTTCAGGATCAGGAATGTCAATTTTGTGCTATATTGCGCTACGTGTATTTACGCAGGCAGCTAATTTGGAAGACGGTCTTAACACAGCCAATTTATTGTACCAAAACTTATGTACCCACGAAGATGATAGACAGGCTGATGATTTGTTGCAACGGTCGTTAATGTCTGCATTTTTGTTGAGATGCTTGCAAAAGGCCCAGTACTTTGGCAGGCGTAAGACTGAAGGCGTAAATCCTACAGCAGTTGAATTACAAGTTGGTACATCTCTTCTGGGTTTATTGGAAGTTCTACAATATAATGCTCATGAAATTTATCAAACAACTACAACTGAGAAACATTTATTCGATGGTTCTCGTATAGTATATATTGGTGCGGGTCTTTATGGTACAGCAGCATATTTTAATCACGAATGTTGGCCTTCAGTTGCCAGATATTTTGTGGGCAAGAAATTGATACTGGCTGCCACGAAACCCCATCGCCCAAATGAAATTGTGGCAGAAAACTATGGACCCGTTTTCACAAAAATAAACTTAAAAGAACGACAGCGTGCTTTGAGAGGCCGTTACTTGTTTAACTGCAACTGTATGGCCTGTCAAGAAAATTGGCCAACGTTACAAAAGTTGGATAAACAAGTAAGATTTTGGTGAGTTGGCGATAACCATGTGCTTCTGTATATAAATTAGATGTGTGCATATATAAATCTAGCATGTATGCCGTAAATCAAAAACAGCCGCAAACTAAAATTTTATCGAAATCTTTCATTTTTCGACACTTATTTACAGAACAAACATCTAATGCCTTTATTAAATGGAAATATTATTTTAAATGTACTATGATGTACATATGTATGTATCTGGTGTCGCTTATATACGAGTAGCATCAACCGTTTTTTTATCTCCTAAAAATATGGAATATTTTGAGTTGATATCCGATATGTACGCTTGTATAAACATGAGTATATAAATGCAACATACATATTGAACTTGCTTAACTTGTTCGAAATTCTGAAATTTTTAGTCGAGTTCAAAAACAGTTTGTCGTTATATTTCAAGTGAATTTGAAAATCCAAATAGATCATGGTAAACAAATTCCATTGCAGAATACATTTCTTTTTAAATTTGTGCAGTTCTTGCAGAAGAAGAACTATTTGCTCAGTACCTACTTTCTGAAACTCTGATATACATATCGTCGCTTGGCTTCTGGTTTGCTGCAGACATAATGTATTTTGAATATACTGTGCCGCAAGCCAGAAACCAACCGACGATATATTTTTTATTTTTTATTATTTTGACTTGTGACACTTTTGTTGAAATTTTAATAAATACAATTAAAAAATTTTTTTTTCAACAAAAGAGTATTAAATCAAAATACAACAAAAGTTTTTTACTTGAATAAAGACTTAACTCAAAATGCATAATATGTACCTTTTTTTATACGAGCCTTTATGATTCATCTATTTAAAAACATTTCTATTAACCCTAAGTCAAGTTGATGAAGTGTGATACATATCGTCGGGTGGTTATTGGTTTGCAGCAGTAACATTGTATTTGTAATATACTGTGCGGCAAACTAGTAACCACCCGACGATATGTGTGTATGCATGTTTGTACATAACTTATGTACATATGTCTATTAATGTAATTATTTTATTCTCTAGGTGCGTTTCGCCAAACTGCAACAATATCTTACAATTTCCAAAAGATTTAAGCAAAGACGTCAGATGTGTGCGCTGCCGTAAAAATATTTCGTTAAAAGAGAGTGTAGCGAAAATTATACAAATTGAAGAACTATATCGCGAAGCGGCACAAGCTATGCAAGACCAAAAGGTGGAAGAAGCTATCGAGATGTTTAAAGAAGGCATTGAACTTTTCTTCCAGATTGCTGTCTTACCACACAAGGACACATTAATAGCACAAAATGCTCTGACAAAGTGTTTAGCATCCCAAGCTAAATAAATACTAAAATAATAATAATAATAATAATAATTATTATAAACCTATTAAGTTGAAACAAAATAAGAAAATAGATTTTTAATAAATATTTTAAAAAGTTTGTCCAATTGATTTCTCTTTTAAGAAATAGTTACATTATAGCTCTGCAAATAATGACCATCTGTAACTTTTGACAGCAACTTTCTCGTGAACTATTGTGAATGGACGCTAAGCAGCTGTGTGAATATTTCTTCTGGCGTCTTCTACAAACAAAAAAGTTTTTTGTTCATAATAAACTTGATTTTATTTATTTAAGTGAAAACATTAATAAAATGATGAATAGGCCAAAACCGGGAGAAACGGAGGAGGACATCTTGCTTTTGCAGCAAAAGTTTTTGTCAGAAAAAGCTAAAAACCCCAAAATTCAGCCAGCTGCACAAATAGTAAAAATAGAAAAACGTGAGTAAAGTATTTGTTAAATTTCCATACAAATCCTTAAATGTTGTTTATTGTAGAACCAAAAAAATCACTGTTTGCCCAGTTGCGACACCAAAAACCAACACCACCCGTTAGTGTTAAAAATGAAGAGCCAGAAACAAAAAAGTTAATATATGACGAAATACATAACAAAATTGTGGGCGCCCAAAATGACAACATAATAACTGAAATAGTAATGGGGGAAATTGTAGAGTATAATGTGGAACAGCCTAAACCCTTTGTGGCAGCTGAAGTAAAGGAAGCAGCTGATTTCCCCAAAATTAATGTTAATTATTCAAATACATCATCGAATGCATTTGCAAAAGGTAAAAGCTTGTTTGCTCAAGTTATGGAGAAAGAATGTAAAAACAGCGCTGAATCAATGGAATGCAGTGAGTTGGAGTCAATACAAAGAGACTCTAATCTAAAATTGTTTTATGGTGATAAGAGTGTTATAGTGGAAGACAGTAAAACTGCGCAAGAGGTACATATCGAGAATTTGAATATATTGTGCAAGTTAAAGGAGGAAGAAATACTGTCAGAACGCAAGAAACTAATGGAATCTGTAGGTATGTGAAAGTTAATATTTATTTACGTTTTTATTTATTTATTTGCTTATTGTTTTATTAACCATTTACAATACATAAGTATTTTGACGCATAATAAAAATAGTATTACAAATTTACATAAGAACTGATATAAAAGTGCGAGAACAAAATAACATGCAAAAATACGTCAATTTTCTAAATTATAAGTTCCCAAAGATAAATTGATACCCGTAAGAGGCGTTTTATGTATACGAGTACTATATCCATAAATGTACATGTGAGAAATACTAAAATTAATGACACTGACTAAACGAGCTCATTACAGTAGCATATTGAAAACTGATAATTTGATATTAGTAAAGGTTGCATTTTATTAACTGCGAGTTTATAGAAACCATGTAAAAATTCTCGTCTGATTATTTATACTGAAAACAAAAACAAAATTTGAGTGCCTTGTTTTTGTTTTCAATATAAATAGGCAGACGAGAATTTTTACATGCTTTCTATAAACTGGCAGTAAATCAATATAAGGATATAAGTACATAAACAAATCCTATATGTTAGTAAATTTTCCAAGAATTAAAAACTTGTTTTTAGTCATGGATAACAGTAATTCAAAATTAAAAATTTTAAAAACCCCGATATTTCTAGAAAAGATGTGATATCTTCTAAGCGGCTAGACCGATTTTCTTCTAACATAGTTGAGAACTTTCTCGATTAAGTCACCTTTCAAACAGAAAAAACTAAATCAAAATCGGTCAAGCCGTTTTGGCTTGATACACAGATCCACAGACACATACTACAAACTTATAACACCCCTTCTTTTGGTCGGGGGTTAATAAAAATAATCAGCCTTATCAAGAATTCCACATGTGAAAATTTCCGAATAAAATTGTTCGTTCACATGTACAACTTACATATTTCCACTGTCTCCGACAGACAAATCTTTGTGAATAATTTTTTTCATAGATAATGTGTATATTTTTCTTCCTTAAGTTTTTTGAAATCATTTTTTTTCCGAGTTTAAAAATGTAAACGTTTGGAAATTTTCACCACACATTTCATTCTTAATAAAAACTTCACACATTCGAAAATTTCCATGTGGCATTTTATTTATGACAAGCTTTTGCCCGGCTCCGCTCTCATTGATCTACTTAAAAAATACATAACAACCAGGTTTAAAACTCGTTAAACAATCAAACCCGAAACGAAAATTTCCCCAACCAGCCCAAAAATGTGTTTTTCGGAAAAAATCCCTACCAAATATAAAAAACCGGTTCCGAACCGCATAAAAAGTATCCTATATATGACGCTTTCCGTTGGTGAAAGAATTTACAAAATCGGATTTGCAAATAAACAAAACAAACACGATAATTTACATATCGTTACCTTAATAAAAATAGGCCCTAACTAATTATTTTTTTCAAATACAGTTTTTTTTTTGTATATTTAGATAGAACATCTGATGCATCCAGCTAACGATATGTATGTAAAGATTATAAATCTTAGTCGATCTTTGATTGAAAGTAAGTGGTAAAGTTCCTGTTATACTGCCATCTATGCTCGTTGGCCCTGAGTCTGAATATCTGTTATTGATTTATTTTCTTATACTACAATTTAGTTTATATAGTATTATTTTGGCTTATGATAGATACATATATTGCTGATTAACTATACAAAGTGTTTTTTAATATTTGAATACATTTTTAATAACAAAATGTATTATCACTATGACAGCTCCTTAATTACAACAATGGAATTATTTATCTTTCTCTTTTGTTTTCTGAATGTAGTACAAAACAAGTTCTTCAGTTCCAACCTTCTACTTTAAATTATTTAGTAATCGACTCAATGCCACCATTGGTGGCACATATCCTAAATTAAGTTTTAAATAAATTTTTGCATGCCTTATTTATTGTTTAAACTTCTGGCCGAAATTGCGAAAAATTGTGAATGTATAATTTCATAATATTATTTTCAAACAATAAATATCCAATAAACTTCAAGAAAAATTTATTAAAAATCTTAAATCATAACTAACACGAAATGATCCAGCTAACTGAACCCAATCAATGTAATAAATAATACAATTTTAATATTTAGATCCTGCCTTAGTAGCACTACTAGTCAGCAAGAGAAAGGAAAAAAGGCAAAAAATTCTTAATGACTCTCTTCCATCAATTTCGTGTGAACATATGGACACTTCCACATGTAGAAATGAAAACAAAATGGAAACATTAGAAGTTTTATCTGCTTCAAATGCTGCCATTGACATCATAGAACGTTCATCATCCGAAAAGTGGATACATTTTGATGTCGTTGAAAAGGATAAACTTGAATGGTTGCGTGATGTACAAATGCAGGCTAATAAATTAAAACCGGGAGAGAAATTTGAAGCTCGTTTTGATTGGAAAGGTGTGCTGTTGCCATATTCATTGTCAGATATTAAGAGCAGAACTGAAAATGAAACAGATGATCGCGAGCTGTATTTACATGGCGATGAGCCGCATCGACCAGGTTATACGTTGCAGGAACTATTTCGCTTAGCTCGTTCAAATGTTATGCAACAACGTGTAACAGCATTTAATGCGATTGCTGGCATTTTAAATATTTACCAGCAGGGGTTTTATGATCAAGTCCTAGATTTACCGATAACAAAGATTTTCTTTCTATTACGATTTGGTTTCGATGACAACACACCCGCTATGTTGGAAGTGGTGGGAAAGGCTTTAGCTTATTTGTTTTATAATGAAACAGATGAGGTAAGTTTTATTGCAACAACTTGTTTAGAAATCATATTGGTTTTACGTATATTTTCAACAAGACTCTGCTTGATTTTGTAAATGAAAATCCTGGCTGTCATTGGCAACCACGTTTGGAAGTTTTGAATGCCCGTGTTGACTCCGATGATCCCGAATCAATAGATGCTTTACAGAAACATTTGCAGCAGCTGCAAGTATCTCTTAAGGGAGCCGCCATCAAGGCCAATGTCGAGGAGAATGAGGAAGAAAGTAGAACATCAATGAGTGATTTTCAGCTGGCTGAAACAGATCTGATTGATTGCTTTTTACGAACAAATATTTTGCAAAGAATATAGTAAGTACTACCAATAATTAATTGGTTTTTTTAATTTTTTTTATGTCTATAACAATTGAAAATATAAAATTTTAGCTTCATATTAAATTTCGTGAAGCCGGAAAACAGCACTGTATTGTCAGCATTGAAAATTTTAATACGCTTGGCTCGTTCTGGCAAAGAAGTAGCCCTACAAATTGCCAACAATGATGGTCTAATAAAATGTTTGTTTGACAACTTTCTACCAGGCCTGGAAAAAGTTGGTATGTTTTACTCCTTGGCATATGATTTATTTATGTCCTTCATTCCTTTTGTTTTTACATTTCAGATACTTCCCTTAAAACGCCTCCTTTTTATCATTATCCTCAGTATTTATGTTTAAAGTTATTACGCATTTTAGTTTCCTGTAATTTGGGCATAGCTATAAAATTAATTAATCTAAAACTAGTGGAAGTTTTAGAAAATTATCTGTTTAATAGAGAAGACATAAAGGTAAAGTATAATTTTAGAATATTTTCCTTTAGTTGGCCAAACAGCAAAAACGATATTTAATTTTTTTATGTGCAGGGAAAACTTATAAAAGTTCAAATAGAGGCATTGCGAATTTTAAGATGTTTATTTCTGTTGCAAGTGGAAAATAACACACTTCACAGGTAAATTCAACAAAATATTACATGTACAATAAAGTTATATCTAATCGAAAAATATATCCAAATTATTTTTGATAATGTTAGGATTAGTCTCGACATAACATATCATAGTATTAAAGGCAATATTACACTTGTCGCTTCCCTCTGTAAAAAAAAATAAAATAATTGAAGACAAATTGAATGAATTATTTAGTTTAGCATAATTAATACCTTTAGTGCCGCATGCTTGCGATAATCTTGCTATTTCAGCATGCATATCTTCGGGTAAAATTTGCTGCAGAAATTCCAAATGTATTAAATTATTTTCATCCATCTAATAAAGAAGAAAATAAAGATTATTAAACGAATTTGATTAATTTTTTTTTTGATATTTTATCTTACAATTCCTATCATATCAAATAGACATTGTACATAGCATTCGAAATTTTTGTTATTTGGCAAAGTTCCCTTCAAGCTATTCCTTATAATGTCTGTAAGTTAAATAAGAAGATAAATAATTGATAATAGCATGATTTGGGAGATTATGAAAATGCTTGGAAGTTACCATCAGGAGCATTTGTTTGATTTTGACATCGTTTGTGTAGTTTTTTAGCCTGTTTTTTAAGATGTTCTGGTATTTCGAGCTATAAGTAGATTAAAAAAAAAAATTCCACAGCTTCAGTAAGTAAAATCTAAAAAGGATTATTATATCTTTTATTTATTGTTAATGGAACATTATTAAAGAAATAATTAAAAATTATATTTGTGCATTAATGCTAATGCACTAATATAATTTTAAATTATTTCGATTCTATAAGTAGTGAGAAGTTTTCGCATTTAGAAAAATTATTTCTTGAACTCTGTGTTACAAACGGAACGAAAAATTTCAAAGGCATGTAGCCAAAGAGCCGGGGTATCCCACGTGTAGGACAAACGACTTATACATTCGTATAGGAATTAAAAGTTTCTTATTAAAAACGTTTGCACTTGACAATGGACAATACATGTGATCGATACAGTTAGTTGAGGCAAACTTGCACAAGTGTGAGGGAGACACAAAGCTATCGAAGACCAAACAACACACAAACAAGGCTGATCGCACTTGAGACGCGGGGTTATTCTTTAGATCAGAGAAAAAATATATTCTCATATTTTTATTTTTAGTAAAAATTACTCATCTGACAGTGAAAAGTAAGTCCCGGTTCGTACGCATCAAGTTCGACTCGTCAAGTCTGCAGTTTTTAAGAGAGAGGGGAAAGGAGAAGGGAACGAAGTACAGACTTAATTGTGCTCTACAAACTTGTTTATTTTTCTTTTATTTTGTCATGCGTAATACTTTGTGAAAGTAAACCCTTCGTGCATGAACGCAAAGGCAGATTCAAACGAAAATTGAACAAAACTTGATGTGCGTGAACAAGTACTAAATGTTTTTTTTTTTTTTTATTAAAAACTAAATATTACATAAAATTGTTTCCCCAACATTAAAATGATATTAACAATATTTTTTCTTTCTTTTACACACTCACAGCATTATTGAGAGCCATTATAACAATTAATAAAAGTATTGTCACTGTAATCCATTTTTTCATTTTTTATTTGTTTGTTACAAAACAATTTAATCAAATATATCCGGCAAATGTTGTGCGATACTAAAGAACGATATAACTGTAATTTTTTCTCCCCCAGCGTGCCTTTATATTATTTTCTTCATCCTCAAAATGATAAAGCATCTTTTTTTATTATGTACATATGTATGTATGTACATCTAAAAAAAAACTATTAACTTACATTGTATATTATATTTTTTAGAAAATTTTTACACGCCTTCCGTTATATGCTTGACTGGCACTATAATCATGTCATTTATGAAGAGGGCGGACCGTTTTTGATACGACAACACGCAGCCTCGTTACTTGCAACAATAAGTAGTATAAACAATCGAATGGGTTCAGAAGTAACAGCACTTTTGGGTGACACATTGCATGACTGCTGTTGCAACTGGTTTTACAAGGCCGTGCATAATGGTGTCAAAGAGGTAAACAATGTCATTATTATTTCTTTTATAGTCATTAGTTATTTAACTTGTCATATTATTTATATGATGTAATTAACATCTCAAAAGCCATCATACAGCTAATTAAATGTTAATTTTTACCTGTATTTTAAGTTTTCCCAAGCAACTTTACTCAGTTCGTGTCTTAATTGTGTTACATCGAGCATTTGTCACATTGATGCAACACGTTTTCACAATTTCCTTAACAAGTATCTAGATGGATTTGTTAAATCTGAAAGTTTCTTAAAGTTCTTATCAAAAATAAGGTAAGTTTATATATAATGTTTGGTGTAGCAAATATTCTGATTCAAAATTTGAAGATGTTTCATAAAATATTCTACAAAATACTCGTATAATAAAAAGTCCATCACACCCAAAAAGTTTTAACTGGCACCTTACCGCTGTAAAATTTTATGATTCATAATCACTTTTAAGATATTTTGAAATTGGTACATACAATTTAAATTTAATTGATCTAGAATGAATTTTAACCAGAAAAAATTTCCTAATCGGGCTTAAGTTCAGTATATTCAATTCTTATAGAATGTAATATTTTTTTTTTATTAATTAATGTGGTTTTCTAAAGAAGACAAGAGAAATTAAACTAGACTTTTTGCCTGGGGGAAATACCGGCATTTTTCTGTGCCGCCACACGATATTGAATCCCGAAATCCCAACCAAAACTTTCGGGATTTCGGGGATATCTAAATTCCGAAAATTATAAGAAAGAAAAAGTATGATTCATAAATAAATCACATTTAATTTCATTAAAATACTTGCATGAGCATGTACATTATATAACTTTCATTCAGATGACCTGAGGACCTTTGTTGACCCGCCATTAGTTTTTAGGGTTCCGTACACCAAAGGTGAAAAGGAACCCTATTGTTTTCGCTACGCTGTCCGTCTGCCCGTCTGTCTGTCTGTCTGTCTGTCTGTCTGTTTGTCTGTCCGTCACAGACTATTTTCTCGAGAACCGTAAGAGTGACGGACCTGAAATTTAGACAGAGTGTGTAGAACTTTGGCCGCAACAAATACATGAGAGTTATAACTTAAAGGGTGTTCCAGTTTTTTTTTTGTTGGAAAAATGGAAAAATTTAACTTTTTTTACAACAACCACAGGAAAAAAAATTCACCTTTTGGTAGAATTGCTTTTCCTGTGTTTTTTGTAAAAAAAAAAATAAAATTTTTCCATTTTTCCAACAGAAAAAAACTGAAATGAATACCTTTATTATAACTGTTTATTTCATGCATGTTATTAAAAATTGGTCTAACTGGCAACACTGCTTGTACATAGCATACAAAAATACGAGATAAAGTAATATGTGAGAGAGAAGAGTTAAAATTGTCACTTCCAAGGCGAATTCAGTATCAGGTGACCTTATCGCTACAACAATTTTACAACACAAAAAACAACACGTAGTTTGCTATGCTACAAAACCAATCTGTCAGAAGATTTCTAAGCAAATTTTGACGTTTTGGTTCAAAATGCTCAATTTGGTAGCAACAGCTGATAATCAGCTGGGCTGATAAGGTCACCTGATACTGAATTCGCCTTGGTCACTTCAATTCAAGTTTGCTACCCCGCCAGCTTCTCTTCACTTCTCGCCAACAAACACTACTCGCAGGCGACGTGTCGCAGCTAGACCATCCTTCATCTAAACGACCTCTAAGTACTTTGTGGTTTGCATTGTTTGGCTTGTTATGCGGCTTGTTTGACATTTGCAACAGAAAAATCTGTTTTACTTAAATTTGTACGTGACATTTGTTACCAGCATACATTTTATAACTAGCAACATACATTAGATATGGTACGGTTTTTGTCAGCTGACACGCAACATAAAGATGCGATTTTATTAATTTTAGCTTTACTATCGCAAGAGCATACATTTCTTAACAATTCAGACTTAGAGCCATTACTTCCGGAACTAAGTTTTTTTTACATATAAAGTTGGTGTATTATATGAAAAATTTGGTTCTCAAGAAAAAAAGTCTGTTTAATGAATTGTAATTTCATCATCCTAGAAAGCGCAAAAATAGAACACGAAACACATTATGCAGGTATTTTTTTTTTTAACAAAAGGTTTTCTAATAAAATATTAATGTGCAGTTTCTACAAGTCAGGCAGATGACCCGTCTAGAAAATTTATATGAAAATCACTAAAATATATGAATGCTCTCCATATGCACTTTATACTCAAGTCGTCCGTCTGGGTTGTAGAAACAGGGGGTTAACGGAAAAAACGGAAAAAATTTATTTGGTAAAAAATACTCGTATACATATGTCTGATATTTACTGAAATAAAATATACTTTTCTTTTTCTAAATTAAACTTAGTTAGAGGTTGAGTAAGTGCAAAAGCCTGCTTTTACCAACTCAAGATTTTGGGGGTGCTTGTAAACTTTCAAAAACAGATTGTTGTTATATACTTAAATGAGAAGCAATTGTTGGCATTTGTATACATATCGCACACTAAATCATAAAGAGTTACAACTCAAAATGGTCAAAATTGTTTTGTTTTTTTTTATAAACCAGTTAATTGAACGAATCTCTAACGACCGCCACAATTTCTTTTGCAATAAAGTATTCTTGAAGAATATAAAATACCGTTATGCTTGTTGTTATGTTACATACTAATGTCATTTGTGCAGTATCAACAGTTGTTTGCAACTACTCAGCATCTGTAATTTTTGGAGTTGTGACTCTTTATGATTTAGTGTGCGATATGTACTATACATATATTTTCGATTCGCATTGACTTTCGCAGCGCAATACAGAATAACATATTTTCTTCTTCTTGCTGTAGTGCTTCCTCGATAGTTTTGCGAGACTTTGTAGATCGTCGTACAGTTCATAACCCCCTACCAAATGTTGGTGCTATTGTAATGAACTCTTATGGACCTCAACTGGTTATAGCACAAACATACCCCGTTTATTTGATGACAGCGCTTTGGCGTCTCATGGAATTACTATTGCAGAAAAACGAAAAACATCTTTTCAATATTTTACTTAAACCTGATATACTTGAGCCATTGGCTGACTACTTACGTTCATTGATGACACGCTGCAATCGCTACTTGGCTACTAATTTCTTCAGCAAAATGGAAATGAAACTTATTTTTAAACTTTTGTGCTTCGAAGGATTTCACACGTATTTCGATAATTCGGAAATGCTGCAAATTGTGTACAATTATCTCTGCTGCTTAACGGCTGAACAAATACCAGAAATAGAAGAACTCTTTGAGCGGGTCATCTTCAATACACGGTATATACAGGTGCAGGCGGAAACATTGAATAAGTGGCGTAAGACTTGCTTAGAATTGGTATATCCCCACTATATTGTTGTGGTAAGTACATATTTACGATGAGGTAGGTGGTGGGTGCAGACGTGGCAAATATTTGACACAATAACGTGACCACTGCTTCCTTTAAATATGATCTTACCTTCATCTTACTTGTAACTATTTTTTTTTTGTTTCTAGCAACCTAACGAATTAACACTAATGCTGCCGTTCAACCAAGTTCCTTTATTGCCATCAGATTGGCCTTATTTTCAATTGAAAATTATTTTACAAAATTATGTGGAAAATGTACAACAAAGGGGTTCAATTGAATTCTCGGGTAAAATTATATATTTTTATTACCACATTTTCTTTTAACTTTTGCTTTAATAAAAATAGAACGTGAGATCTTGGAAATGACTTTGAATTTTGTAACGCAATTGGAACAGTCCAATGATAAATTGAAAATTGCTACACCGACAGAAAAACTAATGTACTTGATGATAGCATTTATGGGACCAGATTCACAATTTTTGGACAAGGAAATGAATGAATTATTGCGCCAACATCTAGTGGAATTTTACACACAATCACAAAATGTAATGTTTCAATTTGATGAAGTTTATCAAGGTACAAATGTACATATTATTAATTTTGAAAGAGTGTCCTTTTGTAATTTCCTTTCTTTTTCTTATTTTAAAAGGAAAGTGTAGATTTGAAAATCTATACGTGTTGTTTGTAGATCATTTTCAAGCTGCCAGCTATGGCGATGAATTGTTTAGTTCCTTAGTCATGATACCTTTGGCACAAAAATACAATAACAAATGGCGTAGACGTGTTTGGTCCGATTACGCTACTGCTTTGCGTTTTCTAAACTGTAATGAAAATATGGTAAGATTTTTGTGTTGCAAACAATATACATACATATGCAAATATTATTGTACAACCCATTCATTAACTTTTAAATAAATCTCAAAAAAAAATTTTCTTTTACTTTTATCTCCAGCTAATTGGTGGAATCCATGCGTATTTAGAACCTCCTGAGGAGGAGGAGTCTCTGTTAAGGGACTACAACAATGCCTTAAATAGTAATTTACTGCGTGCGAATACATTGCCCCACAAAATAGCTACACATCATGTGGCGAAATTTAAAGCCAACCGCCACAGCCTTTTAAACCCAAGTAAATCGTAAAATATTACAAAAGAAGTGACATTCATGTGTAAGTAAATAATGTTTTTCCTAATTATATGTTCTGTTTTATTCCTTTGCTCGCATTTAAATATGCAAGAGCCGAGTGGGAGGAAAAAACCTTATAAAAAAGAACAGGCGGCATAATCATATTTTATTCTCAATAACATTTTATTTAATAAATATGAATGAAATGTCACACATAAGTAGGGCATAAAGAAGCGGAAGTAAAATTTTCATTTGAGAGTAAAATGTGGTCATTACGCAAATTTTTATGCAAATTAAAAAAAAAAATCGTGTTCATAAACTTTTTGTGTCAAAACCTTAAATTATTTAGTTGTTGTTGTGGAATCGCGTTAATATTGGGATACTTTTTTAATAGTTAATAAGGCTATGACGCTCAAAATAAAAAACAAAAGAAATAATAATGTATGCAATTAAAGAGAACATAACTTGGGCAATTTTAGTCGCATTTCTTTAGATTTTTGTTCCTTTGTTTTGTGTAAGAAAATTTAGTTCAGTACAAATTGTTGTTAAGGTCTGGCTTCTCTTCAGTTGTCGAATAAATCTTTCCTTTAGGTCTGATGCTAAAACAAAATTTTACATTTATGGAGCTTTGTATGTGAGTCCTCGAAATAGGTATACATATATACATATGCATTAGGGCGGGTCGAATTAAAAATCGCACAAATTACAAGGAAAATCGTATTCTAGGGATCAAAATAAGAAACTTTGCCGAAGGAACCATACCTCTAAAATGTATTTTGATGTCCCGACTTTTGATCCGAAGGGTAAAATTTTCTTGAAGGGTCAAATTTTAAAAAATCTCACTTTGACCCATTTAAAGTTCCTCAATCGAGTCAAGATGTATCACCGACCCCCAATAATTTTGGAGTGCCAACCCACCTATGCCAGTGGCACACCCCCTGGAACCACCCCCGGGGGTCCACCATACAAATATTTAAAAAAATCACAAATGTTCATATTCATCCATTTTATTTCATTCGAAAAAAAATTAATTTCGACTAAAATCGGGTGATGCGTTCCGTTCGACAGATATTGTGGACGAAAAATTTATAAAATATCGTTTTATTTCTAACAACTTGAAAAGTCTTCGTAAAATCTATTTTAGATATTCCCCGATTTTTATAGATATAAAAAGTATATCGGATGCTGCAAATTTGACCAAAATCTGGGATGGCCTAAAAAGCAAAGCGATGCCCATTTTTTGTGTAATTAAGAATCATTATTAAAATAATTTAGCTTTTAGGAGTTTAACTTTTGCTCAAAAGTTTAGTCACATTACAACATTCGTCATATAAACATAAATAGATGTACATACATATCGAGCCTTATTTTCGATTTTATCGTAAGCGACAAAAACTAAAGTTTTCAGGAGAAGGTTTTTTTTTTTAATATTCAAACATGTTTTTGTACGTAAATTGTCGCTTACGATAAAATTGTACAGCCTGTATCTTAAAAGTTATCAACAATTTTGGCATTTTGATAATTCTCAACTATGGATAGGCCCATAAAATTATAAAATCAATAAAAAAGTAAATTTTCGATAACATGTCGCTTACGATAAAATCGAAAATATGGCTCGTTATGTAAGTACATACGAGTATCTAAAAACATGCAACATACTTATATAATTGTTATACTTTTTTGTGTTTTGGAATTCAATTTTAATTAACACCACTTGACTTTGGAATATATATATTTTTTTTTAATTTTCTATTTGATTTTACTTTACAACGCTTAAGACCACTAATTAAATTATTTCATTGATATGACAGCAACAACAATCATAGCAGGCAGCATAGCCGTAATAAATTTTTATAAAACGACAAAACGAATCAAATGAAATCTTCAAACACATCAATTGTATAAATATCACCCTCGCCCGATAATTGTTATTACAAATGTTTTATTATTTTTCTAATTGTTTGAGAAAAATATTTATTGGGTGGGTGCAAAAAGATAATTTGCAACTTTACGGCATTAAAATAAGAAAATGTTTTTTAATACATATTATAAAAAATATATACATACATACATACGTACATATACGGAAATATAATCTTAACATCCTTATAATAGTATCAGTCAATTGACCGGTCATTTGATCGGAAGTCATGCAGGATATATTCATCATTGCGTAGACCAAATTTCTATCACATTATTAAGGGCAAAATGAAAAATGTGATGGAATCTTTTGTGTACGTGTGGTGTTGTTGCATCTCACTCTAACGACTGTAAAACATATAGTTGCACTGCTCACTCTATTGCTTTTTACTAATCAATGACAGCATAAATATTAGTCAAGTTTGACTGATCATAATAGACTAATATATCCCACACAATTGAGTAACCATAAATGATTGATATACTTTTTATTTTATTTAATTTTATTTGCTTTTTTTTTATTATATAAAAGTATTTTTAAAATACACAAGTAAATAACATATTTGAAACAAAAAATACAAATAAACAAAAACACCAAACAACTTAAGCGGTTTCTAGCCCTGATTTTTACAAATATCTAAAATTTTTAAGAGAAATATACTTACATATTAAATGAAAGTTTGTGAATTTCTTTTATTGACTATTCTAATTATCTTTTTTTTAAATTTTTATAAACTTTAATTTTCACAGACCGAATGAATTGTATTTTATTTTTAACCGACTTCAAAAAAAATGAGGATGTTAACAATACGTCGCTATTTTTTTAGGTACATAACTCGGTACATTTTAGACCGATTGTAAACATTTTGGCGGGGACACGCCCACAATTTTTTAAATTTAATTTTATGATATTCTACTTATTTGATGCACCTTTGGTTCTTGTAATTACACAATTTGAAAGTTAAAAGAATGGGCGGAGTTACGCCCATTAAAATTAATTATAATATTTCACGCGGTTCTACTTAACAGATTTTTACGAAAGTTACCACACAAATTGAGCTCTAAAATAGACAAAATCTTTTATTTAAAAAATAGGTGGAGTCACGCCCATTAAAATTTAATATTTTATTTTACGTGGATCTACTCTACCGATTTTTACAAAACTTAACACAAACCTTAAGCCCTGAAAAACACACAATCTTGCATTTAAAAATGGGCGGAGGCACGCCCATTAAAATTTAATTTTATATTTCACGTACTTCTTATCTTCTTCTATTAGATCTTTGCATTGAAGTTGGTTTTTTATGGCAGAAAGAATTAGTTTTAAATAAAACTCGATGTTTAAAAGTTTTGACATACATATATACTTTAGATGTTCCACTCTAACATACATGCTAGAGTAGAACAACTATAAATAATAAATAAATCCATCATCACTTCCGATCAAATGACTAGTCAATTGACTGTCACTATTGAATTCAATGTAAAATTGTTGCAAATGTGTTAGTGAAACATTTTGTTTGTGTTAGTTTCAGTCATTCATTTCTTGTAGGGATAGTTCAGAAATTTAAAAATACATATCGTTACCTTAATATAGAAAGGCCAGAACTCATTATTTTTTTTAAATCGAGATTTTGTTCATTTTTCGATACATTAGATGCTAATCTATCGAAGTATACAATTACGACAAAAAAAAAATAATAAGGCCTAAATAGGGCCTTCCTATATTAAGGTAACGATATATGCATGGGTACATATAATTGTAAATACAGACATGGGCGTCTACTCTCTAATTCGAATCAAAAGTAAATGCTTTCGAATTATAATGTTAGTACGAGTAACATATAAAATCGAAAGTATTTTCTTTCGTTTTAAAATACAGACTAGACCCCCTCATAACTTTTAAATTGTAATATACATATGTATAAGTTGTTTTTTTTCATAAGTTTATCTTGAAGGGTAAAATATATCATTTTCCATTAGCGAATTTTCCTTTGCCAATACTACAACTGCTCCAGTTAGACAATAGATAAAAACAAACTGAAATATGGGATACGGCTGACATTGCAGAGCATCCCTGGAACTTATGCCGCCCATACATTACACAAGTTCACTGATTTTGATATTTGCTCAAGTTTGTAAAGCTGTACAGTGAACTTGTTTAGTGTATGTTGCAAACGCCTATTTTCTCAGTTTCTCAGTTTCTCAGTTTTTCTGTCCTATTTTTTCACGATTCATGTACCACTTTTTACATCATACGCGCCTTTTTTTCTTTGTTTTCGATTCTTTTTTTTATTGCCACAGCAATTAATAAAATAGAGGAGTATTTGCACATGTTGTCTTCTTCACTTAAAGCTTTAGAATAAAAACTGCACAGTTTACTTGTATAGTGTGTGTCACAAGCTTAGTTTACGTAGTGCCAGACTTGAGCACTGAACTTGTGTAGTGTATGGCTGGCATTAGCGGTAAAATCAACCCCAAAGTGGTAGAAAATTTATAGCGGGTTTTTTTTAAGATTGTATATTTAAGATAAAATGCATTATTTTGTTCATGTGCTTTTGTTTTCTTTAAAATTTTTATTGTAAAGAATAAAGTTGTCCTTGTAGTTCGTTATACATAGTTGAACAAAGGTGCAAACATTAGTAAACAAAGCCAACGCATGACACCAGAATCTACTTTTTCCCCTCATCAATATTTTATTGACACACAAGCCAAAAGTGCAAGTCGAATCTTTTGATATAAAAATAAAAAAAAATATTGAAAAAATAAAATATAGAAAATAAATTTTAATTAAAGACTTAAAAATATTAAATAAATTAACATGCAATGGGTACATCATGTAAGATTTTAATTAAAAATTAAAACAAAAGTAAAGAAATACTTGTATGTAGTCGTGTGTATATGAAGCGATGTCAAATGTCTAATTTTGCTGAATAATTGCTATTTGTTGCTTGCTTGTCTATCATGTGATATTCCATAAGCGAAATGAAGGAAGTCACTAGCTAACGATTTGTGAACTCAAGTTTAAATTTTAACACATAAAATATCAATTAAATTAGTAAGAAGTTATTTTAAATTTGACTTTTGAGTTAGTAATGCAGAATCAATCTTCATATCGTTATTCATATTGCCTAAAAATTTCACACAAATTCATATCTTATATGCACGCACGGCTCTTGAAAGAAAAATATGTTTTTATTTTAAATTGAAAATTTTAAACTCTTTTTCGGTAAAACTAGTTTTTTTGAGTTAGGACGTTCCTGAAGTAAACGATTTTGAAATATGAATTTTGCCAATTTCAGCGACTATTTTCTTAAAGGACGGTCTGATGCCGATTTCATCTGGCAACCTTGTGAGGTGTATCTTAAAAGTCAAAACTAAAAAAACATTTGATTAAAGCACATACTCGAATACCACAATACTTAAAAACATCCTGGAGTAAAAAAAAAATTCAGTAAAGTGCGCCCGTCTGTGACTCGCACACGAAGGGTTCCGTATTGAAAACACATACATATGTTTACTACACGAACTTCAGCCTATATAGTCAAATATATTACCTGATGTAGACTTAAAAAAACATTAAGTACCAGGCAAACTTTTTTCGATTTTTAGCGAGTTTTCTTGTTTTGGAATTTTTTTCGTTTTTTGGCGTTTTTTTCATTTTGGCGATTTTTTCGGTTTTCGGAGATTTATTTTGGGTTTTAGAGGCTTTTTTAGTTTGGCGCTTTTTTCATTTTGGCGATTTTTTTCGGTGTATTGCGATTTGTTCGGTTTGGCGATTTTTTAATTTTGGGATTTTTTAGTTTTAGCGTTTTTGAAAATTACGGTTTCCAAGATACAGCAAGTTGTCCTGTAATATAGTACATAAAATTGTATGTATATAGACACTTGAAATTTGAAAGTTAGTAATACACTAACAGGCTACAACAATTAACACTAAAATTAAAAAAAATCTAAATTAAAGAGTGTTCTATCAGTGAATGTAATTTTGACTATGTAATTTTGACAACTTGCTGTATCTTGGAAAGCGTAAGAGGCAAACGCTTGAAATTTTCAAAAACAATAAAATTATAAAATCGCCAAATCGAAAAAAATCGCCAAAAACAGAAAAAAAATCAACTTAACGAAAAAAATCGCAAAATTAAAAAAGTCTAAAACTAAAATAAATCGTCAAAAACCGGAAAAATCGCCAAAATAAAAAAAAGCCAAAATGAAAAAAATCGCCAAAATGAAAAAATCGCCAAATTAAAAAACGCCAAAAACCGAAAATAATCGCCAAAGCAGAAAAAAGCGCCAAATTAAAAAATTCTAAAACTAAAATAAATCGTCAAAAATCGGAAAAATCGCCAAAATAAAAAAAAATCTCCAAATTAAAAAACGCCAAAAACGGACAAAAATCGCCAAATCGAGAAAAACGCTCAAAACCGAAAAAAACCCAAAAACGATAAAAATGCCAAAACTATATATTATATAGGCTAAAGTTCGTATATTATTACATATCTAGTGGCCGTAGGGAACCCTTCGTGCGCGATTCAAAGTCGCACTTTACTGAATGTATTTTAAATAAGTGTCTATGCATATATATTTGTCTGTATATTACATTAGGATTTCCACATGTTTTGTTGCTCGCTTTAGAATACCCTTTCATTTTGAACTGTCATATATTCAATTAATTTTCGGTAAAACAGCCCGTGACAGACATACACTCAGACGGACATCGTAACGAAAACAATAGGGTGCTTTTCACATTTGGTGTACGGAACCCTAAAAACTGTAACCCCTAATTTAATTTTTCATGTGTCATTTTTCCTTATGAGCATTAACTTCTTTACCCTTACACACATTTCATATTTCGTATGCACACTGCGAATCACTTAAATAAGGAATTTAATTTGACCAATTTTGAACAAATGTTTTTACGACGAAATAAACTTTAGTAGGACACATCAGAAATGGTGGAGTTGTGGTATGGAGTGCCATATTCTACTATGGAACATGGTACAAAAGAATATTACAAGGAACGTTTCCACAATTTTAAAACTTATTTGGATCCATACTTTCAACCAGAGCTGTAAATCAGTGAATTCGTGAGCAAGATGTAGAACGTCTGAATTGGCATCCAAATGCTCCGGATCTTAAATAATGGAAAATGTTTTAAAACAATATGATACAAAAGAGTCTTTCAAGGACAAAATAAAAAAATGGTTGGAGCTCAGTATCAATACATTGCATAGGAACGCTTTAGTGCTCAATTCATAACCGAATTTTTGAAGTGTTAAAAGCTTTTGCGCGCTCAAACTGTCAAGCTACTTTAATTTTTCTGCAGAAAAATCCACAGTCTGCGGCAGCATTCGAACCTACCACCTTCCCACTACTAGCCAAGCAGATTAACTTTCCTCTTTAAAACGTCTTGCTTTATATATTTTGACATTTTATTACTGTCAATGTTCCCCATCGCGAAAAATTTTGCGAAAGTAATAGAAAGTACCAAATTGGTGCAATAGAGAGTAACACCTTGACTTACAAACTATATTCACTCAAAATTGGTAAAATTAAATTCCTTATTTGAGTGATTTGCAGTGTATGTGATAAAAGGCAAAGGAATGTTTGTAAACCCCTGATAGCTTGTGCAAATTCGTAAGGAAGTGCCAACGAAAAAGTATTTAATTCAAAAAGTTTCTTTGGAAATTATTCAATTGTTAAATACATAATACCTAGATACATAAATACATACATGCATACATACATTAATATGCACATAAATTTTCTTGATGTATGTATGAATAACTTGCTTTGCTTATTATTATTTTGGGGTGCCAGTTGTCTTGTAGTTATAAGATAGCACAGGAAATTCAGTAACTTTTTAAAGTTTTTATGATGTTCTTTGACAAAAGAAACAGTTCTATTGGTGCGGAGAAGTGAAGTAAAACTGGTTGTAAACGGCCGAAAGTGACATCATTTGTTGACAAAAGTGAGCTAACCTCTTTTGTTCTTAATTTGGCAACAAATCTCTCATTTGTTTCAACAATGCCATAACTCACAAGACCCAATTTTTGAGTTAATAATGTAGAATTCTTCCGCATATCGTTGCTCATATTGTGTAACACTTTCATACAAATATTTTGTATGTAAGTTTGCCAATATTATTTTCTTCTCTAAAATAAAAAGCTGGTCGCTCCAATGTGAATTCGTATCAGGTGGCCCCGAGAGCCCCATGTGATTTTTTTCGCGGCTTGTAATTTGAATCTGGTTCACACATTTTTTTACATCCCACAACATATGTATGTATTTCTCAAAACAAATTGAGACTACTCGACTCTATGTACATACGAGTATCGTTACCTTCATATAGAAAGGCCCTAACTCGTTATTTATTTGAAATCGAAATTTTTGCATTTTTCGATACATTAGACGTTCTTCTATCTAAATATACAAAAAACATCGAAAAATATAATGAGTTAGGGCCTTTCTATATTAAGGTAACGATATGTTGTACCAGTAGCGGAATTAGGTCAGCTGCTGCCCTAGGCACTCTTTGATTATGTAGAAGTGATTATAAAATAAATTCAGTAAAGTGCGACTTTGACTCGCGCACGAAGGGTTCCGTACGTTGGGCTTTGAGCATTTTTTTAATACTGTTTTTTGAGTTTTTGACGTTTTTTCAGCTGAAATAATTTTTTTGTTGTTTATTTTTCGTTTTTTTCTCATTTTGGCGATTTTTTTAATTTTGGCGATTTTTTTTCATTTTGGCGATTTCTTTTTAATTTTGACGAGTTTTTTCATTTTGGCGATTTTTGTCATTTTGGCGTTTTTTTCATTTGGTGATTTTTTAAATTTAGGCGATTTTTTTCGGTTTTTCGCGATTTATTTTCGTTTTAGAATTTTTATTACATATTTTTAATACAGTGTTTTTTAAGTTTTTGACGTTTTTTCAGCTGAAATAATTTTTTTGTTGTTTATTTTTCGCTTTTTTCTCATTTTGGCGATTTTTTTCATTTTGGCGATTTCTTTTTCATTTTGACGATTTTTTTCATTTTGGCGATTTTTTTCATTTTGGCGATTTTTTTTTCATTTTTGTGCTTTTTTTAGTTTTGGCGATTTTATAATTTTGGAATTTTTTTGTTTTACCGTTTTTGAAATTTTCAAGAAGTTTGCTCTTACGATACAGCAAGTTGCCAAAATTACATAGTCAAAATTACATTAACTGATGGTACACCCTTTAATTAATTTTTTTTTAAATTTTAGTGTTTATTGTTGTAGTCTGTATAAAAATACATTAACCTTACAAAATTCAAGTGCATATACATACATACATACAATTGTATATACACAGAAAAAAATATCATCGAAATGCAACCAACAAAACAAATTGTTAATATATAATTTAAAAATTAACAATCATCATTGTTGATATAACAAATTACAATTTTTGTAATCAATTAAATTACTCAACAAAATTATTTGTTAAATTATATCATAACGGAATGCCCACATGCAGAAGAAACAAGAAATCATGTTTTGTGTGTATTCATTGCTTGCGTGTCTAATGAAGTGTTGCTCTTTAGCTGAGAGGTTAGTAAGTCAGCTTGTTACTCCTGATGTTGCCGGTTCAACTCCGCTCAAAGACATTTAGTGTTTTTCGCAGACAAGCAAAAATCGTTTCGAGGGTTGTGATTGTGTATAGTATAAGAAAAATTGTTAATATAACAATTATGATAATAAAAATTTTTACGGAAATTCAGCAATTCGCATTGTTAATATAACTATAACTTTAATTGAAATAACTTTAAAATCTAATAAAAATAAATGTTGAAAAAATAAATAAATTTCAACAAACTATTTGTGGATATATTTAATTGAAAATATTTTTCAGATTTTCCTTTAACTCACAATTTCGTTAATTGTATTTACAAAAATCACTGTAGGTTCAAAATCAATTAATTATTTAATTGATATAACAAAAAAATTAATTGTATTTACAAATAATTTTTTTCTGTGTATATTACATGGGATTTTAACATTTTTCGTTGCGCGTTGGAACACCCTTTAATTTCCAAATCTCATGTATTTGTTGTTGTAGCGGCCACCAAATTTCAGGCCCGTAGCTCTTACGGCTCTCGATAAAATACCCTGTGGCAGACGGACGGACAGCGTAGCGAAAACAATAGGGTTTCTTTTCACCTTTGGTGTACGAAACCCTGAAAAAAGAACATACATATAAATTTTTTAGGAATCGCGTTTTTAACGTTTTCTGGGAGACAAGGTATAATTGCATCCTCCTTGAAGATCTTAGTACGTTACAGTTCAAAATCAAAGACTTATGGCCACTTAAAAAATTATTTCTGCATGTAAGTTCTAATTTACACTATGCAAGTCTTATTGCTAAGCTGATTAGTTTGTGGAAGAGGGTGACGAGGGGAACAGAAACGTTTATTTTCCCCTCGTCTCGCTCCCCTAAAAAACTAATCAGCTTAGCAATAAGACTTGCATAGTGTAAATTAGGACTAAATGCTTTAGTTTTTCTTCAGTTTTTTGCTTCTCCCATAAAATATCGAAAATTCGAGTTCCCCCTTTGTTATATTAAGCCATGTAAGTAATCGAGCGAACATTGTTTTTTAGAAATTTTGGAACGATAATTTCTAAATACATACTTAAATGATTGCGTATTAATTTTATCAGTTGATATATAAGTCCATATATCGCGCCATAATTGTCAAAAAAGATTAAGCGACATAATTTTCAAACTTCGTTTTTTCACCGAAATCGATTATTTGCGATCGTAAATAGTAGATTTTCGTAAAAAAAACGGAAGTCGAAAAATGTGTCGTTTAAGCTTATTTAGCGGTTATTGGTCTATATGTATTCACCTTAAGTCCAAAAGGCCGTAACTGCCAAAAAATTCTAAATATACTTTTTGATTGATAATGATGTAAATAACAAAAATATACATTTCCTTAAAATTTTACACGCATACGTTAAAAAATAACGATTTTAGTAAAGGAATTCAAAAGACCGTAACTACCCAGCAAAAAACTTTGCCTACTAGAATGCCAAAAAGTGTATGTACTCCTCAGTCGTAAGTACTTACAATTTGACTGAATAACCCATTATTTTTGTTTGAGAAGTTCAAAAAGTATGCGGTACCCTATACTTTTTGCCTACAAACATGCAAAAGTTAATATATTACTGATTGCCTAAAGTTGAAGTTACATAGCACGCGTTAGTGCGCGTGCGAACTGTAGGCATCTGTCAAAAAAAGTTGAAATAGTGTTTTTGCATACGACAAGTTACATACCAAACTCTTTGACGTGTTTTCCGCAGAAAGTTGGTTAACTTTCAAATTTTTAACGCGTTGTGCTGTTTTGACAACTAATCAGCCGACAATAAAAAAGAAGAAATTAAAAAAAATTAGAATCTTGAAGGAAAATCTTAAAAGAGAGTTTGAAAACTATACAGTATTGCACAAAAAGGAATTGAAAATGTTCCAAGATCATTTTTGAATGTAAAAATAAATTTAAAAAGCTGAAAGAAAAGGCGTTTGTAACGCGTGTTGTGTAACTTGCCATTTTTCATGCGGTAAAGTTTTCAAGCGCACGATATTCATCGAACGAACAAACGCGTGTTATGTATTTCTACCTTAAGAGTACTCAAAATTTAATGGGTTATTTTTTGCTTACAAATATGCAAAACTTTATAGATTAAATTTTGCTTAAACTTATTCTAAATTAATTTGCTAGTTTTTCTAATTAAAATAATTTTCACAATCAATAAATTTTCTCTAGATATATTTCCTTATTAACTGGAAAGCACTACAATAAGTACTTTCACGTAATGACATAAATAAGTTCTTATTTTATTCATTACAGGGCAGTCATTATTACGCACATAAAATAATTACATAAATAAGTATCAGTCATTACTTTGTAAGCCATTAAAAGAGTACTACCCATTACAAAATTTCGAAAATTTTTTGCTGGGTAAATTGCCAACAAATGGGTAAGCCAAAAAAAACAGCAGGGGTCTACTCTGTAATTCGAAACGAAAGCAAATGGTTTCGAATTGTAATGTTAATAACATATAAATTCGAAAGCTTTTTCTTTCGTTTCGAAATACAGAGTAGACCCCAGGTCTGTTCGGAAATGAATTACTGCTCTGCATCATACGCTGATAACCTTTTTTTTGTATTAATTATGTTTGTACTTCATATTTCACATTTATTTGTGTGTTATCTACTTTAGCGAAGCAATTTGGGGCATTGAAATTTCCACTTGCAGCGCAGTGATGCATTTCTGAATAGGTCGAGTAACTACACTTTTATATAAAAAAAATAAGAACAAAGATAGCATGCGTCTTTCAATTACATATTTTTTTCGGAACTAGGATTTTAGTATGATTTTTTTTTCTTGTATTTTTTTCTTTGACAAAATGAATTTTTCTCTATTTTTTTTTAAATAGTTGTAATGAATTTTATATATGTATTTTATATTCAAAACGAAAGGAATACAAAGTAAGAAACATAGAAACATACCATACCGAAAAAGGACTATAGTTTCTATATTTTTTTATTCGATCACATCCGCATTGGTTTTTCTAACTTTAAGTCTACAATTTGGCTACTAAGAAATTTATAATGTGTTTCGCTTCGCTTTTTGGATTTAAGGTGACGATACACATACATACATGTATATACACTTAGTCGCAAAACTATACATACGATTTTAGCTATTTCGTATCTTTTATTCCTAATTTTTATTTAATGTTTAATTTTTGAAAATATTGTATCTTGAGTATTATATTGGACCCACTTTATAACTTCGAGATAAAAAACATAAAAAATCACTGTTACTTTTTTGGTAAAGTAAAAATTGCTGAAAAATTACGCTTAGCCAACGTCGCAAAAGTGTACATACGCGTTTGTATTTTATTAGCTACAGATATAGTAGCACGTTTTATTTTATAATTTTGTGTTCATTTAGTATTGTTTTCACAATATGTGTTAGATTTTGCTTAAATTTTGCTTTAATTATTAGCAGTAGTTGGAAAAAATGGGGAAAAATAAGGAAATATCAACCAACGTTCGAAAATTCGTCATCAATCTTTCAAATGAAGGGAATTAAATGAGAAAAACCGGACGAACCTTAAATTTTTGTAATTTTACAATCATAGCTATTATTAAAATTACAAAAGAATCAAATTTTTCCACGATTGGGACGAATAGCAAGGCTTGATGAAAGACTAAGGCGCAAAATTGTGAGAGAAATTGCGAAAAATACAAATGGAAGTAGCACAAAACTGAAAGAGGACCTTGAAAATAATTATGAAATTCTTGTAGATGCTAATATATTTCGCCATTGCTTAAAGAAAGTTGGATTATAGACGTGTATAGCCAGAAAAATACCATACATAAGTCACATAAACAAAACTAAACGATATACATATGATCTGGAGTACAAACACGTCCATCTTAAAAGTTTTGGGAGAGAGTTATTTTTACGGATGAGCGTAAATTCAACATATTTCGAAACGATGGACGACCAAAAACATGGATAAAATGTAATATTGACTTGGATAATAAAACGTATGCAGTGCTGTCAAACATGGTTGGGACTCTGTAATGGTGTTGGAGTGCATAAGTACTGATGGGGTTGGAAAATTTAAATTTTTTGATGGAATTATGGATTGTCGTGGTAATTTAGATATTTAAAAATGTATTTTTTTTACAGAATGTGAACAAATTGCGCCTTAAAGATAAATATTTATTTATGCATGATAATGACCCCAAGAATAACTTAAGGCTGGTTAAGGAATGGCTTCTTTATAAAGTAAAACCGAAGTTTCCACATCTTCCACAGTCCCCAGATTTAAATCTGATCGATTATTTATGGGCTTCCTTGAAGTAGAGGCGTCAAAATAGTGGCCACAGTCTCTTATCTCAAATAATTACAATTTTAAAGGATAAATGGGAAAATGTATTGGCGAAAACAACTAAAGGTCTGGTTTCTTCGATACCTAAAAGGCTTAGAGAAGCGTTTGATCAAAAAGCGGACACACAAACTTTTAAAATTTTAAAAAAATTTTACACAATATATTCAACAATACATCGTATGTACACTTTTGCAATCGGATAAAATATCCAATTTTATTATTTTTTGCTTGTTTAATATTGTTTAGTGAAATCAAATGTGTTATTTTTATTTAATTTAAATTACTTCTACTTTAAAATAAAAAAAAGTTGACATAATTAATGATTTTCCTTTAAAAAGTACAATTTTTTTAAAATATTAAGTCGTATGTAGAGTTTTGCGACTAAGTGTATGTATATATGAATGCCTTTTACTATTACTAGGTGTTTAGGAAAGGGATAGTGATAGAGGAGTGCAATGTTGCAGCGCCTCTGGTGTCAATGAGGCGTATTAAATTTTTGAAGCTGTGTTTAGTAGCCACTTTATTGGTTATTTTACTTCGCCGATGATTCTGTTCCATTACGATTAGTATCCGCTGAAGCCGGTGTAGTTCAATGGCCAGTGTCATCACTTGAACTTTCCTGCAACAACTGATACAAATAGATACTAATGTACATCAGAAAAATGCGTGGTGTTGTTATTTAATGGCTGTTGGAGACCGGGCTCGAACACAGGACCTTCGGTTTTGTAGTCAACGTGATAACTATTTCAGCCAACGTCATTAATGAGCTAAGACTTTAAACATAGAAGTTTTAAATATGATTCGTATATAACCATATACATAGGTATACGATTTTTTGATCCACATAGGTATATGTATATATTGACATATGTATATACCAATCTTTTGAATATCATTCATATTAATCTTATTTTTCATTAATTCAATAGAAATTCCGTATTATTTTAAAGCCAACCTTAGCGAAATAAATTTTAAAATTTTAATTGCACTAACATTCTTTTACCTTTAAATTTTGGCGCCCTTCAAATTATGCCGCCTTAGGTCCGTGCCTAGGCCTAAATCCAGCACTGTGCTGTACGTAAATATATATTTATTTCCTTCGGTGAACATTAGAATTTTTTTTCAAGATAGTAATCATTATGTTCGCCGCTACTGTAAATAAAATTGAATGAACCAAAATAAAAGAACCTAAATTTTAAGTCTTAAAAGTATTAGTTTGAGAAACAGATGTATGTATTTATATATGTACATACCCTCTAGTCAGCCTAGAACCATATGTCTCTATGTCAACACTCTTTCCCTAGCGACAATTGCACTAGTTGAAATGTCGACAACTTTCCTTCTATGCTCGAGTAGAGATACGTTAGAGACAGCAGTTCTAGTGTATTTCTGGTTACATTGTCAATGAACGCGTCAATAGTTTGTTTTTTTTATTATGCTATGGAATAATGTTAAAACTTACGTACATATGTATGTATGTACATATGTATTTAAGTTTGTTGCCCAACCCTTATAAAATTGCAGACGAGGGTCACTAAAATGTACTAGTGAATCCTTAGTTCAAATGTCTCCATATGGTCGATTACATATGCTGCGGTACATCTATTGAGTTGTACTATTGACAATGTCACTAGTAAATCACTACAATTTTGCTATTGACATCGAGCGAGGAAATATCAATATTGTAGACTAGAGCCCCTAAAATTTACAAGTGAATCTTTGGTGCCAATGTCTCCATGTTGTCCCAAAAGAACTACTAAGGCTGACTTTTTGAGTTCAAGATTAGAGATTAAATTAACATTAATCTTCATTTGTGATTTTTGGGTACTCGATTATATGATTTTACTTGCTAGTTTAAGCGGCCAATCGTGGTGGTTTAATCTTATATTAATATTGACAACATACACTTGTGAAACATATAATTTTTTGTAAAAATTATATGTTAAAATAATTTAAAAACACATAAATATATATATATATATATATATATTATATTAGTTATATATTTCCTTTAACACGCCCAATATTTTACTTGTAAATAATAAAATATGTCAGTTTCTTCTTCCCACAAAAAATCAAAAGTGTTGATAACATGTATGACTTTTGCACTGAAAATGTTGCCACTAAATTGTTCCTCAGTATGGTAATACTACACATAATAAGAAGTTTAAACTACCACTCAAAAATATCAAACTCAATTAATTAAGTTTAAGTTAATTTTCGGATTAGCTAATTAGAGAAATAAACTAATCTTAATCTCGATCCCAAAAAGTCGCCCTAAGTCAGTATTGCCACAGTCTAGTGGTGGATTTTCAATGACAAGCTAATATTAAATGTCAATAGATAATTACATTGGCTGGGGTACACCTGGGGCCCGTTTCTCCAAAATACAAATTACAAATCTACAAGTAAAATACACACAAAACAACAATAAAATTTGTAAAAGTGTTGTTGTTTTGTGTGTATTTTACTTGTAGATTTGTAATTTTTATTTTTGAGAAACGGGCCCCTGGTCAGTAGTACTACTGACAATGTCACTAGTAAAAAACTACAATTTCACTTTTTGCATTTTCTGCAGGGTATGTACGTACATATGTATGTATATAGCTATGTATATGTTCAGTAAAAGTCTAAATATAGAAGAAAATATACATAAAAAAAATGTACATAAATTCACAGGCAAGACGACAATCGAACATAAATAAATACATATGGATGTATGCATGCATGTATGTATGTATGTATAAGACACAGATGTGTGCTTATGTATGTATCTATGTTTATAACCTGTAGGAAATGTCACTAGTGAATCAGTAGTGATTCACTACTAACATTGTCACCCGTACTACTGATGAACTATAACCCAGACAATGTTCTGTGCTATAGACATTTAACACGTGCGTTTCATTGAGAATGCACTAGTCCTATAAGTACTACTGACTAGATACTCCACTTGGGGACATGTGTAGACATTGGAACCAGAGATTCACTATAAACTGTGGTACTACTGACTAGATACTCCACTTGGGAACACGTGTGGATAATGTAGCGACATTGGAACTACCGACTTACTGTACCCTTTATAATGTTCTGTGCTATAGGACTTTTACACATGCGTGTCATTGATAATGCACTAGTATTATAAGTACTACTGACTAGGTACTCTACTTAAGAACGGATGTATATATTAAAAGCAGTGATTCACTAGTATTTAATATTTTATTTATTTTAAATAATGGGATTCCGTCAACATTTACATCCACTTGAATTTCATATATTTTTGAAACAAACTGAGTTCGAATAAATACATATCGAGCCTTATTTTCGATTTTATCGTAAGCGACAAAAGATAAATTTTTCAGGAGAAGGTTTTCGATAACACGTCGCTTACGATAAAATCGAAAATATGGCTCGATATGTGTTAATAACTCCCGGGGAACACTTTTCTTATTGAAACTTGTTGTCTTTTGCCCAATAAAGCTGATGTTGAAAGCGGCACAGGGTGCTCATGTGGCTGATTGGTAGCGATGCTAGCCTCTAAGTCCAGAGGTTGTGGGTTCGATTCCCGCCATAGACCCTGGGTGTTTTCCGCAGACAAGCTAATCGATTCGCGGGATGTGTTTGTTAAAAAACAAAAACGTCTAGTCCTTCTTCAACTAAAATAACCAGCAGCATTTCCTAAGATTTTCTTGAAGGAGATGTCTGGAAATACCATTTTTTTAATTTTTCGCGCAAGAACATCTTTGATATACGAGAATCTTCAAAAGAATGCACAATATCTTCCACGGGCTCTTTACAATTTCTAGACGTTGAAATTTCACTATTTCTATTTCTACACAAAACATCCATACATATATACATTCCAATATGTACTTAGCTTTCAACTTTAATTTTTCAAATTATTTTAATCTGGTATGTTTCGTATAACTAATAATAGCTAAATATGTGCTATGTTAATTGCACGCCACAGTAAAATCGGATTTAAGATCAAATAAACCATTCTAAGCTCCTAAAACAATAAAAACATCAATAAGTCATCTTTCAGAAGATTTTGTTTTTTGAAATCAATGCGATTTGAAATCGATCGATTTCCATCACATACCAGAATATTTATATTTAAGTTTTCTCTAATTTTAACACACAGCAAACTGTTTTTTTCTTCCACTAAACAAAATGATACTGCAAAAGAAAATGAAGCATATTTATACGCTTTGTGGCATTGCCATTATAAATGGTTGACACAGTGTTGACTTGTCTACACTTGACCCCAGGCTTCCTTCAGGGTATTTACAAAAGTGTGTGAGTATGTATGCACTAGAGTAATATTTATCAGGCTTGGAAAAGTAAATATACATTTTTCATAACATCTTCGTTAACAAAAGTGCACAATCTGAAATTCTAATGTGGGTTACACATAACCTGACCAGACATCCCGCTTTTCTGAGGTTGATCCCGCCTTGAAGTTTTATCCCGCTTTATCCCGCTTTTTAGAGTTTTGAAATTTCTTATCTCTTAATATATTTTTATTAATATGTAACTGATAAAAATTTATTCCAAATATTTTTTAGTGTAGTTATTGTTTATTTTTTTTGGATCTGGCAGCTCCTCAAATGAAAAAAATAAAAATACAAACGTACACACTCAAAGATCCTTTTGTTACAGTGCTTTATATGTGCAGACATTCTGCTGCTTTAGGAATTTATTACCAAGAGGGCTTGTTAGGAGAATAACAACTGACATTCACCAAACTGTCAATAATAAAATAAAAAGTTCTTGCTTATTTGTTTATAAAGAGTTTGACACATTGGTGTAGTCAGTTGATGATAATATGGACTAACAAGGCCACTTGCTAGCATTCGCCTTAAGTTTTTGTACATTGTTTTGTATAAAAATCGTATTTTGTTTTGTAAATGAAGTCAAAAAATCTTTAATTTTATTTATTTTACGTTACTAAATAAAAATTTTTGTTAATAAAAACTTTTGTTTATTTAAAATCGATTCTTTTGAGTTAAAAACTGTGTTTCCTAAGTACATACGAAACTTTTTATGTGCGTATTACACATCCCGCTTTCAAATAGTTGTTTATTTAAAAATCCCGCTTTTTGGCCGTATTTTCGTCAAAATCCCGCTTTTTGAACGATCGTGTCCCGCTTTTTGTAAAAAGCTTCTGGTCACGTTAGTTACACACCATCGAACTTGAATAACATAAAAAATTCATCAGTTCTGAATTATAGTTTTGACTGACCAGTTCATCGATCATGCTTGACACTCAATTCGGCATTCAAGAAAAAAATTTAACTTGCGAATACAAAAAATACGAAAATTGAATTGATTACGAAAATGTGTTATAATAAATTTTCTAAAATTTTTCTTATTATACGTATAGTATAACAACTACTTGTACGATTTTGTCTCATAGCATATCGTCGGTGGTTTCTGGTTAGCGGCACAGTATATACAAAATATATTATGTCTACAGCAAACCAGAAACCAACCGACGATATGTAATTAAAAAGGTGTGTGAATTGGCTACATTGCAGTTTTTTGGTTGAACTTTTAGAAAATTTTCAGTCAATGGGTTTTGTTTTGGTTAAAAAACTCTAGATTAAAAATTTCAGAAAAACTTGCTGCAAACGGTATATTTTTTCCTAGATTTTGTGCAGGTGTAAATGCCCTATTAACATCTCACACAATTTTGCATTTCATAAGAATACACGAATTCCGTTAAAAAATAACTTTCTGTGTTCAAGCTCTGCTACAAACTGTAAATTTCGCTCATTTACTCAAAGAACGTCATAACTCAAAAAAAAAAAAAAAAACAAGTTTGCAAGAAAACGCGTTTAAAGTTTTCAATTTACACAAAAAAAAATTTATTTCGCTTTCAAGAGTTGAGTATACAAGATATTTGTATGAAATTTTTGCACAATATAAAGAGCGATATGAGGATTAATTCTGCATCATTAACTCAAAAAATCCATTCCATATAATATATAAAGCATTTATTTTTAATGGGTTCCTGCGAAGCTTTGCACACACACACACTTTATTTTCCATTCCTGACACATGCTATAAATAAAACCTGAAATGGTTTTTGTGTTAAAAAAAATGCATTTCCAGAATACGTACAAATTAAACGCAAAATTGAGAACTTTTAACAATGAGAGCAGTTCCAGTGCGGTGTGTTTTGAGGATGCCAGGCTGAAAGGGATTAATTAAATTCTCTTATCCACATGAGCTTTAAGATGAAAGTCCATACCATCTGTTCTACATACATATGCATTGTTGCGTTTTATGCATGTCTCAAAAAAGTAGAAGAATCAGATTGATTGAGTGGCTGATTTCCAAAACGTATACTTTTCGGATCCGGTATATCGTGTACAGATACCAAGTTGCGAAACATTGTAACCATGAATCATGATAGTCAAGGATGACAAATTATATTCTATTTTTAGTGATATCGATAAATATTTCATCTGGAATTCTTTTGGAGCTTTTCCAAGGCCCTTGCGGTGTCAAATGAAAACTCTATAAATTCCATAAATTCGTTTAAAATTACAATTCCACTTTCCATTTTTGTCACAGTTATTTTTCTTTTAATAAAAATATTTACACTAATGCTGATCACAACAAAAAACTTGGCGCATAAAAAAACCCCTTGCTTATAACTTGAATTTAGAAATGCATAGAATGCACAAACATAATGCATGGAATTAATTTTCAGCTTAAATGTTTAAAAGAGAATTGAAATAAAAATTTGAATATAAGAGAGTGGCAGAGATAGAAATATGTCAACGGTGCTACCAGATTTTTCATAAATCATATCCCCTCAACTTTAAATTTTCATCCCTCAAACTTCTCTAAAGTCCCTAAATTTATTTAAATACGCAGCCCCAGACATTTATGAACTTTTTTTTAACTTGTTTAAGTAGTTTATTCATTCTTCTTGAATATAAAAAATAATTTAAATTTTTAACAAAAGACAATTTTCCTTTTACCATTTCATAAAATTTTACATACCACAAGATAAAGAATTCGGTTGTTTTTCTTCTTGTATGCTGATTAAAGTAATTTCAAGAGAAATTCTGTAATTTGGTGTAAAAATTGAAACAAAAAATATACATACACATTTGCCTGTGCACATATCGTTAGTTGAAATGAAAAATCACGGAACGGGAAACAGAAAAAAAATAAACAAAAATATTCAAGTTACTGAAGTAAAATTTCGTAATCTTAATTTTTAATGTAAACTTTTTTATATGGATTATGTCAACATTTCGCGTGCAATTTTGAACAGAGTACCAGGCTTAATACGTGATAATTAATTTAAAATGCGATTTTGAATTTTTTGTTAGTTGTGTGCTTTTGCATTTCAGCTGACAATATATAAACTACAGATATAACACTGCGAATCATAATTTGATGAATTTGAAAGAAATATTTTTGTGACGAAGAAAAATTTTACATCCTTGAACCGGATAGATACTATTTTTATTTCCACAGCTTAAGGAAGGAAAAAATATTTTTTTATAGCAGGAAAGGCGGAATATAGTCATGGTACTTGGAACGAAAAAACTGTGTGGACAATCGAACAAAAATATATTACAAGGCTCATTTCCAACATTTCAAAACTTATTTGAATCCATACCGTAGACCTAACAACACGACGATGCTCCAATTCACACTGCCAGAGCTGTAAATCAGTGAATTCGTGAACAATATGTTGAACCGCTAAATTCGCCTCCATATTCTCCGTATCGTAATATAATATTTGAAACTCGCAATAAAAATACCTGGAGCTCAATATCTCTAGATAATATACTTAAGGCCGGGGCACAATGAATCCGTCATGCGTTAAAGTGACAGTTAAGTTGAAATACATGGTTTCTTATCAGGTCGGTTACATTCAGTACGTGTCCGTCAACGCAAAGTACAACATTTGATCAACTTTTAACTTTTTGCGTTTGACAGATATTGGTTGGTTTTTTGGTATGTTATGATTTAGATTTTTGTGTTTTGTGGCAGCAAAAATAAAATTAAACAAAAGAAATAAACGAAATAAGTACAAAAAGTTGAATTGAATAAATAAAATAGAGAATCGACTCATAGAAGCTGTTCAAATGCTTCCGTCAATAAAGTACTCATTGTGCCAACCTTCTCCGTCGTTGCGTTAATGTCTTTTGAAAAAGGCGAAGTTTAACGTATGATGGATTCATTGTGCCCCGGCCTTTAGGTTCCGAACTGGATTTTTGAAGTGTTAACTTTTAAGCGCCCCAAACATATTTTTTATTTATTTTCATAAAGAGAAGTAACACTCAGACATTGAATGCCTACTATATGCTATTGCTAGGTGTTATCTTCTTTAGGCAAGGGCAGGTGTAGTGATAGAGAAGACAGGTAGTGAAGGAAGATATAGAGGAAAGCTTTATAATTTTACAACTCTGCTTTTTGCACGTTTTTTAATATGCAGACTTGCAGCGCCTCTGGTGTCAATGAGACGTATTAAATTTTCCAAGTTCTGTTTGATAGCCATTTTATTGGTTATCTTACTTCGCCGATGATGCTGCTACACAATACCGACGAAGGAGGGCGCTATAATGTTAACATTAGGATTAGTAACCTCTGAAGCTATGCATATTTTATAGATAAAAACAAACAAAAAAAAAATTTTTGGTATACATATGTCGAATAGTTTTTTGTCCACTGTATGTACATATGTATGCATATACAGTGATGCCAACTTTTTTGGCTCTAAAAGCACATCAATATTTAAAAAAATAGCACTAAAAACTGTAATTTTGATATCTAAAAAGAGTAAAATGAGTGAAGATTCAAACTAGTGAAGTTTAATAATGTTTAAGATTTTCTAAGCTATTCTATATTTCGGCAAGAGTATCATCTTTAATGAAATATATCAGACGAAAAAGGTATGATTTACACTGAAAAAATAAATACACCAAGTTCTTATTGAAGTAATTTTAAGAAATACACAAATTTCTTAAAAGCACTGCTTAGTGCTTTTTCGTATACCCCTTTAAAGACAGGGAAAGTTTACTTTGCAAAGTCTTAATTCAGCTGGGAGAAAGACAGAAAGATGTAGTATTCCTCCCTCTGTCTTTCTCACACAGCTGAATTAAGACTTTGCAAAGTAAACTTTGCATGTCAAAAAGGGGTATTAGTTTGGCACTGACGCTCAAAATTTGGCGTTTAGAGTCTTCAAAAAGCGCTAAAAACAGTGCCAAAAGCACCAAGTTGGCATCACTGTGTATATACATACATATATCCAAAGTATAAAGGCTCAGTTACCCGACTGTAATGTAAAGTAACTGCAACAGCAGGAAACAGCTGATCGATATTGTTATGTGAAAAGTAATGCAAATGGTTATAGAGATGTAATGTAACGTAACCTACTTTTCATATAAAATTATCGATCAGCTGTTTCCTACGTTGCATTTACTTTACATTACAGTTGGGTAACTGAGCCTTAAAAAATACTCAATAAATTCCCAAATCCCAAATTAATGTTTTCAACCCTATTCAAAGAATCCCTCCCATTCGCCCTAATCTGAAAACGCTGGTTGTCACTGATAATTCATGAGGTAAAATCATAATATATCATTTAAGATCTTTTTATTTACATATTGAGTTCTAATGCAACTAAGGTGTTGTCTGATTGTACATTTTTTTTATGATCAAGTGCATTGGATGCAAGCTGAGAAAGAGAGAACGAGCGAGAGCTAGAGTTGCAATTTCTTTCAGAATATTGAAATTAATTTGCTCACCACTACGTGTTTTGTACTTTTGAGTTTATTTAAGTGAAAGAGTTGAATTTTTTAAATCTTTAGTTAGTTGTTTTCAACACTCGTTATCAACGACAACATTGATATCTATTGTTCCAGTAAATAAGTTAATTTAGTAAAAAATTAACAAATACTATAAAAAATAAAGAAACAGCATTTCTCTCGACCGATCACTATTTGTTTTGTATTCAGAAATGATCAGTCTTTTGTGAACTCTTATTGAGTAAAGTTCGGCTACGGTTAAATAGAAACGTGTTCAACGAATAAACGAGTTATTACTTTTCATATGTAAATCATTTCCATAAACAATCGAACTCGTGGTAAAGCAAGAAATATAAGAATTTCTTAAAAAAAAAAAAATACTTATTACTATCTCTTGTACATAATAAAAAAATTCCATAATTCCAAATGCATACAGAAGTGATTTGATAAATTTATTTGTGCATAAAATCAACATTTACTGAAAAAAAAAATAATTTTAAACATTCAGTCGTGTTTGTTTATTTTGTGGGAGTGTTAATAAATTATGATTCTTTTTGAATTTGTGCAATAAATAATCGGTAATATTTCTTTGTTTTTAATTAAAAAAGTTAATTTTTTTTATAGTTTTTAATAACTTACTGTTTTATATGAAATATCTACATACATACTGCATACCTACTTACAAACGTACATACATAAATATGCATAAGTACATAAATAAGTCTGTATGTATGAACGGACACGTGTATTTTGAATCAGTGATGGGAAAGTTGGTACGATCGTACTTTTTTTGATACTATTTGACATGAAAAAGTACCGTAGTACTCCCCTAACAAATTTGATACTCTCACGGACAATTTAGAAATGCAGTCAGAAGACGCGCGCATGCATATACTTTGCCAAGAATTAAATTGTTTTTTTTTTTGACAAATAGAACGAAGCTTTATTAGTAAAGAACTTTTAGAAAAGTGTAACCACAATTAAATATCAACGAAAACCATATTTCACTCAATGATATTTTATGTGGCACAGAAGTTTATCTATTGAAACAACTGTTTAGATTCAGTTTAAAGAAAATGTTAAAAAGTTTATATTAAGTTCTAAGGACAAAAGTGGACTTTAGCAATGAAATGTTAGTTTGGTTTAGTAAGTTTCCCCCTGAAAGTATTTTATCTGGTAAAACCAACATCATTACACCACTTTTAATTAAAATTTTCCCAGGGAAAAGCAAATTTTTTAAAATATTAACAACCAATATAGAGCATTGGCTTATATGGAAGAACTGAAACCATTAACAACAGAGAATGTATGCAGTTTCTGGTCTACAGAGGCTGAAAATAAAAACGCATTGGATGAATACATGTTTCCTGATATATCGAGAGAAGCTTACGGAATTGTGTCCATACGGCACTCCTCTGTAAATGTCGGAAGGATTTTCTCTTACCAAAATCTCATGAAAACAAAATAAAGGAACTGCCATCGTATTCTGTAACTCGCTAAAGCTGAATCTCTATCGCTAAGAATCCATAAAATTACTTTGTCGATTTTCGGCTACGAATGCAATTTTCAAACGGGTATTGATAAATCAGGTAATGGCTTAAAAATTTAATTCGCCGAAATTTTATTGTTTTATGTCATCGCCAAAAATTTAGAATTTTCTATTTGTTCAGCATTTTAGCGATCGAATTTAGCTTTAGCGAGCTATGGAATACGGGGGCAAGCTTTATGTTCCAACAGTAGTAAGTATAATCCAGGCTATACCTATTTGTATATTTGTACATATGTGTTGCTTTTTTTGGAAATGAATTTCTTATAATTTTTTGTTAATAAAATTTACCCCCTGTTTGTGCAAGACGTTTGAGTAAGAAATCTTGGCGTTTCTGTAATAGATTAAAGAAAAGTTGTACAAGTTTCCTTTAATCTATTACAAAAACGCCAAGATTTCTTACTCAAACGTCTTACACAAACAGGGGGTTAAATAAGAAATATTATAATTTTTAGTACTCTCGGTATCAAAAAAGTACTCAAAAACTTTGTTTTTGATACCGAAATGCAAATCTCATTTCCCATCACTGTTTTGAATCCTAAACTACACATTTTTTTATATTTGTTTTACTTTACGACTTTTGGAATAATAAAATAAAGAAGAAATTAAATCGGTTTATTTTGGTGCTTTATTTAACTCAACACAAATTCTTTTTCATGCTTGTTTGTTTTTTATTTGGTTTATTGACCCAAAAATATTAAATTTGGTGGCTTCTTTTTTTTTTTTTTTGATATGGACTTCATACTGAGCAAAGAACAATGAAAGTAAAATTCCTTATTTAAATATTTGTGGACGTATTTACTCGTAGATGGAGTTTTCGGAAAACATTACCAGTGTGTCTTCACCGGTTTGTGAGAGTGTGTGTTATTTAGTGCGTGCTAATCAGTGTTGCCTACAGTGAAGAAAAGTTTTTGCTGTCTTTGGACAAAAATTGGAATTTGTGTAGTTTTATAGGTATAATTTTCATTTTATTTACTTTAAAAACTACTTTGTATACATTTCTAAAGTATTAAAAGTTCAGAAAAATTTGTCGGTCTCCAAAATACCAAATTTATGTAAAGAACATTTTACATTTTTATTTCCCTATAATAACAGATGTCATTTTTGACCTTTGATACACTATGTTACACAATCGTGTGATTTCAAAAAAAAAAAAAAAAAAAAATACAACCCTGGTATGATGGAGTCTATGAAAATTTTTAAAAGACAGTTACCCTTATCGTGAATAAAAGGCGAACATTTTGTTCACGTGAAATATTTCCCTTGAACAAAAAATTGTGAACAAAATTAGAGAATAGTATACTGATAGAACAACAACAACAATGCAAACATTGGCGATCACAATTTTAGGGAAAGGGAACACATTTCACGTGAACTTTTATTCCCGATAAGGGTATGAGTAAATAACAACTCATCAGATCAGGGTTGGAATTTATTTGTAATGAGTCATGGCCTTAAATAATATTCCTTTGACTAGACAAAAATTCGGTTGGACTTAAAGCATTTTCTAATCCTCCCTTTATAATTATTTCCCGCAGTGGCCAACAAAGAATATCTTTGCTAGACCGATTTTAATTTGGTATTTTTTTCGTTTGAAAAGTGACTTGATCTTATATCGTCTCGCTTATACTTGATCGTCTTAAAATTTTTAATATTTGTTATTCTTCTACTAATAGTTTAAGGCATAAATGACACATTACATTAACAACCTTATATAGCGAATACTATCTTAATTTTATACTGGATATAACGAATGATAAAGAAAAAATTACAAAATATTTTTAACGAAGAATAGAAGAATTTGTATTTTTCTTGTCTTTGTGTTGTGGAAAAGTAGCTTTGAAATAATGTTGCCTTACAATGTTATTGTATTGCTGTTTCTTTTTTTTTAATCTTAAGAAAGTACTCTTCCCCATGTAATTTGAACCGTTTTCTAGGTCAAAATGATTTACAACCAAGCGGCTTGGCCGAATCTGAAAATCAGTCTATTTTTGAGATTCGAACTTCGGAAGATTCTCTCTTAGGTCTTCAAAATTTGCCATCACTCACGTGTACGCTCTGTCAAGCATGAGAAATTTCAGACTTTCTTTTAGCTTTATTTATAATTGACTTTCTAATACAACAAGAAAGCAATTATTAAACTCAGATGGGTTGTATTATACCAATTAAAACATTAATTAAAATAACAGTATAAAAATATAAGAAAATAAATCAATCACCCTTATTCCAGTTGTCGACATCGACGTCACCTTAACACAATACCAAAAAATTAGCGGTTGTTCACCCGCTCTCGGGAAAAATTGAATGCTACTCACAATTTATTTCCGTTCCCAAAGGTCTAGAAAATAGCATAAACCTGTCAACAGCAGTCAGTTGTTTTTGACAACGGGTACACAAGCCCCAATTTTTGGGATATTGTGTTAAAGTGACGTCGATGTCGACTACTGGAATAAGGGTGAATATCTTCTATATATATACTCGTATAAAATCGTAGTGTGTGTGTTTGTTCGTAACGCATGATCTATGGAACTATAAGAGCTGAGAAGATGGGGTCAACACCCGGAAGGTTCTTGTTTTGTTTTTGACCCAACAAGTGACCATTGTGTGGAGTAATTTGTAGTTAAAAAAAAACTAATATAATTGAGTGTACAACAAGGTTTGCCGGGTACAGCTAGTATGTATATAAAAATGAATCCCTATTTCCCTTGGTCACGGCATCACGCGTGAATGGCTGTTTCTGTTTTATTTGTTATTGCCTCGAGAAGAATGACAATGCAAGAAAAAATTAAAAAAGTTGCGCGGAACAGGGTAAAACGCGAAAAATGTGTGCTGTTGGTATTTTGTCTGTTTTTGATAAGATTGTTATAAAGTCTACTCACTTTCTTTCTGGATGCGAACAAAGTCGCGAGAAATAATATAATAATGTAATAATAATAATACTGTCAGTGATATTGGCAATAATAGACAGAATTGACAATATACTTAACAAGTTCGATAACAATAATCATTGAGAAAAGTAATTTTCTAAATTTTATTGCGCTCTAGGTTGATTGCAAATGATTTCGAAGTTGAATCTTTCTTTAACCCAATCGCATGTTCATCAAAAATACTATTATATATTATTGTATTCAGAATTAAATTGAAAGCCGCATTGTTCTTTTCAAATTTGACAGTTTACTATATTTCAAGCGGAAGGTGGCCCACAAAAAACTTGTACACATGTATATCTACGTAAAAAAACGCTGTATGAACTCAATGAAATAAACTGGAAATGCTTTAGTATCCATGTTTTTGATAATTTCAAGATGTTCAAATATACTCAAAATCTTAAAAGCTTCTTATAAATAAATTTTAATAAAAAAAAAAGATATTTGTATGTAATTTCTTTCCGGGATACTTCAGAAAATCGAATATTTTATCACAAAAAAAAATTTTCTCCATGTGTTTTGTCAACTTAGCACCCTCTTCTTTTTCATATTTCGCTTGATTTAAAATAAGTATTTCAATTTCTTAAAAACACTTGCAAACTTTCAACAAAATCACAATACGTTGGTGATAAATAACAAATTTGACAACTTAAAAATCATCCGTTACTTTATTTATTAAAAAAACAAATTTTAAATTGATGTGTTCTCTATTGATTGGCAGTTACAAAAAATTCATTATTTTCAGTATGAAAAAACTACGTTTTGCGTAGAAGACGGTCCAAATTACCTATAGTGTCGGAAAAAAATTTAAAAATATTGTGTTTGCTTATCATCTTAAAGTATGAGTGTTTTTACATACATATTTATGTCACTTTTTCTAAATAAAATTAAATGCATAGTGGTGGTTTTTTGGGGAATTGCTACAATTAAGTTTAACATTTGTTAACGCACTAATAATCCCAAATTATTATTCTACTTATTCGGTAAAATATTTGTTTTTATTAAAAATACATTTAAATTGATTATTAAAGAGTTAGCTGGGTCCTATCATCAGGGAACCTTTTACCCAAAAATTTCTTATATCAACTAGAGATACATACATACATACATATATCCATTCCAATAGAAGTTTAACATAATATCTATAGCTGTTCTAAGATGTAGTAAGTTAACAAATAATTTAGAAACCATCACATTTCGCTAGGTATTAAACTTCAAAGTTATAGGTATTCGTTGTGTGAATATTTTTGTCCTGCTCTGCATATTGTCTTGTACAAAAATGTCAAAATTCCAAAAATGTCCCCAAAATTTGAAAACTAAACATTTTTTGAATAATTATTTAGAGAGTGGTAACGCTGGTGCTATCGCGTGTTTGCTTTTGTGTGGTTGTTTTTATAATTACACCTCCTCTTCTTCTTCACGATGTTATTGTGATTGCAGTTGTTGTATAAATTTGTTGTAATAAATTCCTTGGATATTAAATGGGGCACTAATTCTTCACTGAAATTATTTGAGGTAAGAAAGATAAGTTTTATTTTGTGTGCAGGCAGTTGTGATCAAATAAATAGCGCTTTTATCTAGAAGCAAGAGTGCCTGCCGGTCTCTGGCTTGTCATTTTCGTGAGTCATAGGTGCAATTCAACAGGAAAGTCTATTGGAATCAAAAATTAAAATAAATAAAAAACAAATTTTTTTTCTGACAAGGGCATAAATAAAAACTTTTTAAAACCTAAAATGTTACATAATTAAGTGACTAGTTCTCCGAGGGTCAAGAATAGTTTAGTTATTGAATTTAATATATTCGTGTTCAATCACATCAATCACATGAATACGTATGTATGTATATTTGATAACTCATTTTCCACAACGAATATTGTCGTTTTGTACACGAATGCTGTACTTTTTTCTCTGAGTGTATTTACAGTAACTCACATAATTACTAGCACAGCAATACTTTTCGACCTTATTACTATTTTGAAGCCATTCCCGATAAATTCTTAGAAAAAAAGTTTTTGTAATAAAGACTGCTTTAACGAATATCACTGTTTATTTTTATTAAAATAAAGTGAACAGATTTTCTATAACACATGTAGCAGGAAAAGTCACAATTATGTGGCGCAAATGTATTGGCACACCCAGACAGCAATTTCGTTTATCTGGCAACGATTCCACAACAAAAATTTGTTTGTATATACTAAAGGGTGTTTTTTATAGAGTGACACAAGTTTAAATCATCATAAAACAAAGAAATATATTATTAATATCATGAAACAGGCTTTATTGTAAAGAAAATTTTATGAAATTAAGGTTTAAATATGATTCCTGCCATGTTGCGGCCACGGCTGGTGCGTAAAAAGCGCAATCTGGAACACCAATTTTCAACAAGTTGTCGCAATATTTGCGCCTGTATTTCGCCGTTAATTCTTCGAATGTTGATTTCCAGGTGTTCAATTGTTTGTGGTTTATCGACGTAGACTGACAATTGACTTAACATAACCCCAAAGAAAATAATCCAGTGGGGTTAAATCACACGATCTTGGTGGCCAATTAATTGGGCCCTTACGTGAAATTATTTTTTCATCAATCGTTTCTTTGAGTAAATCAATTGTAGCGCCCGCTGCGCGGCATGTGGCTCCATCCTGTTGGAACCACATATCAGCAAGTTTAATGCCACGTAATTGAGGTACGAAAAAATTTCGAATCATGTTCCTATACCATTCACCATTAACGGTTACATTCTGACCATCATCGTTTTTGAAGACATATGGGCCAATGACTTAGCCAGCTCATAAAGCGCACCAAACAGTAATTTTCTGTGGATGTAATGGTATTTCGACAAAAGCTTGTGGATGCTCCTCAGTTCTAAATGCGACAATTCTGCTTATTTACGTACCCATTCGGCCATAAATGGGCTTAATCGAAAAAGGGAAGAAGTGTACGATGAGTTTGACGAATAGAACAATTATTGTGATTAAAAATTTTAACAATTTGCACGCATTGCTCTGGTGTAAGTCCAAGTTATAATTAAATTTCAAAGTAAACTAAACAAAAAGCAACTATCAGCTGTTAAATGGGTGCTCCAATAAAGCAGCGATGCCAACTCAAAGTAGTGACACTCTAAAAAAAACTTTATGTTTAACTACATGTACGAGTACATGTAAGTATTATTGTAGTGGATATTATGTTATATTGTTTCTGCTTTCTTCAGTTAGTTTTACTATCAGTATATTAACTGTGATGCCCAAATGAACATATTTGTATGTTTGTCACGTGCCCATGATGATTTAAGTGATACACAAAAAACAGCGCATTTCTTCCCAGGTAAAAAACTAGTTTAATTTTTCTTCTCTTCTTTATAAAATCAGTAGCTAAGCCCGGCAAACGTTGTCCTACAATAAATAATTTTTTCAACTACAAATTACTCCATACATACAACGAAAACAAACCGGATATTCAACAGAACCTGTGTTGAAAATTTCAGCTCCACAGCTTTTATAGTTCCAGAGATCAAACACGTACTACTATTTTATATATGGGCATTTCCACAGGAATGTAAACTTTTTGTAGCGTGAAATGCCAGATGTAAACTCAGCCTTACACTTGGATGTAGTTTTCACATTACAAACATTCAGCTACAAAATTTTTGTGAAAAGTAATCGTTCTAAATTTTTCTGGACAAATTGACTGTTTGGGATGTGTAAATAAATACAAAACAAATACGAGTAGTATTCGGTATTTCTTTATTACGAGTATATGTATCTGTGTTGGCAATACTTTATTGGCTACACATCACATCATTATTTTTTTCCGAAAATATTTTTTATACGAATATTTACAAAAGAGCTTTTTACATACGTTTACTTTCCTTAGACGTGACTCATAAATTAGTAATTGATCAATGATTGTCGTTTTTTATTTCCTTGAAAAAAAAAGCTTTTTACGTTTTATTTAAGCATTTATGAATAATTGATTAAAACAAAGTAATTTTTTGTTTTGCTTAGCATTTAATGGAATAAATTGGCTACATACTCGTTTTTCTTTATCTTTATTTGTTGTTGTTTTAATATTAAAATTTATATGAAAAATATTATCTGATGGCATAAATTTTTGTGTGAAAGGATTTTATTTATAAATTTAAATACGGAAAATTATATTTGTAAATAAAACTGCAATAATAGCATTTAAAAGAATTTTTATTGAAAAACAAAAACTACTGCAGTACTATTTTACAATTTAATTTTCGTGTAATTAATTACATTTCGCTAACATTTGTATTGCTAAGAAAGTCAAATTAATTTGAAATGTAACAATTATTTTGTTTTTATCTCATCTTGTAATTAATCCGCAAAGAGGTTTCCTTTTGATAAGTAAAAACACGAGCGTTTTTATTTAATTGTAATAAATAAATTCAGTAAAGTGCAACTTTGACTCGCACAGGAAGGTTTTCGTACCGACACTACATATGTATGTACTTACATATCGATGGCTTAATATAATAACAAAAATTAAAAATTTTAAAAACCCCCGACATATCTAGAAAAGATGTGATATCTTCTAAACGGTTGAACCAATTTTCTTCAAACATAGTTAAGAACCTTCTCGATCAAGTCACATTTCAAACAGAAAAAACTAAATCAAAATCGGTCCAGCCGTTTGGGCTGCACGTGGACACGGACAGACAGACACACAGATACACAGATACACAGACACACACTACAAACTTACAACACCCCCTTTTTTAGGTCGGGGGTTAAAAAGGGCCTAACTCAATTTTTTCGAAATCGCGTTTTTAATGTTTTCTGGGCGACAACGTGTAATTACATCCTCCTTGAAGAAATTAGTACGTTACAGTTAAAAATCAAGGACTTATGGCAACTTAAAAAACTATTTCTGCATTAATGCTTTGATTTTTCTTCAGTTTTTTTGCTTCTCCTGTAAAATATCGAAAATTCGAGTTAGGCCTTTTTTATATTAAGCCATCGATATGTAATACTATACGAACTGTAACCTATATAATCGAATACCTTACCTCATGTAGAAATTTTAAATACACGGTAATCTTTTATTTTCAGTTTTTGGCGATTTCTTTAGTTTTAGCGTTTTTTTTTCGTTTTGGTGCTTTCTTTCGTTTTTGGGACTTTATTCGCTTTCTGGCGTTTTTTTTAGTTTTGGCGATTTGTTTGGGTTTTGTCGATTTATTTTAGTTTTAGCGTGTTTTTTAGTTCTTGGCGATTTTTTCCTTTTGGCAATTTTTTTTGGTTATTTGCGATTTATTTTAGTTTCGGCGGTTTTTTCGTTTTGTTGTTTTTTTTTTTTAATTTTTGGATTTTCTTTTGTTGTAGCGCTATTGAATATATCAAGATACAGCAAGTTGTAAAAACTACTCGGCCAAAATTGCATTAACTGATAGGATACCTTTTAATTTTGATTTTTAAAATTTCTGTTTTAAATGGTGTAGTCTGCATAAAAATACACTAACTTTTAAAATTTCAAGTTTCTATACAATAAATGTTTTCATATTACATTAGGATTTTAACATTTTCCATTGCGCGCTTTAGAACTCCCTTTAATTTTTAACTGTCATATATTGTTGTTAAGGACGAAGTTTTACATATTCTGTGAAAATTTCAGGTCAGAAACAGCCTGCGACCGACAGGCAGACGGACATCGTAGCGAAAGCAATGTGGTTCCTTTTCACCTCTGGTGTACGGATCCCTAAAAAGGAGGGGCAGACCATTAATAATTGAAAACTATATCAGCTAAAAGGGTAAATTTGTGGTAGGAGGTCCTATTTTAGTAAAAATATTATTTTAGGTTTTCAAATTCGGAATGGAATACAAAATCATATTTTTTTAAATTCGGATGTTAAATTTTCCTTTTTTACTAGACTATACTTTTTTTGTAAAAATTGTTACTGAAACTCAATAGAAGTGTGCATTGATTATATGATTTTCGACAAAACAATTTTTTTGCGTGGAAAAATTGTGAGGAACTAAAAGTTTTTAGTTAAAAAGTGGTCTGTATGACCTATTAGGGTGGCTAGACACGTTCAGATTATATTGCCAAATATTGTTAGCAAAAAATTAGTTAAATTAGTAAGAAATGAAAAAAAAATTTTTACTTTACCTTTGCAAAAAAAGTGCATGAAGAAATATTTTTTTCGACGTAAAATGTTAATGAGATTTATTTATATATTATTGCCATATATTTTAAAAGCGCTATCACTAAGTCTGTATTAGCCGTTGGCTAAAAACTGATGACACCATAATTTGAGGGCATACTGATTTTCGAAATCCTTGGAGATCCATAAAAATATACTTCCCTTTGGTAGCACTATCGGACCTATACTGTCAGGACCGTGCGGATTTGCACGTGTAATGCACATTGTAATTTAAATATTTATAAATATCATATTTAATATTAAAAAGCTTTTCTTCATAGAGCAAAACAACCGGCATATCTCATGGGGCATAAGGTGACACACAGTGGGATTTGTTCATACAATGTTTGGCAAAAAATATGGTATGAACAATTAAGAATAAAATAAAGTTTCATCAAAATTGCCCACGCTCACTATCCACCGTCCATAGAACCCAAAATGTGTTTTTGGCCCAAAGTTTTTAAACTTTGGCACAGAGCCTTTATTACCTCAATTAACGCCCACCACTCACCGCCCATATAACGCATATTATATTTTTTCCCACAACTTTTTGTTTCTTTATCAAAACTAATTATTTTATAAATAAATTTCAATACAAAATTTCATGAATTTTGAGACAAATTTTATGATTTTATAAAAGATTATTAATTATTTAAACTTTTTTTTTTAATTGATAGTATGGAGTAAAGAGCTGTACAAAATGTATTGAAAGTTCTGTATTCTAAAGCACACTACTTCCAAGCCTTATATTTCAGTGTAAACATTATCAACAAAACAAGCATCACTGAAATAAAACAAGCACCATTCGAAAAGTTTATCTCTATAGCTTTGTTAGTGCTTGTATGTTCAAACGAAGTAGAACATCAAAACAAAAACAGACAATGAAATAAAAAAAACGATAAATTACACCAAAAGCATCGAGTACACTAGAACCAACACAAAAAAGCGTAAAAATGTAAACAATAGTGTTATTAGCTAATACATACATACATTCGATTTTTTATGTTCTTAAAAAATGCAAAAGTTTCTTTGTAAGTGTGTCTACGAGTTATTCAAACATGTTTTGAATGTTCCAAAATAGTTTTAATGTTCTACTTCATTTCTCTTCTACTTCAGCCTTGTTCTATTTTAACAGTTTTGTTGTACTTGTGTTCTCTTCTTCAATGTTTTGATCGTGAAACAAAAGAAATATTTTCGGAAGTATGTGTTTTGCAATGAGCAAGTAATACATACACACTAATTGTAATTTCATGAAATACTTGTAAGACATTTTTGTTGTGTTTGTGCCACTCTTTAGTATGGAGTTTTACCTTTCACGACCGAGCAACCTTTTTATCTTCCAAGGAAGTTTGCAATCACGGCACATTATAGAAGAAATATTATTCTATCATATATTGTAAACTATATAGGTATAAGGCTATATTTGAAAAAATCACAATTTAAATCAGAGCAATAAAATTATCTTACGTACAAGCACTATGGAAGTGCGTAAACAGTTTTCAATATTTTGGACCAAAATTTACGTATGACTCTACTTCATTATTTCAAAGACAAATGAACGTTTTTTGGGGACACAATTTATGGATTCTTCATACTGAATCAATTTTCTACAAAACTGCTTCATTACATTTTTAAATTTTATGTGTCGATAAAATTACTTATTGCACAAAAAATTCCATTGTGTGTCGCACAAACATAAATCCGCCACTGATAAATAGTTTTTTGGGCCAAAATTTTCATTCCTGAAAACTATTATTTTTTCGAATGTTTCAAGTGTGTTTGATGTAAAAAAAAATTCTAAAAATTATGATTATTTATTCATTTAATTTATAATGATTTCCTCTAAAGCGTAATAAAACAAATGTCCTTACTATGTATGTATGTATATAATTATTATCTTCGTTTCCCAAAGCGCTCTTATCTTGCCATACTAACATATTTACATACGCGTATGTATGTATGTATGCATGCGTGCATGTACGTATGTATGTATGCGTGCATATATGTATGTATAAGGATGTGTGTAATGAAAATATTTACGGCATTACTAATTAATAATGCAAATTAACATTTCTATTTCTATTTCTATTAACAACTGTAAAGATCTTCTGACGAATACTCGTAAAATAAAATAAATAATTTAAGTTTAACGTTTATTAACGCACTAATAATCCCAAATTATTATTTTACTTAATTAGTAAAATAACTTTTTTATTAAAAACACATTTAAATTGATTATTGAGGGGTTTAGCTGGATCCTATGCGCATTTCACTGTTGCTAATGCAGATCATCAGGGAACCTTTACCCAAATATCTTAGAACAACTAGAGTTATTATGTTATAAACTTTCATTTAATCAAATGAGAAGTTCAACAAATAACAAAGTTGAAACAAGAACTCAATAATCAACATGTTTTTTATTTTCTTACTTTACTACATTAGCTGACTTTTTTTCAGCTCTAGTTGTAGTTGTAAAAAGTATGTAAAGAAAATAAATGTAAATAACAACAACAGCTATATAAGAATAGAGTGTTGCCACACAAGTATTTTTGACCTGGTGCAGTCAAGTTAATAATTAGTGTTTTATTTTTGGGAATTGCTACAATTGGTGACTGCACCAGGTCAAAAATACTTGTGTGGCAACACTCTATTCTTATATAGCTGTTGTTGTTATTTACATTTATTTTCTTTACATACTTTTTACAACTACAACTAGAGCTGAAAAAAAGTCAGCTAATGTAGTAAAGTAAGAAAATAAAAAACATGTTGATTATTGAGTTCTTGTTTCAACTTTGTTATTTGTTGAACTTCTCATTTGATTAAATGAAAGTTTATAACATAATAACTCTAGTTGTTCTAAGATTTTTGGGTAAAGGTTCCCTGATGATCTGCATTAGCAACAGTGAAATGCGCATAGGATCCAGCTAAACCCCTCAATAATCAATTTAAATGTGTTTTTAATAAAAAAGTTATTTTACTAATTAAGTAAAATAATAATTTGGGATTATTAGTGCGTTAATAAACGTTAAACTTAAATTGTAGCAATTCCCAAAAATAAAACACTAAAATAAATAATTATGCATTAAAATCAGAAATTTACTTGTATGAATGAATGAATATTTACTGCAAGAAATTGGTATAAAATGTTAATTTATTACACGCATACATACAGTGAACAAAGAAAAAACTTGTACAGCAAACGCTCCGCTCTTCTAATCAAAATATCTCTGTTGCTTTGTAAGATTTTAAGATAAAACCAAAAGCGATTTCAAGGAAAATTAATCAGCTTTCTATGAAAATCTTTAATTTTGTTAACAAATTTATTTTAATGCGAAAAAAATAACCTAAAATATAATAACACTATTTTCCAGAGCAAAAAAAAACTTGTACACTAACTCTTCTTTCAGGAAGGAGCTATGAAATAAGGAATACACTAAAAATTAGTACTAAATGTGGCCACGTCTAGCATCTAATAGATTATTTTCATAGAATGAACTGGCTTTTTGGTAATTTTGGGAGCTATATGGTCCAATATGCCCTGGAGAGCACTTTTGAGTTAATTTTTTACACATAATCTACAGCTCGCGTAATTTTTTGTTCACATACGCCCACAGAATTTCATTTGTACTAAGGCCAAGGATCTAGGGAGGATGTGCCTGCAATTTTTTTCCATTGAATGGAAGCCATTCTCTTATTATTGAAGACGAATATTTCGGGTATTTAACTCTAACTAATCAATAGTCTCCACTTACATTTAATTTGGCAGCTAACTGTGCTAAATTATCTCTTAGTATTTTTAAATAATTCATTTTATTTATTGTACGTTCTATAAAAACCGGATTTCATACACCACTCGATCCCATTGGGCCCCATACCATCATATTACACCCCCCATGCTTCACCGTGTTATTCAGGTTATTATCGTTAAGGCTGGAGCTTTTCTTTGCCACGCAAAGAAAGATTATATTAATCACTATGATGACTTTTGGGACACTGCTGAATCCAAATTTAATATATTTGGATGTTATCGTTGTAGATTTTTGTTGCGAAGAGGAATTCCAGCATTAGTTATAAAAACCTGAATAACACGGTGAAGCATGGGGGGTGTAATATGATGGTGTGGGGCCCAATGGGATCGAGTGGTGTATGAAATCCGGTTTTTATAGAACGTACAATAAATAAAATGAATTATTTAAAAATACTAAGACATAATTTAGCACAGTTAGCTGCCAAATTAAATGTAACTGGAGACTATTGATTAGTTAGAGTTAAATACCCGAAACATTCGTCTTCAATAATAAGAGAATGGCTTCTATTCAATGGAAAAAAATTGCAGGCACATCCTCCCTAGATCCTTGGCCTTAGTACAAATGAAATTCTGTGGGCGTATGTGAACAAAAAATTACGCGAGCTGCAGATTATGTATAAAAATTAACTCAAAAGTGCTCTCCAGAGCATATTGGACCATATAGCTCCCAAAATTACCAAAAAGCCAGTTCATTCTATGAAAATAATCTATTAGATGGTAGACGTGGCCACATTTAGTACTAATTATTAGTGTATTCCTTATTTCATAGCTCCTTCCTGAAAGAAGAGTTAGTGTACAAGTTTTTTTTTTTTGCTCTGGAAAATAGTGTTATTATATTTTAGGTTATTTTTTTCGCATTAAAATAAATTTGTTAATAAAATTAAAGATTTTCATAGAAAGATGATTAATTTTCCTTGAAATCGCTTTTGGTTTTATCTTAAAATCTTACAAAGCAACAGAGATATTTTGATTAGAAGAGCGGAGCGTTTGCTGTACAAGTTTTTTCTTTGTTCACTGTACATACGTTGTTGAATTACATTCGTTTGAACACATTAAAAAAAATCAAATAAATACATCCTTACATAATTATGTACTTTCATTAAGTTTAAGAAAGCAATTAAAAATGATGAAGCAGTTGCGGAGTATTTATTTTTGTCTTGGAAATTTCCATGGTTATGGGACTTAAAAAGAGTTCATTGCAAGTGAAAATTCCGTGTAACCGTGAAATATTAATGTAAAATGTTTTGGTAACGGGGAAGTTGTTCGTTGTAGGCGGTAAAACGTTATAACCAGTATTCGTTATAACCGAACTCTGCTGTAGTAACTTATTTTGCACTTATTGAACCATTTGGTTGGTTACTGCTTTGCAATTCTGAAGATTTGTTACAGCTTTGCTAAAATGCGGTTTTAATATATTTTGTCTTTTATCTTGCAGTACAGTATGCGCTCATAAAATGGCACTGTTAGTAATTGAAATGTCTAGAAATTAGAATTTATATTATTATACATTATAACCTAAAATTTTGTGTCCTGATTTTGAGTGTATTAAATTTTTGATCTTCGCGCTATCGAACATCGATTATGAGCTGTCAGCAACATCCAAAATTTTGTTGAGCAGCGAGATTTCTATCGAACAGATTTTTTTCTCTCGATGCTGTATTTTATTACGAAAAATATTTAAGAACTTAAGACCTTTTTCAGACACGCAAAGTTTACTTTGCAAAGTCTTAATTCAGCTGCATGGAAGACAGAGGGAGAAATACTTTTTCTTTATGTCTTTCTCCCAGCTGAATTAATACTTTCCAAAAGTAAACTTTGCGTGTCTAAAAGGGGGTCGAAGTGCTAAGCGTTTCTTTTTCATTCGAAAGCACCCAAACATAAATTGTAAACTGACAGTGCGTGAATCCCAGAACATCAATTTGGCTTTAGAAGTCAGCATAGCACCATTGAACAAACGCATAGTTATAAGAAGAACATTTAAAGAAAAGAAGTATTGTTCTGGGGGTCGATTCTGGTTCTGTGATAATGTGAAATGAAAAAAAAAAATTCATATTCATTTTCACAACCCTTTTTCATAATACTTTTCACAATTACATAAAATGCGATTCTCGTTGCTATTATGAAAACATTGTTTTATTCCGTTGTGCCTATGAAACTTTTGTTTTTATGCTATTGAAATATGTCATGTAAATAAATAATATTAATCATGATACAATAATATAAAGGTACAACCGTTCTCTCTTTTCGTCGCCATATTAACCTTCTGACGTTTGTGCCGACAATTTTTTACTCTCAAAATTAATGCTACCTTATTAATTTATGAAATCCGAGTTTTTGATTAATTTTTTGACGTTCTTTTTTATTTATTGAAAAATATTGAAGAATATGTATTTAAATTATAATTATAAAAAAAATTTACATCAGCATAAACAATTCAAGGGAAATTACCAACGGAAAAGCCTCTGAATCAAGGGTGGGACTTTCTCATCGTACTACTCTGGCTTATTGCTTTACATCAGGTGCGTCCAAGTGATATGCACAATGTGCAAACTTTTTTAAAAGAGCGAGAGCACAATTGCCAATCAGATCTCGGCGAGAACAATGCTTCCTCTTAATTTGCAAGGAAACAACAGCACACTTAACAGCTTTCAAAGCAAAAGGCCACCCGCGGGCACTTCGTTATGCTCTGTTTTAAACATACATATGTATGTATATATAAACGAATAAACGTATCATGGGTTCTAAGCACTCATTGGAATGATGAGCAGTTTTGCTAAATGTTCGCCCATGCTCGTCAATGACACGCCTGTGTTAAAATCATGCGTTCTGCACCTAAATTGAACCAATTCATTAGCAATAGAACCCATGCATTAACTATTTCTTTTGCATGTCTTTTTTTGTTCAGATGTAGCCCATCAAAAAAGCATTAATTCGTACTGTAAGCTGCAATAAATTTGCACACGAAGTGTATGTAAATGTGTATTATATGCATGAAACACGCTCATCCATTCTACATCATATTATACACATGCATATTTCGTTATCCACGTATCCAATTAATACAACATTTAAAAAAATGTGTATTAAACCATAATTTCTAAACTTAAAATTACACATTTCCAAAAACATTCCTAAAAAAAAGTTCCCCGTAATTTCGTGTGGCAACGTTTTCCTCTCTCTTTACAAAAAAACAGCAATCAAACAATTTTGGTAAAAGTCAAAATTAATTTTATACGTCAAATGTGGTTGTACCTTTATATTATTGTAGCATGATATTAATTATTATTTATAAAAATATTGCAAGGAACTCGGTATGAGCATAGGTAAAGGTGTTGAAAAGATTATCGCTACTTAATTAAACTTAATATTTTTCTCTTCTTTATTACAGATTGGGCAAAATTTACGCTTCCAACTGCAAGGTCTGTTCTTTGTTACGAATTAGCGTCATAAGCAGAATTTAGGACAAACCATGATACAATAATATAAAGGTACAACCACATTTGACGTATAAAATTAATTTTGACTTTTACCAAAATTGTTTGATTACTGTTTTTTTGTAAAGAGAGAGGAAAACGTTGCCACACGAAATTACGGGGAACTTTTTTAGGAATGTTTTTGGAAATGTGTAATTTTAAGTTTAGAAATTATGGTTTAATACACACTTTTTTAAATGTTGTATTAATTGGATACGTGGATAACGAAATATGCATGTGTATAATATGATGTAGAATGGATGAGCGCGTTTCATGCATATAATACACATTTACATACACTTCGTGTGCAAATTTATTGCAGCTTACAGTACGAATTAATGCTTTTTTGATGGGCTACATCTGAATAATCTGAACAAAAAAAGACATGCAAAAGAAATAGTTAATGCATGGGTTCTATTGCTAATGAATTGGTTCAATTTAGGTGCAGAACGCATGATTTTAACACAGGCGTGTCATTGACGAGCATGGGCGAACATTTAGCAAAACTGCTCATCATTCCAATGAGTGCTTAGAACCCATGATACGTTTATTCGTTTATATATACATACATATGTATGTTTAAAACAGAGCATAACGAAGTGCCCGCGGGTTGCCTTTTGCTTATAATTTTAGGCTCTAAGCAGGCATACTCTGATGATTGTATTTGAGGCAAACAGCTTTGAAAGCTGTTAAGTGTGCTGTTGTTTCCTTGCAAATTAAGAGGAAGCATTGTTCTCGCCGAGATCTGATTGGCAATTGTGCTCTCGCTCTTTTAAAAAAGTTTGCACATTGTGCATATCACTTGGACGCACCTGATGTAAAGCAATAAGCCAGAGTAGTATGAAGAGAAAGTCCCACCCTTGATTCAGAGGCTTTTCCGTTGGTAATTTCCCTTGAATTGTTTATGCTGATGTAAATTTTTTTTATAATTATAATTTAAATACATATTCTTCAATATTTTTCAATAAATAAAAAAGAACGTCAAAAAATTAATCAAAAACTCGGATTTCATAAATTAATAAGGTAGCATTAATTTTGAGAGTAAAAAATTGTCGGCACAAACGTCAGAAGGTTAATATGGCGACGAAAAGAGAGAACGGTTGTACCTTTATATTATTGTATCATGGGACAAACTTTATTTCAACCACTAGGTGTTATTATTAGCTTCTTCTGCAGGAATAGGGAAATGTGCACGTCTTCTGTCGGGCTTGAATATCGAACAGTGGCTGTGTCGAGTAAAGGTTTCCTTTTTATCTTGCCGATAGCCTTTAATGAAGAACATCTTTGCCAGCCATTAAGTTCTGCAGAAGGCTGGATAAGGATAAGTATTTACTCAACAAAGCCGTTATTCGATATACTTAGGGGAGAAACCCCTTTAGTTCGTCCGACAGTTTTGAAGGCAAAAAACATCTTGATGCTACTGTTTTTGGTATGCTCGTAAAATGTTATGTCCTTGCAAAAAGCACATGATGCCCATCGTCAAAAATGAAAGCAATTTCATGGACATTATTATTTAATTTTTTAAATGCTACCACCCACATCTGAAACCACCCCAATTCATTTTCCACATTCTAGCATCTTAAATTTTAGGATGACCCAAAGGAATGACCTATTTGTACCTCTCTGCACTTTTCTTCTCTGAACTTGGCACTCACTGTCTGCAGACACATCTGTTAGTTTATTTTATTTTATTAACTGAATTTCTGACTTGTCGCTTGCAATTTCGACATCCACCCCTAAATAATTCATAAGATATTATTTTTGATTATGTACTTAAATTTTGGACTTGTTGTTAACAATTTCGACATCCTCTAAATAATTTACAATCAAAAAGATTTGATTTTCGCTGTTACGCGTGTTTTTTCTAGCTTCTCTACTGTTTTCACCTAAATATTTTTTGTGTAAAATAATTGATCATATGAAAAGTTTTTTAAGTTTTTTTTCACAGTTACACTAAACAAGAATCGACAGAGTTATGTAACTGTGAAGAGTTTTGTTCCGTTCCCCATTTTTTTCATATATGAAAATGTATTTAAATTCTTTTAATTTTTCACTGAACGGGAATCAGAAATGCTATGAAATCGTGAAAAAACTTTTCATTTCATAGTTTCACAGAACGAGAATCGACCCCCTGGTCTCTTTATTGATGCTTCTCAGGCATTTGATAAAGTATTACCCCTTTTAGACACGCAAAGTTTACTTTGCAAAGTCTTAATTCAGCTGTGTGAAAGACAGAGAGAGAGAGGAATACTATCTCTTTATAAGTCATGATTCAACTCTACTCACTTTTTCACTACTCAGTGCTGTTCTCTGCTTGGTATACACCTTGATCGACGGCTTACATGGAAACACCACATTGAGTCTAAGCTAACACAAATGAAACTTATATTAACTCACGATACATTGGCTATTGGTAGAAATTCAACCATCAGCCTAGATTGTAAACTTTTAATATACAAGTTACTTTTGAAACCCATATGGTGCTACGGAATTCAGTTATGGAGCACTGCTTCAGCTTCAAATGTATAGAAAATCCAAATCCATAAAAAATTTAAATTTACTTCGAGATTTAAATATGCTACTAGTGACTGAAGAAATTGCAAAATACGCAGACAAATGTTAAAAAAAACTCGATTCACATCCTAATCCGCTTGAACTTAAACTTTACTGGACACATACGCTTAAAAAAGGGGGACACAAGGGCTCTAATACGTAACAGTTCAGATGAAAATTCTTAAAAATATGTATTATTAACTACTATCACGAAGTTTATGTCCGCCACTGGTCGGGCTTAAAAATTATATCTAGACTTAAGATTTGAATATTTATTATTGTTAGTTAATTTTTGAAGATAAAATTAAAAAAAGTTGTAAACTATGCATATAGATAGATCTAGCATGGAAAGCACTAAACTTTTTCCCCCATAAGTGAGGGGGAAAGAAAATCCTTAATTTGCTGTGCCGGACCAATTCTATTTTGATTTCTCACACTCTGTATGATTCTTGCGCACAAAATCTTAAAATAGTTGCAAATTTTAAAATGTATAGTGAATTAGACTTTCAATCTCAGCTGATACAGTATTTTGAACAATCACAGTGTGCGAAATTCACAATAGCGACAATCTTCGTCGAATGCTCGTCATCAGCGATGCCAACTATTTATAACACAAATGCGCTGTTATCTTTCTCAAAACACGCTAGAACGCGCTAAGTTGCAGCATTGTCAACTATTTATAGCAAAAACGCGCTATTTTTCTAAGCGTTAAATTAAATTTCAGTAAAAGTCGATGTATGTGTGTATGTATTAGTAAATACAATTAATTTTTTAGATTTTGCAAATTTTATTTTAAATAACTAAAATCATTTAATGTAGAATCTGAATCGCCTTCCAAATAATCGAAATCCTAAGTTTTTATTTTAATTTTATGTGTCAAACTTTGTAACAAGATATCGCTCATTTACTCAAAGAACGTTATAACTCAAGATATGGAATTTTTGTGTTAGTAATGCAGAATTAATCCTCATACCGTTCTCCATACTGTGTAAAAATTTCATACAAATATCTTGCTTACTCTACTCTTGAGAAATAAATTGAATTTTATGTTTCCATTAAGTTGTGTGTAATAGACTTGGGTCGAACTCTTTTTTGACACAGACCTATGATCAAACCCATGTATTTTAAATGGGTTTGATCATAGGTTTGTGTCAAAAATGAACTAGTGAATGAGTTCGACCCAAGTCTAGCGTAAACAATGAAAATTCCTTCGATCAGCATTTTCGACTATAGTTGAAGATCGAAAACTGCTTATAATAAGGGGCTGGGATTTTTTCACTCTGTGAAAAATAAGAAATTAAAAATTAATCAAACATTTTCGAGCATTTACTGTATTTGCTCTTTTTGTTATAATGACTATCAAATGTGGTTTATAAAACTTCAAGAGATATTCATAGGTTAGCAAAACCGCACAAAAAAAAGTTCAAAAAGGGAACTAAATTAAAAATGTTTTTCCATTTTAAATGCAGTATAAATGTATTTTTGTTAGTAAAAGTAAGCCAGAAATTTAATATGCAGTTTTTACTAAATTGCTGTTTTGTTTTCCAGCTTAATAAATATTTTTTTTTGCCATAATGATGCTTAAAAGTACTTAATAATGCAAAAAAAATAAAATACTAAATAAAATAAATAAAATAAATACATATGTACATAAAAAATAAACAATGCCACAAAAAGAGAATTGAAGATTAACCCAGACACAGACTAAAATTCAATGTGAAGAACACTTAAGTTTTTTCTTTCTTGTAAATTACCTTTGTTTTATTCTATTCTATTATTCTACTTTTAATATTAATATTTTTCATATACATATGTATGTATATTTTTTATATATTATTTTACATTTCTCTAGACTACGACCGACGTCCACACAAAATGCAATGAAAACTTAAACTTGCAAATAACTACGAGTAGTTTTTATGTACATATATACATACATACATACATACATATGTATGTATGTATGTATGTATATATTTTTTCGTTACTAGAAAGATTAAGTAATGAAATAGTTTAAAAAAGCAGAAATGTAATCTGTACATGACATACGAGTACGAGTACCGACCGACCGACCCATCTAAAAAAAGGATTTCATGATTACATACATACATATGTATGTACATATGTACATGTATAAATACATGTAAGTATGTATTATTTACATTTGCTATGATTTTTATAATATTCAAAATTTAAGATGAGTATTTGATTGGGCTAAAGCATCCGATCCTGGAGCTCAGGCTGACTGCAACGTCTCCAGGCAGACAGTGGACTTGGATTATGTTTATTTACCTACTTGGCTGAGACGTTAAGATGTACCGTAACCATTCAGGCTACATGACTGAGCGCCTTCTCACACTAGCTAGCTATCAGACGAATCTGAAAACCCCTTGCCCGGGAAATACTTGGTCTAAGACCGGAAGTAGTGGGCTGCTTGGACAGTCAAACAAATGAATCGCTTCTGGTCACTCCCAAGTGAATGACAGTCAGAAAACTTTCCGCACTAAGTGCACCTTTGTAGAAAATCCCATTTCCCAAGAACTATGGCAACTTACATACATATCGCTCATTTACTCAAAGAACGTCATAAGTCAAAAAAATGGAATTTTTGAGTTAGTGATGCAGAATTAATCCCCATTACGTTCTTCATATTCACCCTTATTCCAGTTGTCGACATCGATGTCACTTTAACACAATACCAAAAAAGTGGGGCTTGTGTACCCGTTGTCGAAAACAACTGACTCCTGTTGGTAGGTTTATGCTATTTTCTATACTTTAGGGAACGGAATTAGATTGTCAGTAGTGCAAAATTGCTCTCGGGATCGAGTAAACAAGCCCCAATTTTTTGGTATTGTGTTAAAGTGACGTCGATGTTGACAACTGGAATAAGGGCGATTGTGTAAAAATTTCATACAAAAAATATCTCTTTTACTCAACTATTGCGAGAAAAATAAAATGTTCTTTTTCCATTAAGTAAAGTGTTAATTGCAAACTTCAAACGCGTTTTCTGGCCAACTGGTTTTGTTTTTTGAGTTATGATGTTGTTTAAGTAAATGAGTAATAAGTGCATCATTAATTTTAATATGTTTTAAAATATTTACAAATCTCTTTGAATATGAATGTGTTTTAGATGTTGAACACTTAAGTTTTTTGGAATAAACGTTTACTGCATTGTATGTAATGCACGTTTTTCTATTTTTTTCGATTTTAATCACGTTTAAATTTTAAATTTCGTGCATTAAGTTACTTTGTGGTTAGAAAAAACATTATCAGACTGATTTTATGACAACAAAAATTAAATTCTCTCGATATGAATTGAAAACTAAAACTAAAAAAAGAAAATTTATTTTTATTTTTAAGTCACGTTTCAAATAACTGTTCCAACGAAACTTATTCTACTCTTCCCCGAAGGGGGGCAGGTAAATTATAAAATATCCCAGCACTCATATGTATGTGTCAATACTTTATTAGAAAAGTTGATCTACTGATGGTTATAAATTATGAACCGATTTATTTATCACTTAAATAAATAGACTCCAACAAATTATTTCGGGTCCAAAAAATAACCATTCAGCCCAATTATGAATAAAAATTCCCCACATATTTTTTCCCTTTTCTCATTCCTCCTATTATGAATTAAAATTTCCCTGGGAAAAAATTCCCGTAGAAAAAAAGTAAATATTCTAAATATGAAGGAGAGGGAAAATTTGTTTGATAGTTTCAAGGAAACTAATGCAAAAATTTAAAAATCTAATTAAAAATGTTTAAACAAAAAGTTTAAATAAGCACAGCAATGTTTTCTTGTTTTAGGAATTTTTAACCAAGTTGTGGAAACATGCACTTCAAAAACGTCAACTACTTTTGAAAAAATACTAAAACACACGCAATTTTGTACCCCTCTTCAGTGACAAAAATTGAAAGTAATTAGTGAGGAACTACTCTTTCTCTCTTTTAACTTCTCGGGAAGTTATTATCAACAGCATCCAGGTAATTACTCGTAATTAAGAAGTTATTTCTAAATATTTTTAGGCAAAAGAAATCGATGCTAGAAAGCACATCGACTGCGTTTTAAAGCTTTTAAAGAAAAACATTCGGCCCTCTTCTGTAAATAGAATCGTTTTGAAATCCTAAAACTTCCAACACTAATAATGGTCCTGCAGACATGTTTAAAATCATATACGATATTTTGCTATCAGATGTTATGATATTTGAGGCTCTATATAATAAAAAAATTAAAAAAGATCTTAGTTAGTTTTCTAAAATCGTGCGATTTTAAATCGACTAAATTTACAGAACAGGTCCAATTATGTATTATCTATTTTCTCCTGCTCTCCAAAATTTTTTGAGGGTATAAAGAGTAAAAAATTAACGCATAAATAACTATGGAATTGCAAATAACTGTAAATTTTTGCTTTGTAAAATCGCATATATCGATGTCACGTGCGACATTGAAAAAGAACATTTGTTATCAGTGTGTCTAAAGTACATGCAAGAAAGCTTATCAAATATTCAGTACAAACAGAGATATTAACACAATTAAAATAAAAGCAGCCTTGCTGAAAAATATAAGGGTATGTTTTGTATTCCACGTGAAATTAAAACCTCAAGAATTGCCATAGAATTGTTGTTGGAAATATGTATTTATAACAACAATGCTTTGACAATTCCGAGCGATTTAGTTCCACGCGAAATACAGAACATGTCCGATGAAGATTTGTGATCGTGTTACCTCTATAAAATTCGTCACGTGCGACATTATGAGTGTAAAGTTAAACAAAAATTTACATATATGAAAAAATTTTATTGTTGTCCGGCTGCACGAATTACCAGCTAAGGAAAATCGCCCAAAGCTTTTCAATGTTGAATCGCCCACAGTTTGCAAAGAGGGTGAATGATCAAGCAATTAATTACAAGATGCAAAATTTTTTTTGGATGATTTAACATAATTACAAGATTTGTATTGTAAGCATTCTCTCTTCTATGCTATTTTCCATAACGGCGCTGCCTACTCAAGCCTTTGTACATAGCCGTCCTTTGGCCGGGCTTAAAGACATTCTTCTCTTTGGTATTTCCCATAAATTTTCTGTTAGTTAAGTAAGTCTTTTATTATTTGCCCAAATTTCTATTTTGAGCTTTTCGACATTTCCGCAATCGGGAATTCAGTTACGGGTTACCTACACGTAACTGAATTCCATAACACCATAAAGGTTTCAAAAGTATATGAAAAGCTTACCATCTAGACTGAAGATTTACGGCCTGGCCCACGATGTCACTAGACATCGTTCGATCGACAACTTGTATTGCAAACAACAATAACTTTAGAAAATTTTTTGTTGTTTACAATACAAGTTATCGATCGAACGATTTCTCGTGACATCGTGGGCCAGGCCGTTAATTTCAACCAATCAGCCAATGTATCTGAGTTAATTTAAGTTTCATTTGTGTTAGCTTAGAGTCATGTTTCCATTCAAGCCGTCGATCAAGTTGTATACCAATGTATTTCACTTGTGAATATTGAGGAACAACTCTCTCTCTCTCTTTCTTCATAGGGTAAATGTTACCTGAACACACTTCACTTCACTTTTATTCACTTTCACTTCACTTTTATTCTCCATAACTTCATCCATTGTTCAATAGGGCACTATTACTAATATTGCGCGTGTATGTAGTATTACGAATATTTTTTTTGTTTAGTTTGTCTATATAAGAAAGACTCCGCTGGGGCATGTATTATGTACTACGAATATTTTTGTTTTGGTTCAATGCATATGTAAAAGGACTTCGCTGGAACATCTGTTCACTATGAAGGTTAAAGAATGAATCAATATAAATAGACTGCCAAGTCATTCTGGAACAAGTCGGGTAACTATAGTTAGATATTAACCTAAGTTTAACTGGTACGTATTTATACTTTTGAGATATGAGTGCCCCTATAATCGGGTAGGTAGTGTGCAACCCTGCCAGGTTAATAGTTTGAATATAAACATTTTTTTTACTGAAAAATAAAAATAATAAAAAAAGTTCAAGTTTGCGTCGTTACAGTTACATAAAGGTCGGAATGACATTTATATATAATTTATATTCCACACGGAATATGTCCCTATAAGATAGTTAAGTGATAAGTCACAAGGAGCATACAAAGTATCAATTAACCCCATCCTAGGCCATCTCCATGAAAAAGTGACTGGTCCACTTCATAGGAAGTGTTAGAACTCGGACTGGTCCCCATCACTTGGGATCGGTCACGTGGCTAGTCTTATGTCAGTTCCATTTCCTGCAGGGCCAATATGAATATAGAAAATTTTTAAAATTGTGCGTTCAATTCAAAGTTAACCCTCCTCCCACCAAAGAACTTTAATATTCATCCGCTCCTGATGTACTCGAATTATGATTTATTGTTAGTTATTTTTATATTTTCGTAATATTTTGCCTAACTATAGTCATGTAAAATAGGTACAAAAACAAAATAAACATAATAAATTATACACTATACATACATACATAATCTATTTTGTATATATGTACATACTTAGACTTCTGTTTAGTTTAATGTTTCGTTTTGAAATACATACATACACTAGGCATAAAAAGTCTGCGTACATATGCTTAGAAATAGTTTTATTTTCCAAATTATTGTTAAATACTAAAACACCTAATCTAAATTAGGGTTTTTTTAACAGACTAACTCCTTACTAATTTATTTATGGCAACTCTGTTTCACAATGCTCGGTAACATTCATTTTATCGATCTTAAATTGGGAAAAGTTCCATCTCTAGCTAAGAAAAAGTCTGCGTACATAAATAATCTAACGGGATTATTTAAGTTGTAATTATTCGTTGCATATAGTTTTTGGTTAAATTCGTGTTCTTACGTGTATTTGGTGTATTTAACAAACATTTTAATTGCATAGTTGTTATGGATCGCAAAGAAAAAGAGATAAGTCCCGCAGAGCGCGAAATTATCGTCAACTTATGGAAAAAAGGAGAAAGTTTTAGAAAGATCGGTGAGACTGTGGAAAGATGTCATTCTTCTATTCAAAGGGTGATAAATAATTACAAAGAAACTAAACTATTCATATCTAAGCCGCGATCTGGTTGTCCATCCAAACTTACTGAACGAGAAAAGAGGTTTATGATTCAATCTGTTAAAAAGAATCCCAAGGTAACAGCCTCAAAAGTAGCAAACGATGTTGAAATTAATTTTGGAAAAGTTATTAGTAGTGATAGTGTTCGAAAATTGCTAAAAAAAAATGATTACCATGGCCGTATAGCACCAAGAAAGCCATATATTTCACATTTCAGCCGACTAAAGAGAATAGCATTTGCTAAAGAGCATATAAACAAGCCTCTAGACTTCTGGGAAAAGGTAAATTTTTCAGATGAGAGCAAATTTTGCCTTTTTGGTATAAAGGGAAGGCAAATAGTGTGGAGAAAAGATGGCACTGCTCTTAATAAAGAACACTTATCTAGTACAGTGACGCATGGTGGTGGTGGTGTCATGGTTTGGGGGTGCATGGCAGCAAAAGGTGTTGGCCAGCTGCAATTCATTGAAACAACTATGGATAAGGGGCTATTTGGACATCTTAAGAAGCAATTTACAGCAAAGTGCAATAAAATTGGGCCTTCAGGGTCAATTTATCTTTCAGCAAGATAATGACCCTAAGTATACCGCTGATATAGTGAAACTATGGCTTCTGTACAATGTTCCTAAGCAATTGCGAACGCCTCCTCAATCACCAGATCTCAATCCTATTGAGTATCTTTGGGGTTTACTGGAGAAAAAGATCCGACAACATCAAATAACTCCAAAAGCAATGCTTAAAGATGTTATGCAGCGGGAATGGAACAATATAACACACGAAGAAAGTACAAAACTAGTTCAATCTATACCAAAAAGATTAATGGAGATTCTGAGACGTAAATGCTATCCAACCAGCTATTAAAACCTTTTAAAAATTCGATTTATAAATATATAAAAACGTATTTTGAAAGGCGTACGCAGACTTTTTCGTACGTTTTTCAATGAATTTTTTTGTTTTTATTATCCTGTTGTTAACTGTGAATTACTTTTGCTTAAGTTTTACATTATTTTCTAAAGACTGATATGTATTTAATAAATAAAATTCGTTTTTGAAATAATATATATATATTTTTATAATTATTTTGTTTCTTTTTAATAGGCAAAGTTTATGTACGCAGACTTTTTATACCAAGTGTACATACATACAGTTTGTCAAGGAAATGTTTTGACATCGTTAAAATCGTTTTAAATTTTTACTTTTATCGTAAATATTTCTTTCCGTTTTTGCTTTATGAAATTTTTGGTTATGGATTTCATTTTATTTACATTTAAGTGAACAAATAGTAGTAAGTTATACGCAAAATTAAAAAGTGAGAGCATAAAAATTACATGAAAGCCAAAAAAAACTCAAAAATTTCTCTGTCAAGAAAATGTTTTTACATCCTTGTATTATATAGTAAGAAAATAGGAAAGATTTTAAGTTGAACAAAAATAATTTTTTTTTTGGCCCCATTGGTATTAAATCGGCTTGTAAGACGACTTCTCGTGGAAAAAATTTTCTTTTCCAAATATTCCGCCGAAATTTCTCATATTCCCCTCGTATTACTGTTTTAAACTCCATTTAGTTCTTGAAATAACCTTTGGAAATGCTATTTTTCAAATAAATCCATAAATTTTGAATAGGGCATAGATCTGGACCTTGAGATGGAGTATCTACAACTTTGCCGCAATTGAAAAGACACCATGTTCTTACTGAAAGTGCCTTCTGTTTGGTGTCATTAGATTGATAACAACTGGAAACTTGCATGTTTTCCAGATATAGGGTATAGATTGTGCCATTCCTACAGCCCAAAGTATTTACCAAGTTTTATGGAATAATATTAAATTTTAATGAGCGTGGCCGTTCCAAATTTTCTTAGTACAAGATCCTCTCATTTTTAAAACCCAGAGTTTCGGAAGAATCGGTTAAGAGCCTAATGTGTTTGAGAAGAATGGTGGAAAACAGATGAGAACTCCATATTAGAGAAAATTTTAAGGGCGTGAAGGTATACATTTTTCGAAGTGAAAGACGGTGTCACTCTTAGAGCTCAGATTTTCGTAAGAAATTGTTAAGTAGAAGCACGTGAAATATAATATAATATTTTAATAGGTGGGGTCCCGCCCACTCTTATAAATGCAAGATTTAGTCACTTTTACAGCTCAGAGTTTCGTAAGAGTCTGTTCAGAAGAAGCACTTGAAACATAATCTTGCATTTTAATGTACGTGGCCCCATTCACCTTTTTACGGACGAGATTGCATCATTACAAGAGCCCACGTTGTGTGCAAAGTATCGTAGTAATCGGATAAGTCAAATTACATAATATTAAAGGAAAATACTTAATGGATGTGGTACCTCCCATTTTTTTTCTGACAATGGGATTAAGTGGAAGCGATGTTCCCTCAGACAAAAAAAATAAGAAATGACGGACTTATGACAAACACACACACATAAAAAAATACAAGCGAATTGAGGAAGCTGCTAGTTTTTTTTAACTTGAGTTACAAACAATTACTTCCCGTATTCTTATTTCTATTATTTCTGTTGATTGATAAAGTTCGTCGCATGACGGAAGAAAAGGAAAACAATTCCCTGCTAATTAATTTTTTTTTCGAGAATAATAAAAAGTGATAGAAAAGTAAAGGGTAAGAGAGAATACCGAATTATCGAAGTCAGCTATTTTGTTTTCAGTTTTTTTATTTCACATGAAAGCTCGCAACAGATTTTTTTTTTAAATAAGAACAAAGAATTGAGAAACAACGCACGGGGAAATTATTTTTCACAATGGGAATGACTATGCATTTTTTGGCAACCTTGTTCAACAAAAATCGTCCAAAAAATTCATACGGTTGTAAGAAATTTTTAGCACATTTTACGCACAATATTGTAAGATCTGACAACCATCTGTACAGGAGCTTCAGTCTCAATTAATTTGTGTAGTCTACTGATTATATTTTTGGTTGCCCTGGTAATTAGCTTTGCATTTTCATTTAATATTTATTTATTTAATATTTGAAACCAAATTGGCTAAATTTACTGCAAAAATGCAACAAAATTATGGGTGACAGGTTTTAAGTAATTGCTCTAAAAAATGAATCGCTGTCATCTCCGAATGCAGTATATGTAAATATTTCAAAACACGTGAAATGAAATTGGGTTATTTGATCAACATTTTGAATAAAAAAATTTATATTTGTCCTATTGCATAGTAAAGCAATCGTATAACATTACCATCGGTTTTTGAATTTAACAATTGAGACAAAATTCTTGAAATATTGAAATGAAATTAAAGTTTCATACGAATATGCTTTTGTTAATTAAATATTTAATTTAGTTTAAAAAAAAAAGTAATGGAATGGGGAGGGGGAAATCAAGTGGGTAACATTCTTAACTCAGAGCCAATGGAAAAGATAACAATAAAAACTTGTTTACAAACTTGACCTGAAAAAAAGTTCAAGTTTTCTATATTTGTGACTAGACATCAATAACATTTAATTTTTATCGAATATTTGAAATTGAAAAGCAAGTGCTTATAATAAAAAAATAAATATCTTAATTGATAAACAAAATGGAAAAATGCCTACATACTCGTATATGAAGTAATTTATTTATTTTTGTTAAGTAAAAATATTTTTAATTTTTCCATACATACAAAGGGGTTTTTTTATATGAAATTGATTATTAAATTCTACGCTTAACTACGAACAATTCAACTGATTTAATTTTTACTCTGTCTTGGAAAGTTTTCTTAGTTTGAAATTGTGGCACTGGAATTGTTAAAATAATGACAGCCCTATTTGCGTATTATATTGCTGGTGTTAATTATTGGTATATACATACATACACACATACATATGTACACACATGTACATATATACTTCATGTAAATTCATTAATTAATTTATTTATTTCTGGAATAATCTTTAATATCATTTGAAAGTATTAATATGAATTTTTATGAAAAATATTTGAAGCAACATTGGAAGAAAGTTCACAGAGAAAAAACTGCCTCATAGAATCCATAAGATTTTCTCTATGAAACGTTTTTAGGCTAAGGGGTATCCCAGCAGAAAGGAGCAAAGATTTTTTCATAGAAATTCCTTATTGTTTTTATGTGGTAAATCTTATTAATTTTATCAAGAAGAAAACCACATAAAATCAAGAAGAAATCTTATTATTTACAACTTTTTTTTACTCAATTTCCGTTATTTTTGGCACCAAAAAACAATCCATATAGAAAAACTTCTTGATTCTATTAGGTTTTCTTATAAATGGTAAACTATAGGGATTTCTTATTGATTTTATTAGGTTGCCTTATTAATTTTTTTTAAATAATAAGGTTTTCTTCTTGATTTTAGTAGGTTCCTATATTATTATGTGTAAAGCATCTTATTGATTTTTTTAATAAGGAAATCTTCTTGATTTTATGAGGTGTCTTGTTATTTTGTTTCTATAAATAGACATACAGAAAATTTTTTTTATGATCTTTTTCATTTTTGTATAAGAATGTTTGCACAATAATTTTAGTGGTTATTCAGGCTGCTTGTTAGCATATTGGGAAGAGTGCTTGTCTATCAGTCACAAGTTTGCTGGTTCAATACTTGGTGCGTAAATTAGTTAAGAATATAACATAATGTGTATGCATGTATGTATAAATAAACAACATCTACAATATACTACATATATACATACATATGTATATAGTATAGAATTTAAATGAAAATACATAAGTACAGAGAATAAAGACGCAATTTTTTTTTTTTATTTTTTTATTGAAAAAATCAATAAGATAACCTCATAAAAACTACAAGATTTCTTCTTGATTTTTTCAAAAAGGGTTTCTCTATGAAATTAATAAGATTTTATGAGGTATTTAGTAGGCACTGTTTTCTCTGTGTTGTTAGGGGAATAATTATTGTAAATTTTGTCTTTAATCTGGGATCAAAATGTTGTATTTGAAGTTGAACTACGTCAACCAAGGGATAAGGATAAGGCTTAGTATGAATATATATACATATATAATATATATAATATATTTAGAGGGCAAACAATTTTGCTCTTGCAAGAAGTACAGAGAAACTTAACAGTTGCATAGAAATACACTCAACCGAATTTTAAAGCATACCTTCAGGAGCAATGTCAATTTTAATAGAGTTTGCATGTGAAGTGTAATAGTGTTGCCAGTGGGGATAATTTTGTTAAAAAGTTGAAAAATATAAAATAAATAGCATAAATATAAACTTTTAAATAACAGAGCGTTTTAAATGTCAAATATTTGTTTAAAAGATATATAGCAGTCTTTATAAAGAATTTATAATATTATATTATAACATATTTTCATTACGTACTGTTGCCTTGCAATGAAACTGGTGCACGACAATTGGGTAACAATATCCATCTCATGCCAATTATTATGGGTGGAGATTTTAATACAAATTTTGCAAACCCACAGTCGCAAGCTTTATAAAAATTTTTATTTGACGTTTTCCACTTGCATATGAGCAATTCTCCACAAACATCCACAACTAATAATTCCACTACTATACTCGTAGATGCAGTTTTCCATAGATTTTTAAATACAGTAGAGTCAAAAAATGTATATAGCTTATTTTAGTTACCATAAGCCAATATTAAAAAAAAATTTTCATTAGTAGAAGCTTACACATCTCCCCTGTGATCGGACTCACATTGCTTTTTTTTAAGGAAAACTCCTTTAGAAAATCACAAATTTCCATGTTGCAACAGTTTTGCTACAAACGACTATTTGGCTATTGTAGAAAATTTTATGTGCTGCACTTCCTTTTTGGCTTTTATTTCCTTAAGCGTTTGAACATTGCAAACATGTGTACTCTTATATTTTTGTACATAACACACGTACAACTTGTCTAACCGTAAGCATTGATAGACCGTTCGCGGAGTTTATATTGCCACACCTTCATGGGCTATTGCCGCCATCTACACAGTGTACAGAAGTTCACTGCGTGCTTATTTATATTTCAGGGGGGATTCTGATGTCTACATACCTTCTGGTGTTATTTCTTTGATGTAAAGCTTAATTGAAGTTCATGGCTTTCGATTTTGGCCGGATAGGTTGTGTATGTACTCGTATACGAATATGTGTGCAAGAGTTTTAATAAAATGCTCTACACTTTTTGGCCAAGAAAAAGTGTCATTTTGTTTTGTTTTTGTTAAATCAAAATATCAAATTTAAGATTAATGATATTTAAATGAAGGACGGGTTGAAACAAAATCTATTTTTGATGATGTAAGAGCGAGGGTTGCAATTTATGTTGCTCTATTCTTATGCCACAGAAAAACAATAGAAATTTGGGTCATATCATCATAAAGGAAGTGAAATAACGCTACTGTGCAATGTATGTGTGTATGTATGTATGTATGTGTATCCCTTTGCATTCCTATGGGGACCAAAAGTGTGTGGGGCGATCTTAATGATCAGGGAAAGATTATTGCGAAAATTCGAAGATTCGATTTTTCACGCTTCCCGACTGTCTTGCACTACTAAACTTAATTTCTTCTTTTTATTTATTTTTTCTGCGAAGTCAGGATTCTTAATTTTGTAAATTTAATTCCAATCAGTCGCCAAATGGACTCTGAAATTGCAAGGATTCCTTTATATTTCAATGAAGGATACTACAACTGCAAATAATATCCCTCGTAATAGCTGAGGAAAGTAATTTTATTTTCTTCTAACTGGCGTGTTATACAAATTATCACATTTTGTAGTACCACTTAATATTTGTAAAGGCAACGATACTTTAACAGCAGCACTTAAATGTTGTGTTTATGGGTTGAAATAAGTAAAATAGATTGAGCTTAAATTTTATTTCTTACAAACAAATCGCAAATTCTATTTAAGTAACTTTACACTTTTTTTCTTCTCATTCACGTTTCCATTAAGTTGAGTATTACATTTAAATGTCACGCAAAACCTTTCAGTTTTTTTTCAATGCTCTGCCATTAAATTCAAATATTTCCTTAGTGTTCCTGCTGTGTAAGGCCGGACTTTTTTTTTAAGCATCGAAGCAGTAAATTTTTATGTTTATGTTATGTTGTGCAAAAGTTTTTATTTTTAGAATTTTTTTGGTATTTGTATAAATAAATTTTGGTTTGTTTTAATAGGCGAAAGCATTTCTTTAAGCTCAACTACTCTATGAAATTTGTGCAAATGCTTATGAAATCGATATTTAGTTGAAAAACTTTCAGAATAAATAACACTTGTTTTTGTCTTCATGTAGAAAAAGATGAACAAAAAAAAATTGTAATTTAATACGCACGTGTGTATTTTTGGCTATGATGTAATACATATGTGGTAAATATTTAACTAAAAATTTGCAATATTATTGTGCAATAATTGATATTGTACAATAAACTTGATTGGCTGTGTTTGTATTTGATATTAGTAGGTGGCAAAATATATTGAATGGAATCAAATGGACTATTTTTTTAATATGTTGTCATATCACTAAACGACAGCAACTAAAATTTATAGACTATGTGTGCTATAATCATACGCAAGAGTATTAAAATACTCGGACTATTAATCGGCTACACATGCGTATACACAGGGCTTTTTATTTACACAAACACATATGCATGTTCTCAAACAGCCACACACACACACACACCCACACATTTTTGAATCCATTTTATATACAGAAATTATATACAAGGTGGCGAATGATGAATAAATATCCAGAGTATCATCAGTATAAAAATACTCACACTGAAAGTATGAGAGAGAGAGAGAGTCAATGAGTTTGATACGTTTATGCCTTTTTATTTTTAGTTGAAGCCGATAGCGAATAGTTGCTATTGCTTTGTTTTAGTTTAGTTTACTCGTATTGTATTTATAATAAATTTAAAAATAATAAATATAATAACTTTTAGTTGTAGGGTATTTTAGTTTTTTACATAAACGAAGTAAAGATACTGTTGTATGTTGGAATCGGCTTTAGTTATAGTTGCTTGAGGGAAAACATGTGAGCGTACGAATTGTTTGCGTTGCAATCAGGATTATGCATAGTTACTAAAATTAAGACTTTTAACTTGTGTATATACATATTTTTTTAGTACTCATTCACCTTTATCGACAATAAAAGGCTAACATTTTGTTCACGTGATGGAAGAGATAGAGGAAAGCTTCATTACTTTACAACTCTGCTTTTTGCACGTTTTTAATAAAGCAGTGCTGCAGCGCCTCTGGTGTCAACAAGGCATATTAAATTTTCAAAGCTGTGCTTAGTAGCCGATGGTTCTGCTACACAATACCGTCGAAGGAAGGCGCTCTGATGTTACATTAAGATTTGTATCGCTGAATCCGGTGTAGTTCAGTGACCAGTGTCTACGCCTTCATCACTTCAGCTTTCCTACACCAACTGATACAAAGGGGCACTAATGCACCTCAGAAAAATACGTGGTGTTGTTATTTAATGACTGTCGGAGACCGGTCTCGAGAACCCAGGACCTTCTACTACTAAGCCACTTACTACACTTACTACACTTACTTGAATAGTGTAATCCAAACAGTCAATACTCACTAATATTGTGTATTTTTAACTGACTTCAATAAAAGGAGGAGGTTAACAATTCGTCTCTATTTTTTTTTAGTTGTGTTTTAGACCGATTGTAAATTTTGTGTTGTTGTCTGAGAGTGTGTAGCTTCCCATCGGTCCCATTGTACAAAAGTGGGCAGACACACGCCCACAATTTTTAAAATATAATTTTATGATATTCTACTTATTTGATAGCTGCGAAACCTATAAAACCCCTTTGGTTCTTGTAATTACACAATTTGAAAGTTAAAAAAATGGGCGGAGTTACGCCCATTAAAATTTATTATAATATTTCACGCGGTTTTACTGAACCGATTTTTTTTAAATGTACCACACAAATTGAACTCTAAAATAGACAAAATCTTTTATTAAAAAAATGGGCAGAGTCACGTCCATTAAATTTCCATATTTTATTTTACGTGGTTCTACTTGACCGATTTTTCCAAAAACTTAACACACACCCTAAGCCCTGAAAAACACACAATCCTGCATTTAAAAAATGGGCGGAGGCACGCCCATTAAAATTTAATTTTATATTTCACATACTTCTTCTTATCTTCTTCTATCAGAACTCTAAAATAGACAAAATCTTTTATTAAAAAAATGGGCAGAGTCACGTCCATTAAATTTCCATATTTTATTTTACGTGGTTTTACTTGACCGATTTTTCCAAAAACTTAACACACACCCTAAGCCCTGAAAAACACAAAATCCTGCATTTAAAAAATGGGCGGAGGCACGCCCATTAAAATTTAATTTTATATTTCACATACTTCTTCTTATCTTCTTCTATCAGATGCTTGCATTTAAGTCGATTTTTTTGGCAGAAAGAATTATTTTATAAAAAATTCTATACGAGTATTTTTAAATATTTTAAAGTCAAATGAAATGCTACGACTATTATCCATAAAATTATACATATATGATTTAAAGAGTTGAGGGAAAATATAAGTAATTTCTTGTATTTTGCAAAAATAATCTATAATTAGTCTGTAGTAGTGATGCAGGAATATTCGCATTCGTATTCGAATTGTCGAATAAATCCTAAACGAAATTTAAATAAATGGCTAAAAATATTAGTTTGTACAAATCCATTAATTTTTTTTTATAGAAATTTGTGCTTTGTATCATTTTCAAATATTATTTAATGACGATCATTAAAATTTTGGGTAGTTTTTATTAACTTTAAAGTACGCCAACAGGAGTATGAAGTCCTTTTTCATAAAAATTTTTTAGTATTTCATATTGCAGGCGTAAATATATGTATGTAATTATATGTAGAGCCCCAATTTAATGTCTACAAATTTCACATACAATATTCATATTCGTATTCGCGAATATCAAAAATTGACATTCGTTACATCACTAGTCTGTAGTAAACATATTTGTGTAAACATTTCTCTATCATTAGATTTTTGAAATTGAGTACTCGTAAAAGTAAGATTTTTTGACACCAAAATCCATCCCACTGTGTCAATCACTCAGTATGGCCTCACCTTAAAAATTACTTTTTCATTAGTTTACTTGCTTACATTGTCATTATTCCATATTCTCCAATAACATCATAAACAAAGATTTATGACAACTGTCTCCTCGGTCTGGCTTGTTACTACCGCATATCGTTTTTTGCAAAGAGCAAAAAAGTGACAGAAATAGAAATAATAAAAAGATCAAAATCATTTAAGGAAGCAAGCATGTTTTGCGCGAGGAATCTAACGTTTATTATAATTTTTGTTTATTTTGCTTTGCACTTAATAAAGTGGTTTACACTTGTAATAAGAAAATCTTGATTTGTTTTTATTTTTCTTTTACTATTTCCGATTACATACATACGTATTTGTCTTGCACTCACTACATTTATGTATGTATATTTATTCTTGAATTTTTTTTAACATTGTTGCATGCAAAGAAGAACAAACGAATACAACAAATATAAAATTGCTAATAATAACTATGTCGTGATACAGTGGAATTTCTTAGACTTGTGGCTTAAATCGGTCTCGATTAAAAAAAAATTTAAAACTAGCAAGAAAATGAGAATGATAAAAATACAAAAAAAGAAATAAAAAAATAATAAAAATCATGAAAAGCAAGGCTGTCAAACGATATCGTATTTAAAACTAAAATAATTTTTTCTTTCAACTGATAACAGGTGTGATTGTGTCAGTAAAAATTTGATAAATAAATAAGAAGCTTCTTAGTTACGGTACATAACGGATAGAAAAAGATCTGCGATAAGAAAAGAATGCATATACTACATATGCAATATTATTGTGCAATAATTGATATTGTGTGCACATTATATGTATATTGGATAAAATCTAAAGTCTTTTGATTTATATTGCGCAACAAGAAATATTTTGTAATGTGTTGACAACATTGTAACAATAATTATTTTCAGGTACATCACTGAATATTTTTTTTTCTGTTTCTTAAATGGCTTAGGGCCAATTTCACGATGTCGACAACGTTGGATTTGTCACACACTTACATTTGAAACAACAACAAAATGTTAAAAATTTTTTTTTTTTGTTTTGAATGTAAGTGTGCGACAAGTCGAACGTTGTCGACATCGTGGGATTGGCCGTTAATTTAAAATTAATTCTTTATTTTCCACATACTTATGTACATATGTATATAATTTTTTATTTTGTGCAATTTATTGAGTAGTGTGGAGCAAAACGGCAATAATAATAATTGCATAGTGTATGCCTACCGTTGATTGTTTTTTACTTTTTCCAAAGAACAGATTCCTTGATCTTGACTTCAAAGCGAACTGCCTTTATTTTCTTTGGATATGATTATCCCATTCCAGCCCTCTTGTTTGGCTGTTCCTTTGACTCATGTATGGAGTCGTGGACTTACATCTCATACACGCTTATGAATCGACGCAAAAACTCGGCCTTAGTGCGTATAAACATCGCCAAACATTTTATTAAAACTTATTCACTACGCGTTGGCGATTTTGTGTTCCATCTGGCGCACAGCCTTCTTATCTTAAAATTGTTGCTCAATATGTGATGTATAGTAGATGTGTTTTAAATTATTGTTATTTCCGCTTTCGCACGCATCTTCAGCTGACGATCATCCAATACCATTTTGTGCATTTTAATTCTTGTGAGCTATTATTCTTGGCAGCTTGTACGGAATCATTTAAACCCTGCCAACTAATATTTTAGAGTTATAAACGAAAGTAAAATCTAGAACGATATTTTTTGATTATTTGATAAAATTTTACTATCATAAGCTGTGGAAGTTTACCGCGGACTTCCGCAAAAAATGCTTAATACGTAATTATCCTGTCGAACTACCCATCCGAAAACTACGAATTTATTTTTATTACACTTTTAAGCAATTAATGGTCACTTTTCTTATGTTTGTAGATCTTTAAATTTTGATTTGGAAAGTTCAGTACGGAAAATGACAAAAGTATCGTTTTAAGTACTTTTTGAGTATTGGCCGTTAAGCAAAATACCCTCATATAATAATATAATATACATATATATAATAACAATAAATAATGTGTATAAACATCCAACAACAACTATGTTTATACACATTTTTTAAATTACACAGGATAAACGACTGTAACTAAAATTTATAGACTGTGAGCTGCAATCAAACGCATGGGTATAAAAATACTCTGAATATTAATCGGACACACATGCGCATATACAGGGCTGTTTTGTTTGCACACACATAAATCATGTTTTCAAACAGTCAAAACACAGTTAACATTAAATTTTATATACGCAAATGTATGTATACGATGGCGAATGATGAATAAATATTCCGAGTATCACGCGTAAAAAAATACTCCGACTAAATATCCATACTCTGAGCTTAAGAATGCTCCGACTATAAGTATGACAGACAGTCAATACTCTTGGTACTCAGTGCCATTTTATTTATAGGTGTAGGGTATTTCAGTTTCTCGCATAAAAGAAGTAGAGATGGTCTTGTATGTTGGAATCGGCTATAGTCATAGTTGCTTGAGAGAAAATATGCGAGCGTACAAATTGTTTGCGTTGTAATTAGGATTATGCGCAGTTGCTAAAGTTAAGGCTATTTACTTAAGTATTTTTTTTGAGTACTTATTGCCCATGTGGCTGAGTGGTAGCAATGCTACTAGCCACTACTAGCAAGACAAGCTAATCACTTTGTGTTTGTTTTTGAAAAAAAAGTAATAACTTTTCCTACCTATTCTTGCTAAATCAAACAGCACCAATAACAATTAGAAATAAATTTTAAAATAATAAATATGTACTAGAGCCGGTTGGACTTTTGATTTTAAGCGATATATCAAATAGGTTTTTTGTGATAATTATGCCATTCTGCTATTTATTATTTTTATTTTGCATAATCTCGATTTATGGATTTGAGAATAGTCGTTATTTTATTTTTCGGAAATATAAATATTTCTAGTGTGATTTTCTACAAAAGTGTATAAAAAAACTGCTTGACATAATAAAATGTCTAAAATGTTACAATTTTAAGTCGAATAGGGATTTTGTTGTTGCTTTTTTTTGCCCAGTACTGCATGTAAAAATTGATTTTTTTTAGTTTTTAAGTATGATATTTTTTCCCGCTTCTTTTTAAACTAAATGTTATTCTTCTTTTTGCTTTAGTAACATTACACAGCATTTCTCGGACCCTTCAATTTATGGAAATCCAGCGCGAAAGGAAAGCAAAAACGAAAAATATTTTGTAATACAAGATTCTTGTGCTCATTATATAAATTGTATATACATACATTGTGTACATACATATACAGCAAAAGGAAGCATCTAATGTAACAGATTCTTTTTTCTTTGACGTGTCTTATCCGTTCTTGTTTATTCTTATTTTATTTTTAAAGCGCCCCTCCCCCCCTCCCACTTTCCATAAGAAGTAAGCATGTGTTTAAAATATGTAAATATGTATAGGGTTATCTATTTTTCGGTTTCCAAAGTAAAGTTAAATAAAGCCCACCACATAAAGCTTTGATTTCGATGAAACTTTTAATTTATTTATAACAGTAAACCTTGACATAATGCTTGGACTTGCTTTTTAAATGAATGCCTCTACATTAATTGCAGCAGTTGATCCTTTTGACATAGTTTACGACCACTTTTTCGCACATTTGGTGCGGTATATCGGGGGCATAACTTGACGAAACTTGGTTTTTAAATGCACCAACGTTAGGGAATTACCCGTGTAGACAGGGTTTTTGGCGTAGCCTCACAAAAAGTCTAACGGCGTCAAACCGATTAACGTTAGTGGCCGCTTAAAAGTAAAATTAAGCGTTCCGAAAACTTCCCATGCAATAAAGCTAAATCGGCTCGTCGCACTGTCTTGTTGAAACCACATATCTTCCAGTTCATAATCTACAATTGCAGCTCCAAATAGACGCGAATGGTTCTTAGAATTATCAGCCAGTGAAGCGGTATTTGCGACAATGCGTTTGGAACGCTTCCAGTATCTTCAAATTGCTTTATAATGTAGACAATTCCTTGCACAGTAGGTCGATTGTGACGACCATAATCATCCCGTAATGCTTAAAAAGTTTTCACCAATTTTGTGGAACCACCAATTTTGTGGCAAATTTTTAACTATCTTTACGCGTTCTTCGGTTGTTAAATCAATCCATATTAGTAAATGCAAACCTTTCACTAAACAAATGACACTTGAGAGGACAGTTATTTAACAGCTGACAGCCTTGCCATACCAGCGGTTTTGTGGCGACCAAATGGGTAACCCTGTTCTCACAGACAAATATAAATATTGTAACTGTTATTTACGAAAATTTAAATATTGAAACAGTGTGATAATGAATAGTTATTACGTTTTTGGAGTGTTGCTTTAGGTTTGCAGATATGTATGCTTTTTTTTGTCTCCAATACTTTCAGTTGCTTTGTAGTCAACGCACCGCACCCACTGCTTTAGCCAATGGCACTCGCAATTTATGCCTTTTCTAAATAAAAATCGGAAATAATTAAAATACTGGTGTAACTTGGTATTTTTAGCGGGAATACGCTTTAGCGCAACACGCTTTACTGAAAAAAGTCGGATTACAAATCCCCACACTGATTTTAAACGCAGTTAGTCTTATTCACTTCGTTTGAGCCAAACATCGCTTTAGTGAAAATATCGTATTACTGAAAACCAAAACCAAGCCCACGTTTTGTATGAAACTTACTTCGCTTTAGTGAAAAAATAAATAATGACTAATTTATTTATTAGAAATCGATTGCATAACTTAAGGCCTAAAAAATTGTGCATGTTTTGTCCGTTAAAAAATGAAATGGCAAAATGTATTTGTCCCTTTATGCTCTTAAGTACTTTATTGTATTTTTCTATTATATTGTCAATGCAAGTGGCTAGACATTTTCGAGGAATTCGTGAAAAATTTCAACAACAAAATGTGCACATATGCATGTATATGGTGTGTACTAAGTTAGTTAGTTTAAGTAGTACGCTTAACTGTAAAAAATTTCAGTAATCCGAACTACGTTTTAGAGAAAAAATTGGATAACTGAAAAAAATTGGGTTTTGATTGTATCCAGTAAAGCGGAGTCGACTGTAAATTGCTTAAAATTTGTTTTTTGTAAGTACATACAGACTGTGCGACAAATTTCCTTTTCTACTCTGCATTCTCTACTTGAATAATTCTGAACAAATAAATCCGAGTATGAGGGGTAAAACTGAAGTTTTGTAACGATATGTATTGAATGGAATTGATGGATTATGGTATCGATTTTTTCTTTTTATTATTTTACACATTGAATTCAATTTGGCAATGAAAAATAAAATATTCACGCATGTGATAGGAATTGTGCGTTTTGAAAATATTCAAATTAAATTGTAATGCGATATTACATTAAAGATAAAATACACTTTGCTTATTTCAATAGTCATACTCATAAATCCAGGAAGGTTATTGTGGATTATCAACAAAATGGTTTTGTAAAATGTTTAAACTCGCAATTACTTTTCTATTTTCAAAGATGTCTTTGTGCTGTAGACTTGAAGCAGGAATATGTTAAAATTTTATTAATGTCATTCATAATAAATTAATAAATCTCCTGAAGTTAATGTTATTTTAACATTGAACAAAAAAGCGTGCATACCATAAAGTCTATGTAAATTATTATTTTATATGCTTTTAAGATGTGGCTTTTATATACATTTTCAAAATGTTTCACAATGTAGAGTGTATCTTTATATTCGCTCTTTTATTTTGGGTTGTTGTAGGAAAGTTCAAGTGATGAAGGCATAGTCACCTGTCACTGAACTATACCGACTTCAGCAGATATTAATCCTAATGTAACATTAGAGCAGAATCATTGACGAAGTAAAATAGTCAATAAAATTACTACTAAACATAGCTTCAAAAAGAATTTAATACGCTTCATTTAACACCAGAGGCGCTGCAATACTGCATTATTAAAAAAAACGTTCAAAAAAGCAGAGTTCTAAAAGAATGAAGCTTTCCTCTAGCTCTTCCTTCACCACCTGACTTCTCTATCACTATCCCTTTCCTAAAGAAGGTAACACCTAATAATACTAGTAGGCATTCATTGCCCGAGTGTTACTTCTCTTAAAAAAAGAAAAAACTTTGCTCGCAGTTAATTCTGAAGAGCATGACACTTTTAAATAAGCTTTGAAAAATTCATATACACACAAAGAATTTTGCTCTTAAATTTAGATTGTAGAAATTTTCAAATTTCAATCTTGAAATTTGGTCAATCATACGTTCTGAAATTTAAGCATAAATTCTTTTAATTTATTGAATGAATTCTTAAAATCAAGAACGTAATATTAATTTTGATATTATATTCTTAAATTTTTAAGAATGTGATCTTAATTTAAGATTTTTATTAAGAACAATAGCTTGAATTCGATCTTAAAATGAGATTAAATTACAATCATAAATGCGATTTAAAAAAATTAACCTTTTATTGTTGAATCAAAAATTTTCGCATTTAACAGACTATTAAGATTGAAATGATTTGATTTCGCACGTAAAATCTTTATTTTAGCACGTTTTTCCTGTTAAGGCTCAGTTACCCGACTGTAATGTAAAGTAACTGCAACGTAGGAAACAGCTGATACTTTTCATATAAAGATATCGATCAGCTGTTTCCTACATTGCAATTACATTACATTACAGTCGGCTAACTGAGCCTTAAGACTATTTACTTACGTATATTTTGTTGAGTATTCATTGTCATTCTCTGGACCGTATTGCCTGAAGAACTAACCTTGGGCTTCTTTGGCGCCGATTCACCCTGAATAGTTTTTATGTTTGGTCTTTGGTGTATTATAGTGTATGCATGTTTCATCCATTGTTACGAAACGATGCACAAACTCGTCCATATATGTATAGTGGGTAGTCCTCATATTATTTGTTAAGCTTAACATTCATATAGGATATGTTTTTTCTTCTCAATAGCTGTCAAACACAAGCTAAATGACACAGCTTTTTCTACGTTATGTTTTTGTAAAATTTAATTTTAAAATTTATATTAATCGCCACTTTTAGTATTTTTTGCCCCAATGTGCATGGGAATAATTGTGTAGCTAAAGCAAAAAAAAAAAAAACTAAAGGCTTTTAAAAATTTCAGCCATACAATTTACATATTAACTAAGAAATCAATGTATCCTTTAATATTCCACTCCAGCCTTTTTCTTGACACAACAATAACATTTTACAATAAATAAATAATACATATTTTTGAGGTGTTTTTTTGGCTAAAGCTTCAGCAATATAACACCCCTAAAGCTCAACGTCGCCGCAAACAACCAACCAACTGTATAGAAGAAACAAACAATTAAACTTTTTAGCTTATTTGCTTTTAATTTTCTTTTTTTTTATTTTCTTTTTGACCTGGTTACTGATGACGAGGAGGGCTTTTTATATGTAGATATGTTTTTATATTATTTTCTTATTATTAATAAATATGCCGCCAAAATTTAATAGAATATTTATGATGGTTTCATTTTAAACTTTATGAGTTTCGGTTCATTGCAGTTGTAATGCGCTACAATACGACATATACAATGAATGGATGATTCGTAAAAGCGTAAGCTTAGCAAAGTGTTTTTTGAGTGAAACATAAATATGTATGTATAATTAACTGAAAGCTGGTATAGAGTCATAAAGATATTTATAACAAATCTTTTTTGTCTGCCACTGTATTACTTAAGGTCATGATTATTTTTTTCGGGCTATTGCTTGCGGCTGTGTTATGACAACTTTGCTATTTTATTGTCTGAGCTTGGGCTTAACGCCCTGTGTCGTTTACTAATAAATATTCAACTTGAAAAGAAAACGTTTGCTTAAGTTTGTTGCCTTCAACAAAAAAAAAATTCAACAAAATGTTGTCGATTTACTTGTATTTTTTTTTGTATGCATTTGTTGTTGTATAAACTTTTTTTTTGTTGATTTGCGAATTTATATGAAATAAAACGAAAATATAAAAATATTACGAGTCTCAAGAATATAAAAAATTTACGGGAAATAACAGAATGATTCGAATCGCAGTTAGAATGGCAGATGTGAAGCAGACAGTTCAGAACTTTAAACTGTAAAATCACGTGTGTTGAAATTGCGATTATTGATGCTTTCTAAAAACTTGCAGGCTTTCAAAAAAAAAATAAATAAAGACAGTCTCATCAACAGTTCTGTGCTGTATTTATGAAATGTTAACTTTGAGCAAAATATGCAAAAGAATTATGATAAAAAATATTGCCCACAAGACTTCAGCAGATATTAATCACAATGTAACATCAGAGCGCCCTCCTTCGTTGTGTAGCAGAATCATCGGCGAAATAAAATAACCAATAAAATGGCTAATAATCACAGCTTAAAAAAAAAATTTAATGCGCCTCATTTAACACCAGAGGCGCTGCAACACTGCATTATTACAAACGTGCAAAAAGCAGAGTTGTAAAAGAATGAAGCTTCTCTCTGTCTCTTCCTTCACCGCCTGTCTTCTCTATCACTATATCTTTCCTAAGGAAGGTAACATCGAGGAATTGTAGCAGACATTCATTGCCTGAGCGTTATGAAATCTAAAAAAAAAAAACAAATTTAATTTTCATAAATATATAACATATATAATACATACGAGCCTGTTCTGCACATCACGCGACATATCAAATCACGGTGATTTCATAAAATTAATAAAAGCCAAATATTACTTGAGCAAATTTAACGATTTATATATAAATAACTTTAATTAATAAAAATTAGCTAATTACGTACTTAAATATTAAGTGAAAATCTGGGGGTGCATACATAAATGTACTAAGTGCGAATAGTTTAATAAACTCTTTGAAGTCTCTGTTAAAGACTTAACTTCAAATACAATTCCAAACGAATTTTATTAAATTGTGAAACAAATTCGGCTCGTATTTGTATGACATTTATCTCTCTCAACCTTTTTAAAAGTGACAATATTAAAAGAATCACATAAAGTGAATTGAAATAAAAATTAAATCTCGTTAAGAGAGAGAGAGAGAGTAAATGAAATTAAAACCATATGAAAGAATACAAACAACTTTTCAATTATTAAACATTATTAAAACATTAAGTATTTTTAATTTTATTTTTATTTCTGTTGGAAAACCGCAAAAATAAGTCGCAGTTGGAATTAAAAATGAAGCCAAAGGAATTTATTTTCTTTGCTTTAATGCAAAACAAAAAGTCACAGAATAATCACAGAATTATCATGAAGTTACTTCGTTTTTTTTCATTTAAATGACTTTCATTTGGATAAAATGAAATTTTCCGCAAAAAGATACATATCGCACACTAAATCATAAAGAGTCACCACTCAAAAAATTTCAGATGCTGAGTAGCGACAAACAACTGATAATAACGTAGAAATGAAGCAAGTATGTAACATAAAAAAAACAAGCATAACGTTATTTTATATTCTTTAAGAAGACTGTATTGCAAAAGAAATTATTGAGGCCGTTAGAGATTTCTTCAATTAACTGGTTTATAAAATAAATTCAGTAAAGTGCGACTTTGACTCGCGTACGAAGGGTTCCGTACGTTGGGCTTTGAGCATTTTTTTTAAATATGTATGGCCTTGTTTACGTTTTTTTTAGCTGAAATGTTTTTTTTCTCGTTTTGGCGATTTTTTTAATTTTGGCGATTTTTTTTTTTCATTTTGGCGATGTTTTTTTTCATTTTGGCGTTTTTTTCATTTTGGCGATTTTTTTCATTTTGGAGATTTTTTTCATTATGGCGATTTTTTTCATTTTGGCGATTTTTTTTTTGTTTTTGGCGATTTTTGTTTGGTCTGGCGATTTTATAATCTTGGGATTTTTTTGTTTTACCGTTTTTGAAAATTTCAAGAGTTTTGCTCTTATGTTGTCCAAGATACAGCAAGTTGTCGAAATTGCATAGTCAAAATTGCATTAACTGATGGAACACCCTTTAATTTAATTTTTTTTTTAACTTTAGTGTTAATTGTTGTAGTCTGTATAAAAATACACTAACTTTAGAAATTTCAAGTGCATATAAATACATACAATTGTTATATTATATATTACATGGAATTTTAAAATTTTTCGTTGCTCGTTTTGGAGCACCCTTTAATTTTTAACTCTCATATATTTGTTGTTTTAGCGGCCAAATTTCCGCTAGGTCGGTAGCTCTTACGGTTCTCGAGAAAACAACCTGTGACAGACGGACGGACAGACAGACGGGCTGCGTTGCGAAAACAATAGGGTTCCTTTTCACCTTTGGTGTACGGAACCTTTTAGGGTTGAGAAACGTGGAAGCGTTTGCTTTGTTTAAGTTGCTAAAAATTTTTATTAATTAAAAAGCACTAAAAAGCACTGCGAGAAATTGTAAAAAGCACTATAAATACCCGTTTTTTCTGAAACCCGTTAAATTAAATACCCTTTTTTTCTGAAACGGGTATTTAATAAAGTTTCGGGTTTCGGCAAACAGCACCAAAAAATACCCGAAAAGCACCAAAATGGCAACGCTGCTAGTGTACATACATATGTACGTATGTATGTACATGTGTGTATAAATAATTATATTCTTCTTCATTTTATTTGTACATACATATTTAGTTAATAACATTCGCTTGAGCAACCAAGTAAAATTTATAATGGCACAGATTTATTACTCAGTGCACATTTCCTGAAGCATCGCTTAAACGGATTGACTTGTTAATTATAATTTTTATTTATTTTCTGTTGTTTTTTACTTTTGTTCTTCATTATTAACTCTTGCAAAAAAAAAAAAAACATAAAAGCGTGCTAAACGTTTAATAATTGTGATAATTAATTAAATAATTGTGGGAAATTTTTGTAATTGTTTTGCTTTTAAATTTTTTTTTTCATTTTGTTGGAATTTTTGCTTATAAACTTTGTGCAAAGAGACACACACACACACGACGCTCTTTACAGGCCCATATGCTCAGTCATCAATTTAGTCTAGAAATTATTTAATCTTCACTCATTACTACACATTTATAAGTGTCATTATCTTTTATTATGTTATACAGTTGCAAATTTTTTTTATCTCTGGGGCTATTATTTTTTTATGGCGATTTACTAAAATGCTAAAATGTACGCAAATTCATTTTGATTATTTGAAGTTGAAAAAGGCAGTTAAATAATGAAGATTTAGTTAATTAGGCCAATTCTAAATATTACCGGCAATAATTCCTAGGGAATAAATTTTTTCCGAGAATAAGATCATGGTGAGATAAATTAAAAGTGAGAGAGAATTTCGAAGTTTCGAAATTTGTTTCCAATGGCACTCCCACATGAAATCTCTATATCTAACTTCTCTCTTTTCTCACTTTCCCACAATATTAGTTTTCTACTTAAGCCTACCCTTCTTCCTCCATACTATATTTTTCATTTTCTTCCATGGGTATCGCAAACAGGCTGTACTCTGAGACCCAAAAGGTGTTTAGTCTATAACACTCGATGATTCCATTGTTTACTTGTTCCAAATGATAACTTAAGTTGAAAAAAAAAAAATTAAAGGAATTAACGCCCATATTGATCTGTAAGAAAAAAAAGTTAGAAAAGGGCTTGATATTTTCTAGGCACTATTACCAAACAGTTGCTTAGTTCACAAAACCTCTTGTATCTTTGTATCGAGTGTATTATCGTATTATATACAATAGTGCAAAATTTGTTGTTCGCTATCAATATAATGTGAATGGTAGTTATTGAAAAGAAGAAGAAACAATCACCCCTATCGTGAATAACAAGTAGAATTATCGTTCACCTGAAACATTCATTCACCTCGAAGGGAAAAATGCTATTGTGAATTTCCCGTGAAATTTTTTCCCTACTATGTACATATCAGTCCCAGTGAATGCAAAAAAAGGGAAAACGATTTGTAAAGCTTTAATAATAAGAAATACAAAAATGTTATGTTCCAAATGAACTTTTTTTTTTAAACTTTAAAGTTGTGTTTTTAAATACTCTATCTAGGTGCAGTGGAAAAAAATTCCCTAGTATACCACAAAGAGATGCATACATGTTTCATGAAAAAAGTATTACAGGGAATTATTGTTAACAATCGTGAACTTTATTTACTACTCTCGTTCTTAAAATAAATATTTATAACTTTTAATATTTAATTGGAAGGAAAATATCGAAAATGTGCAAAAGTAAAGTTTAATTTACTTTACTTTGCAAAACCACGGGAAAAGTTTAAAAAGCCCTATGAAAAATATTATTCATGATAAAGGGAATAAAAAAAAGGGAACATATTTCTTGGGAAAATTATGCACGGTTGCAACTTGGGGAAAAGGGAAACTATTTTGAGGAAAAAAAACTGTTTACGGTAGAGGTGAATTTGTCTTTTCTGCTATTAAAAACTACTAAAGCATATACAGTAAAACTTCGATATAACGAATTTCAAGGGGATCCGAAAATACTTCGTTGTATCCATTGATTCGCTATAAATATAATCAGCAAACTCTTGATACAACGAAATTTGGTGAAATACGAAAAAAATTCGTTATAACTATAGTTTTCTTTATTCAAATTCTATTTAACATGAGAATGCTAGTAAAAACTTATATTTCATGAAGTAAATAAAAAATAAAACAGAACACACATTTCGAAATCGTTCTTTTGACTTTGCCGTTTTGCTATATGCATGTACATAATTTTATTCTTACTTCGCTGTATAGAGGCTTTTGAAATGCGCTTGTAAATACATTTAGACTTCGCTGTTTTTATATTGGGACTTTACCATTCAGGATTTATTCTGATTTCGTTATATTGAGAAATTTGAATGCATATTTCGCTATATAGAGGGTTTTTTGCTCAGAATTTATAGTGTATTTTTGCAATAAAGAGGTTTTCTCAAGGAACTCAATAAAATACACGTTATATTAAGTTTTTCGTTATAACGAAGTTCGTAATAAATATTAAAATAAAAGTAGCTAATGTGGTAGGAATATAAACATGTCCAGAAAAGCTACTTTTAAATACGAGAGTGTAATTGATACAAGCTACACGATGAAAATTGTTGTGAATTAAGTAAAATAATTCACATTCTTGGTTATTTTTGGAGCTATGCTCTTTATGGCGCGATACAGGAGCTAGGACATGATTTTCGTAACAGAAGTAATCTACACTATTACATTTATAAATTTATTTTTGTTTTGATTTCCTTGTACTTAAAAGTAGAGTACGAAAATAAATGAAGTGAAACAAAAAGAATGATAACAATTGTTCAATTTGCACATGAGCCTAAACCAGAGAACGAAGCCGAAGTCACAAACACTACATTAATCGTACGCAGTTAGATAGAAAATAATGGGAAATAAATAGAAACATTTTGAAATATTTGCGGCATATTTGCCATCATCAAATAATATAATTTTATTGCATTGTTAGTTAACACATAAAGTTTGCTTTATACAGCTAAGCAGCATAGCTCTAACCGGGTGTCCTAAGACACCTCTATTCTTTTTTTTTTATTATTGCTTATTTATGTGTGTTGACAATAAAATTTAGCAAAAATTTCATAACAATAATGGTTTCTTAAAGTCAAAACTGATTTAAGAATTAAACTGCAAAATCATTCAACCTGAATTGATGTGTATGTATTTTGCAAAAGAGCAAAAAAAAATTACTTTAAAACCCTACTCGTGCTTATTTATTGACCAGTGTCTGGGCACGTTTCATTGTTATCCATGTCAAGTTGTTGAAATTAAAGGTAGAAGTGGGTTTTGTGGAAATATGTTTGCTTCGTTTTAAAGGCATACTCACCGAGTTCACCAATAAAATTTAAGCAGTTTGATTGTCTGAGGGTCAACTCAACTGTCATCCACAATGAAATTATTTTTCATATTTATTGTTGAAATTATTATGGCAAAAGGCAATTACAAACTCAAGTGTTATTTAAGTTGTGTATGGCAGTACCAATGTAAAAGTTGAGTTAACTTTCAGACAAGCGAAATGATTGAAGTTGGCAATGACAGTGGGGACCTTATCTAATTTATTATTAAAAGTATTAATCAAATGTGTCAAAGCAAATATTTGTTCATATTGGGGGTAATTCAAAGCTTCATCGGTAATTTTTGTAATTGCCCTGCTTCGTTATACTAAAGCAGCATTCGGAACTACAAAATGTATGCACAAGTAAATCAAGTAGTGCCGCAACACTCTTCATCAGCAGTTTTCTTGTTTTCTGTTCTTAATATTATTAACGTACGTATGTATGTCTAAGCTTTTTTCTTGTTTTCAGCCTTCAACTGCACATATAATTTTTTTTAAACAAAAAAATTTTTTTTATAAACTCACTATTTTTTTTTTTACTTTAATCTAATAATTAATTATCTCATCGGCATGAGTACACACACTGGCATTGTGTCCGATGTTAAGCATTAAAACATTTTTCATGACTTTGTTACATTTTAATCCGCTTATCAGTTAATATCATCAATGCCAAACTGGTTTGGGGAGCATCTTATAAATATGTACTGATAATTTCTACAACAAGACAAGAAAATCCTTTAAATAATGTAGACAATCTTCTCGCCCACCAATTCGCCAGCGAGCGCCTGATTTATGCTCTGGTGCCACTTGCATGAATAAGTCAAAAGCGATTCTTTGGAAGTTTATATTTATCTACGTCTATTTTTCATTATTCTCTTACGGCCCTATGTATAAGCAAAATTTGGCATGAAGTTAGCATAAGTGGCAAAATTGAACATGATCTTAAAGAGTTTTGCCATGAAACTTCACATTAAAAATTATGCTAGGGAGTAGAGGTGGGTTAAAATTAGGTAATGCAACCATTTCTAATGTCTAATTGTATGGAGGAACTCGTTAACACCTAATTCAATTTCGTCACTTTTGCTAACTTCATGCTAATTTTTGCTTATACATAGTGCCGTTAATATCTTGTTAAAGAAAATAATTACATGGATTCTTAACAAATTATAGTCAGAGGCAGAGCTCAATAAACTGCCAAATAATTGATACTGATTTCTGAAGCGAATTTAAGTACAACTTAATATATTTAGGGCCAATTTTTGACTTAGTAATTCAATAGTAATTATTTTTAAGTTCCATTTAAATGCGAAATTGTTTTTTTTTTCAATAATACTTAAATGCCCAACCTTGTGTATTTAAATTCTGTTTAAGTTTTATGAGCGTATCATATGTTCTTGTGCGTGTGTGTGTTTGTTGAAATGAACATCATGTGGTCGTATCAAAAAGAATTTAGTTTAATTGTCATAAATATATAACATATAAAGGGTGATTTTTTAAGAGCTTTCGGATTTGATTTATAAAAGAATACATAAAATCAGTGTTTTAAAAACTTAAGTCAAAGTAGCAAAAATTGTAAAATCTTAACTTTTCGTCAATGCTTTTGCTTGTGCTTGTGAATATAATCAACAGTCGCAGTCAAGGCAGAATCAGAAAACGTTTTGTGACCAATTGAGCAGTATTTTCAGCAGTCGACGATTTCAAAAGCTTGAATTTAATTTGCTGTTGCTTTTGGTTAGTTTCGTTAGTAAAAGCATAAGCAATCTGTGTGCTTTTGTAAGTACCAAACAGTCACTGTCGAAGAAGTAAAAGCTCTTGCTTTTAGAAGCTTTCAGTCAACTATTTTGTGGTGTTTGTCATGTTTTTGTTGTTGTTTTCGCACATCAAAAAAAAAAAAAAAAGTAACAGAGGCCCAATTGCTGCGTATTGGTGGTTTAATGTTCAATAACGCAATTTTGGCGTGAAATTTGGTCACACGATTCCGAATAGCCGCTCCAGAAGGTCGCCCAAACTGACCACAAAATGGAAGAAGTTCACGATTGTTCTTTTTTAACCGATCATGAATTTTGATAATAAAATTTAATTATCTGCAAGCGTTGTTCATTTGCAGGTCGATTCATGGTTAAATTATAGACAAAACTGAACATGTTTTAACAGTAACGTGATATACGAAAACAGCTGACATGCCAAAAAACAGTGTTGCCAAAAAGAAAGTTGCTAAAAAAAATCACCCCTTACAATACATAGTTTCATATCATGGAATAAATAAATAGAAAAAAAATGCCTTCTGATGCTCGTTTGGTTTCATAAAATGTGTTTTTATGCAATTTTAATTTTTTACCTAACCTAACTTTTTTTTTTTATTGACATTAAACAGCTGTTGTTTGGAAAGCTTTCCATAATATTTGCAAATTTTTCAGTGCTACCATACCTTCAACGTTATTTAATAAGAACTTTGATTAAACACTTAAAAAATTAAATAGTATTTAAATACAATTTAAATTGAAGTAAAAATTAGCTAAATACGTGTATAAATAAATCTGTGGCAATAAGCAAAAAGTGCTTAAGTCATATTTTACTGTTTTGCAGGAGAGCACTTTTAATTGTTCAAGTCGATTTTCAGAAATTAATTTCTTTTACAGTTAAATTGGGATATTCTCCGTTAAGCTTTACTCGTATTTTTTGAAGCAATCATCGTTCTACACACTATAAGTAATACATTTAAGTTGAAATATACCAAAGCATAACCTAACTTCAGCTATTATTCCAAATGAGATTAGAAGTGTAAAAACGATAAGTCGCAAGTCATAGTGCTATAACTTCCTGAAAAATCGCACAAATTAATTGAGATTTTGACCAGGGGTACTTTAAAATATGCAAATTACGGGAGTATCATTAACTCAAAATCAGCTTATATCGACTTAAGCACTTTTTCCTTTTTGCCACAGAAATATTACGTTAAAAACTACTAGGGTAATTGTCACAATATTCCGCCTGGGCTTCTATGAAAATTTAAGCTTGAATTTTCAATGTCGCTGTAATTTATATAAAAATACATATGGTTTTTTTCTTTTTTGGTGTTTTAAGGTCACATTTTTTAATTTATAAATAGTAACGACCTCCTACGAGGTCGGAAGAACACATTCGATCAATTTGTATATTCATATTTTATTGTTGTTTTCAATATAAGTTGTTGATCGAACGTTTACTGTAGACGCACAGTGGGCCCTTTTTCCTTTCACTAAATTTTATATGAGTGGCTTTTAGAAAAATAAAATCCTGATGGCTTAGATAGGGGGAGACGGGTACCACCCATGCAAAGTAATTATTAATTAATTAATTAATATGATTTTTTGTTATATAACAAATACCAAAGCAGAAACGAAATGCATTTAAACGGTGCTTAACAAACAAAATAAACAAAAATTAAAATTTTTTTTGAGACATTATTAGATTTAATTGAACTATAGTAAATTTTTAATCAGAAATAATTTCTTAATCCGGCTTGAGTTCAGTAATTTCAATTCTTATGAATGAAATATTTTTATTAATTAATGTGAGTATCTAAAGAATAGAAGAAAAATTAAACTAGACACTATTAGCTGGGGGAAATACCGATATTTTTCTGTGCAGCCACGCACTTCATCAGCACCCATGTCTATCTACTGGGGTAGAGATTATTATTAACATCAGCTATTAAACTTAAATTTCTATGAAATGGAATATGAGAATTGATTGTGTATACAATTATTGATTTGCCTTTGGCAAACACATTTGTAAGTATCACTCACTATTCATTTTCTGTTTTTCCATTTTCTATTTAGGTTAGCATGAAGTTATATCACTCTACCTATGTATGTTTAACTATTCTTACTTATCTTTTACGATAATCACATTAATTATTTTTACTTATTCGATGCACCATCGGTACATACATATAAGTATTATTGTAGTGGCTCTATGTTACTTTGTTTTTGCTTTCTACAGTTGACTTAGCTTTCCAGCATTCTGAAGCAGTTCTGGCCAAGTGAACAGTGATCGCCAAGTGAACATATTTTTGTCACGTGCCCATGATGAATTAAATGAGACATTATTAGATTTAATTGAACTATAGTGAATTTTTAATCAGAAATAATTTCTTAATTTTTTTTATTCACGCACTCCCTTGATGAATTAATTGCCTGCCATTGATTGACTTCGGAAACGAATTATTCAAAAATATATCTTTTAACAAGCCTAAGCAAGTTAGCTAAAGTCACGATCACACGTGAATCATGCGTGAGTCACATGGAACTAATGCGGTACTCACGCATAACAAATTATGACGTTTGTACATCTTTAGTAATAAAAAGAACAGCATTAAAAGTGTTGGCAGTAGTCGTTAAGCGCTTATTATTGGTAAACTGAACGCGTGAGGCTATTTCTAATTCGTGAATAGCTTCTGAGGCGCACCGGTGCGCAGCATACATTTTTATAAAATATCGCTCATTCGTTCAACTCTTAAAATAAAATTAAAATCTGTGCCTAATTTAGCCGAATTTGTAACTTTATGTTTGTGCACTTTAAGCGAGTACTTTCAGTTTTCACAGTACTTAAAATATTTTTTAAATTAATCCGTGAAAGCACCGGCTTTGGCCCTTATGTGAGATGACGTGGGGTAGGCCGTAAAATTGCCTCAAACAAAAAAACATAGTTGAAGTTCAAAAATTATTGAAATGGGATGGACTCGCGTTAGCTTTGCTCGTAGAAACACAACACAACTACTTTGTAATCACAACTAAAAACGGTTGAAAATAAATATTTTAAAGGAATTTTACCACTATGTATACATATTTGTTAAATCAGAAATCCCAACTCTGACATTTTTAATTAAAATGCATGACACTTGGGAGGCAGTTTAATTTATTGAATGAAATTAATATTTCTACAATAGTTCAACTTCGTGGGCTCGAGTGTTTCTGGTGTTGTATGATGGACTAGAAGCAACAACACGTATATGCAGGGTGTTTTTTTAGAGGTATAGAACTTCGAATTGAAATAAAACACAAGAAAATCGTTTTAATGTCCATCAATTTGGCTTTATTGGAAGGATAATTTTATGCCATTAATGTTTAAATATGATTTCGGGCATGTGGCCGCCGCGGCTGGCTCGAATAAAGCCAATTCTACAGGTCCAATTTTCAACCACTTTTTCGAGCATATGGGGCCGTATGTTGGCAATAACGCCACGAATGTTGGCTTCCAAGTCCCCTAACGTTTCTGGTTTGTTGGCGTAGACGAGCGACTTCACATATCCCCAAAGAAAATAATCCAATGGTGTCAAATCACACGATCTTGGTGGCCAATTGACAGGTCCATTCCGCGAAATTATGCGCTCATCGAATGTTTCCTTCAATAAATCGATTGTGACGTGCGCTGTGTGGCATGTAGCGCCGTCTTGTTGGAACCACAACTCATCCACATTCAAAATCTTCAAAATCTTCCATAAAGTTGATGGACAAAGCTCCAATTGCTGTGCACGGGTCCTCTTCAACACTTTGCTCTACAGCGGCAATTGTTTCTTCGGTGCGCACTGTTCGACATCTCTGCGGATGCGTATTATCACATAGAGTAAACGTAGTGCGAAAACGATCCATGGTTAACCGAATTAATTGCTCTGATGGACGATTATGTCGACCATAAAATGGACGGAGCTTGCGGTAAACTTCGCGAACTGAACCATTATTTTCGAAATAAATTTGCACGATTTGCAAGCGTTGTTCTTTTGTCAACCTGTTCATGATGAAATGGCAAACCAAACTAAATATTAATCACTTGACAGCTGACAAAATGGCCGACAGTTAAAAAAGTGATGCCACCTTAAAGTTCTATACCTCAATAAAAAACACCCATTATATAAATATTTGAACAAATGAATGAATGAATGAATGAATGGATAAAAAGGTGAAAAGTAAAAAATGGCAGTTAGACAGACGATAACAAAAAGCTAAATAAAATATAAAAAAGTATTTGTGGTGATAAATAAAACTTAATAAATTTTTTTTTCTTTTATTACAAATTTAAGCATTGCTCGCTCTAAAAAAATTGTAACAAATGTTTGGAAATGCAAATAAAGTTTTAAAATAAAATAAAACACATTTCCTTTATTTTGTCATACTAACTAAGTGTTTTGCTAGATATTGTACGAGTCTGTATCTGACTTTAAAATGTTTTATACACATATTTTTTTTTATTTAAATCTGTTTACTTTGATTGTAGTTTTGTTCTTTTTTGTTCAAATAAAACTTTTCATCATAATGCAAAGTGCTCTTAAATTAGTCTGAAAACAAACAAATGAACAATTTTGTAAATCATGGACAGACTATAAATATGCTAAAGAGCACTTTATTAGCATACAATTGTAAAAATATAGACATATTAACATAAATTAAGTACAGGGTGTGCGTGCATTGAGGCTGATGTCACTTTTACATTTGCCGGTTTCTGTGGACCAAAATTTTGGGCCAGCAAGAGCGTATGATTATTATGCTATTTAAGTGTTACAATAATCATACGCTCAATCAAATGAAATAGTACGAAGAAGAATTTAAACGAGACCGTACGAGCTGACAAGACGAAAGGAAAATCCACAAAATGGTACAGCATTATGGTCGGTCGACTGGACCTGCGCGATCTAGCAGAACCGATAGGTCGTACAAAAAGTGCTATACATCGCATATTTAACGAAACTTTGAAGATAAGAAATCAGTGCGCTAGACTGACAATAGAACAAAAACAGCATCATCAAGACGTTTCAATAGAGTGTTTGGCGATATTTTACTTCACTAAAGCCGAATTTTTGCGCCAAATCATAACAATGCATCAGACATGAGTCCAGCACTTCTCTCCTGGGATAAAGGAACAATCGAAAAATGTTAATTTTTGCTGGGAACAATCATGTCCAAAGAAGACAAAAGCCGTTCCATCTGCAGGCAAGGTTATGGTGTCTATTTTTTTTTAAATTCTCGTATTATTATTTTTATTGATTGTAATCAATAAGTCCCGGTTCACACGTCTCAACTTTTGTTGTTCAACTCGTAATTCAGCTGTAAGAAAAAAAAGAGATACATGTATTTCCGTCTCCGTCTTCCTTACAGCTGAATTATGAGTTGATCAACAAAAGTTGAAACGTGTGAACCGGGACTAACAGAATCCACGGCAATTAAGAAATAAGTTCAGTAAAGTGCGGCTTTGACTCGCACGCGAAGATTTCCGTACGGACACTACATTGTATGTAATACTATACGAACTTTAGCCTATATAATCGAATATCTTGCTTGATAAAAAATTAAACTTTAAACTTTATTCGGTTTTTGGCGATTTTTTTTTTTGGTTTGGCGTTTATTCAGTTTTTGGGATACTTTTCGGGTTTTAAGATTTTTTTTTAAATTTTATTAAATATATACATACATATGTATATATATGTATATGTGACAGCGCATAGTAAAAGGGACCTAAGGGTAAAAAAAAAATCAATTTTCACTTTTTTTTTTGATGTGGACAATATCTGAGCATCGAATGAGACCGATCCCATGCCCCAAAAGTGTTCCCTCCCAGAGATATGCGCGTTTTATGAAATTGAACTCGACTATTCTAAGGTTATGTGAAAACATTTTCGTACTAACAGAGTGATATTCACGATTTAAAAGAATTATAAATGAGTATTTATTATAATTCACAATTAATAGTTTCAGAAAATAAACCTGGATTCGAAAAAACGCGAGCAAAATTGATATCAAACTCATACACAAAACAAGAGGTAGGGACGACCTACGCGCGTTTTCAAGGTTGACCAACACGTTCCTGACGTCATGAGATGTGTCGCTTTCAAATGTGACAAATACCAACACGCTCAGTGATGGTACACCAAAGATACACGTATTTAAATCTTTAAAATGGCTCTCCTGAACAAAACCGATTTTTACCCTTAGGTCCCCTTCTATTTTGCGCGTCACATATATTTAATTGAAACTGCTTCAAGACGCAGTTTTGCTGCACAAATCTTGTGCACAACTTTCGTATCTTCTTATTCCAGGTCAATATGCGATGTAAAAGCTGAACAAATTTAAGGTTAGGAAGTAAATTGGGTTAAAAACTCATTTTTTTTTTTTGACAAATTCAGTTTTATTGATACCAATGTAAAGTAGAAATATGGCAATTAGTAATAGAATATGATGTCGGGCAAATGTTCACCTCTAGGACGTCGGTAGACGTCCGCTCTTTTCTTAAAATTTTGAAGCAGGTTTTGCAGCAAAGCTTCGCTTATCTCATCAATGCAGCACCGAATTTCATCTTTCAGAGCATCAGTTGTTTTTGGTTTGTTCACGTAAATCACCTCTTTCAAATTATAATTCACAAATTTCACAATTAAACGGCCCTGTTCTGTAAACCGAATCCGAATAAATTTCTCGTATGCAAAAAAATTTATAAAATCATACACGATAATTTTCTTTCAGATATGATATTTGGAAATCTATATAATAAAAAAATTTAAAAAAATCTAAGAAAATGTATCTATTGTCGGAGTTAGTTTTCTAAAATAGTGCGTTTTCAAATCGATCAGTTTGCAGAACATGGCCGAAAATTATTTGTTCAAGAGTGTAGCGTTCCATGGAAGTTAGCTAAATTCTTGCCATTTCATCATTTAACAGCCCATTTACTTTCTAACCGCAGATTCATAGAAACAAGTCGAAACAAAGTTATCGGCGTCGGCGGCGCAGTAGTTTAGTGACCGGCTGCGGTGCGCTGAAAGAATTTTCGGCGGCTCAAAAAAGCATATGGAAATTTAAAGAGCTTGGAGCCGGTCGATTTCTTTCTCTGCTCAGATTTGCCCACCCTTTATAAAATTTTTTACATTGCCTGCCACTTCAGGCGATATCACGCACCTTTAGTAGACGATCACCGTATTGTGGATGTGGCGTAGACACATACACCAATTGGCCGACCGTTACGGTGTTAGCCTTGGCGGCTCCTACGTCCTCTCGTTTAAAATTTTAACAACCATTACATAATAGTAGTAAACAAGGGAGTAGATTTCGTAAGAGTAGAATTTATTTTGGCGTCAAAATTCAATTGAAAGCGGCGGCCAATTTTTCCCATGTTCCCAAATTCACTGAGACCGTTTAAAAACATGCTATACAACGTGGCGCCTTGAATTGTCACGCACATATTTTATAAGGTTGCCACATTTCACCAAAGTGATTTTTTTTTTCAAAGTTCTGCCGTCAGGTCGGATAGTTTGGTGACGTGTAATAAATGTTTTTTTGACTGTTTTTATTTGGTGCAGTATTTTAAGCACATCACTGCGTTTTCAGCCGTTAACAGACTTTTAAAGCTGTACTATATATATATATATATATATATATATATAAATATTTATGTATTTACACCTACATATTCCTAAAAAAAGCTCTTGCTAATTTAAAGTTCCTTCTAACTACGGCTGTGTGTTATTCTTTTTGTTGAAATATCTGCATAATATTTGTTTCCGCTCACAATCACACAAATAAATTTAAAATGGGAAATATAAATTTATAAAATTTATGACCAACCAGTTGTTTTCGTATTTAAGCCGAAAGCAAATAGAAATTATAAAATGAATTAAAATAGTCGCTTTAATTAAGGTGCGCGATTGACAATGATGTTTTTAAATGGATCAAATTGTATGAGCAACCAAATTCATTTAAATAAAAGTATGACGAAGTACATTATTTAAGTGGAAATATAAAAATGAAAATGTCTCTAATTTAATCAAATTTAAATTAGATTTGCATAATTTTGTAACTCTTAATGCTTGGCTTTTAAATCTTAAATGAAAGAAAGAAAGGATACCTTGTTTATTTCTTTTTATTTTGCGTTTTTAATAAACAAGAAACTTTTTTGAATAACCGATGAAGTTCTTTAAGTTCTTTTATGCTTTCATTAAGCTAAGAACTTTTTATGTTTTTGCTTAACCCACAAAACCTTTTATTGAAATATTCTTCTAACTAACATATATTACAATTCTTTTAACATGATTTTGAAATTACAGACAGGCAGATATCTGGGCTAAGAATTATACGGCCATGTTCGACAGAGTTCAATTCCGTTCGGAATCGGAATTCAATCCAACCCATTTTTGTAGGAAATGGTGTCTTAAAAAAGAAAACTAAAATACGGAAACTTGTCAGTTGTGTCCAGACTGTGGGAGGCGGTGATATGCTGGGGTATGCTCCGGCTAGGGCTTGACATTTTGAGGTTTATTCAATTCCGATTCCGAACGGAATTCGGCTTTGTGACATGGCCGATAATTATTCCTTTCAATAATGATGTTAACCAGTATCTGTAAAAGCCGGCTGATTTACGGTATCTGACATTTCAGGCTTCTTTGTAGAATTTTTTTTAGAAAAGAAAGAAAATGACATTTGTGTCACAAGAACATATTATTTATAACTATTGCCTAGAGTTTCTAAGCGGGGAAAAAAAATCCAGGGAATTCCCGGCAATTATTTATTTTACAAATCCCGGGATATTTTTAACGGGAATTTTCGGGAAATAATATATCCGTTTTTGGAATTTGCTTTTTTACATTGCTGTTTATTTTTTATTACTTAAAAATACAACTCTGCAACGATGCATAATATAAGCATAGAATCAGATGTAATAGAGATTTCCGAGGTGAATCCAACAACTTGAAGCGTTATGAAATATTTTCAACCTAAAAAGTAAAATTGATTTGAGCGACTCTTGGCGATTTTTAAAATCAATTTGGCCGGAAATGGGTCGGAAAAATCCAACAATTCTGCAGTCAACTGAACGCCATGCCACAATTGTGGACAAGAAATTCACACACATGCTTATGCTCTTTCATTTAGTCGTCACTAAAGGTACGGTCACACTTGACAAACATTTGCCCAAGAAAGCGTAACCAGCAAATACTAATGAGAAATCTGTTAATTCAGACGCTTGTTTATTAAGTTCAATAGTTTCCAATAATATTGTATTCTTTAACTTTGCCTATTTGTTAAATACGAAACTAATTAACTTAATAAACACGTATTTGATGCAAAATATTTCTCATTAGTATATGCTGGTTACGCTTTTTTTTGGCAAATGTTTGTCAAGTGTGACCGTACCTTAAGAAAGCGACAAATGAAGTTGTTCTTTGCTTAGTTTTTTTGACCACACGGAACGAAATTAAAGATCAAACTTAGTAAATTTGTACAACAAAAAAAAAAATAAAAAATTATAGATGCCAAGAAATATTTTGTGATAAAAAATGCTTTTGGCAATATGCAATGCATTTTATGATAATAAAACATTTATAAATAATAGGGCAGATAGTTTAAAAAGTCATTTTAATAGTTTTCACAGAGCTGTGAATAAATTTAATTTGCAATTTGTACACTACATTGTTCAATGGATTATTAGATTTTTTTATTTTTTTCATATAGTGCATTTACACTTGCACAAAATCTAGTAGATTTTGGTTAACATTTCTATGAAAATCAATTTTTTTTTATCCAAATTAAAACCCATTACCGGAAACTACAATCAAATAACTGCAATTAAGCCTTCTCACACATCTTCTAAAGCAGACCGTAGCTAATTCACTTATCTTTTTAATAAATATATTGTACAGAGTGGTAAAAAATAACTAAAATTATTAAATTTTGATTAAGATTTCCTACAAATTTACTGACAAACTAGATTTCGTTTTGTATGGGAAATCTAGTAGACAATGTTAATGTCCTATTAAGTTTTTATTAAATTGCTTATTTACAAAAAATATTCAAACAATGAATAATCACAGCATGTATTTTAAATTAGAAAACTTTTCTTCAAGTGTAAGTTTATTTTACTCTCCTTTTTCTAGCCAATACAAACATATTTTATTTTTCGGATCACTGATCTACAAAGATATTCTATCGTCAACGTACATATTCACAATGCCGAACTATATGTGACTTTTTTTAACGCACACAAACACATATGTGACGCGCAAAATAGAAAGGGACCTAAGGGTAAAAACCGGTTTTGTTCAGGAGAGTCATTTTAAAGATTTAAATACGTGTATCTTTGGTGTACCATCACTGAGCGTGTTGGTATTTGTCACATTTGAAAGCGACACATCTCATGACGCCAGGAACGTATTGGTCAACCTTGAAAACGCGCGTAGGTCGTCCCTACCTCTTGTTTTGTGTATGAGTTTGATATCAATTTTGCTCGCGTTTTTTCGAATCCAGGTTTATTTTCTGAAATTATTAATTGTGAATTATAATAAATACTCATTTATAATTCTTTTAAATTGTGAATATCACTCAGTTAGTACGAAAATTTTTTCACATAACCTTAGAATCGTCGACTTCAATTTCATAAAACGCGCATATCTCTGGGAGGGAACTCTTTTGGGGCATGGGATCGGTCTCATTCGATGCTCAGATGTTGTCCACATAAAAAAAAAGTGAAAATTGATTGTTTTACCCTTAGGTCAATTTCGCTAGGCGCTGTCACATACATATATCGAAGAGAAAAATGTATGTGTCTGCCGTTAAGCAGCGCAGTCAGAACAGCAGAGAGGTTAACATCGTGGCATTCTAGTTGCGATTTATTTAACATTGGCGGTATTCGGTGTTTGATGCAGATTGTCTTGCGTAAGCTTTTCTTTGGATTATGTGTGTACATATTTTGTGGTTGAATTTTAAAGAAAAGCTAGGACACTGACACAAGACTATTTCCATCAAACATCGAATTTTTCTTATCACTTACTATTATTATATTACTTATTACTATTATTATATTATATATTACTTATAATAAAGTGTTCTTATTTTTTTAGTAATTGTACATTTAGGTTGTTTTATTTATGTGCAGGTCTTCCATCCTGCAAAAAACAGTTTTGGGTCGAACTCATGCATTAGCTAATGTTTGACACAAACCCTTCATCAAACTCATATATATATAATTTAAATGCATTTGATCATTGGTTTGAGCCGAAATTCAACTACATAGTGAACAAATTCGACCCTAGTCTAGTTTTGAAAAAGTTACAAATGTAATTTCTCTGTAAAAATGTATTTTCTCTCTCACTACTAAACGTTTGCTGGGTTATGTCCGTCTTTATTTCCATTCAATATACATAATTGCTTTACGACCCAATGCTTTCGTGTTGCTTTTAATAATATATATATAAGTTAGCGAAAATATTAAAAATGTATTAACAGAACATGGAAAAAATCTGCATAGAGAAATGGGTGAAAAAAATAACGAAACTAATTTGTGTTGAAAGTTTTTGAACGTTTACATAAAAATACCTGAGTTAATTATTCACCCTTATTCCAGTTGTCGACATCGACGTCACTTTAACACAATACCAAAAATTTGGGGCCTATGTTCACGTTGTCGAAAACAAATGACTCCTGTTAGCAGGTTTATGCTATTTTCTAGACCTTAGGGAACGGAAATAGATTGTCAGTAGCACAACATTTTTCTCGAGAGCGAGTAAACCATCTCCAGTTTTTTGGTATTGTGTTAAAGTGACGTCGATGACGACAATTGGAATAAGGGTGAATAACTTGTTAGAAAGGTTTCATAGCCAATTAATAAAGACTTTTGGATGGTAAGTATAAACATAATGTTGAATATAGTATAAGCTAAACTTTTGTTGAAAGAACTTTTTCGTTTACTTCCTTTTTCACAGAAATTCTTACCACAAATCTCCCCTTTTTTACTGTGAAGATCATAATATCCTTAAGGCAATTATCTTTATCGTTTATAGTCAACAGATAATTATAGACTTGTATAAAGTTTATATTGTGTAATCCTATTAAAATTTATTGCAACAATTTGAATTGAAGTACTCGTAGAAAGAAAACATAAATTTTTAGGAACTACATATTTAATACAAAATAGAAACATTTTCCTTTAAAAGTAAACTTGCTCTCTAAATTAAATCATAAGAAATATTTTTGATTTTTTTAAAATGCTTTTAAAACGTATTTTCATAGAAAATTGTAATATTCTATGCTTCTATACTAATATCGTGAAATAATTGCAAAAAAAAACCTGAAGCGACATAATTTTCGAAGTTAATTTTTTGACGAATTTCGATTATTTACAATCTCAGATAATCGATTTTCGCAAAAAAAAAATAAGTGAGACATTTTTAGAATTAATTGAACTGTAGTGAATTTTAATCAGAAATAATTTCTTAATCAGGCTTGAGTTCAGTAATTTCAATTCTTATGAATGAAATATTTTTATTAATTAATGTGAGTATCTAAAGAAGAGAAGAAAAATTAAACTAGACACTATTAGCTGGGGGAAATACCGATATTTTTCTGTGCAGCCACGCACTTCATCAGCACCCATGTCTATCTACTGGGGTAGAGATTATTATTAACATCAGCTATTTAACCTGAATTTCTATGAAAGTGGAATATGAGAATTGATTGTGTATACAATTATTGATTTACCTTTGGTAAACACATTTGTAAGTATCACTATTCATTTTCTGTTTTTCCATTTTCTATTTAGGTTAGCATGAAGTTATATCACTCTAAAATAAGTTAAAAAAATATGTCGCTTAAGCTTGTTTGGCCGTTATGGCTCGATATTATAAAGCTGAAAATTTTATATGTATGTATGTTTGTAAGAGGTCATCTGCGGAACTGCTGGTGCGGTTTGTGGAAAACATTTTCAACAATATAAAAAATGGAGTTTCCTAACGGACATAAGCTACACATATAAAGTTCCAGGGTCCAGGATATATTAAAGCAATAGCTTCCATACTCAAAAGAAAAACCAAACCATTTTAACGTGAATACGCTGTTCTATATTCATTCCACCTATTTAATTTATGTGCTGTTAATTTTATCGACAAAAATCAAGAGAAAATATCAGTTACGCAGTATCGTTAAAAACAAGTTACAGAATCACACAATCACTGTTGCAATCGATAAAATGTATAGCCAATAATTATGATTGTCGGATCGTTAAAAGTTACTGAATCGCACCACAGCCACCATGTGTATCTAGTTGGGTAGAGATTGTTATTACATCAGCTATGGATGGAATACGAGAAATGATTATATTGTAGATACAATTATTTATTTACCATTGGTTAGTTATTGCATTTGTAAGTACGAGTATCACTATTCATTTTCTGTTTTGCCGTTTTTTTTCCATTTTCTATTCAGGATGTTAATAACAATGAAGTGCGTGGCTGCACTGAAAAATGTCTAATTTAATTTTTCTACTCTTCTTTAGGAAATCATATTAATTAATAGAAATATTTCATTCAATAAGAATGAAAAAATACTGAACTTAATAAGCCCGATTAAGCAATTATTCCTGATTAAAATCAATTTGCTTCCTATGATTATATTTTCATTTTATTTTTGCTTTCATCAAATGATGCTGGATACAAAAGTTAGTGGGCGTCAATTTTTTTTATAATTTCTTTTGCACTGTGCATTAAAAAGTTAATAAAAGTCATTACTTTGGAAATATTGACAATAATAATTCGCACAACAAAGAACTGATTAACAATGAAATAATGTGTTGCTGTAAGCAAAAGCGATTGTCAACCGCAGAGCGTTAATTAAAATACTATTTATTAATCTGACTAAAAGTGATAAATAACGATTCTTAAAATTTTCATTTATGTATATGTAACTTTTAATAACTATTTTATTAAGCTTTAGGCCTTTTCCGCTGTGTGCCTTCTTCAGGTGAAAATTATTGAATAAGGACACAAAGGCGTGTCGAAATATTGTTATGCGTAATTTTACAAAAAGGCCCAAATAAAGTTTAAGAAAACAGTTATTAAATAACAATAAATAACTTTTTATTTTGCAATAAAACTTTTTATTCACTCGGAACTTTTTTCCCTTTACTTTACAGATATTAAAAAAAAAGAAAAAATATTACGTACGCCTTCACCTTTGTAGAGGCCACTAAACAAATTAAGCAGCCAACAACCAACCAACTAAGCCAACCTCTTCCACCGACCATCAATTAAAACTAAAACAATAACAATAACAATAATTTAAGTAAACAATAACAACATTAGCATGTGTTCGTAAGCGCTCTGTCTGTCTGTCTTGCGTTTCTTGAAATAGTAGATGAAGAAAAATAACGGAAGAAAATATAATCAATGCTGTCACAGAAAATATCAAAACAAAACAAGAACAAACTGACAAGTTACATACTTACATATTTATTTTAGTAGCCATTTCCCACTATTTTAACCAAGAATGAAACACTGGATAAGTAAAACTTATAAAGAATAAATAAAATAAAAAAATACATTCACTAAAAATAAATATCAATTATTACAACAATAAGAGCAACAACAACACCAGAAGATACTTCCAATAAACGAGACAAACATTTCGTCGTCCTCTCTACTGGGAGTATAATTGTATGCGCAATCATCTGCCATTGTTAATAAGACTCGTATCATTTTAATTTTTCGTTTTCATGATACAAGGAAGCCCAGCCGGAACAGCCGGAACAGCCACAGCAGCAATAGTTTCCACAAACGCTTCTACTATTCCTTCAATTCATTAAAGAAGAAAAAGCGTTGTACTTGTGCAACACAATGTCAGAATATTCTTCGTTTGAAATGGGATTGGTCGATAGACCACCAAATCGTTTTCAAGTAAATCCGGTAAACCACAAAAACAACAATGACAAAGAAGCCTCCACAAATTTTGCAGCAGAAAATGATGTGCCACATGAAGTCTATCGCCGCTTAACAGGACTGCATGGCGAACCCATTGAGGATGATCAATTCAATGAGGATGCCTCACAGATCCTTAAAGCACAACAACAGCCCCGAATACAAAGGTAGGTAGTAAGTGGACATTGTAGCAATACGTACGAGTACATATTTATTCTTAAAGGCTTACGCATGTAGAAGAACATATTGCAACACAAAAGCAAAAGCTAAATTATAAAATAGACTTGTATCAAACTCTTTCATTAGCTTGTTCTATACACAAATCATTTAAAACTACATATGTGACGCGCAAAATAGAAAGGGACCTAAGGACAAAACCCGGTTTTGTTCAGGAGAGCCATTTTAAAGATTTAAATACGTGCATCTTTGGTGTACCATCACTGAGCGTGTTGGTATTGGTCTCATTTGAAAGCGACACATCTCATGACGTCAGGAACGTGTCGGTCAACCTTGAAAACGCGCGTAGGTCGTCCCTACCTCTTGTTTTGTGTAGTTGATTTTGACTGTTTTCTACCTAGCGCGCTGTTTGCCTGAGTTTGATATCAATTTTGCTCGTTTTGTTTTTTCGAATCCAGGTTTATTTTTTTTAAATTATTGATTGTGAATTATAATAAATACTCATTTATAATTCTTTTAAATCGTGAATATCACTCTGTTAGTACGAAAATGTTTTCACATAACCTTAGAATCGTCGACTTCAATTTCATAAAACAAGCATACTTCTGGGAGGAAACACTTTTGGGGCATGGGATCGGTCTCATTCGATGCTCAGATGTTGTCCACATCAAAAAAAAAAAAGTGAAAATTAATTTTTTTACCCTCAGGTCCCTTTCTCTATGCGCTGTCACATATATATTTATATAGCTTTAGGTCTACAAAGAGCTACTAAAATAGTTCGATACAAGTCTATTAGAAAATGCTGCATCGAAGTAAATATGCCCTAAAAATTAAAATGAAAGGAAAACTTAAAAAACTTAAAAAATACCGAAGCACGACTACATATCGCTCATTTACTTCAATAGTGGCATAACTCAAAAAATGGGTTTTTTTAGTTAATAATGCAGAAAGATTCGGCATTTCGTATTTTGTCTTGTGTAAAAATTTCATACAAATAGCTTGTACCATCACCTCCTGAGAGAAGATTTTTTTTTCATATCTCCATTGAGTTGTATGCAAATTGAAAACTTAAAACGCGTTTTCTGCAAAACTAGTTTTTTCGAGTTGTGCCGCTATTGAAGCAAATGAGCGATATGTTTATTTGTGGCAACTTTATTGTGAATAGGTTGTGGAAATTGAAGAACGGTTTCAGAATCGAATAAATATGTTTATTTTTGAAATTATTTTTAGCTTATTATATTATGTACGTAATTCTCAATAAATATACAGAGTTTTTTTTAACTTTCAAAATTTTTTCTGGCTGAAGTCTACTAACGAGTTTCTTAAGCAGAAACGAAATGCATATAGACGTTGCTTAACCAACAACAAAGACAAATGCTTCATAAAAATGTGCCCTATTATATATTATATTATAAAAGTGATTTAATTGAAAACCATTTCCGTTTGAAATAAAATGAAATAAATTCAGTAAAATGTGACAGACTCTACATATCGTCACCTTAAATGCAAACGGACGTAACTACACTTTTATATTTTTTACGGGAGAAACAAAAAACGTTTCAAAGTAAATAATAATAAAGTGTTCTTGAAACTTTTCTTCGAAATTTACTTGTAGCCTGGATACTTACATATATGTTTTTAACAATTTATTTCCTTTTTATATATATGTACTTAAGAGTTTATGTTAGTTACGTTCTTCGCAATAAAAAATGTATGCATTCGTAATTACGTCCATTTAAATTTCTTTAATAAAGTCGCCACTTTTGATCGCAGAGGTCTAAATATTTGCGTGAACATGTAGTTTGATAAAATGAACAATAATCAATCAAAAACTCGTTTTCGAATTTTTTTGTAGTTATGTCCGTTTGCATTTTAGGTGACGATATGTACATATATATGTAATACTATACGAACTTAAGCCTATATAATCTAATATCTTACCTGTTGTAAACCTTTTTTTGTTTTTAAATTTCAAGTAACCGGTAATATTTTTATTTTGGTTTCTGACGATATTTTTCGGTTTTGGCGCTACTTCTTAGTTTTAGTGCTTTTAGCGATTTTTTTTTTCGTGTCGGCGAATTTTTTTAGTTGTGGCGACTTTTTGTTTTTGGCGTTTTTTAAATTTGGCGTTTTTTCTTAGTTTTAGCGCTTTCTATTTTTTTCGACTTTTGGCGTTTTTTTCGGCTTTTGGCTATTTTTTTCTTAGGGATTTTGGCAATTCATTTTAGTTTTACCGATTTTTTTAGCTTTGGAGATTTTTTCGATTTCTTTATGTTTTAATGGACATTTTTTACTTTTGGTATTTTTTAATTTAAGCGATTCATTTTATTTTTGATGATGTTTTTCATTTAAGCGTTTTCTTTAATTTGGGATTTTGGGATAGTTTCAGCGTTTTTGAAAATTTCAAGACTTTGTGTTTTACGATTTCCAAGATACATCAAGTGAACAAAATAATTTAGGTTTTTTTAATTTCAGTGTTAATCGGTGTAGTATCCATAAAAATAAACTAGCTTTGAAAATTGCCTGTGTGTACATATCTGTGGCAATAAGGAAAAAGTGCTTAAGTCATATTTTACTGTTTTGCAGGAGAGCACTTTTAAGCGTTCAAGTCGGTTTTCTGAAATCTATTTCTTTTACAGTTAAATTGGAAAAAAAATTTTTAACCTTTATTTTTTTAAGCAAACATCGTTCTACACACTATGATTAATCTATTTAAGTTGAAATATATGATAGTATAACCTTAATTAAGCTATTATTCCGAATAAGATTAGAAGTCTAAAAAAGATAAGCCGCAATTCATTTTGCTATAACTTCTTGAAAAATTGCACAAATAAACTGAGATTTTGCCCAGGAATACTTTCAAGTATGCAGATAAGGGCAGTACCATTAACTCAAAATCAGCTTATCTCGACTTAAACACTTTTTCCTTTTTGCCACAGATATAATTGTCTGTGTATTACATACGGATTTCAACATGTCTCGTTGCTCGCTATAATTTTTACCTTTCATATATTTATTGCTGTAGAGTTAAAAAAATTCAAGTTCAAGCTCTTATTGTTCACTCACATCCAAAGCTAAAGTTGAGTGCTCATCAATGTATATATGTATGTTAAAAACTGCCATTTTATTTCCACAAAATTATTCGATTTTGTTAATAAAAAACATATCACAATGCTTAATAAGTGTAATAACTGCCCATGAGTTACATAACAGCAACAAAACCTTAAGTATGATATGAAAGGTTAAACCATATCATACTAATTAATAACTTTCAAAAATGTAAAAAAAATTTAAAAGGAAAAAAAGATCTTTTATACCAAAAAAGTTTAAATTTTCCAACCCTGGTACCGCCGCCTATTTGATATTTTGTTGTTTTTTAATACAAAAATATATTTCTTTCTAATCCATATGCATATTAAATAGCGCATATTCATAGTCAAAACAAAGTACATACACTTTAAGAGTTTAGAACCAGTATTTAAATTCTTAAAGTATACTTTGTTTTGACTATGAATTCACGCAAATATGTTTAACTAATTAAAAAAAAAACCAAAAAAGTTTAAATTTTTCAACTCTGGAACTATCTTTTTAATTTTATGCTATTTAGTATAAATTTTTATCTCCATTTACCAAACATTAATAAGATTCGTTATAAGGTGTCAACTGCTGAAAGCATAATAAACAACATTGCAAAAACTTTCGTTTATACTTAAATTACAAAAATTAAGCTTATATAAAATAAATCTTGAGTAAAGATCTTCTTAAAACATGGAATACTCGTATGTTTAACTGAAAAAAATATTATTTCTGGTTATTATTTACCCAAAAAAATCTTTTTTTTTCAATTTCCAACCCTGGAACCATAATTTAGATTTTCTGGTTTTAATACTTATTTATTTCTTTCTAAAACATAGAATATATTTAATAACCAAAGAACTATCTAGTTTTATTCAACTAGTTTTATATATCACAATAAGTGTACGTTTTCCAACCCTGGAATCTCGTTTTGGATTTTTCTGGTTCCTTATACTAAACTATGTTAAGTGAACAAAGAAAATAAGGAATTAAGGAAAAAAATTAGTTTTATTTAGTTACTTTAATATCCAAAAAAATCAAATTTTCCAGCTCTGGAGTTTTTATTTTTCTAATTGTCTATACCAAACTTTTCTTTTCAAAGTATATATATAGCTATATTGAATTTATAAAGAAGAAGAAAAAAAATTTATTAGACCTAGTTAAATTTATACATCACAAAAAGTGTGAATTTCCCAACCCTGGAATCATCCTTTTACATTTTTCTGATTTCTTACACCATAATTTTTCCATTAAGAATGTAATATATGTTTAATTTATAGAAAAAAACGGTAAAATTAGTCTTAGTAGATTATTTTTATGTAACAAAAAAAGTTAAAAAAAAGTTAAAGTTCCCAACCCTGGAAACGTCTTTTTAGTTTTTTTTTATATTTTAAATACAAATTTTATTCCAACTGAAATATAAAAATAAGTTTATTTAACAAAAATTAAAAAAATTAGTGTTTAAGTTTTCCAGCTCTGAAACCGTCTGTTCGAGTTTGCTGATTTTCAACACCAATCTATTTTGGAATATTTCTGACACACCAGTCAAAGACCGAAGTCTCTAGCTTTTCTGGAAGCTTCGGAAAACCGATTTCACGTACACCAGACGGACGGACAGACGGACATCACTTATTCGATTTCCCTATGCATAAGGATTCAGAATTTATATATTTTATGTGTCGCATATAAATATTGTGGAAATTACACACGGAATGACAAATCTATATATACCCTTTTACCATTTTTGGAAATAACTTTTCGTTGCAAACTGATGGCGCAAGTATTTTTATTTTTATTTTTTATTTTTTTTATGTGAAAAAGAGAAGTAACACGCAGGCAATGAACACAAAAATAGCCATTGTAGACTAAGAAGTGCATATGTTTGCCAGGTTAAAACAGCTGTGTTTTTTGTTGTCTTCACAATATTTAAATTAAATGGGTTTAATAGATTTGTTTCTAACACGCGCTACTGAAAGAACTTCACACATGCTTATTTAATTTTTTTTAATAGACTTTTATCTCTCTCCTTCTCTAGTTAGTTTTTGACATAGCTTCGGAGAGGCTGAAATTGCCTCAGCTCTTCCTCCCTCTTGTCCCATCCTTGTTTGTAATTGTATAACTATGTATGCATATAATATATCCGCTTAGACCCAGATGTACCCATCCTGTGAATTTCATAAAAATCAATTAGATAGTTTCAAATATGCAGAAATTGCTTATGCCCCTCTTTTGGACATTTTACGGCTTTTAAACGTGAAAATTAAAGTTTGAAAATTTCAAGAGTTTGCTTCTTACAGTTTCCGAGATACAGCAAGTTGTCAAAATTACATTAACCGATAGAATACCCTTTAATTTCGAGTTTCTATATTTCAGTGTTAATCGGTGTAATCCATAAAATACACTAACTTTGCAAATTTCAAGTGTCTATATATCTGTGGCAAAAAGGAAAAAGTGCTTAAGTCGAGATAAGCTGATTTTGAGTTAATGATACCAACGTAATCTGCATATTTGAAAGTAGTCCTGGTCAAAATCTCAATTAATTTGTGTAATTTTTCAGCAAGTTATAGCACTATGACTTGCGATCTATATTTTTTAGACTTCTTATCTCATTCGGAATAATAACTTAATTTTGGTTATACTTTGGTGTATTTCAACTTAAATGCAGAGCTGTTAAATTTCGATTACTAATCAATTAGATTACATTTTAAAAAGAATTGTAATGATTATATAATTGCCTTCAAAAGAATTGCTGATAAATAATTGATTACGATTACTAATAATCGAAAGGTAATCTGAATTACTTAAAATTACTAAAAATAATCAAAAAGTATCAAAAGTAATCAAAAAGTAATCCGACTACTATCAAAGATTACTTTTGATTCTTAATATATAATCACAAGGAATCAAAAGTAATCCTTAGAAGTAATTAGATTATTTTTTGATTACTTTTGATTCTTTTTGATTATTTTTAGTAATTTTAAGTAATTCAGATTGCATTTCCATTATTAGTAATCGTAATCAATTATTAATCGTGTGAATTTGAATATAATCGTAATTTAATGATTACTTCAAAAAATTATTACTTACAAAAGTAATCAAATTAGTAATGATTATTAAATGTATATTACTTATAGGGTGTAGAACGATGTTTGCTTAAAAAAATAAAGGTTAATGGAGAATTTCCCAATTTAACTGTAAAAGAAATAAATTTCTGAAAATCGACTTGAACGCTTAAAAGTGCTCTCCTGCAAAACACTTAAATATGACTTAAGCACTTTTTCCTTATTGCCACATATATAATTGTCTGTCTATTGCATTAAGATTTCAACATGTTACGTTGCTCGCTTTAGAATACCCTATAATTTTTAACTTTCATATATTTGATGTATGTAGCTGCCAAAGTTTTACACATTCTGTGAAAATTTCAAGTCCGTAGCTCTGTGACAGACGGATGGATGGATAGACGGACAGCGTAGCGAAAACAATACGGCTCCATTTCACCTTTGGTGTACGGACCAAAACGAAAAAACGATATTATATACTTTGGTTAGAAAGAAACACTTTTCATTTTTATTTACAATGATTGCTTTGATGAACTGCAACAGCAAATAAATAAGGATATTTTTCCAATAAACTTTTTAAGCTTTAAGCAAAACACACACACACATACATATATGCAATATGTATGTATATTTACACGTGAAATAAATCAAATTTGTAGAATGTTTTTTAAGCAAAAGCCGGCTTTAAAGCTGACTTATGGAGATTAAAAGAAGAAGTGATATGTGCACAATTGAATTGAATTTTATTAAAGAAGATAAACCTACATACTCGTACATACATACATACATACACACGTACATATTTCATATATATAAAGAATGAACGAATTTGTGGCACCATGTGCTGTTTTTCCAACGAAAACTTATTGCCTGGGAAATCTGTTTTGATTTCAGGTTAAAATATAATCCTATTAAGCCGAAATACTAAAAAAGAATTAAAAGCATCACCGAATGCAATGGAGTGAGTGTCCTACAAATTGAAACAGAGATACGTCGTATTAAGGTGTCATTGGACTGGCTGTAAACTTCTGACTGTAAACTTTATGGAGAATTTCATTAGATTTCTGGAATGAAAGGGCAATTTAAGGACAGAAAGAGATGTGTAACAAAGAGATATTATTATTATTTTTCTACAGAAATATGCAATCAAACAATCAAACTCAGAGAAAAGAGTCTCTTCTAGTTGATATCTTATCCATTCGTAAAGTTTATCTTTGTTTGGTATGTAGTTTAAGGATTTTGAAAGTTCAAAAAGTCATTTGTAGTTTGATGTTAGATTTTATATTCCTTATACCCTTATTCTAGTTGTCAACATCGGCGTCACGTCAATACAATACAAACAAATTGGTAAATAATGAGGCCTTTAGGGAACATAAATATACTGTCGTCAATAGCTAAAAATTTTTCCCGATAGCAAATAGTCAAGCCTCAATTTTTTGGTATTGTATGTATTGACGTGACGTCGATGTTGATAACTGGAATAAGGGTAATTAAATGCATGTTTTAATTGAATTTTTCTGTCGCCATTCTATAAAACTGGTGATTAAAACAAATTTAAGTGGAAGCTATCTCCGTCGATAAAAAAAACCTTTTCATCATCACTGTTGCTGGCCATTTTACACAGCGATGCCAACTATTTATAACCCAAACGCGCTATACCCCTTCTCAAAACGCGCTAGAACGCGCTAAGTTACAGCATTATCAACAATTTATAGTCAAAACGCGCTATTTTCCTACGCGCTTAATTAAATTTTAATGAAGGTCGATGTATGTATTGGTAAATATGAGTACAACTAATTTTTTAGTAACTCTTTTTCAGATTATGCAATATTGCTTCTTCGAAATTATATCCTAAATATCTAAAATCATTTAATACAGAATCAGTCTCGCCTTCCAAATATTCGAAATTCTTAGTTTTGATTTTAATTTTATTTGTCAAACTTTGTAACAACTTATATAAATTATCAAATAGTGTTGCGATTCAAATGCTTTTTGAAGTACAAAAAGAATAGATGCTTAATAAGTTATATAAATTGTGTGGGTCACGAGTACGAGTACATATTTTTAACTGTGAAATTTCAAAATAGTTGTCATTTACAATATTAAAATGCGTTTTTAACCACAGTCAAGAGAATTTTATTTGCAACATCTGAATCATTAACGAATTTAAAAAAAGTTAAATTTTGGTTATTAGACAAATGTTAAATTTATACAAAAAAGTAAAAAGATATTGAACTGAAATGATATTTTTGACTTTAGTCAAAACGCGCTAATTTAGCGCTTTTTTAATTAAACGCGCTAAGACGAAAAAAAGCGCGTTTGGCATAGTTAAAACGCGCTAAAACTAGCGCGAAAGGCGCTAAATTGGCATCGCTGATTTTACATCCTCTCTGTCTCTCTCTCTCTGTCTCTCTCTCTGCCTGTCTCGCTAATAACTAATCGAAAACATTATTGGTATCTAAAAGTTCTGAGTCAGTATCTTATCTGATTGTTTATAATAATTTTTAATTAATAATTTTAATTTCCTTTCAGCTAGAGTTTAAAAACAAACAAACAGAAAATAGAAAAATAATAAAAATTAAATTTTTTTGGAATAGATACGTCCGCAACATATCGCTCATTTACTCAAACAACGTCATAACTTAAAAAAGTAGTTTGCCAGAAAACGAGTCAATTTACATTCAACTTAATGATTTCTAACTCAAACGTCTTACACAAACAGGGGGTAAATTTTACTCTCAAGAGTAAACAAGATATGTATATTTGTATGAAATGTTTACACATTATGAATAACGATATGGGGATTAATTGTGCATCATTAACTTAAAAATTCCATTTTTTGAGTTATGATGTTTTTTGAGTAAATGAGCGATGGTGATTTGTTACAGCAACAATGAAATGCATATAGACAACGCTGAACCACCAGCAAATAAATTTCAAATTTTAAGTAAAATTTTTGTTTTTAAGCCGGACCATGTATGGATCAATATTTCCAGCATATTGTGCTGCTGTCTGCTGAGTATGATTTACTGTAGCATACTCTTGGGCTAATTCTTAACTTCCGCATATATACACTGTTAACTTTCGTTTCCCTTCCTGTGCGTGCTCACTTAATTAAAGTTTTCCCTACAAGAACTGGATGAATAAAATATATATTTTTTCTATTAGTAATATAATCTGTTTGTCGCTGCTTAGTGAGTGGAAGTGAGAGATGTTGTTAAGTATATAATAAATAAGGAATCTTTATTTAGATTCTCTAATATTTTTTTTTTTTCATTGTGCTGCTGCTTTTGTTACAGAACAATAGAAGAGAGAAAATAAAATAAACGTCCTAATTTTGTATTTAAAATGTTGTGAAAATACGTCAAGGATTATTCCATTCAATTGTCGTCTTTTTGATTTGTTGTTGTAAAAACTTAAATGAATACATTATTGTTTTAGCCCGATTCCCATTGTCTACATTTAATGTTACCAAAGTGGAATTAATGACTGTAATAACAAATTATCAGAAAAGAGCACGCAAACTTCGTCCACATTCAGCGATTTTTTTTAACATAGAATTTTACACAATCGTACAAGATTTGTAGTTTTATTTTTGTTAATCAAATAAAACAATCTGAGCATTTCAATTTTTTTGTTATTATTATTGCCTTTTACTTTGTTGACATTTATAATTTTATGTCAGTACCCAGCAAAAAAATAATGGCTTACAAAGTAATGAGTGTTACCTACTTATCTAATTACTTTATGTGTATAGTAATGACTGTTTTGCAATGAACAAAATAACAACTTATTTAAATCATTACGTAAAAGTATTTATTGTAGTACTTTCCAGTTAATAATGAAATATAACTATTTAGAGAAAAATTTATTGATCGTGAAAATGAGCTTCGAAAACAACAAAATATCTTTGGTTTACTATAATTTTTATTACAAAATTTAAGTACGAGTATTTTCACAAATTCTTCAATAAACATATTCATTTATTTTCTTTGTAAAATAATGATTTTAAACAATCCCAAAAAAAAACTTACAAGTTTTATAATTTTGTTATAAAATTTTATGTATTTTAATTAGAAAAAGTAGCCAATTAATTTTAAATAATTCTAAGCAAAAAGTTATCTACAAAATTTTGCATATTTGTAAGCAATAAAAAAACCCATTAAATTTTGAATAATTTTAGACAATCAGTAGATTAACCTTTTAGGGTTTCGTACACCAAAGGTGAAAAGGAACCCTATTGTTTTCGCTACGCTGTCCGTCTGGCCGTCTGTCCGTCTGTCCGTCACAGGGTATTTTCTCGAGAACTGTAAGAGCTACGGACCTGAAATTCGGACAGAGTGTGAAGACATTTTGCCGCTACAACAACAAATACATGAGAGTTGGAAATTAAAGGGTGTGCCAAAACGAGCAACGAAAAATTTCAAAATCCCATGTAATATACGTACAATTGTATGTATATGCACTTGAAATTTGTAAAGTTAGTGTATATTTATACAGACTACAACAATTAACACTAAAATCAAACAATTTTAATTAAAGGGTGTACCATCAGTTAATGTAATTTTGACTATGTAATTTTGATAACTTCCTGTATCTTGGAAACCGTAAGAAATTTTCAAAAACGGTAAAACAAAAAAATCCCAAAATTATAAAATCGCCAAACCGAAAAAAATCGCCAAAATAAAAAAAATCGCCAAAACGAAAAAAGCACCAAATTAAAAAAAATTTCTAAATCGAAAATAAATCGCAAAAAACCGGAAAAATCGCCAAAATGAAAAAATTGCCGAAATAAAAAAATCTCCAAAATGAAAAAATCGCAAAAATGAAAAAAAATTGCCAAAATGAAAAAAATCTCGCCAAAATGAAAAAAATCTCGCCAAAATGAAAAAAATCACCAAAAGTAAAAAAATCGCCAAAAAGAAAAAAAACCGCCAAAATGAAAAAAAATCGCCAAAATGAAAAAAAAAAATCGCAAAAATTAAAAAAATCACCAAAACGAGAAAAAAGCGAAATAAAACAAAAAAAATTATTTCAGCTGAAAAAACGTAAATAAAACACTATATTAAAAAAATTCTCAAAGCCCAACGTACGGAACCCTTCGTGCGCGAGTCAAAGTCGCACGTTACTGAATTTTTTTAATAATATTTGTAGGCAAAAAGTATAGGGTACCGCATACTTTTTGAACTTTTCAAACAAAAATAATAGGTTATTCAGTCAAACTGTAAGTATTTTACGACTGGAGAGAGCACATACATTTTTTTGCATTTTAGTAAGTAATTTTTTTTGCTGGGCAACAATGAAAAACACAAATAAGGGAAGATTTTATACAAAACTTTTTGATTATGCACAAAAGAAAGTAAATAATATTAAAGCAAAGAAAAAAGATTATTGGACACGATATCTAAAAATAACTAACGAAGCAAAAGGAAAGAAACTTATTGACACTTAAGAGAAAATAAATGTTTACAATCAGTGTCGCTTTGAATTAATAATATTCTTAAGTTTGAAATTTATCTTTCACATCAAAGATATTTTTATTTATTTATTAAAACAAAAAATAAAATATAATAAAGGAAAATAATGAAGTGGAAGAGATTGAAAGTTATATAATTTATGTTTTGCTTGTAATAATCCAAGGGATGTAGTAGCAGCGCTCTTTCTTTTGTCCGCCAGTATATCGTTCATTTACTTCAATAGTGTCGTAACTCAAAAAATGAGTTTATTGAGTTAATAATGCGGCATTTCGTATTTTATCTTGTGTAAACATTTCACCTCCTGAGAGAAGAATATTTTTTCATGTCTTCATTGAGTTGCATGTAAATTGAAAACTTTAAACGCGTTTCCTGCACAACTAGTTTTTTTTTGAATTGTGTCACTATTGAAGTAAATGAGCGATATGTGTAATACATATTGTGTATTTATATTAAAGCACATTTAAATTAGTTAAGTTCATTTGCAAAATCTTTAAATCTATTTGATTTCTGTATTTTTTAATTAACCCCCTGTTTGTGTAAGACGTTTGAGTTAGAAATCTTGGCGTTTTTGTAATAGATTAAAGGAAACTTGAACAACTTTTTTTTTTTTTTTTTTTTTAAGAGAAGTAACACTCAGGCAATTAATGCCTACTACTATTACTAGGTGTTACCTTCTTTAGGAAAGGGACAGTGAGAGAGAAGACAGTTGGTGAAGGAAGGGATAGAGGAAAGCTTCATTCTTTTACAACTCTGCTTTTTCGCACGTTTTTTTTTTTTTTTTTTAATAATGCAGTGTTGCAGCGCCTCTCTGATGTTAAATGAGGCGTATTAATTTTTTGAAGCTGTGTCTTGTAGCCATTTTATTGATTATTTTACTTCGCCGATGATTTTGCTACACAACGAAGGAGGGCGCTCCGATGTTACATTAGGATTAGTATCTGCTGAAGTCGGTATAGTTCAGTGACCAGTCACTATGCCTTCATCACTTGAACTTTCCTACAACAACTGACACAAAGGGACACTAATGCACATCAGAAAAATGCGTGGTGTTGTTATTTAATGACTGTCGGATACAGGGATTGAACCCAGGACCTTCGGTTTTGTAGTCAACGTGCTAACTACTTCAGCCAACGCCACCCTCTTTTCTTAAACTATTACACAAACGCCAAGATTTTTAACTCAAACGTCTTACACAAACAGGGGGTAAAACAATTCTTTGAATAAAAATGTTGCCAGCTTTGTTCTACTCCAGTGGTGCCCATTTCAAGGCGCATATTATATTGGCCTAACAATTTATTTTTTGTTTGTTTTTTTAATATCTCAGTGTTGCCAGTTTAGGGCATCTGTCTCCAAATTGGGGATTTTTTTCGCGATCGGCGTTGAATATTTCGTATTGGGGTTCTGGGGAATTTGTTGGGGATGATAACCAAATTTTAGGGAATTTTTTTGGGATATTTTTTATAACTGATGGTAACAAGAATGATTTTTGAACTAAAAAATATGCGTCTGATAAGTCTAAAAATGTGTGTTACTATTCATAGTAAATGATTTCTAATAAAGAAGAAGTATCGAGGCAGATTAACCAATAATGAACACTACCAAAATAAAAATACGCAACAAAATGTAATATGACTTTTTGGAAGCACTTCTTCGAATAAACACACACTAAAAAATAATTCAATTTGATGTGACAAATTTAATCCTGCTGCTGAAATGCTAAAACTTTTTAATACAAGTAATATGTATAACGAAGTTTCTGAGGCTAATGAATAAGAAGATTTCAATTCTGAAGTTTTTGAAATGGTAAACTTTGGTTAAAAACTTTTTTATACTTGTGTATATTAAACTAACTATGTGTCTTTGCAAGTTTTGTAAGTACAAATTACATTAATATGAATGTAAATGAGGAGCCGCAGAACAAAAGGTGCTTTTTTGCTCATTTAAAATATTTGGGAAATCGAGATTTATTTTTTTTTCGCCTTTTTAAAAACTGCAAGAACCTGGAAATGCTAACAAGTTTTTTACTTATCTACAGATTCAACTAACTGTCATAAGTCACTCCATTAAATGTTAAGGATGTTTGATAAAATTCCATTTTTATTGCGGAAAAAGCACCTTTTGCAAAAAAGAAAGCAAAAAAGCACCTTTTTGTTAAGGAAAAAAGTTAAAAAAAACACCTCTTGTTAAAAAAAGGAAAAAAGCACGTACATTGTGTAATGCGAATACACATATATGACGATAAAATTTTGACTGAATGTGGTTCAACCTGATCTAATATATTAAAAAAGCACGTTTTGTTAAGCATCAATTTTTTAGAAACCATTTACTTTGTAAAAAATAATAATAATAAAGCTAACTTGTTTGTTTCTACAAGATTTCAGACTAAATATTATAAAAATACCAAAAAAAAATTTTTCGAGTAATGCGAAAAAGCACCTTTTGTTCTGCGGCTCCTCAAATATTGCTATGGATATAAATGAATTTTATTGAATAAATATGTTACTTTTGTCATTATTTTTTAAATAAAATTATAAAAATTTTTAATTTTTTTCACAAAAGAAAATATTTGAATAAAAAAAACTCAATTTGGGGATTTTTGGGAATGACAAATCAAAAATTGGGATCAGTTCTGACAACTGCCAACACTTAATATGTATGTTGCTCTCTCTCTCTCTCTCTCTCTCTCTCTGCCTCCCCTCTCTCACAACGCTTCGCGCGCTAGCAATATGAAAAGAAAATCATTTTTGGTTAGCAATGTTATACTGTTTCATCTTGACTGTCCATTACTGAACCCAAACATTTTTCATAGAAGTATGAGTTTAGAATTTACTGCTTAAATTCACGCATATTTTTGGGTGAACGTACTTGTTATTTTGTTATTATGTATACGCTACACCAAAAATGTTAAGGGCATACATATGTATGTATATAGATTTGTCATGCCGTGTGTGTATTTTCCACTATGTTAGCATGCGACGACATAAAGTGCATATCGAGCCATAACCGTTAAAATAGCTCAAGCTACACATTTTTTGGACTTCGTTTTTTTTTTTTGACGAAAATCGACTATTTACGATCGCAAATAATCGATTTTGGTCAAAAAATGAGGTTCGAGAATTATGTCGCTTAAGCTATTTTGGCGGTTATGGCACGATATGGGTCCTTATGAATAGGGTAGTGAATTAAGCCATGTCCGTTTGACCATCTGTCTGTACGTGGAATCGATATTCCAGAAAAACTAGAGATTGATCTTGTCTTAAATAGTTTTGTATTTTTTTTTTTTTTTTAAAGAGAAGTAACACTCAGGCAATTAATGCCTACTGCTAATACTAGGTGTTACCTTCTTTAGCAAAGGGATAGTGAGAAAGAAGACAGGTGGTGAAAGAAGAGATAGAGGAAAGCTTCATTCTTTTACAACTCTGCTTTTTCGCACGCCTCTCTGATGTTAAATGGGGCGTATTAATTTTTTGAAGCTGTGTCTTGTAGCCATTTTATTGATTATTTTACTTCGCCGATGATTTTGCTACACAACGAAGGAGGGCGCTCTGATCTTACATTAGGATTAGTATCGACTGAAGTCGGTATAGTTCAGTGACCAGTGACTATGCCTTCATCATTTGAACTTCCCTACAACAACTGACACAAAGGGACACTAATGCACATCAGAAAAATGCGTGGTGTTGTTATTTAATGACTGTCGGATACAGGGATTGAACCCAGGACCTTCGGTTTTGTAGTCAACGTGCTAAGTACTTCAGCCAACACCACCCTTTGTATTAAAAATCAGCAAAATAAAAAAAACGGTTCCAGGGTTGGAAAATTTAAACTTTTTTTTGGTATATAAAAGTAACTAAGTCCTCGTTCAGACTTGCAATTTTTGTTGCTGCAATTTTTTAAAATTATTACATTAGGAAATTCTAGTTTAGCAATTATGTATTAAAAAATTCGATTACACCACAAATTTCCATGAAAAATTAACAATTCAATTTGATTTTTGTTATATTTTGTGTTTTTAATATAACTGAAGAAAGAAAATAAAATAAAACATCAAATACAATTATAAATATAAATTAACAAGTGAGAATTTCAAAACAAAACAGAATTGCCGAGCACATGAAACTGTGCACACTTCCGCAATCTTCTCACCTATAAACTCAAGAATTGCTGCAAAAAAATTGCAAGTCTGGACGAGTACTAACAAAAATTAATTTTTTTTAAACCTTATTTTGGTTTAATTTAAATTTATTTTAATATATTAATCAAACATCACTATATAATTTTTATTTGTTATTGGTTAAACATATTTTATATTTTAGAAGGAAAAATGTATATTTGTTATTGAAAATCTGAAAAATCAATAGCACGGCTACAGGGTCGAAATTTTTCCGCAAATCTCCGCATTTCAAAGTGTTTATAGTTTTTTTTTTTTTGGTGAAAAGTGCAATGCGCATTGGCCGGTTTGCTACAAGAAACTCCGGAGGGGGGGGGAGCGAATAAAATAAAAACTTTCGGCACATTTTGTGGTCTAATGTATCTACATACACCACACGTACGTCTACGGAGGGTATGTCAGATTCGGCACAGCCGAATGTTAATAATAAATCTTGTTTCGTTTTCTCAGAAAATCCCAAAATAAATCTTACACTGTTGCGATTCATATGCTCGTACTCAGGGAACGAAGCCGATACTGATTTGTCGGCGGCGGCGGCTGACCAAAAATATCATCGGCGGCGGCTAAAAGTCGACTTGCGCCGAAGAAATCTCGGCGGCGGCGGCTAAAAAATAAAACCGTCGGCGGCTAGTACAAAACGGCTGAGAGTCGACTAATTTATAAGAAAACCACCACCACAGAACAGTTTATGGTCATCACTTCATGTAGAAATTCTAAATAGAGGTATTTTTACAGACAAAGATATTTTTAGTGAAAATATATATAGCACTAACATGAAGTTACTGTTATAATTAGGCATTTCATGACAGGTCTATGGTTGTAAAATTCAACTTAAAAAATCTTAAACAAAATTTTTTTTATAAATCTGTAGGTAGGAGGTAAGCTACACCAAGCCACATTTTTTTAAATACTTTTTTTATTGTTGGAATCAGAATTTGTTTTCTCTATCGATAGCTGAAAACCAGTAAGTTCTAATGTCCCAAATATTAGATATAAAAAAAGATATTAGAGTTATATAAAATATTTGGGGTAGGTCAAACTGGTAAGGCTGGGACACAATGAATCCGTCGTGCGTTAAACTTCGCCTCTTTCAACTGACAGCTAAGTTGGAATACAAGGTTTCTTATGAGGTCGGTTACATTCAGTACGTGTCCGTCAACGCAAAGTACAACATTTGGTCAACTTTTAACTTTTTGCGTACGTTGAGTAGTTTGACAGATATTGGTTGGTTTTTTAGTATGTTCCGATTTAGATTTTTGTGTTTTGTGGTAGCAAAAATAGAACTAAACAAAAGAACTAAACGAAATATATACAAAAAGTTGAATTTAATAAATAAAATGGAGAATCGACCTTTAGAAGCTGTTCAAATGCTTTCGTCAATAAAGTACTCATTGTGCCAACCTTCTCTGTCGTTGCGTTAATGTCAGTTGAAAAAGGCGAAGTTTAACGTATGACGGATTCATTGTGCCCGGCCTTTAATCCTGCCGGGATTGAGCCATTAATCGCCCCAGCCACTTGTAATATAATTGTACAATAATATCTCCAATATGTATGTCATATTCGAAGGTGGCACAATATATTGGAAATTATCAAGACTTTATTTTTATTGTGCAATCAAGACATTTGTGTAATGTGGTGGCAGCATTGTTCAGTGTTGTTCATTTTCACTGTCAAGAAAATATTGTGCAATAAATGGATAGTCTAGGTCAAAAATACAATAATATGTACAATAACATACGCAAAAATATTGTATAATGGATGGGCGACCTTAGCCATTTTCCAAATGTTTTAGCAGTCTCCCGCAAAAATTTTCAAAATGTGACTTGGTGTAGTTTACCTTCATCTACATAGAAATAATAGAGAGTATGTAAATTTAATCCCAAGCATTAAAATTTTCTGAAATATGTTTATATTTAATTTAATTTTTATTTAAAACGAATCGCAAATGTTTGGTGAATAGAATATAAAAATCATTGCATATATAGGTAGTCCACGTAACATGGAGTATCTTGGTAAATTCCTTGTAGACGTAGCACTTCTATATATACACATCTACTTATAGGAAAATTAGGACACCAAATTGTACCCTACGTCTCAACTAGCCTTCGACTTGGGCATGACATGAACAAGACGCCGACAGAGCAACTGTGAAAAAATCACCAACTTCTTTATTGTGGTGAATAAGTGCGATGTCCATGTTCAGGCATATCAAAGTATTTTGCGCTAGTGCAATAAAGATGGAATATTTAACAATTTTGTTCTGTCTCTTTTGTTTCTATTGCAAATGGTTGCAGACTGAGAACCTCATGGCGAACACTGTTGCTCAGACATACATATGTTCGGGCATCCCTGCCAGAGCATGGACGAAAGTTGGACATGAGCGGTCTCCACCAGCCATTTCCGATGTCCGACATGTTGCCCATACCAAGTTCATGCCTAGTGGAGACCGGTAGTTAAAATCGCCAAGTTGGCGAGATATCGACACATCTGGCAGCCCTCCTTCATTTTTCAATGATATCTGGTAGCTTTATTTTTCAGTCATATCAAATTGTTTGCAGAAAAAATTACTATTTAAAAAAAAAAAAAATTATCATTATTAACAGAAACTAACACATAATTTGAAAAAAAAATTCTGATTAACACAGCGGCTAAGCCGCAGCCGAAAATAAGCCGCATGGGTCGGCGGCGGCTGAGGGTCTTTGAAAATTGCCGGCGGCGGCTGTTAGCCGACTCACAGCCGATCGGCTTCGTTCCCTGCTCGTACTGTTTCCCTCATTAATTTGTTTACAAAATCCTGACAGATTTCCTTTTCTCAAAAACGATAGTGGAAAACATAAATTTTTGTGTTTGAATGTATGTGTGTGTGTGTGTGTGTGTGTGTATGTGTGTGTGTGTGTGTAAATGTTTATTAATTTGCTCTAAAATATGCGGTTGGCTGTGCGTGAGTGTATGGTGGACATATCCCTTATTTTATATTATTTAAAATAAAATGTAATAATTTTTAATTTTAGTGTTTGTGCTAATCTGTATGTATGTGCATATTTAGATTAAGACTTTCTAATGCGAAATAGGAAACGAAAAAGTAACAGACTTTAAAAGAAATCTCTTGGGAATTTTTATTAAATTTTTGGCTTCCCTTCTGCTGCTTTTTCTTTTTGTCATTAAGAATTAGAAATTGTTAAAAGTATTTATTGTCAAAATACAATTTATTGTTGAATTTTATAAGGCTTGGGGGCTTCTAACTATTTCCACAAATCACAAGCTCAAATTGAAATTGAGACGCTTAAATTAAATGGCCGAGTAAATAACAATTGAATATATTAAAAAAATCAACAAATTCTACCAAGACAATGTTCAAGGAAGCGTATTATTTACCCAAAAATCTCTTACATAAAGGAGAATTTGTATTATTTTTCGTATTTCATTGTTTATTTTAAAATTTATGCTTGGCTCAATTTTTGCTGTGCACACAGATATTAAATTTTAAATGGGAATTAGTTTGATTGTTTGATTGTTTTCGAGTAGAAAAGTCAATAATTGTGTAAATTTCTTGTCTTTTATTACTAAATTACTAAGTTCAATTAGAAATGAAAACGTTTTCTTTTAATAACTAACGTAATTTTCTAAAGAAGGCAAAGTGATTTCAATTTTAATGCATTATTTTCTGTGCCACCACGCGCTTCACTACCTGCCATATTTATCTAATGGGACTTTTAATAAAATTAAATATAAGCAAAAAGGTTCTCTTTGATTTTGACTTGCCATTGCCACATGCTGTTTTTAATAATAACTACTAATTTATGCTCCTTTCCTCAGAAAATCAAATTATATTAACATGTTATTATAGGCATTTTTATTTCTGCTGAAACGAATTGATATTATTGAATTAAAAGCCTAATTAAAGAAATATTCCTTCAATTGGGAATTCATCTTAATACAAATAAGTACACAGAGAAAACAGATTCGTTGAGACAACCGAATTTGTTGCCAATCGAATTTTGGTGGTTACACCAACTATATAGATTTCTGGTATAACGACTGCAATTTACTTGTGGTACCACTATATTTTAATTATAGTTGCAGCAACAGAAAAAATTTGTTAACAGTATGGAATTTGAAAAAAAGTTATTCTTGCTACCGAAAATGTGGTTAGTATAACTGAAACAATATCATAATTGGTACCTGTGAAAGAAAAATTGGCCTTCCTTGCTGAAATAAAATAAGCAATAAACGCAAATAAAAATATACAATTTAAGAAATTTATTATTTAACATATTGTCATAAGTTATTTTTAATTGAAATTTATTTATTTCAACCACACATTTTGAATTGCCACAAACCTGTGATCTTATGCACAGACTTTCAGAAACCATTTGAGAATTCATAAATCATAATATCTTTGAAAGTCACAAAAGTTAATTTTTAATTTGCTGCAACGAGTATAAACTATGATAGTAAGCTCAACCTATAGTTAGTTGCAGCAACTGATAGAAAGTGTTTATTTTAACCTTAATATAGAACGACAATTTTTTAGTTACCAATACCAAAAGTTGGTAGTAACATCCAATTCATAATATTTTATTCGGTTGTGTTAACCAATCAATGAATTAGTCATGGCAAAAGCATACGCTCGGTTGATGCAATCAATTTAAGAATTGTCAGAATCATATCTTTATTACAATTATGCCCTTATGGCAATAAACATGGATTGTTTTTTGGATTAACAGAAAATTTATTGTGTGAACTGAAATATAGTTTATGCAAATGATATTTGTTGGCCTAACCATTTTCCAACCAATCTTTTTTCTGGGTGTAAATAAAAGCACAAGAAATCAAAAGAAATTTATTTTTTTGATTTTTTTTAACGACTGATTGGTAAGAAGCAGGAATAAAAGTAATTATTACTCTTTGTCAATGGGAGCATTCATAAGACGTAGCTGTTGGCAAAGGTTGGGCCCAACCAGCAATGCCAAGTTGGTGCATTTCATTTGGCACTATTTTTTTTTATTGATTTTTGAAGACTCAAAACGCCAAATTTTGATCGTTAGTGCTAAACTAAGAAAAAGCACTAAGTAGTGCTTTTAAGAAATTTGTTTATCTCTTAAAATTGCTTTGATAAAAACTTGCTATATTTTTTTCAGTGTAACGCATACCTTTTCCGTCTGATAAATTTCATTATATATTAAATATTAAACATTATTCAACTTCACTCGTTTGGATCTTGACTCGTTTTTCACGTTAGTGCTTTTTCAGTTTTTAGATTTCAAAATTAGGCTTCTTAGTGCTTTTTTTTGAGCTTTCAAAGCTATCTACCTCAAATGCAAATATCAGTGTATGTGTGTTTGAACGTAGCTGTTTTAGAACCAAAAAAGTTGGCATCACTTGATTTAAGTATGTGCACTTGGTATGAGCATAGTTGCAAGATGAAATTTTAACAATTAACTGCACTAACCGCTCAGAAATGACGCTCATTGCGTGGCCACTTGCCGCTCAAATTCGCCGCTCAGACGCTTACCGCTCAGCCGCTTACCGCTTAGACGCTTAGAACGTGGCCTCGGCCTAAGACGTAGCTGTTGGCAAAGGTTGGGCCCAACCAACAATGCCAAGTTGGTGCATTTCATTTGGCACTATTTTTTTTTATTGCTTTGTTGAAGACTCAAAACGCCAAATTTTGATCGTTAGTGCTAAACTAAGAAAAAGCACTAAGTAGTGCTTTTAAGAAATTTGTTTATCTCTTAAAATTGCTTTGATAAAAACTTGCTATATTTTTTTCAGTGTAACGCATACCTTTTCCGTCTGATAAATTTCATTATATATTAAATATTAAACATTATTCAACTTCACTCGTTTGGATATTCACTCGTTTTTCACGTTAGTGCTTTTTCAGTTTTTAGATTTCAAAATTAGGCTTCTTAGTGCTTTTTTTTGAGCTTTTAAAGTTATCTACCTCAAATGCAAATATCAGTGTATGTGTGTTTGAACGTAGCTGTTTTAGAACCAAAAAAGTTGGTATCACTTGATTTAAGTATGTACACTTGGTATGAGTAACCTGACCAGACATCCCGCTTTAGGCGGGATTATCCCGCTTTTCTGAGGTTGATCCCGCCTTGAATTTTTATCCCGCTTTATCCCGCTTTTTAGAGTTTTGAAATTTCTTATCTCTTAATATATTTTTATTAATATGTAACTGATAAAAATGTATTCCAAATATTTTTTAGTGTAGTTATTGTTTATTTTTTTTGGATCTAGCAGCTCCTCAAATGAAAAAAAAATAAAAATACAAACGTACACACTCAAAGATCCTTTTGTTACAGTGCTTTATATGTGCAGACATTCTGCTGCTTTAGGAATTTATTACCAAGAGGGCTTATTAGGAGAATAACAACTGACATTCACCAAACTGTCAATAATAAAATAAAAAGTTCTTGCTTATTTTTTTATAAAGAGTTTGACACATTGGTGTAGTCAGTTGATGATAATATGGACTAACAAGGCCACTTGCTATCATTCGCCTTAAGTTTTTGTACATTGTTTTGTATAAAAATCGTATTTTGTTTTGTAAATGAAGTCAAAAAATCTTTAATTTTATTTATTTTACGTTACTAAATAAAAATTTTTGTTATTAAAACTTTTGTTTATTTAAAATCGATTCTTTTGAGTTAAAAACTGTGTTTCCTAAGTACATACGAAACTTTTTATGTGCGTATTACACATCCCGCTTTCAAATAGTTGTTTATTTAAAAATCCCGCTTTTTGGCCGTATTTTCGTCAAAATCCCGCTTTTTGAACGATCGTGTCCCGCTTTTTGTAAAAAGCTTCTGGTCACGTTAGGTATGAGCATAGTTGCAAGATGAAATAGGGGTCAATTCGTCAAATTTCGAGCGAAAAATTCTCAAAATCGTCAAAATAATTATCCGAGAATGTCCCAAATTCGTCAAAAATATAACATACACATTTTCATACATATACATACATATGTATGTATATTGGAATTGAACAATTCTATTAGATTAGTAATTACTTTCAAATCAAAGCAATTACAATTATTTAGTTTTAAATTATACTTAGTATACAAAATTGCTTAGAGAAGATATAACCAACCGATTTCTTACTTTGGTTTTGTTCGTAAGTTAACTCGACTAAAAACTCTTTTTTCTATATATGTATGTGGAAGATTGCAGTAAAAGTAAAATAAAATTAGTTAACACGGGATAAAATTACTTAACGTGGGAAATAAAAGACCCTTTAGTCCCTTTCTTTATTTCTGATTTTTTTTTTTTTAATCTGAAAGTTTCAGGTGTATCAGTGAATTTTACTGGGCCTTATTACGAGTGTCGTATTTTGACTACGACTACGACGATTTTGTAATAGATTAAAGAAAAAATGTTTCAATGTTCATTAGTGTAATACAAAATAGTCGTAGTCGAAGTCGTGATACGACACTCGTGATAAGGCCCAATAACTTTAATTGTCTGAATTCAGATTCAATTTCCTGTCTTTAACATTTTTCAACAAAGTGACGAAATTCTTAGAAAATAGTAGAAAGAACTTTTATTTTCTAGAATAATATTGTAGGGATCTATTAAGCTTAAGGCTTTGAATTCATCTTCGAAGTCAAATTTTATTAAAATCTTATCAGCACATTTTTAAATTTGATTAACTTTAGCATCCGCAAACCCATCCCTGGCATATATTCCCAAGTAAATTTCTTCAATGTCTAAATGATAATTTTCATCTTTATAATCCACCAAATAAAAATGATCACACTCAAGCAAATCTGCTTTTAAAAATTATTCATAAAAATTTCAAGTAGTTTTTGAATTTGGCCATATAAATTTTGTATTTCTGTTGTCTCAGTTGTTTAAAAACCATTTATATAGTTCCAAATTATTAATACAAAAATTAAGATTGATTTGCTTTTACTACTTTTTTGATTGCATATTCTGGCAAAAGCGGTCAAGTTCTTGGTCAAGTTCAAAATTATTTTATAGTTCTGAAAAATGTGTTAATTTATAATTATTTAAAATCGTAAAATTGAAGGCGAAAATAGTCCACTCGTCAAAATGCTATTTTTGGCACCCTAAGTCGTCAAAAATGACGATAAATTGTCAAATCTGGCAACCGTGGGTATGAGTAATAAAAAATTAATTATTATTCATACGGTACCATCACCACAAGTTGTACATTTTTTTTTCATTATTTTGGTATTTACATATTTCTTAAATTTCTATACATATTCTTAGCATATTTTTGGGCTGCGAAAATTACACGACATGTACGTACAAAAGTGTATGTTTACTCATACATACATATGCACATATATCACATACACAAACGCTCCCATATGTATGTGTGCATATGGATATATACATAAGTGTGTTTGAAAAAAAAAAATATATGTACATATTTACATATATTTAAATTCTGTTCATAAAACCCGGCCATAGTGAAAAACGAAAGTGGTCGAATAAATTATTTATTTTTAAGATTCCGCTTGTTACTCGTATTTACATATTTTCTCATTGTGGTTCGCTTTCAATCCCTTTGCACGTGCCTTCATTGTAATGAAAAATTCTATTTACTATGGACATGTTTTTTTTTTTTTTTTATTAATGATACGAAAGCCCAATCAATATGATGAATACATTTATAGCAACAACCAAAATGACACTCTGTGTGTTAATCTTTATTTCAATTGTACAAAAAGATGTTAAGCAAAATTTTAATGATGTTAAGTGTCAACAATTTTATCAAATGCTTTCGCATTGTCTTTATCAGAGAAAGCAAAGAGGGTGTAGATAGTTAGTTCATTTCGAACTAGATGAAATATTTCAATGTACATTGTATATATGTACATAAATACGAGTATTTATAAATCTTTGGAAAGGCAGCTTTTTAAGATTAAAAAAAATTTTAAGGAAATAGGATAAGTCAAATTAAATAAATTAAATTAAATTAAATTAAATTAAATTAAATTAAATTAAATTAAATTAAATTAAATTAAATTAAATTAAATTAAATAAATTAAATTAAATTAAATTGAATTAAATTAAATTGAATTAAATTAAATTAAATTAAATTAAATTAAATTAAATTAAATTAAATTAAATTAAATTAAATTAAATTAAATTAAATTAAATTAAATTAAATTAATAATTATTTACGTTAGCTTTGATTGGGAATTCGCGATAAGGGAAATAAATGTATCTTACTGTCGGGAAGAATAGATAGATATTTCGTGGGCTATGTGGGACAAAAGAATTTTCGAGAAAAAAGTAATATAAAAAATTTATAATATCAATTAAAATTGTGTAATACCAATTAAAAATTAATTAAATATTTTCACCAGTAAACAATTAGATAATATCAATTAAATTTTTCCACTCGATTCTTAATTCAAAATTCTAATTGCCGAACAATTTTGTCTCTCAATTATTACGAGAATTAACAAGGGATACTTATTCTAATTTTATTGGTGCATCAGGAATTTTCCAGTTTGTTTATAAATTAATAAAAATGGCCAACGTAAAATCATCTTCAAAAAGAAGGTTAAAATTACAAGGTTTCTTCAAGAGGTCTTAACAATGCAAGTTACTTTTTCAACGGGTTTAAAGAGATTAATTATAAATAAAATGCATTTTGTTCGATAACTTGTTGATGCCGACAACGATCTGGGCATATTATTGTTGATTCACAATAGTTGTGGCTCATGGCTGCAAAGAAAAGGTAACTCACTTGTCATCAAGTGTTGCCAACTCCAGCTTATTTAAACAACGCTGTTAAATGTAAAATGGAATCTGCTAAAATGTTTGGTTGTTGTTTGTACTAAAAATTACCTTCACTAACATAATTAATTTGACGTCATTGATATAAAGATTGTTTCGTATTGGGAATTGAATAAGTAGAGCTCGGCTGCAGCTCGGTTCGTGTGCTTTCATAGTGTCCACTGCAACTTAGACTTATAGTCTATTTTATGACCATGACAATCAACTCACAGTTAACAGCAGCATTGCTCAGTTTCGGCAAAGCCTGTTTTTACTTATTCCAAAAGCATCCTTTTATAATAATAAATAATAGTGAGGTGAGTTTGGAATGTAAAGAGGATAAAGCATGCGATTATTTAGGTATTCATTATAAGCAAAACAAAAAAAAAATCATATCTTCCTTTACTCTTCATTTGCTCACGACGTACATACTTATATCCCACATCATAAAAATACTCCAAGCTATTAAAATAATAGCAATCTTCAATTTGTCACCTGTGCGAACTCTCATTTACTCGTATGTATTCCTTAAGTATGCAGACACCTTAAGCAATTCCAGAATTACTGACTGACATGTTGTTTTCTAAACAAAGAAAAATAAAAAACAAAGAAAGACCTTAACTTTTGTTGGATATCTAAAGTTCATTGCTTTTTCGTTCAAGTTAATAATGTTTTTCTAATATTTTTTTATTTATATTATCGATTGACTAAATGCTTAATCCAAAGTGTTGAAATGTGAGGCTTAAGAAAACATGATAATGCTTTCGTTCAACTTTTTTTTTTTTAAATAAAAACAAAACCTGCTCTTAAAAGTGGTGAAGGATTAAATGTCACCAACTTTATATTTTTAATTAAATGGGAAATAGTTGTTGGTGGTATGTGGTATGTGGCATGTGGCATTTGTATGTACACATTAACATATACATACTACATATCGAACCTGCGCTACAAGAGCGGCATTACTCAATACACTCGATTTCGATTATTAAGATTGTGCAAACATTTTATTTATATTGATTGAGATCGTGTTTTTTTATATGAATAATTAAAAATTGTATTTTATTTCCGATATTTCGTTGAAGCAATGGGTAACAATTGTTAATTCTTTATATAAAAAAAACTAGATCTGAGGCTCAATAAATATACGTAAATAAAACTATAAACAGGAAGATCGAAGAAATTTCAACATTAACGGCCTGTCCCACGATGTCACCAGAATTCGTTCGATCGTCAATTTGTATTGCAAACAACAATAACATTAGAGAATTTGCAACGTGGGACAGGTCGTACTGAGCAAAAACTTCATAAACATATTTTACTTTTTTTACACTTACCTCTTGAGATGTATAATCACCTTTATTTCAGTTGTCAACGTCGAGGTCACGTCAATACAATACCAAAAAATTCGGGTCTGTCTACCCGTTGTCGAAAACAACTGACCTGCTATTGACAGGCTCATATTATTTTCGAAACCTTAGGAAAGAGAAATCAACTGTCAATAGCACAAAATTTTTCTCTAGAGCGAGTAGACAAGTCCCAATTTTTTTTTGGCAGTTTATTGACGTAACGTCGATGTTGACAACTGGAATAAAGGTCATTATATATATCACCATTAAGTTGTTAGTAAATTCAAAACAAATAAGACAAATTTATTGAGTTATGGTTTTGTTTACAACAAGGGCTGGATATTTATATGACTTCGAAACTACTAATTTTTTTTCCAACTATTGTGATAAAATCAATTTGTAAACACTTCAGCTAAAAAATGTTGATGTGTGTGTAGGTTTGGCAAAAAGAAGCAACTAATTGTCTTATGACATTTCTTTGTGCCGGTCCAGACTTGCAATTTTTGTTGCAGCAATTCTTGAATATGTGTGAGAGTGTTGAAATAGAAATATATACTTTTTGTATTCCTCTCCCGGTCTTTTGCACTGATGAGGGTCACTGGCATCAGCAGCATTGAAAGTTTTCGTTTTAACATTTGAGTTCCAGCAATAAGACAGATAATAAAATTTTATTGGTAAAGATTAGATTGAGCCAGCCTACAGCAATATACATTAGTCTCTTTTCTTTTCAAAATAAGGATTTTGTCTTTTGTATTGAAAGAAAAACAGCAATAAAAATTGATTTTGTTAAAATTTTTGTGGCAGGGTAAGAAATAACAAGAATCACAATAAATGAAAAAAAAAAAAATTCTTAGCCACAGTTAATATTCGTAAAAGTTACGTAATAATTATGCAACTATTCGACTAAGAAATTAATCGATTACTCAAATAATTCAAATAATTTTTCAAACAATTTTATACAATGAAAAAAAAAAATAAGCTTATACACTCAGGAAAAAACTGTAATTCAATAATTTTCAATATAGCAGAAAATGTATATTGAGATACTTAAAAATAAATAAAATTAATAGACTAATACTGCAAATTAATATTGAAATAAAAAATATCAACATGACTAGACTTATTATTATTATTAATGCAAAATGGTTTTTATAGATTTTAAGCTGTTTCTCTTTCTGTTTCTCTGGTTGTATATTTAATTTAGTAGTTTGATTATAATATTAATGAACAGAAAAAGAAAAGAAAAAAACAAAAATATATTTAAAAATTAAACACTAACAGCCTGTCCCATGAAATCGTCACCAGAAATCGTTTGATCGAATACAGTCAAATCCGCTTTAGCGCAACACGCTTTACTGAAAAAAATCGGATTAATAATCCCCGCACTGATTTTAAACGCAGCTAGTCTTATTCACTTTACTGAAAATAACGTATTACTGAAAACCAAAAGCAAGCCCACAACTACGTTTTGCATGAAACTTACTTCGCTTTAGTGAAAAAGTAAAGAATGACAAATTTATTTATTAGAAATCGATTGCATAACTTAAGGCTGAAAAATTGTGCATGTTTTGTACGTTAAAAAATTAAATGGCAAAATGTATTTGTCCTTTTCACTCTTAAGTACTTTATTGTATTTTTCTATTATATTGTCAATGCAAGTGGCTAGACATTTTCGAGGAATTCGAGAAAAATTTCAACAAAATGTGCACATATGCATGTGTATGGTGTGTATTGTTTAACTGATTTTAAGCAGTACGCTTAACTGTAACAAATGTCATTAATCCGAACTACGTTTTAGAGGAAAAATCGGATAATTGAAAAAAATTGGGTTTTGGTTATTTCCAGTAAAGAAAACAACAAAAAATGTTCTAATGCTATTGTTGTTTGCAATACAAGTTATCGATCGAACGATTTCTCGTGACATCGGCAGGATCAGGCATTAAAATAACAATTGTTCAATGCACAAGCTGGTTGTATCATTGTATATTCTATTAAAATACAGTTGTAAATAATTTTCGTATGCAAGTGAAATAGAATTTTACACTTTTATTTTTATGTTTCTAAAAAGCTGCATGTAGAGAGAGAAAAAGAGAAACTCTCTGATAGCATTTGTCTGCAGCTTGTTCTGCCTTTGTCACTTAAAATACTAAATACATTAATACAATTAATACAACACACTGGGTGTTCACAATAACAGAACAAATATACAATGTGTATTTGATGTAAGATAGATGATACAAAATGTTGTGAATTCAGCAAATATCTTAATTTTTTTTCATAAAAATGTATTAAATATTACAGTACCTGGTTAAAAATACTTGTTTGACAACGCGCTATTTCTTGTGAAAGCAATGTAAAGCTGTTGTTGTTACGCAATATTAAACATTGAACGAAATTTCATTGATCAAACATCCAGAACAGATTTCACCATTAATAATATTCAAGAAAAAAGATACGTTCAGCATGTGTAATTCTACGGCTTTTTCTTTCTTTTCTTTTGTTTTCATCATAATTTAAAACACATCCGCATCCCGAAATTTTCGTATACATATTTTTTTTATGTTTACGCTTAGGTTTTTCGTTCAGTCGTACGTTCATGCATGCATGTGGGCATAAGATAATCCAGCATTAAGTAACTCAATTATTAAAGAAAAGAACAATATTTTATGGTTTAGCTGACAAATTTCTTTGTCTATCACAGTGATTTTCCCTTCATTTGTTGCCTGCAAACTAAAACTTATGCAAATAAATTGTCCCTTTTTATAATCAATCCCAAAAATTTACATTCCAAAATGCACCCTTTTCAACTGTAATGAATTTTGGCATAATAGAATTTGGTCTTACTGTAAGACTAACTCTAAAGTCTTATAAAAGTATTTTAGGCTGGTATTGGAAAATGTATAAAAACAATATTGGAACATCTATAAATACAGTTCAGCTATCAATTCAAAGGATTTGTGTGATTGTGATTTGAATTTTTTTCATGTCGTTGAGTATCTTTTATTTTAAGAAATTTTTAATTAATAAAAATCAATTGTCAAGTTTATCAAATTGAAAATTTAAAATTAATTTAAATGGGCAGCAATAAGAGTATATAAAAGGCAAATTAAGTCATTTGTATATAAAAATCATAACAAAAATTAAAAATTTTAAAAACCCCCTATATATCTTGAAAAGATGTGATATCTTCTAAACGTCTGGACCGATTTTTTTTCAATAATGGTTGAGAACTATCTCGATCAAGTCACCTTTCAAACAGAGAAAACTAAATCAAAATCGGTCCAGCCGTTTGGGCTGTACGTGGACACGGACAGACACACAGAGACATAGATACACGGATACACAGACACACACTACAAACTTATAACACCCCTTTTTTTGGTCGGGGGTTAAAAAATACTGAAGTAGGAAAAATAAAAGCAGATTTGGAATCGAATAAAAGTTTTTGTTTGAGGTTTTTAATTTATAAGATTTGTTTAAGTAATTCTCAATATGTAACACTTTCTGCATTTACACTTGCTGAACACAAACAGAACACAAATTATTTAGGAAATTATCATTTCTCTTTATTATGATAATATGTATGGAACAAAAAGTCGGCCAAATGGCCCCCCCCGACCCCGACCTCGGCGGCACACCTCCATCCAATGGTCCAAATTGGTTCTATGCCGTTAATGTGCCGAATTATCTCATCCTTTAGCTCTTAAATTGTTGCTGGCTTATCGACGTACCTTTTCTTTCAAATAACCCCAAAGAAAGAAGTCCAACGGTGTCAAATCACATGATCTTGGCTGCCAATTGACATCGCCACCACGTGACATAAAACGGCCATTGAATTTGTCGCACAAAAGAGCCATTGTGTCGTTAGCTGTGTGGCAAGTGGCACCGTCTTGTTGAAACCAAATATCGTCCACATCCTTATCTTCCAATTCGGGCCATAAAAAGTTCGTTATCATCTCACGATAGCGAACACCATTCACAGTAACTATCTGACGGGCCTCATTTTGGAAAAAAATAGGGCCCCATGATGCTGCCAGCCCATAAACCGCACCAAACACTCACTCTTTGTGGGTGCATTTGCTTTTCGACAATCACTCTTGGATATATCATTGGCCCAAATACGGCAATTCTGCTTATTGATGAATGCACTGAGGTGATTGTGCTGACCGAAAAAATCAGGAAGTGCACGATATGCATTTTGATTTGAAAGCCCATTTTCATAATAAGCCTGAATAACTTTAATGCGTTGCTCGATTGTGTATCTTTCAAATTGAGTTAAGCTATGTACAGACGGTTGTCAGATCTTACAATATTGCCAGTAAAATGTGCTCAAAATTTCTTACAACCGTGTGAACTGGCAATTTTTGTCAGACGTCGTTGCCAGAAAAATCATTGTCAGTCCATTGCAAGACTAGCAGCTGACAACAAATTGTCAGACATCTTACAATCGTGTGAACACATTGTAAAATTATTGCCAGCTATTTGTCAGACATTTTAATATTGTCAGATGCTCGAAGTTCGTGCATCTGACAATGGCGTCATTGTAAGAGAATTATTTCTATGGGCAACACTGTACACGCTTGATTTTAAAGAAAATATATTTAATAAAATATATGCAGCCAAAATCATTGCAGTTGCTTCTTTATGGTCCATAATAATTAATATTTTTACTTTTTACATTAACACCACCACAAACGATTGATATTTAACAATTTCTAACAAGCGCTTTGAGTCTGGCAACCAGTGTGACCAGATTTTAAAATAATATTAAGCTAAATCACGTTTGAAAAAAAGCTAATATAAGCTAAAAAGTTACATTTTAGGCTAGAAAATAAAGCTAAACTTTTTTCCACTTCTTTGATCCCTTTTCAATAGTTTCTTATTGCTAAACTAACGTTAAATATTACACAAACATATTTTTTTGTTATACATATAGAATATTTGCTTAATAAAATTATTTATTAATTATTATATTTTAGATTTAATGAAGAACAAAACAAAAACTTCCCCAAAATAATCTTAAAAAGTTTTTAAAAATGTAAAAACATTTATATTAAAATACGAAAGCTTTTTAAGTTAATTAATGCTATTTAAGGTAAAGCATGGATCACACTATCTGCGCAATGTACCGAGTTTCGTCAGATCAGTGAAATAAAGTCATAAGTAAAGATTTTGCTCTAATTTATCGACTACTTGAAATACAAGGACATAATTGCGCCACACTGCATTGGTAATAACCCCATATAGACTTATTCCAGAATTAATTGAGTAATAATGCCATTTTGGCTTATTACTTATGACTTTATTGAGGTGGCCCGACGAAAATCGGTACATAGTGTTATCCAGGCTTAAGGCTATTTCAGGTTTTTGTTTTAAGTTAATTGATGCCGCTGAATGAACGTTCAACTCAAGTCAAATAATTTTATACCCAAGAAACTCAAAAAGTGTTTTGGCCACTAATATGAATTTAACTTTTTCCATTAAAATTCTAACCATTCTGCCATTATCTACTATTTTTCTTCTTTCCATTTCTGTTATAAAATTGTCGTTGTATTTTTTGTAAACTATTTTACAATGCTAAAAAATTATAACTTTTATAAGTTGTTTATGTTTTTAATATATTTTTAGGGAACACGCAATTTAGACTAAAAAAAGGCTAAAAAAGCTAAATGAGTTTTTAAAAAAAGCTAAAAAATAAGCTAAGAGCTAAATGAAAATTTTAAGGCTAAATCTGAAACAAATAAGCTAAATTTAGCTTAAAATAAGCTAATATGGTCACGCTGCTGGCAACGCATAATAATGTCTGGCAATTTTTGCATATGACAACCGTGTGAACTTACAATTTTTTTGCTGACGATTTTGTCAGCTGATTTTATTGTCATACAATCATCTAGAAATAAATTGTAAGATTTCCTGACAAATTTGATACAACCGTGTGAACTGTCAATCTGCCATACACTTGCAATTTTTGATTGTCAGTACAATGTCAGCACATTGCCAGATCTAACAATATTGTAAGATCTGACAACCGTGTGTACATAGCTTTAGTCTAAAATTGAGAAATGTCAAATGAAATGCCGAAAAATACTTGACGTTCATATGTGGTTCACATTCAACATCGGCCCTTAAAATTTAACCACCCTTTACATACTAGACACTCAGCATCCTTAAAAGTATTTAAGCGAAATAAAAACTTATTTTCCAATTCTATATTCCACATAAAAGCAATAAAAAGTGCTGTTATAAAAATATTTAAATTATATTTATATAAATAATAAAGTTTAATACTATTGGGGAATTCACAATAAGTATCTTAAAATTTTAATGTGGCAACACTGTGACATCCTGTGGGCAGGCAACGATTTAAAACACGGTAAATTGAAGTATTAAAATAATAAAATAATGTTAAATTAGAAATAATTGTTAAATAAATTTATCAAAATAAATTTTGTTCTGCAAAATGCCTAAAGACAGCGAAGAATACAAATATTTTTTTCAGTTTTAACTTGTTTAGTTCAACATTATTACCATATTGCCATATTGAAAATGACCTGATTTTTATACTTTTAAATTTGCCACCTCGTAATAAATTTGTTTTACACATAAGCAAAAACAATAAATAAAACATATTTTAAAACGCTAATGTGAACTCATTAACATCATGTTTCAATGTTGCCACATTAAAATTTTCAGATACTCATTGTGAATTCCTCATATACATAAGAAATAACGGTTAACATGTAGATAAGTAGAGTTTTTTTTAGTTTCCGGGAAATCGGGATTGGTTTTTAAATTTCCCGTAATCCCGGAAATTCCCATTTGAAACAAATAATTAGAATTTGTTTTTTAATTTAAAATGTAGATATGATTTGAAAATCACTTTAACAAGATCGAACTTACAAAACTAACGAATAACAAAAACGAATAAAAAGTAAATAAAATATAAAAAGGTACATTCGTTTACGTTTAATTATATAAAATTCACCTAGACATAAATTCGTCTTGCATACAAGACCAAAGAAATATTGAACCTTTAGACTGATTAATAAAGCATTCCTTGTAAATTTCTCTTTTTGTACTCCAAAATAACTTATGCTATTGAAAAAATGAATCATACGAATGAAAAATTAGCTATTTTTTTATCACAACAAATTTTTTATAACACATACTCAGAGTAGGTAACCTGCCATATTTCCAAGAGGATAATATTTATTTGGAGAAATTTTAATAACAATTCCCCAAATAATTTAAAGCAGTTTGTAGCTAAAAAACTTATGAATATACTTTAATCCCCATATTCATAAATTCATAAAAAAATAAAATGAATTTGAAATCCATTTTAAGAAAATTTTGTATCAAAAATTTTAATTAAAATACATATCAAATTCATTTTAAATTTTATGAATATGGGGGTAAAAATTTAAAACCAGTGCTACCATACAAAATACTGGCTGAAAGCTCTTAAAGTATACTTTATTTTGACTATGAATATGCGCTATATATTCTTTTCATAATATAATTATATGCCAAAAGATACAGGGCATCGTTTCTGCCACACAAAGAAAATTAAATTTATATAAACCTTTCACATTTTGCTTCAGTTCTCTCTCAGCTTAAAATCCTACAAACTTGCAAACTTTTTTTTTAATGTTTTACACATATTTTTTTTTATGAATCCTTCCAAACGTGTGAAATCCTTTTTTCTTCTTTCTTTTTCATTTCCTAAAGCAGCTGAATGTTTGTTAGTGAAGTGATTAAATTTCATTTAACCTTCGAAAAAGGAAGAAAGAGAACAAAAATCAGTGAATTAATCACTCCATCGTAAAACAAGAAACGTAAGTGAAAAACTTTTAAAACTTAAGGGATAAAGAATGTGTTACTTTCGCAACATTTCCTTTCGCAATGAAACAGTTCGTTTATTAAAATCCAACTTTTTGCTTCCTGTTGGAATGTTTGTTTTCGTTTTCGTTTTCGTTTAAAAGAAGGCAATAAATAACAATACCAAAGTATGGGTTTATTTGTTTAATTTTTGTTTTATATTTATTTTATTTTTGTTTTTTCAATTTTTCAATTCTCTGTTTGGATTGAGAACATTTCTAATTGATGTGATAAATTTTAAACAACGCGGAAGTGGGTGTCATTGTCAGCCAATATTGACAGATTTGGTTTGAAATGTCAACTCCCATTTCCCCTTTTTCATCGTAAGTTACTCTACTTAAATCCTTGTGTTTGTTATACATATTTCGTGTTCTCTTGTCATGTCACATGCATGCAATATTTTTTACTTTCTATTTGGCAATTGTGAATAAAATGAGTAAGTTTGTGATCGTAGTGGATTTTTTTTACGCGTTTGAGACAAATTAAAAGAATTTGCTTTCATCACATTTATCAAGGCATCATCTCAAAAGCGCTTGGCCAGCTTTGGAGCTTCGAACTGCGATATCAGCGGGAGGCCTATCTTCCACAACTCTCCTAGCAAGCTAAAACTTCTAATTTCTCAAAACTAATGAAAATTCCAATTTCTAAAAATATTATTTGTAGTAGATTTTAAATAATCCTTCAAGTCCTCGTCCATACAGAGAAACATTTGCTGCGAAATATTTTTGATTTCTCTTTTGAAACTGCATTCGTGTCCACACTATGAAGTTTTTGTTTTGCAGCTTAATACATTTTCTCCAATATATTTCTCATGACAATGAGGCGAGAATGACATACTCAACAAGAACTTCGTGTACATGAAACAAAGTACCCTTTGCCATTCCTCTCTCCCCTCTCGTCGATAAACTCAAATGTTTTGCAGCAAATGTTTCACTGTATGGACGAGGACTAAACATGCTGGAATTTGTTTTTATTATTAAATCGTTATTTAATTTCTTAAATACATTATTTTTCTTAAATGTCTAAACGAAAAGTATGTGCTCTGACACGAGTCAACTTTTTTCTATAAGAAAAGTGTGCTGAGAAATAATAAACCGTATTTTCTATAAGAACAGCATGCTGTCACACAATCAACCATATCATGCATATAAGAATAGTGTGTGTGTGGTAGGAAAAAAGGTGACTGCCTCTGTGACACACAGAAAAAATTATTCGCAAAATATTTCAGACAAATGTTTGTTGAAAATACAATTAATTTCAGTAAATATTTTTCACTGTTCCAGTAAATTGTTTGTTCCAAAAAAAAAAAAAAAACTGTAGAGCATAACTACTTCACGACGTTTGAGGCTACGACAAGATTAATCAAAATAAACAACAACAAGAGTATAAAAGTATACCTATCAACAAACAAGATACAGACCAACAAATCTAAATAAAAAATTCTCTCAGCCGAACTCTGTTAAATTAAAATTTTTACAAAATTGTTATCAGAATTTTTAAAATTATTTGTAGATCCGTTTTCATACAAAATATTTACTGATACAATGAATTTGGTTACTGAAAATGAAAAGTCAGCTGTGTCACAGCACAGCTTTTTTTACAGTGCAATTTTCTTATGGTGTCACAGTGCAATTTTCTTATGGAAACTAAAAGTGTGTCACAGCACACTTTTCTTATAAAAAATCCCAGTCTGTCACAGTACTGATATAATAGATGACTGTGTCACAGCATATTTTTCTTACAGAAAAAATTTTTGTGTGTGTAACAACACACTATTATCATAGAAATATGTATTTACACACAGAATTTTTATTTAATTTTTTTGGACTTGTGCTTTTATTTGCAATATATTTATTTTATGTTTCGCCTATTTTTTTTTCAGACAATCAATCAAGAGCAGTTTTCGAGACAAGGATAAACCTTCGCGTTTCAAGGACCTGCAGACGACACGTTTTCAAGTTGAGCCACAAAATGAGAACGACTCAGACGATTCCGAAGAGAATCGTGAACTTTTGGAAAATGAATACGATACCAAATATGGTAAAAGCTTCCGGTAAGATATCCACAATAAACATTTTGTTTTATTAATGACAGTTGCTTTTTCGCCCTCCCCCCAGACACTTTACCAGAGAGGCCTTGCCACGTTTGGATAATTACCGCAATATAATGTCTATACAAGCTGCTTACCGTCCCACCTTGGATGAACTTCACAATGCCACTCTTACTGGAAAGGTAAGGAGATAAAAACATTTTTTATTTGTTTCAATTCTAATTTGGAGTTTTAAAAGTTTCTAATTTAGAGAATCAAAACTATAACGAAATCAATTTTTGAAAATATTCTGTAAAATATCAAAATTATACAAACATTTTTATTTATTTAATTTGTGTTATAGTTTTGTCTTTGACACACAAGTTTAGATTACGGGTATAAGTATTAGCCATATGTAAGACTAGGATATTAATTTTCACAAGGGTGGTGGGATAAGTTGTTAAAAAAAATTGGGGGCCTGTTGGAAGAACCAAGTTTTTACAAAAGCTCAAAAAAATATATGTACATATGTACATCTGTAAATAATATCATGTACATAACAATTTACGTTTTTACTGTCGTTGGCCCAATTTTCAAACGTGTATTCCTAGATCTGGCAATGGATTTAGCTTTAGCGAATCACAGAACAAAGCCCCCAGCCCCTTATTTTATGATGCATATTTGTAGCGCAGCATACGGCAGGATTCTGAGAAAAGCTTCTTTTTTTTGTGATATTTCATAATACAAATTTTTCTTTTCCATATTATTTTAAATTCCAAACCACTTTCAGTGTAAGTTTGTGCGTAAATTATTTACCCCCATATTCATAAAACTTTAAACAAATTTGAAATGTATTTTATTTCAAATTTTTCATACAAAATTTTCCTAAAACGAATTTTAAATTCATTTTATTTTATTACGAATACGGGGGTTAAAATTTAAAGTCTTTAATTTTTTTAACGTGTTATTTATTTTTCATAGCTGCTAAAATAAAAAAAAAAACAATATAAAAATGTCCTTGTTGTAGGTTAAGCACTAGAGCTGCCAGACGGGAAATCAGAAATCCCGAAGTCCTGGGATTTTTCATGATTTGGCTAATCCAGAATGCGGGATTATAAAACTAAATCCCATAAACAAGTACAAAAATTTGTTATTAAAGAACTATTTACTAAGAAAATAATAGGTTTTGCAAAAAAATTTTAGATTCCGATATCCCAAAAATCCTTATTGACTAATCTAATCTCCCTATAAATTGTTGATATTTATAAGTATTGGAATTTTGTAAGCTTTTTTGAATTGTGGTTGAAGTCTGCTGATGAGTTCCCTAAGCAGCAACGAAATTTACATCCCGAAATCTAGTACTCGTACTTACAAGATTTCGACCTAAATCTTTTTTTTTACTATAGTTCCCATATAAAACAAAATCTATTTTGTCAGTAGATTTGTTGGAAATCTAATAGTGCATTTACACTGTCACGAAATCTAGTACTTTGGAGATTTCGAGCTAAATCAAGCTGCTTTTTTTCAGTAGATTTGTAGGAAATCTAATAAAAATCCAAAGTTTTTATTTATTCTTTACTACCCTGTACAACAAAAGGTCCGCTTAAAAAAGTGTGTGAATTGGCTACATTGCAGTTATTTGGTTGTAGTTTTGGATACAAATCAGTTGATGGATTTTGTTTTGGATAAAAAAGTCTTGATAAATGCCAAAAGAGTTGGTGTAAACGGTATAGATTTTCATAAAGATTTTAATCAAAATATGCTAGATTTTGTGCCGATGTAAATAACCTATAATGATAATCTAATATTTTTATTTATTTTTCACTACCCTGTACAACATATTTATAAGAAAGATGAGTGTATTAGCTACGGTCTGCTTAAAAAGGCATTTGAATTGGCTATATTGCAGTTGTTTGGTTGTAGTTTTGGAAAATTTTCAGTAAGTGGGTTTTGTTTTGGATAAAAAAAATCTTGATAAATCGTCGGTTGGTTTCTGGTTTGCTGCAGACATAATGTATACTGTGCCGCAAACCAGAAACCAACCGACGAAATGTCAAAAAAGATGGTGTAAATGGTATAGATTTTCATAAAGATTTTAATTAAAATCTTCCAAATTTTAGTGCAGGTGTAAATGCTCTATTAGACGATCTTAAGCAACAACAAACAAACTTTTTTACAACAGCATTCATTTTGACACGTGTTAAATAAAAAAAAATAAGAAATTACCATAAATTTGTTTTATTATTTTATTTTTATATATTGCAAACTTAGTTTTTGTATATCTTTCTTGCATTTAAAAAATATTCCACTGCGTGAACACAAGCAAAAATAATTCTATAGTTTAACTATGATTACACAAATTTTTGCACCATCAATTCTCAGTTCATTAATTAAATGATTAGTTACATCATTTATTACAGACTTAATGTTTTTGTCAATGTGTCTGCCGCACGTGTCAAATTATGATTGGCTTATAAAGAGGCTATATACAGTGTGTTATAAAAACACACCCCACTGCAATTATTTTGGCTTATGTTTTATTAATTAAAAATGTTTCACAAAATACAAAACCACATGCATGAAAATAGCAACATCAATCAATTAATTAACGGCCTCAATAGGAAAACTCTTTACTTATGGCCTGGTTGGGAATGCAAAATTCCCATCAAATTAATTGTAAAAAATGGCAGCGATATTAAAAGTGTTTCATGTTGTAGTTAAATTATGCTTACAAAAAAAGAACAAATAAATTTTAATAACGTGCTCGTAGTAAAAACGACCTTATCGTTTACAAAGCAAAACGAGAAAGAGTTTTTATTTTGCCAACCATTATATTTCTTTTTTTTTTTTTAATTTTTAATTCTTCTATTCTTGCTCTCTCGATGAAAAGGACACACTTTTGAATTTATTTTTCTTAATAAAAAGTTACGATTCCTTTAAGGATTAAATCGAAGGACAATGTGACATATTGCTTAAATTTAAAAATTCGAAATGTTTCAAGCTGAGAGCATTTGAAATGAAGCGAGACCACGTCAGCTTAATTAGACAATATTTGTTTGACATTTGACTGTAATATTTCGTTTGCAATTTCGTTTTAGTTTTATTGGCAACATTATTTTCTTTTTCTTTTTAGATTAAATTCCATTACAAAGGTCACAACATACTCGTGCTTAGTGTTTTGTGCAAATAAATCGGTGAAACGTAGTTTCACAATTACTTTCACATGCATCAATATTTCACAATTTCAGCACCAAATGTTTAAATGTTTTGAGTCTTGCTCATCTGGTGCGAAAAGGAATTTCCATTAAATTTGCAAAATTGTTTAATTTCCAACTGTTTCCAACAAGGAAACAACTGCTTTTATAATATTTTGCAGCTCACAGTTGACTGACTGACTGTTAATAAAAGTCCCAAATGTGTGAAAATGTATTGTGATTTTTCTTTTTTTCGTGCCAATAACGACGACATTCTTGTGATATCCAAGTAAAAAAAGAAAATCACTTTGTGGTAAAAAATCGTTTAATTATAAATTTAAATTCATACAGAAAAAGAAAATGATTTAATTATTTTTAACAAAAATCGTTAAACTGACGTTAACAAGAGAATGAATGACAATTAGTTATATGTAGAATACAAATATTTAAATTTTTATCAATTGGGAAATGCTTTGATGTGAGCATATACTGAAATAATTAATTGAAATGTTAAAATTTTCAGTCACGCCGGTCACAGTGAAAATTGAAAAGTTTCCCATACAAAACGAAATCTAATTTTTCAGTAGATTTGTAGGAAATCTAATAAAAATCTAATGTTTTTATTTATTCTTTACTAGCCTGTACAACGAAAGGTGAGTGAATTAGCTACGGTCTGCTTGAAAAAATGTGTGAATTGGCTACAATGCAGTTGTTTGGTTGTAGTTTTGGAAACAAATCAGTTGATGGGTTTTGTTTTGGCTAAAAAAAATCTTGATAAATGTCAAAAAAAGCTGGTGTAAACGGTATAGATTTTCATAAATATTTTAATCAAAATATGCTCTATTCTGTGCTTATGTAAATGCCCTATTACTGTACATATTAAATACCGGGTGCCTCGAATAATAATAAAAATAAGCCCAATTAAAAGCATAATAAAATTTGGCCACGTCCAATACATCAATGCTGAATTGCTATTTTTAACTGACTTCAAAAAAAGTATGAGGTTATCAATTCGTCTCAATTTTGTTTTTTTTTTTTTTGGCAGTGTTACTTCAAAACTCGCTACATTTTAGACCGATTGTAAAAATTCTTTTTTAGTCTGAGAGGGTATAGGTTCCCATTGGTTCCATTTTAATTATGATTTTATGATTTTTTTACTTATTTGATTGCTGAGAAACTTATCAAATACCTTTGGTTCTTGCAATTACACAATTTGAAAGTTGAAAAAATGGGCGGGGTTACGCCTATTAAAATTTATTATAATATTTCACGCGGTTCTACTTAACCGATTTTTGCGAAAATCACCACACACCTTGTGCTCTGAAATAGACGCAATCCTCCATAAAAAAAAGGGGCCGGCTTCACGCCCATTAAAATTTAATATTTTATTTTACGGGGTCTACTTTACCGATTTTTACAAAACTTAACACACACCCTAAGCCATGAAAAACACGCAATCTTGCATTTACAAAATTAAAATTTAATTTTATGTTTCACGTACTTCTTCTTATCTTCTTGGAAGATAAGATACGCAAGACAATTTGCATCAAACATCGAACACCGCCAATGTAATTTTAATGGTAAAAAACGCTCAAATTGCAAACAACTTAAAAAGTTGCAATGCATGTAATAGCACAGTGGCGGTATTCGATGTTTGATGCAAATGGTCTTGCGTAAGTGCAAATGCAAAATATCGTAGCTTTTCTTTAAAATCCAACAACAAGATACACACAATCCAAAGAAAAGCTACGATATTTTGCACTGGCACTTACACAAGACCACTTGCATTAAACATCGAATAACGCCAGTATATAATTTGAACGTACAAAAATGCGAATTAATAACCAAAAATTATTTAAAAATGCGAAAATATGCATTAATTGATATTTTGAAGGTTCTTGCAATAGGAACTTCCAAACTTTAGCAGCTGATAGGGGCCATATTTTTGAAGCTACAGCTGTTGAATGACAGCCATTTATTCAGTCAGCCTTGCCAACATGTACGAATGATAAAAGTGTCCTGTTTGGGTAACACTCTGCACGCTTCACCCATTTTATGTTCGCGAGGGGGATAGCTCGACAGTTATTAACTTATATGTGTAAAGAACTGCATCTCTGAAGTCAAAAAACTGATTCTGAAATACGAACTAATTTAATGGCAGTTTCGAAGCGAAAGTTATATATTCAAATAAATAAATTTGTTGCAAATTTTCAATTGATTGGTTTTACTGCATGCAACTACTTGAGATAAAAGTTCGGACTGCACAAGGGCCAAATAGTCAAAAGCAAATATAAAAACTGGCATAAAATACGACCGCAATTCCAAAACTAGACGACCTAACGAAGAAAAAGGATATATTGTGAGTCCTTTCACGCACCTTGAAAAGTCCTGCATATGTAGAAGAAACTCAAAAAAAAATTCCAATTGTTTACCCTTCAGTAAAGTAAAAGAAAAATTTAAACATATTTTGCAATTTTCTTTTGTATTTTTCATATAACACAACCAAAGTCAATCTTTAAATTCATTGGTAAGGATGAATGAGCGAGCATCTATTAAAGAAATGTGTTCATATTCTTAACAAAGAACAATTCTAAAAAAACCCTGAACTTTTTTCCTTTTTCTATAGAAAACAACATCACAATTTTAATAACTCGACTCATGTTGTTTTTACTTGGAACACAGTGCATATTAAACAGGTCTCACTCAAGAGCAAACGTGTCCATCAATTGTTCAGTTCTTGTAACTAATTAAACGTACTGATTTCTTATTCCGTCCATAGCACGATTGCAAATGATGATGACGATGATGATGATGAATGATGCTGGCGATGATGATTTTGTCTTAATTGTGGTTAAAAAAAGTTAAGATTTTTTAATGCAAATTATGTTGAAAAACGAATAACATTAAGAAGAAAATTTGCTATTCATATGAATGACGTGATATTATTGCAAAATGAAATTATGAATAACAACTTTAGCGTAGCAATTCGTCGGTTGGTTTCTGGTTTGCTGCAGACATAATGTATTTTTAACATGCTGTGCCGCAAACAAGAAACCAACTAACGAATTGAAATAAAAAAATTAATGAGCGTTATTTGTTGTTTGTGTTCAAGTTTTAATTTGCTTTCATTTTATTTTTATTTTTTCTGGTTAAACTGGCTAAAAATGTTTCCAATATTTTACTTTTTTTTTCTACGTTGCTTCACTTTCAATAATTAATTATCATTTCTTGCTGAAAAATATTTTTTAACTCTATTCAGTGGAAAATAAATGTTCGTTTGAAAAATTATTTTCTGCAGGAGCAGGAGGTACCCAGCAAAAAAAAAAATTTTTTCTTTCTTTAAAAAGGTTTTAAGCAAGGCACATTCATAAGGTAGTAGGGGAAATGCAGCTGAGCTATTTTTTTTTCATATTAATTCAATTCAATTCAATTCTTTATTTGCATATAACATATGTGGTTATGAAATTACAACAGTTTTCTTAAAGAGTTTAGGAAGATTTATCCTTTTCTACTTAGATATTAAATAACAATTATTTTATATTCAGGTGGATGTAAATTATATCAAATGGAAGGAGAAAATTTTCAAAAAACCTTTATGAACATTTTTTAGGGGGTTTTAGTTAAAATTCTTAATACTAAGGATAAAATTACGATGAGATGATCTCATTGATGTGGTTGAACTCAGAAGCAAGACATCTGGCATTGAAGTTCAATGTGAGGCGATGTATTTTATCATTGACCAGTTCAACGTTAGCTAATGTATGAAGACGCTGGGTGGAGTAATGCCAAGGCAGATTATAAATCATTTTTAATATTTTATTTTGTGCAATTTGTAATTTTTTCGTGTGACATTTTGCTGTAGTGGACCAAGCAGGGGCTCCATAGTACATTATAGCGTGGAATATTAATTTGAGAATTAATCTTTTGTTTTGTACGTTGAGTTTGGAGTTTCTGTTAATTAATGAATACAATAGTCTTGTAAGGTTATTTAATTTGTTGATAATGTACGGAATATGGTATTTGAACTTGAGTTTAGGGTCTAATATTAAGCCCAAGTTTTTCATATTAAAGTTCATCCGAAACGCCAAAAATTGTTTGCGAAAGAGAAATTAAAAAAAAATTTTAAAAAATTTCAATATAAAAAATATTTTATTATAAAAATTCTGTGAAAAATAATTTAAAATATATGAAAAAAGTATTAAAAAATTAAATTTTGGTTAAACTAAAACCCATGCTTTTTTCATTGTTGTATTTTTCATTGTTTTTATAATCCTGATATTACCTGAAAATGAATGTGCCTTGGTTTTAAGTAGTTATTTAAATTGTAAGTTCAAAAACTTCACATGCAGACTATATATCGCACATTTACTCAAAGAACATCATAACACAAAAAATGAATTTTTTGATGCAAAATTAACCCTCATATCGTTATTCATATTGTGTAAAAATTTCATACAAATATATTGTTTACTACTCAGCTCTTGAGAGAAAAATAAAAGTTTCTTTTTCTATGAAGTTGTGTGTAAATTAGGGTTTGGGAAATGGGAATTCCCGGATGGGAAATCCCGGGAAATCAAAAGTACACGTTATGTCATAAATATGTATATACACTTTTGTGGCATACATATTTATAATCTTTTTTACTTTAACTAATATAAAAAAAGGTTCTTGCAATAGGAACTTCCAAACTTTGGCAGCTGATAGGGGCCATATTTTTTAAGCTACAGCTGTTGAATGACATCCATTTATTCAGTCAGCCTTGCCAACATGTACGAATGATAAAAGTGTTCTGTTTGGGTAACACTCTGCACGCCTCGCCCATTTTATGTTATGCGAGGAGGATAGCTCGACAGTTATTAACTTATTTTCGCTAGAATTGTATGATATGTGTAAAGAACTGCATCTCTGAAATAAAAAAACTGATTCTGAAATACGAATATAAAATATAATATAATGAAATGCGAATATAAAAACTTTCATTTTTTTTTATATATGTATTAGAAAAGTTCGTTTGAATGAGTGTGTGATTAAATTTACAAGAAAGTTGATGTGTTTTTCATCGTCTGTTTAAACACTTACTTACATAATATACCCTGCTCGAAGGAAATTTTTCAATCTTAAAATTTAAACAAATTCTAAAATTGTGTTTTTGTTGCAAATGTAACTATAGGAAAAAAAAAAAGAATTCGTTCGACGCCGATAAACAAGCAGTAAAATGTCCATATTTTTTTAATATAAAATAAAAATGTGAGCTTTTCAAATCTATACTGAAATTTCATAAAAATTCCATAAAATTGTAGTCAAAACTACAAGTTACAAATCTACAAATAAAATACGCACAAAACAACAACACTTTTAAAAATTTTATTGTTGTTTTGTGTGTATTTTATTTGTAGATTTGTACTATGGGGACTCTGCACCATCGATGTCAATGGTAAAAAAGTGGTTCACTGACTTTCGTGGTGGTCGCACAAGTACAAATGACGCTGATCGTTCTGGACGGCCAAGAAAGTTGTCTGCAAGTTGGGTGCCGCATTTGCTCACAATCGACCAGAAACGCATGTGCAGTTTCCATGGCAAAAAACCATGAATTGGGCTACGAATTGCTCCCTCACCCGCTCTATTCTTCAGATTTAGCCCCGAGTTACTATTTCTTATTCCCAAACTTGAAGAAATGGTTGGTCGGAAAGAGATTTGACTCCAACAACGAATCATTCCACAAACAAAGGCCTATTTTAAGGATTATGTTGAAAAATTATTTTTTATTTTGCCAAAAAGACTGTGTTTCATTCAAAAAGTCACGGACTTATTGATCCGAACTCGTACTAAAGCAGAGACCTATGCCATGATGGCTCACAGCCGGCTGAGCCAAGCCGTTGGTAATTTTAGTCAGCTACGCCGCTGCCGAAAAAAATTTGAACTATTTCGCCTGAAAAACAACCTTTTAAAACGGAGTATACCACTGTACTTTAGGCTCCACACATTAAGTTGGGGTGTCTCGGCATTTTTCTGTGCCATTTCGAAAGTTTACACTTTACTTACAGCGTAATTAATTATCCCATCACAAATAATAATTTCTAAATTTGTTATCTTTAGTTATGAAAATGTTAATGCGTTTCCTCAGAGGTCCACATAACTGGCAATCAGTCCCTTTAATTTTCATTCACTTTCAATCACTAAATATAGAAGTTACTTTATAAACCAATCGATATAATATCCAATCTACATATTAACCCTTATTCAAGTTGTCGACATCGACGTCACTTTAACACAATACCAAAAAATTGGGACTTGTTTACTCGCTCTCTAGAACAATTTCGTGCTATTGGCAATTTATTTCCGTTCCCTAAAGTCTAGAAAATAGCATTAACCTGCCAACAGGAGTCAGTTGTGTTCGTGATGTCGATGTCGACAACTGGAATAAGGGTGATTATTTTTTTTGTTGCAAATTTTAATAACATGTTTTTTTTTAAATAAGTTTTAATTTCCTTTACAGTTCAACGATTTGCATTGGGTGGAGGAAGAAATTGTTTATTATGTAATGAAATTCATAAAATATTTAAAAGTATTTATTTTTTCAATAATTAATTATCTGCAGTAGACTTTGTACCATTTAACATCTTACATTCCGCTCATATCTTTCTTCCTCACGAGAAACATTTAGTATTATTGTTATTTCGCTGAGTACAGAAAACTAATACACACTTTTGCAATTGGCTAATGAAAATAAAAGAATAATAAATCTATATATTTTTTGGTTTCGATTACAAGATAATGTACATGTATAAAAAAACTTCGAGGTAAACCTAAACTTTTAGAAATTTTGTTACATAGACGAACTACAGACATTGGCGCAGCTAGAAATTTTTTTCTAGGGGTGGGTGGAGGGTGGTTGGGGCGTAACGACTATAAATTTTCATGAGTAGTATTAAAATAAATAATTACATGAAATTTTTGATAATTTTAAGAAGGAGGGGGAAATGCAACAGCGGTTATTTGGAGGGGATCAATGTCTCTTCAGAATGACTTTTCTACGCCTATGGCTACTGAGCATCAGACTAGGAAAAAAGTTAAAAGTGTTTAACGATTTTTAACACGCGATTACATAATTGTGTGGAAAAATAGAAAAAACTGCTTAAGTTGAGCTAGGCTGTTTTAGAGTTAATGGTACTTCTGTAATCTTTATATTCAAAAGTACCCTTGGGTAGAATCTCAATTAGTTTGCACGATTTTTCAGAAAGTTATAGAGCAATGAATGGAATAACAGCTTAACTTACCAGCTTATACTTTGCTTTATTTCAAATAGAATGTATGTTTAACAGAGTGTGGAGCAAAGGTTTTCTAAAAACAGTTTAAGGGAATACCAAATTGCCCAATTTGTATGCAAAAGAAATAGGTAATTGAAAATCGTCTTGAAAGTTTAAAAGTGCTCTACTGCACTACTACAGTAAAATATTACTTAAGGCTCAATCAGAAGTGACACAACCATAGCCATAGAAAACAGCTGTTCGAACCAAACTAATGAGCAACACTGTATTCGATTATACGTGACTCGCCATAACGCCATAACTCTCACCATAGAAACCAATTGAATTTCGGTTTGGTTATGGCTATGGCATTATGGCTATGTCACGTCTAAATTAAGCTTTAAGCACTTTTTCCTTATTGACACAGAATTATTTGTTTTCTCTTTTGCTAGTGTATTATCTTACTTTAAAGAGATTTGTTTGAATTAAAAAAAAAAGGTTTTCATTTTAACGTCTATTCTGTTTGTGCATAGTAGAGGTATTCACGTTAATAGTGGCACCGTTGGGAAAAGCCAAACTTGCTAAATTTTAAAAAAATCTAACAACAACCACATAAAAGAAAATATTTTGCGCAAATGATGGTAGGTGCAAGATAAAGAGAGTAAATTTTTTATCGCAGTAATTTTTATAAAACAAACTCTACACCATATTGCAATACATAAACATCTGTTCTTTTAATTGCTGCAATTGCTGGTTTCAACCCTTTTAATGTTAAACACCTTAAAAAATTTTAATTAAATTAATGCCCTAATTCTATTCGACGATTGTATCGTCTTGTCTATGGACGAAAAAAAGAAACAGTTTTGATTCATTAAAACAATTATTATTTATTGTCTATGCTAGAAGGTTCGTGTATTTGCTTTATGATTTTGTTCCAAACTATTCAATAATACTTTAATTGAATTTTTATGTTTTAAAAACATGGCAATAATATTTATATTTCTCATTATGAAAGACAACAACCGTTTTTGAAGAAAATAATTTAATGAATTCAAAGACAAGAACTCTAGAAGCATTTTCAACCAAAAACTTCCTAAATCTTCTTACTGAATTAGGGCATAAATAAGCTACTTCTTCTTTGGGAAGTCAAAAATAGAAACATCTGTTTAACATATACATACATACATACATACATACATACATACTATATACATATTTTAATTCGAAGTGAAGCAACAAGTGGTGGAAGAAGATTAATTAAAAAAAAAAAATTTTAAAAAAATTTTGACAAATCGCGACCTTAGGACATAAAGGTTCTATTTGCACCAACACTACTTTTGAGGGAACTAAGGTTGAATATTGTTAATCGTTTTACTTAGTCCATTTCCACTTAACTTAAAAACTGTTTTTGAAAAATTTGAATTTAGACCTGAAATATTATTATGTTTTTAAAAATATCCAAGCTACTATATTAGTTTTGCCACAATTTGAGTCTCAAAAAACAGATAGAACTCTGATGCTCAACGATGAGACACATGAATGTAGGACAATATGGTTCTAAGTACCTAATAGAACTTTGTGTGACGGTAATAAATATTTTTTTGCAGATAGAACCATGTGTCTAATTATAAATGCTAAAAAAAAGTAATAAACATAAGGATAATGAAATAGGAGTGTCAATATTTTTTTAATAAATTTTATGGTTTTATTTTGTATTTTTAAAAAAGGTGTTTAAAATAAATAGTTTTCTCATTAATTAAAAAAACCAGACTTAGTCACATTTTTAAATTCATAAATATTATTGTTTTTAGTAAATTAAGTTAACCTATATTATGATTAGACATAAAAGGAACTTAAATTCGAATATCTCAGATATAAAATGACAGGACAGGACAGGACAGCGCATAAGCATTTGGTTGAACATATTTTGCGAGCTCTGCTTAAAACATATATTTCACATTCCAGTTGGTTCTATTTGTACAATATACAATTTTGAATCTGAGCAACATGGTTCTATTTGCAATTAAAGTTTCCCCATGGTTCTATCTGCAAAATAATATAGGCTTTCTCGGTTAACAAGGTTCTATCAGTCTGTTAGAACCATGTTAACTGAATCTCAAACCAAAAACGCGTAGTTAGAACCTAGTTGTATTGAATATCTCAGAAACTGTAAGATATAGAAAAAAACTGAGAACGCCAATCGAAAGAGCGTAGCCGCTTTAGAGCGATGCGATATATAACTCATTTTTGAAAAAAATGTCAGTTAGAACCTTGTTGTCCTAAGGTCGCGAAATATAAAAATTGTGCAGTAATTATTTTGCTATTTTTTTTTTTAAAGAACCCTGAATTGATGCCTCTTGGCATATATATTGAAAATTGAAATATTGCACATACTATTGAGTTGCCGTCCTTTATTATTTTTTTTACATTGAAGTGTAAGAAAAAAAAAAAACAGATGGAATCCAACTGCTTACTATGGACTGTTAAATTTAAAAAGTCACAAGTTTTATTTCTATTGAAAAAAAAAGGTCTGTAGTAAAATTTTCGAGGGGGATTTATTAAACACATTTACACATACATGCACACACACACTCACATGCACACACACACACACAAGCACACGCACACAAACATAAATACATATCTATGTAGTATGTAGTAGTATATGTCTGTTAAATAAAATATTTGCTTCATTCCAAGCTGTAGACACATTTTAGAAATCTTTTTCCTATTTTATTTGCAATTTTGGTTTGGCCTTTCTTATTGGTTAATATTACCTTCATTTGTTCAATTGTGGAAAAAACTCATGCAGTCATATGTTTTTATTTTATTTTTATTTTTATTTTTTAGAATTGTGTACGATATTTTGTAAATCACTTCATAAAAAATTTTTATGTGAATGCGTGTAGAAGTATGTTTTGCTTTTCCTTTTGAGCAAAATATTTAAATTTATAAGTTTACTAAATGCTTACTTTTCCACTCAGTTATTCTGTTAAATATTTAATTTTTCTTTTTTTTTTTGTTATCCTTGTTTTTTTTTTGTTATTGAAGAATACGCACAGCCTGAATCGTAACCAGGATACGGAATTAGGCGCCATGAATGGAATGTTAAAGTTTGGTTGGATCAAAGGTGTATTAGTGAGATGCCTGCTGAATATTTGGGGTGTCATGCTGTTTTTGCGTCTCAGCTGGGTAGTGGGACAAGCCGGCATCATTGAAGGTTTCATTTTAATTTTAACCACAACAGTTGTCACCAGTATAACGGCATTGTCGATGTCTGCGATAAGTACAAACGGTGTTATCAAGGGCGGTAAGTGTACACACATTTACATACATACATACATATATCATTTAAATTTGTACTCGCAGTTTATCAGCCAGTGACGACAATTGCAAATTTTGTTTTCTAAACTGATTTGAAGTTTATTAAACTGTAAATGTGTGAAAGAAGGACAATACATTTTTTTTAGGAAAATTACACATGTATGTATGCATGTATCTATGTATATATACATACGTAAATATATCAACATACTGTAAGTCAACTTTTCTAGTTTGCCTTAATGGCAGAGTCAGGCTAGGAGAATAAAGATTTCAAATGGATTAGAAAGAAAATTGTAATAAAACTTTAGTAGCACAACTTTTATTACTAGATGTTAATAATTTTATTAAAAAAATTATTCTAAACAATCAAGATGTGTGGTTGAAGTCTACTGATGATTTGGCAAATATCTAATGAAATGCACATAGACAATGCTTCTAAATTCTAAACAATCATCTTTAGATTTATTCTTATGAATTGAATAGGCTAATGTTCGTAACGCTTTTTAAGCCAAATTACATGTGATAATTATTAATGAACAAATAACATCAAAGTTAGTTGTAAATATTCTGACAACAACACATATAGTTGAACGGAACAGCCAGCCGTTTTCGAGGGCCACTAAACCTTCCTCATCAGCGTTCTTCTGTGTTTTGTTGCACTGTGTGTGGTGTCAGTTGATGTTTAGTGATGGTTTAGTGGCCTTCGAAAACGGCTGGCTGTTCTGTTCAACTATATGTGTTGTTGTCAGAATATTTACAACTAACTTTGATGTTATTTGTTCATTAATAATTATCACATGTAATTTGGCTTAAAAAGCGTTACGAACATTAGCCTATTCAATTCATAAGAATATAGAAACAAATACAGTTCGAAAAATAATAATTAAATGTTTAGATTTAATTGAACGGTAGTGAATTTTAATCAGAAATAATTTCTTAATCAGGCTTAAGTTCAGTAATTGCAATTCTTATTGAATCAAACATTTTTATTAATTAATGTGAGCTTCTAAAGGAGAGAAGAAAAACTAAACTTCTTTAGAAACTCACATTAATTAATAAAAATATAAGAATAATAATTCTGATTAAAATTCTAAACAATCTCTAAAAAAGCTAAAACTTAAAAAAAAAATTAAACAGACTTCAAAAATAAGCACTAAAAAGCTAAAAAATAATATAGATCTAGTTAAATAAAATATTTTTATATATGTTACCTATAGTGCTGTTTAAAGTTGGTGTCAGCAATATTGGTAACTAACGCCCATTTTTTTTAAAACAAAATTGTGTATTTTTAAGAGTTCAAGGTGTGTGCCAAGTTTCGTAAAGATCGATGAAGTAAAAGCACGTGAAATATAGTATTTAATTTCATGGGGCGTGGCTGCGCCTACTTTTATTAAAACAAGATTGTGTATTTTTAAGAGTTCAAGGTGTGTGCCAAGTTTCGTAAATATTGGTTAAGTACAAGCACGTGAAATATTATGCTAAAATTTAATAGGCGTGGCCCCCCACTTTTTTGAACGCAAGATTGTTCCTTTATTTAAGCGTAGGGTGCCTGCCAAGTTTCGTAAAAATCGGTGAAATAGAAGCTTGTGCAATATATAGTATTACATTTTCAAATCAAGAACCAAAGGTGTTTTATAAGTTTCGAAGCAATCAAATAAGCAGAATATCATAAAATTATATTAAAAAAAATAACTTTTTTTTGCAATGGGACCAATGGGAAGCTATACCCTCTCAGACAAAAAAAAAGTGTTTACAATCGGTCTAAAATGTACTGAGTTAGGAAATACATCCGTAAAAAAAATATAGAGACGAATTGTTAACCTCCTCCTTTTTTTTTTAAGTCGGTTAAAAAACAACCACACGTAATATGACTATAACCTTTTAATGATACATAGGGGCAATTTTTGGGTTCGAGATTAAACTTAAACTTTCTTTCTCTAATCAGCTAATCCGAAAATTAACGTAATCACACATTAATTAATTGAGTTTGATGTTTTTGTGTGGTAGTTTAAACTTCTTTTTGCATGTAGTATTACCATAATGAGGAACAAGATTGTGGCAAAAGTTATAATGTATTAATTCTTTTCGACACCGAAAGTTTACTTTGCAAAGTATTAATTCATTTGTGTGAAAGACAGTGGGAGGAATACTATCTCTTATTGTCTTTCTCCCAGCAGAATTAAGATTTTGCAAAGTAAAATTTTCTTAATAATAGAGTCAATACATTGCAAGAATTTTGAATAGCACAGATCTATGAAAAATGCAATTAACTAAAAAAATTAGATTACTCGTATCTCCAATTTAATAAATATTTGATGTCAAATACCAAGCACACTAAATTTATACCTTCATTTAATGTAGATATGTATGTATATTTATTTTTTTAAAAAATACAAAAAAAAAAAACGTGAAACAACCGACGAGAGAGATTCTTATTTAAAACTTATAATGAAGAAAAACTAACAATCTATAACAGTAAACACGAAAATAAAAGAATAAAATACATATTTTAGATAGAGGTATCGTCGATTCAACATTGGAAGATTTATAAGAGAGAGTTAAGCATGAGGTGCACAATATCACTCTACAAATAATCATCAGGAGATTCGTTTAAGAGTTGTATATTAAACACTATCGTCTATTAAACAGCTCCTGGCTAGCTGGAATTTTATCATATACGTATATATTTTTTTAATGTTCTATATTTCACAAGTGTATGTTATAAGTATTTATGTTATATTAAACTACCAAGGTTGGCCGCTTAAACTAGCAGGCAAAACTATATAATCGTCTTACCAAAATCCACAAATAAAGATTAAGATTAATTTAATCTCTAATCGTGAACTCAAAAAAAAATGGCCCAGTGGCTTTCCTTTATGGAATTAAAAAAAAACAACAACAACAGCAAAATAGGAAACCAAAATCTGTGCAACTAATTGAACTCTCGTTCCTTTTAGTCTTAAAGCGGTGGCACATTTTATCCGTCTTACGTAATACTTCGCCTTTTTCAACTCACATTAACGTAACGATGGATGAGTTCATGTCTATTAAATCATTTCAAATCATGTACGTTGAGTAAAATGTTTGCATGGACAGAGACGTACGGAATGGCATGAATAGATATGCCCATCAGGACTGATTTTAGAAAATCTCGGGTTTCGTTACGGTTTAGAAAATTTATATATACTGATAATTTTTTTATTATCAAAATAAAAATATAATTTTAAATGAAACCTCTTCTTGGAAGAGCTTTTACCTCAACTTTATTCCAGGAAAGAAATTTACTACAAATTCAAACAGAACAATTTTCTACAGATGACAATAAAGTTAATCAGGGCAGTCATGAATAAAATTCCGCGTGAAATTTCTCCCTTTTCCAATTAGAATTTTTTATTTTCCCTATTATTTGCTATTAGTTGGAACTGTTCCCTGGGAAAAATTTCACGCGGAATTTTATTCATGATTGGCCTGAATAATAATAGTTCAAAATAAATAAAAAAAAAAATATAAAAATTACGCAGATGCAGATGCAGCACAATTTTACAGTAAATGACATTATTAAAGGGAATACGAGTAACAGAAAGAAAACTGATGATGCTGATAAATTGCTATAAATCCTTTGAGAAGCTTCATTTAACTTCAAACAGAAAACAAAATCTTAGAAAATTTGCTTTAAAATTGTTGTCAGTTGAAAGAAAAAGAAAACTAATACAGAAAAAGAGGATAATGTTAGAAATGGCTGATTTCCTACGGAAAATAATTTGTTTTTTTTTCCTCAAGTGAATAACAAACTAGTTTTGTATATATTTGCCTGCTTGTATTCTAGGTGGCACATACTACATGATATCACGTTCACTGGGTCCGGAATTTGGAGGTTCGATTGGTTTAATATTCTCCCTGGCTAATGCGGTGGCATGTGCCATGTATGTTGTTGGCTTTTGTGAATCTATGTTGGATTTATTAAACTCGATGGATGTCAGTATTATCGATGGAGGCGTACAGGATGTGCGCATAATTGGCAGTATTACAATATTAATATTGCTTGTAATTGTTGTGGTGGGCATGGAATGGGAGGCTAAAGTAAGTATTTATCGTAACAGGGAATTTTGTAAGGTAACCTTACATATGTACATAAACCAAACAAGTAACTAAAGCCATATACACCTGATGTTATTTGTTATCACGAAATGCTTAAAGTGGTATTTACATATCGTTATCTTAATATAGAAAGGCCCTGTCTAACTCATTATATTTTTGAAATCGATTTTTTTTTTGTATATTTCTATGGAAGAATATTTAATGCATCGAAAAACGCAAACATCTCGATTAAAAAAAAATGAGTTAAGTCCTTTCTACATTAAGGTAACGATATATATATATATATGTATGTCCATATGTACAAATATATCGATTAGGCAAATAAACATGACATTACAAACCATGTAGATAGTAAATAAACCTTAATCCTGTCTTTGTTGTTTTACTTTTCTTTTCTGCAGGCACAAATTGGTTTGCTGATTATACTACTAATAGCCATAGTTGACTTTTTGATAGGCAGTATTATTGGACCCAAAAGTGATGTAGAACGCGCTCAAGGCTTCCTTGGCTACAACAGTAGGTTTTTTTGTATAGCAAAATTGTCCGTTTTTAAACAAATTTATTTGTCTATTGGTAGTGACATTATTAGAGGAAAACTTGTTTGCGGATTATCGTATTGAAAAGGGTGTACGTCATGATTTCTTTTCCGTTTTTGCCATATTCTTTCCTGCAGCGACTGGTATTTTAGCTGGCGCCAACATTTCTGGTGATTTGAAGGTACAGAAAAAAAAATATTATCATCATTATTTTTCGTGCATTTGGGTCAAGCTTTTTTTGTTACAAAAAAAATTTGTTTTTATCATTTACTTTTTTGTTTCATATTCTGCGAAAGGATCCCCAAAAATCCATACCCAAAGGAACTCTATTGGCCATTTTAATAACCACAGTTACCTATTTAATTATGGTTGTAGTGGCTGGTGCTACTGTGGCGCGTGATGCTACCGGTGATGTTACTGACATGGTTAATGGCTCATTTGCCTTTTTAAATTGTACAGGAAGTAAGTATGTATACTAGCACATATACACACACCCACACACACACGCACACACACACACACACACCCACACACGCACACACACACACACACACACACATTTTTAGACTAAAAAATAAATAAACGAAAATTTGCAATATTATTGTGCAATAACTGATATTGTACAGTAAAATTGCGTGTGTGTACATATTTTGGTATGTGGCACAATAAATTGGATAAAATAAAAGGTCTTTTGTTTTATATTGCGCAATAAGAAATGTTTTGTAATGTGTTGAAAACATTGTACAAACATTGATTCAATATGTCGAATAATAAATGTCCTAAAGTAAAATCAAATTATAGCGAAATATCGAATAGAGAAAAATAAAATTAAAAAACCTTAAACTTGAACTTTTATTTACTTTTACATACGAGTATATTGCAAGAAAAATTGCGGCATATGTATTTTTTTAATATTGTGCAATTTATTGAACAGTGTGGAGCAAAACGACTATAATAATAGCAATAAAGTACTCAATAATATTGCATAGTCTATTGGTACCTTTAGAAAAATTATAAATCAATATGGTCACTCACTCACTTTGCTTTCAGAATGCATTATTTTCAAAAACAGAAAATTGCTGTGCCTATACATATATACAGTACAAATGTACGAGTACTTTTTAATGTTTTAACATACAGTCTTGTGCAAAACAAAACCAGCAAAATCCCTCCTTGGTCTTTTACACAGTTTTGTAAGATAGTAGGGAGTTTCCATTTTTCAAAATGGATATTTCCGAAAAATAATGTATATTCTCAGGTCCATAAATCGTGATTTTGCAAAACAATACCAACAAATTGGAGAACGACATAATTACGAGTATCAAAAAACTCTTTGGTATATCGCTACAACTCCAAAGTCCAACAGGCTTATTAGTAGTACTTATTATTCCTTATACTAGATTTAAAAATTAGTTTCTCGATATTCTTGGTGCTGCTTGGTCTAGTAAGAATGGAAAGGAGTGGAAAACGAAGTAACTTCAAACATATCTCGTTGTTACTTCATGCAATTTTATTTTTTATTTTTTAATCTAAAAATGGAGTTTTGTACGAGCAATAAAATGAGAATATCTAGCAAATAGTTTTTGTAACGAAATATCAAAGCGAGTTTTAACCCGCAGCTAGGTGATATCTTGCTTTGCGACGTTTGAAGTTAGACTATTCCACAAAATTAAAAAAAATCAATCTTGAAATAAAAATTTGCATTCTGAGAAAAATATAACACTTCTACGGGTATTTCTATACGGTAGTAATACAAAACATACTTTGAGGTTGGGCAAAAATGCAGTAATATTAATCTAATTGCATTCCTTGCTTCACAGAGAAAAAAACTGCCTAATAGAATCAAGAAGATTTTCTCTATGAAATGTTCTTAGGCTAAGGGGTATCCCAGCAGAAATAAGCGAAGATTTTTTCATAGAGATTCCGTATTGTTTTTATGTGGCAAATCTTATTAATTTTATCAAGAAGAAAACCACATAAAATCAAGAAGAAATCTTATTATTCACAACTTTTTTTACTCAATTTCCGTTATTTTTGGCACCAAAAAAACAATCCATATAGAAAAACTTATTGATTCTATTAGGTTTTCTCATAAATTATAAACTATAGGGATTTCTTATTGCTTTTATTAGGTTACCTTATTGATTTTTTTAAAAAGGTTTTTTTCTTGATTTTATTAGGTTCCTATATGATTATGTGTAAAGCATCTTATTGATTTTTTTAATAAGGTAAGCTTCTTAATTTTATGAGGTGTCTTGTTATTTCATATCTATAAATAGACACACAGAAAATTTTTTTCATGATCTGTTTCATTTTTGTATAAGAATGTTTGCACAATAGTTTCAATGGTTATTGTTAGCATATTGGTTAGAGTGTTTGTCTATCAGTCAGAAGTTTGCTGGTTCAATACTTGGTGAGTAAGTTAGTTAAGAATATAACGTAATGTGTATGTATGTATGTATGTATAAATAAATAACATCTACAATATTCTATACACATACATACATATGTATATGGTATAGAATTTAAATGAAAATACATAAGTACAGAGAATAAAGACACATTTTTTTTTTACTTTTTATTAGGTCGCCTAATAAAAACAAGAAGAAAACCTTATTGAAAAAATCAATACGATAACCTAACAAAAATTAGAAGATTTCTTCTTCCCTATTAAATTAATAAGATTTCCTTATTAAATTAATAAGATTTCTGTATTGCAAAAAACCATATAGATATCTTATTAATTTTGTTCTATTTTATGAGGTTTTTATTAGGCACCACTGTTTTCTCTGTGTTGGCACGCTGTTTTCTGAAACGCCACTGAATACCTCCTTGCATTAACTATAATGCAGGAGTGTTTTCAGAAGAGTGTTTCAATGAACACTTCAAAATTCCATAAACTTTGAGGAAACTTTAATGCATTATAAAAATTACATATTTGTGAACTTACTATACCGATATGCACTTTATATTAAAAAACTAAATAACTATTATACAAAAAGTACTCACTTGTTGCTTTTGTTATGCACTCCAACTCCATACATACATATATTTACATGTATGTCGAGTTTGTTGCTTTTGTTTTGCACATTACTGTATATGAATAATAGATTAAAAAAAATTTATTTTTGCTAAAATTAAACTCAAAAATTTAAAATTTTAAGAGACAGTTTTTAGAATTTTCAAATTCGTTCTACAATCTCTTGTATCGGCCTTAATTGTCGACTGGGATCGGTGCACAAGTGACCGATAGAAATTGCTCATCATTGTGCAACATGGTTTGTTTTTATTGTCAACAATTGGCACAATTTCGGCGCAGATGCTCGCATTTTACAACATTTTGAGCATTCACATTATCGACATATGGAATGCTTCGAAAATCGGTACATTGTGCCGATTGTGGTACCTTAGCTTCAGCTTTATCGAATACCTTAAAAAAGGTAGAACGATTACAATAAAAAAGAAACGATTAAAGATTGCAAGTAAAAATTAACTCATCTAGCGAAGTGCACGTGTGCACTCTTGTGCCGTCAATATAGGAAAAATGAATCCCACAAACTATTACCCCATCCAGTATGCTCTCTAGATTTAGCATCTTGTGACTATTTTTTGTTTCCAAATATGAAAAAATGGCAATTCCAAAAATGGAAAATATATTATTATTTGGATGGAATAAAAAACAAGTAAGCTTAAAGTAAACTATGCTGAAATAAATAAATACACTTTATGCAGAAAGTCATGGACTTATGAAATTGCCCTCGTAGTAAAATTTTCTATGCCGTATGCTCTCGATTTTTTTTTGCGGTTATCCAATTTCAATATTTTATGTCTTATTTAAGCTTTATTCAAACTTTTTTAAATATTTTACAATATTTTCGAGTAGTATGATGTGACCGACTATGATCCATAGGCTAGGTATACATAATGAATAAATAAATGAAATGAAATGAAATGAAATGAAATAAAGATAAATACGAGTATATAAATCCTTAGTTTCAACAGAATATCATAAGACTTGTGTCAACAAATTTATATAAGAGGAAAATGGTTTTGTACCAAATAATAAGTGATCAAATATTTTACAGTTTTAAGATTCATTTTGGAAAGAATTAAATAAAAACAAATACGTAAATTCAGTAAAGTGCACACGAAGGGTTCCGTACGGACACTACATATGGGCATTTCCACAGGAATGTCAACTTTTTGTAGCGTGCGACACTAAGCAAATAAGAAAACGAAACTTTTTTTACTTCTTTATATATTTGTGTGGCCCGTCAGCATCTCTACGTTAGGTAAAATTTTAAGAAAAATCGAGTCCCGTTGTTCAGAAATACAGGGATAATTGCTTTTTGTCGCACGCTACAAAAAAGTGCAATTTCTCGGAGAATTGCCCATATGTACTCGTAATACTGTATGAACTTTAGCTTATAAAATGGAATACTCGCATCTTACTTGATGTAGACATTTAAAGTAAAATTTTGAGTACACGGTAAACTTTTTTTTCGGTCTAGGTGATTTTTTTTAGTTTTGGCACTTACGAGTATATTTTGGAATTTTTTCCGGTTTTTGGCGCTTGAAATTGCAAGCTTTTCCCTTTTTTGTTAAAGCCTCAGCAATGTTATCCTTTTAAATTTATAACTCTTCTAACGAACTAACAAGAAACACATAAACAACTAAACTTTTAATAACTTTCTTATGAAGACGATACTCGTATTTTTTCTCTCTTAATACTGATTATTTATTATTTTTCTTTCAGTTGCTTGCGAATATGGCCTACAAAACTCGTTTCAAGTAATTGAGTTAGTGTCGGGTTTTGGCCCATTAATCTACGCTGGTTGCTTTGCGGCTACTTTATCCTCAGCACTGGCCAGTTTAGTATCAGCACCAAAAGTTTTCCAGGTAAAATATGCCAAAAATTCAATTACAAAACTAAATTTATCGTGATTGTTATAAAAAATAAAAAAATAACATTAGTCTCTTGTTGTGTGTGTGTGTGTGTGTAGGCTCTTTGCAAGGACGAACTTTATCCAAAAATTGTTTGGTTTGCCAAAGGTTTTGGCAAAAATAATGAACCAGTTCGTGGTTATGTTTTGACATTTGTAATAGCTGTAGCGTAAGTATTGCAAGTACACATACAATCAACTTAAATACGAGTACATATGTACACTGCGAAAAACATGCAACATTTTTTGGAAGTACACACTGTGAAATTTTTGTGCAATATTTATGAAATATATAAATGTCCATGGTGTCATGGCCCAGTAGCCCACACCATTTGTCAGTGTATTTTTTGTAAATTTATTTACAAAATACGTTTAAATAAATAAATGTCCAGTGCTTAAAAAAAATTAAATTTTTAAAAACTTAAAATATATAACAAAGAAAACAAACTTAATTGCATTATGAAATTTTTCAAGGGAAGAAATCAAAAAAAAAAAATAATAAAAGACCAAGGCGCAGTGTGAAATCCTGAATTCTTTTTCGAGGCTTTTTTTGTATCTGATTTGCTTCTCCACGCCTTCTTTTGACAAGTGATAAACAGAAATCATGCAACCAATTTCCTGAAAATTTCAATAATGTAAAGTCAATCTTAGTTATTTTCGAAATTACAAAAAAAAAATTATAAGATTCTGACCTTAAATTGATTTCGTAATATAAATGAGAGTTACGTTTACTTTGGGAAAGAAAATGTTGCATGGATTATTTTCAGTGTACGGAAGTACTGGGGGCATATTACGGCACTCGTTGTCGAACGAAATTACGAAATATTTCAATAGAGTTTTTATGGAAATGTTGTAAAATTTCGAATCGTGTCGTATGCCCTAATTTGCGCCATGCTTCCATATTAACCCAGTGAACAATTTTTTCTGCTCAATAATAATGTTTGATCAGAGTGAGGCTTATGGTTTTATTTTGTGTAGAAAGAAAAATTCCGCGGGTGTAAGAAAAATGTTTGAAATAAAATTAAAAATGTGATGTTTACAATATAATGCAAGATATGAAATAAATGAGAGAAATAATATCAGAAAATTTATATAAAAAAATAAATTAATTCCTTTTGATAGATAATTTTGCGTGATATACGAGTAAGTAAATTTTATTTAAACAATTTTATATGTATTTATAAGTGTGGAATATTAAAAATTGGCACTAATTCAATACGAGTATCAGTTGCGTATGATTTTGCTGTCCTTGACAATATTTTTATAAAGCTGACTACTTACTACTCGTCGACAAAAGCAATCAGCAGCATTTGTAGCCGTGTTCTGTTGTGTAGCCTTCTATGTGATCAGGGCTAACGACAATGTATTTAATGCATAATAATAAAATATTGTCAGAAAAATAAAGTGTTGAATGTTCTTTGAAATGCTTAAAAAGCAAGCCACACACTTTGCGACCGTTGGCACAACATGATCAGGTTGTGTGTGAGATTGTAAAGTTTGTGGGGCCGTTGTATGAAGTTGCGCCTTGGATTTTTTTGCAAGTTGTATAGACAGATTGAACAACTTAGGAGTATGTTGTACAATTTTATATCATTTTGTTTTTAAATGGAGAACTCAGCACAAATAAGTGATTTTATTGAATTTTATAAAAGTTTGCGGTCAGGAATAGCCCTTCTCAATATGGTACTCGTATCTTGCTTTCGTATATGTATCGAAAGTGTTGACAAAAAGTCATTAAATACTTCGTCCGTCATATAATTTTTACTTAGGGTTTACACGTGCAAGTGCAAGTACGAAACTCTTACTAACACAACACTTTCTGCACTTGCAGTCTACTTTCAACTCAACTGCCAACGAATTTTACAAGACACTGATTTCTTCTCACTTGTAGCAACTAAATGAAAAGTTAGTTAACAATGTTGCCCTATTAATGTGTGTAATGTTATTTAAGTTTTTACTTATTTTAAGGACATTTTAAAGTTAATTTGATATTTTTTTTCTAAATATTCATAAATCTAGCAGTTAGTGAATTTTTGAGACATAAATGTCATTGAAACAATACGAATAAAGTGCACTACTGAGTCTTATCACGAGTGTCGTATCACGACTTTGAATACGACGATTTTGTATTAGACTAAGGAACATTGCAACATTTTTTCTTTAATCTAGTACAAAGTCGTCGTAGTCGTAATCGAAATACGACACTCGTGATAAGGCCCACTATCTGGTTCCCTTAAAATTAAAATTATTTATGTTAATGATAAGTTCTACACTAACATGTAAACATACAATATGCAAAGCAGTCGGGCATATTTGCGAAATTTTTGCAAATAATACGTACACAGAACTTACATGCAAGTACTTGCACCTCTAAATGAAGGGCTGCAGTCCTTTCGCTCACCTTCGTTTAGTTTTGTTAAACGTTTGTTGTTCGCATAAAGTGTGTGACTTGCAAAAGAAGTTCATTCAGTTGACTATTCCATGAGGTATTATGAGAAAAAAATGTTCACTGGGTAATTTGTCTTATTTAAATCAATGCTTCTTGTTTAACTAATTTTTTTTATTTTCATTTGTTTTATTTTGAAAATATCTTGCTGATTGATGCCTTTACACTTCGGATGAGTGCAGCTTCATATTGATTGGCGAACTTAATCTTATCGCACCGCTTATATCGAATTTCTTTTTGGCCGCATATATGCTGATTAACTTTAGTACATTTCACGCCAGTTTAGCCAAACCGGTCGGTTGGCGCCCAACTTTTCAAGTACGTATCATTTTACAATACGATATATGTATGTGAGTATGATTCATTTGTAACTACACTACACTTATCCCTCGATTTAGACGATACTTTAATTTACACGATTTCACTTTTACACGCTTATTTTGGTTTTCGTGTAAATTGAGAGATTTATGAAATACCTCGATTTACACGATTTTTTATGTGTTTTATTGAATATTTTTGAATATTTTATGAATTATTCTGGCTTTATTTTCGATTTACACGATTTTTCATACAAAAATTTTAAATTTCGACTTACACGACTTTCTCAGGAACGTATCTATCGTGTAAATCGAGGGATAGGTGTGTAATCAATTCTCTGCATGAATGCTAAAAATTTTCATAATGAAATGTTTACAATTGGAATTAACCGAATGTTAGAAATTCGTTGAATACGAGTATTCATGAAATACGTTTTGTGAAAACATTACATTATATTTTCGTTATTTATTGTATAGTAATTATGTATAAAAAATTTAAAGCATTTTTTTAAAATAAAGAGCTGCATAACAAAAGATGCTTTTACACGTTTTTTTTTGACAAAGTGGTATTTTAATACTTGTGTAATATTTATGTTGAAATCTTCTAGAAACTATTAGTTTCCCAAAAAAAACTTAAAATTAGCCATAAAGCACCTTTTGTTTTGCGGCTTCTGAAATTTAAAATTTCGTGGTTGGTGTATTTCGACTTCGACTACGACAGTTAAGTCTTAGATTAAAAAAAAATTTGTCGTGTTCTTTAATCTATTACTGAAACGTCGTAGTAAGAGTCGAAATAGGTCAACCACGATAATGGGGTATATGTAAATATAAAAATAAAAACAATTAATAAGTTTATAATTATAAATATTTCTTTATTAATATGTACAGTAGAGTAGTTCAAAAAAAAAGTTGTGCCAGTCACCCCCTAGGATTAGGGATGATGTAAAAACAATTCCAACATTTAATTTTTATTTTCTGCCACGCCTACAAATACGTCCCTTTTAGTAATTTGTTCACTATGTCGCAATTTTTAGTCCGATCATAACATTTTATATACCGGTGGTGTTCATGGCTCTGTAAGGGGTACATTTCTGTCTTTAATGACAAGTGAAAAGAAATCCTTACACTTTGTATGCACAGCTTTATTTATTTTACGAAATCCTTGATTGGATTATTAAAAATATTAAAAATAATCTAATGAAGTCATTAAAGACGAAAAATTATTGTAGATTTTCTTTTTTTTTTTGCTCAATTACCAATTGTAATTGAAATAAATACGAGTATCAATAAATAAAAATTTATGTAAAAGTAATTTCAACTTCTACTTGGTCGCAACAAAATCGCCTAATTCCATTTGATTGATTGTAAAATGTTCCTTTTTCTCTTACCAGTACTACAACATGTGGCTAAGTCTTTTGGGCTCTATACTGTGTGTTGCTGTAATGTTTTTGATATCATGGGCAACAGCTCTGATTACATTTGCCGCTGTTTTGGCATTGTACTTAATTGTTGCCTATCGGAAGCCGGACGTCAATTGGGGCTCCACTACACAAGCACAAACGTACAAGAATGCTTTGATATCTGTGCAGCAATTGAATAATGTGGAGGAGCATGTGAAAAATTATCGCCCACAAATAATGGTTTTGAGTGGTTTGCCAAATACACGCCCGGTACTTGTTGACTTTGCCTACATGCTTACCAAGAATCTTTCGCTTATGGTGTGTGGTCATGTGTTGCGTGGCTCAAGTTCACAACGTTATCGTAATTATTTGCAAGAACGAGCGACTGCATGGTTCCGCCGTCATCGTGTCAAAGGCTTTTATTCTTTGGTTGATGGTGAAGATTTCGAGTCAGGATCAAGATCCCTAATGCAGGTTAGTAAATAATATTATGTTTTATAAAAATTTCCATTAGAAAGGAATAAAAATATAAATTATTTTATGTTGATGATTTCCAAAGCTGGATAATTTTATGGACTTTTATTGAATTGTTCTCTCTTTTTAATGCTTTTGATTTTATGCGAACACTAAAACTGGTATTCAATTCTATCAAAAGCATGCAACAGCATTTGTTTATCTGCCAAGCCTAGGCATTAGCTATTGTAGCGTCGAAGCACATTTTTAACTAGTGCACACCGAATGACAATTGTAAAATGAGCATACAAGTGTAAAAACATGTGTATGTGTAAAAGAAAAATAAACAACGTAGATTATTTGAGAGTGTTAGTTCGCATGCATAATTGTAAAAACTTTTATTATCACTTAATATTTTATGAAGTTTTTAGTTTGTGAAATGAAGTATGGTGCACAATGAAGTGTACAATAAAAATATTGCACACTTGACACAACTGTCCATTCAACTGTTGTACAATGGTTGTGTATGTTTTTTGTTTCCTTGTTCTCTATTTTTGCTTCACACCCAATTACGATCACCACTACAAACACTATTTGCTTTTGAAAAATATACAATAGTGTGCACTTTTTCATAGCTTGTGCTCAGTTCTAGTGTGTACATGTACGTATAAACATATGCATTATGAAATGCTTACAATATATCGTGCCATGACCGTCAAAAAGGCGTAAATGACATAATTTTCGAACTTAAATTTTTGACCAAAATCGATTAGTTGCGATCGTAAATAATAGATTTTCGTAAAAAAAAACCATATCCAAAAATGTGACGATTAAGCTTGTTTATTGTTATGGTTATGGCTCGATATATTTAGGTTAGATTTTACACGCTAGAAGTTATACGAGAAACGGATCACTTGAATCCTGCCTGATAGGCGCTATTTTGATGTCTGGGCAGTTGAGAAAAATTATTCCCTTCATGGTCCCATTTGTTCGATACTAAACCAACCTGAGTTTTGCATGAATAAATTTATTTGTAATTCCGATATATTTGGAGGCTCCTGCAGAAACGAAAAACTTTTTTTATCAGCAAGAGCGTGCGAGTGACAGTGATCATCCATTTGCTCTTACTTCCAGCCGTGAAAGCTTCTATATAAATCGGTACACAACAGATGTAATTTCCTGGCATATGTCAATGGACTGTTAATACTGCCACTAACTAGTGTGCAAAGCTGATCTCACGGGATTCCTTTGGGGAGCGAGGACCATAATATGAACATGTACCGTGGCCACGCTAATTTTGTGGTAGAGCAGCTAACCTATATTTAATATGCGCAATTGTGTAAAGTTATTTCATTGGATCCGTTTGTCAGTTTTACAAAAGAGTCCCATCTTTATATAGCCCGTCCACTATGTTAATCATTTCTTCCATAGTACTAGAAACTACTATCTTACCCTAAACGGGGAATAAAAACTCCCCCACCCATAACCTTATCCGATTTCGATCTGCTTGTGAAAACGTTAAGCATGCACATGGGGGCCAAGGGTGGTGATTTCACAGATTAATTAAAAAAAAAGAATTAAAGTGCTGTGATTGATTAAAGAGCATAAAATTCTTCAGGTATTCCTTCAAATGTTTTGCTTAAATTTTTACAAAAAAATATTTGTGGAAGCTGATAACGTTTATTTTGGAAACGCACAATAATAAATGGATTTTCTCAGTTTAAGTGGATATTTTAATGTTATTTTAATAGCTTCGCGCGAGGAGTTTATCAATAACAAGCTCTTAACGTCTCCTGCTAACACTTTTAATGCTGTTGTTTTTGTCGTTGTTTTATGTGATTTTATTAGAAATGTACAAATTTTATGCTTTGTTAAGGCTGAGTCACGTGTGAGTCACGCATGAGTAGTATGAGTCACGCATGATCGTGGTTGTGTTTATACATATGCATATAATAATGATTCAAAAAAAATAATAAAAATATCACAAATTTATGATTGGTTCGTTGGTTAAGCACCGTTTATATGCATTTCGTTCCTGCTTCGGTTTTTTATATAAACAAATCTTGTTAATTAATTAATAATTTTTTCTCCCCACTTCTATACCTCCCAGATTTTAGAGGAACATGTAGTTTGTCCTAAAAGTTATCCACATCAAATTTAGTGCGCCTCGTTTTTGTGTTTCGGCAGATATAGGAAAAATAAAAATTAATTTGTATTGGGGCTACCGGGGAGACCGATAGCTTTTGTCGAAATATGCAGCTTGTTCTAAGAGCTATCCATATAAGCTTAAGTGACCCGCACTATTTTAGTTGTGGTGGCCCCACTGTGCGCTGGAAAGATTTCTGCATGTCAGACGTATTGAAATCAAATCTTCCATCGGGCAGCGGTTATATACTCCGAAAAATCTTCTAATTGTTGCAATGCCAGCGTGGGACCAGTGACCTCAACAATAGATATTTAGGATTTGAAAATTTTATTTGAAAATAAATGGGAAAGTTTAGAGTGGCAGTAAAAATAAAAGAGTTTAAAGAAAGTAATCGAACTTATTCCCTTTTGTGCTACAGTTTCAAAACCAAACTCTTTTGTTGATATTTATATATTTTTTTTTAAATGGTAACTACAGGGCAAATTATTATGGGTCTCCTAGTTCATGGATAATGAAAGTTTTATAATCAGGACATAGGACATAGGCTGTTTTTTTATAATTTCTTAAGTATCAGTGTATCAAAATTTCCTCAAAAGTCTTCTGAAAAACAAATACATACTGAAACTAATACACACATATGTATGGATATGTATATATCGTTACCTTAATATAAAAAGGCCTTCATTCAATATTTTCTTGAAATTGAGATTTTTGCATTTATCGATACATAACATGTTCCTCTATTAAAATCTACAAAAAATTCGTTTAAAAAAATAATCGAGTTAGGGGCTTTTTTTTATTAAGGTAACGATATGCATGTGGTAGTCTCAGGAGTTTCGCAAAGACATTTTATAAAGTTATGCTTAAGAAATTTTGACAATAATTCTAAATTTTGTTTTTTAACAATCGTTAACATTGATTGTGAAATATAAAATATGTAAGGTGAACGGTTCATAACAGCTCGTTATAACCGTGTTTTACTGTAAAAACATAATACATTTACTTTTGCGTTCCTTTAGCTCTTCCCTTACAATTTCCTATAGTTTTGATTAAAATGATTTATTCTTTTATAATTTTCAATTGTACCGCCCACACATGCAGGCGGCAGGCATAGGCAAACTGAAACCGAATATTCTGTTAATGGGCTACAAGGCAGATTGGCAGACATGTGAGCACAAGGATTTAAATCAGTATTTCAATATCATGCATAAGGTAAGTTCACAAAAAGAAACAATATTATCCCTTTTAAAGAATCACTTGTTGCCACCATTGGCATACTATGTCTCATTTACTTGAACAATGTCATAACTGAAATAATTAGATTTTTTAGTTAATAATGCGGAATTAGTTGTCATATCGTTATTCATATTGTGTAAAATTTTTAAACAAATATTTTGTATACTCAACTCTTGAGAAAAATAAAATTTCTTTTTGTTTTCCGTAAAACAATTTTTTTTATATATACATACATATGAAGTTATTCAAATAAGTGCGCGATATGATCTTCATGATCTTCTTTTTTTATGATCTTCAAATATCAGTAAAATTAATTTAGAGCCGTTTAAAATGAAACAGTGAAGCAAAGTTAAGAGCGAAGTTATTTAAAAATTTATTGTTGTTTATTATTTTTTTTAATTAAAAAGGCATTGGACATGTACTTATCCGTTGCCATTCTACGTCTGCCGGAGGGCTTGGATTGTTCACAAATTTTAGGTGATGAAAGCAGTGTGCAAAGAAACATTGTAGATATACCGCGAACCTTGCAGCCCAATGAAAGTTCAGCGGATCTTAATACTGTAGATCGAAATGCTCAAAATGGCTTAAGTGGCAGCATGGATTCTTTGAGTCGCAATGTCTCGCAAGGTAAATGGTTTTCTTATTCATATTGTACATATAAACATACATATATATAGTATATCTACATGTAGTATATTTTTTTCATACAATTATGTATTAAATTATTTAACATATGAATGACAAGTAACAAAAACCTTAATATTTATATTAATAATCAAATAATAAATTATTATTTCTTTACGATGTTAACAAACTGTTAACGAAATATCGAAAAATTCAATTACAATTTTATTAAAACGACCTCGAGCTTAACAAACATAAGAAAATAATTTAAAGAGGTTAATTAAATATAGTTTAAATCAAATATTAAAATGCCACTCTATATCCAAAGAGAAAAAACCGCACACAGACATTTTTTCCCTTAAATAAATAAAATAAATTTATTATTTTGCATCAATAATTATTCGTATTAGACCAATTATTGCGTACAAATGTCACCTCATTAGTCAAGTTTTTGAAAGGTCAAACCTCACACGTCCATATCAAATTATTTATATTTATTTATATCCATTACATGCAACTTTATAACAATGGAAAACCAACTGAATCCCAGTAAAAAAAGACACTCCAAAAAAGTCATGAAAATGTAGAGTTTGCGATCTCGAAGTAGTGCAAATTTCGATCCGATCTAATGATTTTTACATAGGGTTGTCATTGCAAGAAGTTTTCTTTTTCGATGCCTGGTCACCGAATTGGAAGCGATTTTAAGAAAAATTTCCTTTTTTGTGTTCTATGATAATATTTTCATCTAGGAAAAATGGTTAATAGTTACTTATTTTAACAATTAGTTTCTGTTTATAGGAATTTAAGCTCGAAACAGTATTTTCATGTAAATTAAAGCAAATAACTTCAAAATTTTAGACCAAAACTAGTTCATAAGTTTCTCCAAAAAAATCGATGTTTTAAAAATTATGGTGAGTAATTTCTAAAGCTATAGAGGAACTACAAGGTTTTATATGACTAAAGTAAACTTCTACTTGGTTTTCTACTAACTATCGGCAAATTAAAAATATCGATATTTTGGAAGCAATGAAAATGTAGTTCCTTTAGAATGACTTCCAATTTTTTTTACTGGGAATGTAAAATATTTTAAACTTGTAGAAAAACGAGAAAAAAATGCAGGTGACGCAAAAGTAATGTCATTTTTGAACTGGTTGTCATTATGTTATAAACGAAAAATAAATTCACTCCCACACGCAGGGTTCCGTACGTCAATTGCTTCTTTTCGGCGATTTTTTCGGTTTAAAATGACTGCAAAAACAACAAAACGAAGCATGTACCACCTTCTTCCTTTTGCAAAAAGGTTCAAAAGGAAAATGTCTAAAGTAATAAATAAATTTATAATAAAGAAACAATAAAAAAATCTAAGCAAAAAAGTGTAGAATTTCTCTCTGAAATCAAGATGAGTGAAAAAAACGTAAAATATTTGCGATTATTTTTCTGCCAATATTTTTAGAAAATATGTCAAAATGTTTAAATTTTTTTGGCTTTTATTTTGTGCCTTTGATTATATTTCATATAAAAACTTCTGTTTTCGTTTTCTTAAAAAAAATATAAATAATGATTTTTTTTATTCATTTTCCGATGCAAAATTTTCAATTAAAAATGTCTGTGTGCGTGTGTTAAGTTAAGTTAAATTTAATTTCAAAGTCAATAGCATGTTAAATTGATTACTTTAAAAATGTAACCTTTGGTTCCAAATTATCGTGTAGAACATTTTTTTAATCTTTTTTTATTTCTGAAAAATTTTCTGCTTTTTAATTTGCGCTTTGGTGCTTACGATAATTTGGCTCAAAGGGTTCTTTGTTAATAACTACTTAAATTATAAATAATTATATTATATTTCGCATGCCTTTTCTATTTGAAAAATCCAACAACTGCAACGTCAAATTCAATTATGATTCTGCACCGCCCCCCTTTTGTGTAAATATTTTATTATAAAATTTTTTTTTGTGGCACAACCAAATTTTGTTTGCCTCAATTTAAATATAAAACTGAACATCACTCTTGCCATGTGTAATGCCGCACGAATAACGAATAGATGCAGCAAATATAACAAACACCGACAATGATGTAAAACTAACAAAAGGTAAGAATTTTTATATTCACACACATTTCGTATAAAATACATACATACATAATCTTATTATTAATTTGTATTGTTAGTGATTTTTTTTTGGGAATAGTTACAATTTAAGTTTAACATTTATTAACGCACTAATAATCCCAAATAATTATTTTACTTATTCAATTAAATATTTCTTTTTATTAAAAATACATTTAAATTAATTATTGTTGATTTTTTATTTTCTTTACATACTTCTTACAACTACAATTTGAGCTGAAAAAAGGTCAGCCAATGTAGTTCTTGTTTCAACTTTGCTATTTGTTGAGATTTTCATTTCTTTAAATGAAAGTTTAACATAATAACTTTACATAGTTGTTCTTTCAAGCAATTTTTGGGTAAAGGTTCCCTGATGATCTGCATTAGCAACGGTTAAATGCGCATTGGATCCAGCTAAACTCCTCAATAATCGATTTCATTGTATTTTTAATAAAAAAAATATTTTCCTGAATAATGCCCTAATTCTGTTCGACGAATGTATCGTCTTGTCTATGGACGAAAAAAAGAAGCAGTTTTGATTCTTTAAAACCATTATTATTTCTTGTCTATGCTAGAAGGTTCGTGTATTTGCTTTATGATTTTGCTCTAAACATTATATCCAACACATATTTTTCATATATTTTTCAAACTATTGTATAATAATTTAATTGAATTTTTATGTTTTAAAAACATGGCAATAATATTTATATTTTTCATTGTCAAAGACAACAACCATTTTTGAAGAAAATAATTTAGAGACTTCAAAGACAAGAACTCAGAAGCATTTTCAAACAAATACGTCCTAAACCTTCTTACTGAATTAGGGCATAAGTAAAATAAACTTAATTTGTATTATTGTTGACGTTTGTTTAATTTATCAATTGATAACAATATCATGTATTTTCATGAAAAAATTATGAATTAATTGGAAATTAAAATGCAGAACTGAGTTTTATGAATTTACAAATATTTTGAGCAAAAATTTATAATTGCTTATGCAAATAAATTTCACTGAACAATAACTAACTTGTGAGGACATTTTTGTTGAATTAAAAAACAAACAATTGAGCAATAAATGGATGTGTCAGATGCTAAAAGGCTAACTCCACTTTTCGAAAAATTCTCAATTTTGTTTTATTACTATCTTTGTAATTAGTTGTGAACTCTATGGAAATTATTTTGTTTTTCTTTTATTTAGATGTTTTCTATTAAAACATGAAAAATCGGCTTTGAATTTTATTTGAATTATTTCAAAAGCTACTCCAATTAACTACACTTTAATTAAACGCATTGGTCAAATGAAGCGAAATGTCTATGTTTTATGAAATTTTATAAAACTAGCCAATGTATCTGTTATGCGGGAATCTCCTCTCCACTCGCTTTTTTCTTTTAAATGCCTTTTATAATTTTCATAAATTTTGGAAATCTATTTGCCAAACAATTACTAATTTACTCAACTTTTTATTTTGTGGAGTTAGGCCTTTTAGCTATGACACATCCAAATAATGAATAGAATATGTGAAATTTTATTTAACTTTTCGTTCAAATTTACCATTTTAAAAGCTTGCAAATGATTATATAATTATAACAAATGCTTACCAGGCTTTTTATAAGACCAGTTATATGCAGGAGAGTAAATACATATTTGTTGTTTATAAAAGTTTGAGTTTCTGTTGTGGAAGGTCACAGGCTAGAGCCTGGTTAGCCATGTCATGACATTAAAATAAACAAGTTTCAAATTATCAATAGTGGACTGTATTGTCAGCTGATGAAAGCTAAAATACAGCTGATTACTCATAACCCAAAAATAATAAATGTCATTTAAAACTAATGGTTAATTAAAATTACATTTTGGTTATTATCTCCTTTGCGCTATAAAAACTTCATCAAATATAAATTATTAATCAAATAATACGAACCTTAGCCCGTTCAAATTATAAATATAGAAACAAATGGAGTTCGAATAATAATTAAATTTAACTATAAGCAAAATAGTTAAAAAAAATAATTAACGCGTTATTTAAAATCGTTGGTAAAATTGCTTCAATGTCTTGTCCGTCTTTCGATGTGAGGCAGTGTAAGTCAAAGCTTAGCAGGCATGTAAGGATAGAAGTACGCGTCAGTTCGATCGTTTGGAAACTTTAGCGCATGAAAAACGGCAAGTTACACAACACGCGTTATAAAAGCCTTTATTATCAGCTGTTTTTATTTTTTACTTATTTGAAAATTAAAAAATGAATTTGGAAAAATTTCAATTGCTTTTCAAATGGTAGTCTTAAGTGTCTACGGCCCTATGTATAATCAAAAACTGGCATGAAATTAGCACTTAACTTGTTGTATCAAAAAACACTCACGCACTAACGCGTGTAATGTTAACGCATTAACATCGTACTTTTTAAAAAGTTTTTGTTAAACAATCCCAAAATCCCCAATTTTATAGTGTGAAACAAACTGTTTAAAAATAAGTCATCATTCAAGAGAAAACTGTAAACATAATTTGGGAATTCACAATAAGTATCTTAAAATTTTAATGTGGCAACATTGAGTCATATTAAAATTTTCATTGTTGATCAGGCAATGATATAGCAAAATTTTCTAAATTGGAATAGAAAATTGTTGAATAAATTTATCAAAATAAATTTTGCGCTGCAAAATTTCTAAATACAGCGAAAACTACAAATATTTTTCCATCAACAGCCCCAGCTGTGCTGACAATTTTAACTTGTTACGTTAACATTATCATATTGCCGTATGGAAAATTCTTTTTATACTTTTTTGTGTGATTTAAGCTTAAATTAGACGTGACGTAGCCATAACCAGGCGAAAATTCAATTGGTTTCTATGGTGAGAGTTATGGCGTTATGGCGAGTCACGTATAATCAAATACAGTGTTGCCCATCAGTTTGGTTCGAACGGCTGTTTTCTATGGCTATGGTTATGTCACGTCTGATTGAGCCATTACACACAAACAAAAACGACAAACTTGTTAACGCATATTAAAGTATTAAAATTGAAACTTTGCAATATTAAGACATATTTATTAAACGTTATTGTGAACTCCCTAAATGTCTACTATTTATCGTATAAAAAGAGCAAAATCATTTCCCCCAAAATGCTTACTATACAGTAGCATTTTATGGTCTGTTAATGCCATCACATCATACACATCATACTAAAGTTTAGATTATGATTCTTTATTATAAAAATAATACGATTACTATTGATTTTCCAAAAAATGAAAGAAACAACAACAACAACCAGAGCTTTTGACAGAACTAAGGCCATGTGCCCAAAAAAGCGTAAACGCTAATTACTAATGAAAAACTGTTTGATTCACACGCGTATTTATTAAGTTAAACCGTTTCATACATAACTAATAGACAATTTTATAGAACCCAACACGATTGGAAACTGTTTAAAACAATAAATACATGTCTGAATCAAACAGTTTTTCATTAGTAATTAGTGGTTACGCCTTTATGGGCACGCGGCACACAGATGTAAATCCGGCCTAAAGGCTCAGTTACCCGACTATAATGTAATGTAACTGCAACGTAGGAAACAGCTGATCGATATTTTTATGTGAACAGTAGATTACTTACATTACATCTCTGTAACCATTTTCATTACTTTTCACATAACAATATCGATCAGCTGTTTCCTACTGCTGCAGTTACATTACATTACAAAATTCACCACGATTATTAAGAAGTAAAATTTTAATAAATTGTTAACAAATAAACAAATATCTAAAAAAAAAATCAATGAGTTACTCGTAGTTCATTACACTGGTTTACAAATTTTTAATTTGGAAAAATACCAAGAACGCCATATGCCTAGATGAGTTAATTCGGACCTCCTGAACAGAAAAAACGCTGTAATTTTTTTTTCTAAGTACCGTTTTTTAGATAACGGTACTTTTGAGTTTTTCGGTGTATGGTCCCACTCAAACCCTTGTGGAGCCCAACCCAAAAGTCCGATCGAGATATATGGCATATCGTTGAAAAGGTAATTGAATGCCTTTTCCGTCAATATGCGTCAAATTTCTATCTGAAAAGAAATGGTTGAGTTATGGCACGTCAAAGTTCAAAATTTGCCTATTTTTTACGTTTTTTTCAAAATTTTTAAATTTTGTTTCGTTTTTTTTCTCCGTTATAGTAAAGATGTGGAACGTTTTATTTTTTTACCAAATAGTTTATTTAGTTACAAGCATTTTAAGCGTAATTTGAAGAAAAATGGATGAAAAATAAAGTTTTTATTAAGGATTTTGTGGAACGACAATATTTTCATTTTCATTACTCACACACTATATTGATATTGACGGAAAAGGCATTCAATTACCTTTTCAACGATATGCCATTTATCTCGATCGGACTTTTGGGTTGGGCTCCACAAGGGTTTGAGTGGGACCATACACCGAAAAACACAAAAGTACCGTTATCTAAAAAACGGTACTTAGAAAAAAAAAATTACAGCGTTTTTTCTGTTCAGGAGGTCCCAATTAACTCATCTAGGCATATGGCGTTCTTGGTATTTTTTGGCTGTAAACCAGTGTTATACACCTGCTGCTGTATAAAGCCTCATTGTGATTTCTGCAAAATATGCTTTTGATTCTTATTATATACATATGTATGTTCATATCGTTCACTACACCATAAACGGTTGCAGCTCAAAATAATCAAAATGGTTTTGTTTCTTCGTAAACCAATTCACTGAACAATTCTCTAACGAACGAAAAAATTTTTTTTTGCAAAACACAGTTTTCTTGAACAATATCGTCACCTGAATATAGAAATGCCCTAACTCATTATGTTTTTATTTTTAAATCGAAATTTTTGCATATGTATATGTTCGATCTTCTATCGAAATATAAAAATAAAAATTCTAGTTCGAGAAAATATGAATTAAGGTAACGATATGTATTTTCGTCATTTATAAAATATCAAAGAAAAGTTGTTTGTTCCTGAGCATCGGGGTTAAGTTCTGGCTGTTTATGATTTAGTTATGCGATATGCAAATCTTTATATGTACCTACTTACTCGTATATATTTGATACACATGATCACCGTATATGAGAATGTGAAAAACGTGCAGTTTTTATCTAAATACAACCGTACTTTCACTCGCCAACAAAATGGCTTAATAACAGCCTAATAAAATACATATACGGGTATGGCTAAAATTGTTTACTGGCAACAAACCAAAGAAAGATATCATTGCTTATAAAAATTTTCCTAAATGTTTATTATAAGATGAGTAATAATATGATAATTTAAATGGGTAAATGAAATTTATGCTGTTAATAAAAATGCCGATTGTAACTCGTACATTGCCCTTTTGCTGGTTGACTTTTCGAAAAAAAAGAAGTCCTTTTATCAACATTGTTCCCAAAAAAAATTTTATTGTTGAGCTGATACGGTGTCTTTGACTTCCCTTGATAATATTTGAAATGAATGCAAAAGTAAGAATATGTTTTCTCAAAACAATAGAAATACACACATGTGAACAAGTTTGTACTAAGTTAAGCAATAAGTAAAGATATAAAATTGGATGTATATGAACAGCTGAAACGGCAAACTGCATTTGTTTTTAATTCTATAGATGAAAGAAAAAGTTCTCCAAAAAAGCAATTTTTGTGAGGAAGTAAAATTTTAAATTATTCAGTCCGTTGCTGCAGTTGTGTCCCAGCAAAAAAAAAACTGAAATATTTCGAAGAGCTTATCTTTTTCACGCCTTCTTAAACATTAAACGAAATGAATTCATGTTTGACGCTTTCCTAAATCCAAGTCATCAATTCGTCATTATTCAAGTGATGAAAACTTACATCCAAAAAGCTTTAAGATCAGGAAACATGCACGGGCCCATCACCGACTTGTCTTCGATTCATTCAATTTAATCAATTTAAATTTCCGCGCAAACACATGATGATCTCCAATGACATGCTAATATAAAAATCATTCCTGTTTGGACTAAATCGAACCAGTTCATCACGACTTGCAACCATGATTCACCCCCACTATTGTCATGTTTTTTTTTTGCTTTTATTTTTCTTTATGACCGGGTGCGTGAGTTTTTTTTAATGAAGTACAAATCTTTGGATAAAACATCTTTTTATTTTTGAATGTAGTATTTTTTGAGCGCTAAACGCTTTGTCCAACGTTTCTAAAAAACTTGTTTATCCCCTCCAAAAAATTTAATTTGTCAACGGCACCAAAAAATGTATTTTTGTGAAATGGTTTCAAGATTGGAGGCAAATCTCTTACCATCAAGCCACTTCTTCAAATAACTACTTGCTGGTGACTAAATCCCGAAAAAAGGGCTGATGTGGGAGCAATTCGTGTACATCCTTTTATTGTTCTGGTGAAAAAAAAAATGATTTCTTTGACAAATGCGAATTTTTTTAATCCTCATTAGTTTGAAAAAAGAACGGTCACCATGACTTATTTGGTCATGGCCCTCTTAGGCCAGAAAACCTGAGAAAACCACTGTTTTGACTTTTTGATCTCTGGTGTGTTGTAATGGATCAAAGTTTCGTCTACGGTTATAAAACGGTGTCAAAACTCGTTCATGTTGGGATTGAACAATACTCCTGCGAAGTCGTCACACAATTGCATGTGTAGTCGATTTCTCTCACTTTCAATCTTCGATCGCTGCAGTGTTAAAAAAGCTGCAGTCGAAATAGCAAAAATCACAAAATTGTGCTATTTCGTCGATTTTTTATTTTTTGACTACTCAAGCACACACAGCCTGTTGCTCATGCTTCTGCTGCTGAAAATTCAAAGGCTCGCAGTCGAAGTTATTAACAGAATAAATGAATAGCTGTACACAACGAAGCGCTCCAGCTTTCGATATGTTATAACAGTCATCGGTTTGACGGACTCCTACTTTAAAAAAATACGAAGCAGAAATGTTTGTGTGTATGTGTTTGAAAGTACCCAGCCAACCTGAGTTTCGAAAATAAACAAATGTTCGCAATCGCCAACAATTCTCGAAACATTCTCGTAAAAATAAAGTTTAGCAATTGCTAAAGGTTCGCTATTGATTCGAGAGCGAAACATCGAAATCGAAAGATTTGCTGCCACAAACTGAGCGACGAGTAAGCTCTAGCAGCACTTTCTCTTTCCGTTTACGATAGTCGTTCTCGAGTGTTATGCCCGAGAAATGTTTACGCAACATTCGAATACGATATATTTACGAATGTTTTGGTTAGCTGGGTATGTTGTGTGTGTATGACTGTTTTTTCCTATTTATACAAATGTAATATTAAAACAAACAACAACAACATTTCTTCCAGCAAGCTGGAAGAAATGCTTTAACTTCCGAATTTATTTAAAGCAGCAGTCAGACAAACAGAAAACTTTCATACATGTCGACAGCTGAAGCAATTCGTTGTTGGTTAATGATTAGCCAGAATACCGGCATAAATACATTTTCCAAGGCACATCAATCAGGTACCCGCATTTCTACAACAAATATTACAACAGCAATAACCACATGTACTTTGTTGCTATAAATTACCATCTTACTTTTCAAAACAGGGTAGCATCGTTATACTGTATCTTTATTATAAGAAATGTCAAACACCATACAAAACTGAATATTCGTTAGGTGTTTATGGATATACAAATAAAAGCATGTTTTTAGGCTTATACCTACACAATCCAAATTTGACATTTGGCTTGGTATAATGACATTAGTCACCCGGTGTAGTGCTGCCACCTAATAAATGCGCCTTGTACATTTTCTATATAAATTGGCACACAAAATCAACCCCAGAAAGCAGTCGTGAGATAGAATATATTTTATTTTGAGAGTTTTTTTTTCTTATGCTCTCTCATATAGTAAATATTCATTCTCTCAAAAATGTTACCACCATACCATGATACAATTATACTAGGTACATGCACGACTACAACAATTGGAATTTTGTTGTATTTGTTGTTATAAACAAACGATAAATTGTCAGAAACAAATGTCTTTTGTTTATAAAAAATTGCAATTACAGGGCAACTAAAGTACAATTGCAGACGCGGCATTCCTGCATGATTATAGTTATTCAGTGTTGCCATTCTGTGTGTAGTTAAATAGTGTGTAATTTCTACTCACATGTGTAGGCCATGGAATTAAATTCTTGTATAATGTCTGTGAAATTCTACTTTGGGTTCTATTTGTATTTATTTTTCTTTTAATTTTAACCTACACAAAAGATGTGTAGTGTAATTTTCTTCAATGTTTAATTGCAGACACAGCCTTGTGTAAATTCATTGGCAACACTATAAACATTTTATTCACACACATACACTAACATTTTTGCAGCTTGTAAACAAAGTTTGACATTTATCTGCAATGTATACAGTAACAGGCTGGGCTTGTGCATGTACCTGTTATAATTGTATCATGCACCATACTTTCAATAAATTTCATAAATTTTGTAAACAAAACTACAAAGAAAAATAAGCACCAAAGAAACTAAAAATAATTAGAGAGCATTTGATGTTACTGCCGTCGATGTTATCATGGGCTTTATTAATTTGAGAGCGATTCTCCTGAAGTTGCAGACTTGACTTCATTCTGTTTCATCATTTATTGTGTTAACTTCAACTGCGACTCTTTGACTTTTCAGAAGCAGAAGCAGAATAACATACACAAATGAGACGTTTTCCCAATACCATATCCTATTATTATTATTAGTTCCTGTTGTTCCTATAAGGAGCATAGGGCCTCGACGAATACGTTCCAGTTCTGCCTGTTCGCTGCTATGATCTTGACTTCGTTCCACGATTTGCTGGTTCTGCCCACTTCAATTTCTAACTGCCTCCTCCAGGTATGACTAGATCTTCCCCTTCTCCGACTGCCTTGAGGATTCCATTCTATGGCGCTTTTCGTAACGTCATCCTGGGGTCTGCGCAGCGCGTGTCCGATCCACCTCCATTTACGTTTTTTAATTTCTTTTTCTATTGGCGACTGAGCAGTCTCAGCTCATAGCCGGTGGTTGCTGATAACGTTTGGCCAGAAAATATTTAGAATTCTGCGCAGGCAACGGTTTATAAATGACTGCAGAACATTTTTCTATTGCCTCGGGTGTATAGACCTCAACTAGGCGTCCTGGACGTTTGGTATTTTTCGTGCTTGTACGAAGACAACAAAATTTTGTACACTCCTTTTTTTATCATTGAAATTGATGGCGAAGAGTTCCCAGATTTGAGTAATGGTTTTTCCCCTGAAAACATTAAGGACAACACTGCTCCCATCAGGCAGGAAACACTGCTCCTATCAACTGACAGTTGATAGTTAGGAGTAGTATTGCACTTCCAGTTAAGAGGTTGCAAAATCAAAAAGTCAAATAATTATCGATCGCTGTTAAGAATAGAAGAGACAAGAATAGCATGTTGCAAATAAAAGAAATGGTTAATTTAATGAAAATAAAATGAAAACATCTCCTGCGGTTTTAGCTGGTAGCTATTGTCTGCAAAAAACCTTAAACAAGCACTCAGTTTATCTATCTCTCTCAGGCCAGGCTCTTTGACGAGCACTTTCTAATCTCGCAAATTCCAGCTCACACAAAATATTTATGTGTGCTTTTTTTATTAAAACGAAAATTTTTTAAAGTACGAGTATGAATTTGTGTTAACATTTCCTTATTCTTAATTACTCTCTTATCATTCACCTCAAAACAGGCTATTGTATCCATCCAACCATTATCTATGTATTCTCCGCGCTTAAATATTTTGTATTTATTTTAATTGTAAAAATGTGTTTCCAACAAGATCTTTAAAATGTTTTTACAACCTTACAAATTAATCAATACAGGTATGCTATATTAATTTCGCGGAAACCTTATACTGCAGGAATATCAGTCGAGATTTATTTCCATTGAATTTTCAATTCCATGCGAAACCAATAATATGATTAAATGATTTGCATTAATTGTGTTGTTGTAGATTTTCTTGTAGATTTTAAATTTTTTGTTACGTTACACAATTTTTCGCTTAAGCTAACGATATACAATATTTATTAGAGATAAGCTTCCGTTGGACTCAACATAAGTCTCACATTCTCTTTACATTACAGTTTCCGTATATCAGATTAAACCTTTTCTTAACGTAGTGGCTAAAAATGATTTAAACACATCCATTGTTCAAATATTACAATTACAAGCCGTTTTTTTTTTTTTTTTTTGTAAGTAATGTGTAAGTTGCACGATAAAATGAACTGCAATTATTTTGAACGTTCATTTAAAAAGACTATCTTGTTTGAGTTTTACTTATTGAAAATGTAAAATAATAAAAAAAGAGAAATAACTGAAGGAGCAAAAAAAAATTAAAAGAAAATAACAGAAAAGTTTTTTAATTAGGTATTCTTTTTCTCTTATTTTTTTCTCATGTAAACCTCAAAATAAGCAAAAACCTTTTGTGCATATTTGAGTTTATTTATTTAGTTTTTATTCAAAAACATAAACTTTCAGATGCTGAATTCTATGAATTTTTTCTGTCTTAACAGTCACTTCTTAAATTAAATGGTGTCAATTTGACATACGTTTTGAAAACTTTATGTTATATTTTTAAGCAATACATATCGTTACCTTAATATAAAATGACAAATGCCGGTATAACGAACGATATAATATCAGGCCCATTCGTTATACCGAAAAATTCGTTATATCGCAAAGTTTTTTCCAAGTGTTATTTGTAACTTTTATTACTGTAGACATGATGCAATACAATAATTTTTTTTTTAAATAAGCTCTACCAAATACAAACTAACAGTACCACAATTTTTTTTTTTTTTTTTTTGGAAAAATGCTGCTGTAGATTTTGTTTAATATTAAATTTTTGCCGTTCGTTATACAGAGCATACATTTATCAAAACCTTCGCCATATAAAGTAGAAGAACTAAATGTTAAAAATGTGATGCTAGCAAGTTTTTGTTTCTTATTTTGCGATTATTTCTTTATCATTCGTTATATCCAGTATAAAATTAGGATATTATTCGCTGTATAAGATTGTTAATGTAAAATATTTTGACGTTCGTTATATCGGATTTTCGTTAAAGCGAGATTCGTTATTGCCTGTATTTTTTGGAAATCGAAATTTTTGCATTTTTCGATGCATTAGATGTTCTTCTATCGAAATTTACAAAAAACTCGATTTCAAAAAAATAATGAGTTAGGGCCTTTCTACATTAAGGTAATGCCGAGTACACACCACGCAATAGCGTATACTGGTGGGAACGTTTGCCATTTCCGATACATTTCGTTGTGTGGCATTGCTTTCCATATAAAAAACATAATGGGAACGGCGTTGCTCACATTTTCAAAATGACAACACAAGAAATGCCAGATATGATTTTTTTAACACAACACAACACAACAAAACACAACACAACACAACACAACACAACCCGCGAAGCGATTAGCTTGTCTGCTGAAAACACCCAGGGTCTATGGCTGAAATCGAACTCACGACCTCTGAACTGAGAGGCTAGCATCGCTACCTCTCAGCCAACTTTCAAAAATTGTACTTTTTTGACTTTAATTGTACTAAAAGATTTTTTTAGTTAAAATTACACATTTTTATTTTTTTTATTAAAATAACCGGTTTTGCTCTGGCTATCGAATCGTTTTCACGAATTTGCTTGTAAGTTGGAATGTTAAAGCATATAATTACAACTGTTTAAACTGTGTTTTGTTCTCACAAGACTGTTTTCAAGTGGGAAGAATATGAGTCTCATGGTTCAAAAGTGAAAATTGGCATATGCAATCGTTTGAAAAGAAATGCGGAGTGAAACTGAGGAGATTCCTTAAATGTACTAAATTAGTCAATGGTGTACTATTGTACTTTCCGAGTTTAAATAGTACCAAAAAGGTACAATTGTACCTACTTTGCCATCCCTGCCCTGTAACGATATGTACATCAGGGACGGCATTGATAATTTTAAAATTGTGGCAACAACTTTAAAAAATTGTGCTTTTTTTTAGTCTAATTGTACTAAAAAAAATTTTAGATAAAATTACATACATATTTTTATAAAAACAGTCGACCTTGTTCTTCTGTGTGAGAAGAATACGAGTTTCATGGTTCAAAAGTAAAAAATTGACATATGCAATCGTTTGTAAAGAAATGCGGAGTGAAACTGGGGAGATCCCTTTAATGTACTAAATTAGTAATTGGTGTACTATTATACTTTGAATAGTACCAAAAAAAAGTACAATTGTACAAACTTTGCCATCCCTGATGTACACTGTGAAAAGAGCCGTTAAAGAAAATTGATACTTTCGGTGAAATTAGTGCGTATGATTAATATTTTATGTGGGTGGTGTTGAAAAAGTTGCTCATACGTTCAAGAGACTTTTATATGAAAATAAAATGTTTTTTTGTGAAAATAAGGGTATAATTTTGTTAAACGCAACGCTTAGCGTTGACAACTTTTGTATGTAATTTGTTTTTGTAATTTAAATTTTTTCCTTATAAAATGTGTGAACGCTTGGCATTGTGTACAAAATTAGGCCATAAATATTTTGTTTTTCTTTTTTTGGTTTTTAATACTTTCAATGTTGCCCAATGCGGCAGCTAATTGTAAAAAGGTGGAGGAAAAAATGGAAAATCGAATAGAGATACTTGTTTTGTAAAGATTTTTGTTGAATGCTTTTAAACTTATTATGTTTATATCTTGTTATTCCCAACAAAAATGGCAACAATGTTTTATTTTAAAAATTCTTCAAGACGACCAAGAACATTTTTTTTACCATTAAAACATTTTTATTTTAATAATTTTATTCAAAGAATATTAAATAACTCGAGTTTATTGCATCCAGATTCAGTTAATTTTTTTTTTCATGTGTATTTAGGAAAATAAATTTTGTTCATACTTATATCTCTACATTCTTTTACATATGCATATGCTCGCGAACTTGAACAAGCTGTAACATAAAAAATAAAATTTTAAATCGATCGATATCGAATGTCGTAACTTACAATCTTATTTATTTATTTCTTTTTACGTAAGCTGGTTTTAGCAGAATTTGTGCCTGATCGGTAAAAAATTCGATTAAAAACACTATATTTTGGACAAAAGAAACTTTAACTAATATGCTAAAAGTAACATTTATCATACATTCATATTATTTTTAGCTAAAAAAACTTTTAGTCTTTCTAACACCTCGAAAAACTTCAAAAATATGACAAATCTTCACAAATGCTAACGCTGATTCTCAATAATGTATTAAGAGTCTTAAAGTCTACTGACGATTTCCGCGAATCGAATGAAATTCATATCGACATTGCTTAGCCAAAAAAAAAAAAGAAGCAAAATATTGAAATTTTCAAAGTACGATAGCCACATAGAAAATTTTTTTACAATAAACACGTTTAATTAAAAAATAATTAAAATCAATTAAAAATTAAATTAAATTTTTAACAAAAGTCTAATGCACTTAATTGCATTTTTAATTGATTTTTGTTTTTTTGCAATTAAACGTGTTTATTGCAGGACAATTTTTTCTTGCTACTTCTGTTCTGCTAGTGTTTATTACAATATTTGCAATTAACTTTATTTGTTCCTTAAAAATTATCACATGTAATTTCCTTTCCAAACCAATACAAGCTTAAGCGTAATCAAATCATAAATTTATAAAACAAATAAAGTTCGAACAATAATAATTGAATTAACTAAAAATTAGTTTTATTCAGCAACTAGCCAAATACGCTGCACTTCGCTACAACCATTGTCATAATTCACGGGAAAAATCCCTTGCTGTACCCACAATGTTTTCGTTTAATCTACGCCCTTTGTTTTCAAAGTTACCAAAATTTAACAATTCCTATTTGAAATGCTGACTTGTTAAATAATCTCATGTTAGTCACGGAAGCCAAAATGGCGAATAAATATGTTTTCAACTGTAGTATTGTATTTTATTTGGAAGGAAAACAACAAAAATATTTTCATTGACCTCTGGAAAGTGAAAATAAACAATATGACATATCGAACCACCGATAAAAAAAAGTTGTATTTTGTGATTTATTTGTACATTTTTTATATACAATAACTTGATTTCCAAGCACTTCTTCACTTTGTATTACAAGTTCCATAATTTTAAAATATTTATTTACAAAATATAAAATAATTTCCATTTTAGAGCGCATTGTAAAGTTTCTTAGTTTTTCATACAAACGTACGTTTGTCAAAAAAGTGTTATAAAAAGCAGAAAAAAATACAACAACAAACACACGCATTTCTGCAGGAGTTTTATTTTATTTTGAGCAAAGTTATTAGACAGTCTGTGAGTTAAAACCTGAATTTAACAAACTTGCAGTGTGAATGCAAAATCAGCTGTTTATGGTTTTAACGTTAAAACCAGGTTTTAACTTGCAGTGTGAAAACACTATTATTATCCTTGAGCTTATGCGTACGAAAATGAAATTTAAATGAGGTCATTTTACTTCTAAGAAGATAAAAAAAAATTATGTAAAAGAACAAAAAAATAAAAAATTTTACAATTTCGTCCATTACATTTTTTGAATATCTGGAATAAATTTTTTTCAATTCATAATTTTTGAAAAGATTAATCCTCATTTTTAACTGAAAATGCATTTGTTTTTTTTTTTCTTCTATCTCATTGACATATTGTAGCCTCAAGCACAAGCGATTTATCTTTTGTGGCAAGCCCTCAAAGTAAAGAAATTTCCGGCCTACCAGATCCAGCTGACCCCAAATCTCCACAATTTTCGGTACCATTCTAAATAATTATTCACGTACTCAATGTTTTTTTTTTAATAATAAATAAAATGCTTTTATTTTACTTAACAGGCAAACTCATTGCGTAAATCTAAAAGTAAACACGATGACCCGGCTTCATTGTACAAAGGGCCAGGTGGCGCTGAATTACCCAAGGATGTTTTAAATCAATTAACACAATTTACCCGCAAACGCAGTCATGCCGTCATCGATGTGTGGTGGCTGTATGACGATGGTGGCTTAACCCTACTACTGCCTTATATAATTAGTACCAGACGGACATGGCAATCGTGTAAACTCAGGTAAAAATTTTTAACAAAATACACATGTCACATAGTGAAACATCTTTCGAATTACTGATTACCGATTACAAAAGCATGTATGCCAAAATATTTGGAAGCGGAGCTAAGCTTGCAAATAGACTTGTGTCCAACAGCTCTTTTTGAACTAGCTTGAGAGCGTTCGCATCAAAAGTTGTTTCAAACCCATTTAATTTACGAGTACATTGACGCTTGTGACCGAACTTGTGTCCAAGTTCAAAAGAGCTGTTGGACACAACAAGTCCACTTGCAAATAGCAACTGAGCTCGGGCTAGGTAAACATTTCCTAGCTCATAGCTTTTTAAAATGTGGATCGATTTTATTGCAGAGAAACTGAATGCATACGAAACATTGTTTCTAAAAGCCTAACAGCCTGTTTGTGTAAGACGTTTACGTTAGAAATAGTAACTCGTATGTAATAGATTAAGGGAAATTTGTAGAAGTTTTCTTTAATCTATTACAGTATCAACGTCTTACACAAAGAGGCTGTAAGACCTCTTCAAACTGTATTCATTTTATTTGGTGTTGCAATTGGATTAGTAAGGATCAAAGGATACACATTTATTGTCACTGTGCCTCGTTGTTACTGTTTATTTTTTAAAGCTTAGCCAGAACTAAACGAAAGCAATATATTGCTCAATATGCTTCATTTATTGTATTAGTAGAATTATTTACATACGAGTATGTATGTACACGTACGCATCCAGCCGATTTTCCATGAAAGAAAAATTATTCCAATTTGTCTAAACATCTTCAACATTAGTTGAGCTTCTGTGAGAGATAAAAAAACGTGTCTCTGGTTTATCAAAGTGGATATTTAAATTAAATATGTTTTCAAAGGGTCACGGATTAAGATTGATAGATTGATATTTTATGCCAAAGGATACTTCTGAGAAACAATTTCAAACAAAATAAATATTTGTTGCTGTATACTTTTTATGCAATTTAATGTGAACTTTAGTGAATACCCAAGTTATTTATATGAATAACATTTCTCGAGAAATTTAATTGAAACGTTGACAAATAAAACTCAAAAAGGTCTGACCTTGTAAAATACACGACACTCTACACTCAAACTAATCTGTTATTTATAACGTATCCAAAAAGGATAATTTTGTTATAATTAAAATAGAGCTTACCGCACAGTGTAGTGTTTTCACATAACGAGCAATCAAAAATAGAAAAAGTTATCATAAAGTGCTGACATTGGGCACACATATTTAAATTGATAAAACAAAATCAGACTGAAAATTTGATCATTTAGGTTCCAAGGATACGTGTCCTTCCCATATATCCTTCAAATAAAAATTGCCACAACGGAGAGAAAAAAAATGATAGCTTAGTAAAATTTTGTACAGACATTAGTTTTAATATGATTAACGATTCATTCAAATTTCGTGCAATTCCAAGCAAGGATATGCCTAGAGAGAATAAATATTATTTCCCTATTAAATTTGGCGCACCAACAAGTTATAATGAGTTAAATATGTAATTTTGCATACTCGCTTAAATTACGTTTCAACGCTGTAAATTTGCTTAAAAATGTTTTTGTAGAGTAAAAAAAATATGAGCGCTCATGTTACCAGAAAACTTCTTTCAGTGTTCTTGCTCTAAGGCAAATCACCCACCAACCACCAATGCGTCATAAAATTGTACGGCATTGGCTTGAGGCATAAGTACTTTTCAGCTTTTCCTTTGGAAGCATTTCCTTTTGAAATATTTATGTGTGAATGAATACACAACTTGAAAGCGTATTGATTATATTTTGATGTTTTCTTTTTTTGTTTTTTTTTTTTTTAATTTATGTAATTATTTGTAGGGTCTATGCGCTGGCAAATAAACAAGCTGAATTGGAGTTTGAGCAACGTTCAATGGCAAGTTTGCTATCGAAGTTCCGTATTGATTATTCCGATTTGCAGTTGATACCGGACATAACAAAAAAACCTTTGGAAAGCTCAACGCTATTCTTTAATGAACTAATTAAAGATTTCCTGGTTACTGAAAAGGAAACACAATTACAGGAAGATGATGGTAAGTGGACACGACCAAATGTACGAGTATAAGAATACTTATTTTGTTTTATTTGTATATTGTTTTTTCGTTTATATTTTTGCAGTTCAGATTAGTGAGGATGACATGTTGGCTGTACAGGATAAAACAAATCGCTATTTGCGTCTACGTGAATATTTGAGAGAGCAATCTACTAAATCGGACTTGGTAGTAATGACGTTACCAATGCCTCGCAAGAATATTGTGTCGGCACCGCTGTATATGGCCTGGTTAGAAAGTCTAAGTCGTAATATGCCGCCCTTCCTGTTTGTGCGTGGCAACCAGACTAGCGTCTTGACATTCTATTCTTAAATTAAAAACCACACGAAAATCACTCACGCCAACCATAACTACAACAAATTGTTTATTGTTTTAAGTATAAACTGACGTAAAAATATCGTTCCATAACCTTAAGCTTAACCGATATCATTTTTGAATATAATTTTTTGGTCGATAATCGATTATTTACGATGGCAATCGATTTTTGTAAAAAAAATTGTGTTACAAAATTATGTCGCTCAAATTTTTTTGGCGGTTATGACACGATATGATTAAGAGAGAAGAAGAGTAGGAGGACTGAAAATGAGATAGTATTTTTTTCTTCTTATTTCTAAATGACTCTTCCTGCTGTACAAGAGCATATAGAGACTCATATTTCTATTATATTTCTTAGTTTTTTTTTTACACTCAATTACTTTTTTGTTATTCCAATATATTAGTTTCTTGTAACGTAATAGCAAAATACATATATACAACGCCTATACTCTGACAAAACGTACACACACACACACACACACACACACACACACACACACACACACACACACACACACACACACACACACACACTCGTGCACTTATTGTAAAGTTTAAATTGTTTTCATGTTTTAAATTTTATATATTTTTTTATTTATTTGCGCCATTATCATTTTCTATTACAATAACTTATTTTCCGTTTAATTTAACGATTCCGATTATATACATATTTCAATATACTATATAACATATCGCACTCTTCATAAATATTCAGGCTTATCATAAATAAAATTTCACATGAAAATTTCCGAACGTGTGAACAATTAGTATTAAAAAACTCTATACGATTGCGAAATGTGCTGACAATTTATGAAAAAAAATTATTCACAAAGATTTGTCTATTGGAAAAAGTGGAAACATGCAAGTTTTTAATTTGATTGGAATTGACGACATGAAATAAAAATCCATGTGAACGATAAATTTCATTCGGAAATTTTCACATGTGGAATTCATGATAAGGCTGATTATTTCAGTTTTTTTTAGTGATTCACACACATTTCATTCAAAGTTAAATAAAACATTCAAACAAATGTTCATTGTGTAAAAAAAAAAGAAATTTGTATACATACTTTACGAACTTAATATTGTTTAATTTTAATGAAAATTTATATTTATTTTAGTTAATAACTTTTAATTTTAGCTCGTTTTTTATTATTTTGTTTTATCAAATACACGATAATAATTTGAAAGTAAAAATGTGTAAACAATGATTGTTAACTATTAAATATCAATAAATAAAATAAACAGAAACAACAACAATAATACACACTTAAAAATCATAAGAAAAGTTTATTTAAAATCATTTCTATTTAAAGTTTTTATTAGGTGACAAAAACAATGTGATAAAATATCACTTAATACAAATAATTAAAATATAACATGCAACAGCCTGTAATCGCTACTGAAATTGAATGAATTTAAATAGTTTGTGAAACACCGGTCAGCCACTGCGACCGAAAATATCTATTGTTATCTTTGCCAGGTGAAAGAGCACCTCATCAAGACCAGCTCTCCTGGGGATTCCCAACGGTATTGAGAGTTCTCAGTCTTCCAAAAAATTATTGCCGAATAAGGTGTACGAGATCTTTTGTGGCATAAATCTTTACAGTCCTTCAGAATGTGCTCCAGAATTTCATCATCATAATCACAGAATCAACAGCACCGGCTGTTGCTCTCAATTCAAAGGCTATAAAGGTGTTTTCTCAACCTGCAAAAAAAAGAAAACAAACAATAAGAAATTTAAGACCTCGTCGGCATGAGATTCTTATAACATAATTTTTATTTTTTAGGTTGTTAAACACATAAACGACAGACAGCAGGCTACTCAAAGACATGACTACAAATCGCTTATTTAGTTCATTTGAGGGTGGCGCTGGCTGAAGTAGTTAGCACGTTGACTACAAAACCAAAGGTCCTGGGTTCAAGCCCAGTATCCAACAGTCATTAAAATAACAACACCACGCATTTTTCTGATGTGCATTAGTGTCCCTTTATGTTAGTTGTTGTAGGAAAGTGGTCGCTGAACAGATACTAATCCTAATGTGACATCAGAGCAACCTCCTTCGCTGAGTAGCAGAATCATCGGCGAAGTAAAATAACCACCAGCTACTAATAAAACACAGTTTCGAAATTTAATACACCCCATTGACACCAGAGGCGCTGCAATACTGCATTATTAAAAATGTGCAAAAAGAATAGTTGTAAAAATGAAGCGTCCTAGTAATAATATTAGGAATTCATTGCCTGAGTGTTACTTCTCTTAAAAAAAAACAGTGTAATATCTCAAAAAATTATTATTTATTTTTGATAATAATGCAAAATAATTCGGCATTTTGTATTTTATCTTGTGTAAACATTTCATATAAATAGCTTTTACTTCCACCTCGTGAGAGGATAATATTTTTTAATTTCTTCACTGAGTTGTATGTAAATTGAAAACTTTAAATTCGTTTTCTGCAAAACTGTTTTTTTTTAGTTGTGACACTACTGAAGTAAATGAGCGAAATGAGCCGTGTAGCCAGCTATTTAATTATTTTGACAACGACAGCTCCTGATATTGAAGTATAAATACATACATATGTACGTACATATATATTTCAGTGGCGCCACTTTACTGACCTAAAGCTTAAAGAAATAGTTTCATTGTTTCATGTTAATTCAATATGGTTTAGAGTAACTTTCAGAGAAAATGTTTCCAAATGTGGCCAAAAGGGTAATTCAATTACCGGCTGAGGAAACGGTATACACCCCATTGATCGCAAAACCAATTCAACACCTGAAAGGGACTATTGACTCTAAGATGAGGAAAGAAGCGGGTAAATGTTGTCGTGCGACGAAAACTTGCAAAACTTCCAAGATCATGTGAAGCTCCTATGGTCCCCAATCGACATAAATTCCTTTTATCATTAACTACAAGCAACTGTAACTGTTCTAGTGGGTGTATCAACTGGACACTGTTGGACGGCTTCGTATGCTGTCAAAATAGCACGAATACTTGACGGTACCTGCAGGAAATGTAAGGCACCCGGAGTAATTGAAACAACAAAACATCTACTGTGCAGCTGTCCGGCTTTAAGCCGCACTAGATATAACTGTCTTGGTGCTCACACTTTTCGTTGTCTTGAACTTACATACATATATCGAGAGTGAAACTGTGTAGATTGCTAAAGTTTATTAAATCTGTGTGGGAGTCATTCGATACAGGTACCACAAACTAGGCTGCCATACTTACATGTTCTCTTCTCGCTAAGGATCAACCTCGCTCAATGCGCGGTCTTTGACCAACCAGGTTAACCTAACCTAACCTAACTTTATTTCATGTTGATTTAGTATTCCAGTGCTATTAAATCAAAATTAAGAATCGTATTGAATCTACCAATTTGATACTATAATGACATGAAGAACCATGTTGAATCAAAGTTATTTCCAGTTGAAACAACAGTCACTGCATTTTATTGATTATTGGCACAGGTATCAGGAAAATTTTTGTGTTTACCAACACACTTAAACAACATATTATTTCTTTTAAATTTAATGCTCGTATGATTTGAAATCAAAACTTTTTCATGGTGATTTTATATTGGTATTTTTTTTTGTGTGTTAAAATAGTATAAATAACACTATGCAATAAAAAAATAACCTCCAAAATGAGATGTTTTCTTTCGAATATGGCATTAATTTATTTGTCTTAAGAAGCGTTTTCGAGATATTCGTAAAAAGGTCACAAATAATAATTTAAAATTCAAATGCAACAAAATCTAAATTTCGAATTATCGAATCGGCTAAGATTTTCAAGAGATATGACCCTGAAAATGTTTTCATTAACCGATTTGGACAATCTGGACACGTTGTAGCTCAAATTCTATCGCAACAGAAACGCCCACCTCTTTGTAATGGGCTCAGTACGAAGTTCAGAGCAAGTTCAGATTTAAAGCCGTTGGTTTTACATTTTCGCGTGGCTGTAATCCATAAAGTACGAAGTATTTTTTTTTAAATATTTCTAAAGCTAAAAGAGTTTAAAAGTTGTTGCTACATTTTTCTTTCAATTCTAAGAACTTAAATACTTGGCTCACTCCATTAATGCTGTAATTGGTTTAAGTTTTTAAGTGTTTTAATGGAAAAAAAACGTCCTAAATCGTTTAACACATTTTCCTCTTCCTTTTTGTAATGTTTCCTCCACTTCTGTTTGTTCACAGCACTCAAAACGTTTGGGGAAAATAATGAATGAATTTTATTACAGAGGCTTTAATAAGAATAAAAAAGAAAGAAAATGGATATACAATATTTACTACTTTAGTGGGCTGGAAACGTTACGTATGAAAGTAATAAATAATTTTCAATACTGTGAAAAACTTCTTTAATAGCAAATATTTATTTATTACTTCTGTGAGTGTGTACGTGACGCCTCAAAGTGATTGCGGCGCTCTGAACACGTGGGGAACAAAAGCAAAAACAAAAGAACTCACATAAATAAAGCCAAATAGAGGTTCTGCTTCCTTGAAATTTTGTCTACTATTTATGTTTAACATACATATGTACATATGTTAACGCACTAATAATTCCAAATTATTATTTTAACTAGGATCGCCCGCTGGTCTAAATTAGACCACTTGACACGTGTGTACAAAAGCAAAATCAAGCAGAAAGTTGTTTTTCCATGCAAATTTAAATTGTTTTTTTTAAGCTTTTTTAAGCTAAGCATTTTTATAAAACATTTATATTGTCTATATCTAGACAAAATTACCTTTTAAACCATATATGATTCACCACTGTTCGTGGACGATAAGATACAAAACAAAAAAATGTGTGCCGTATTTATACCAGAGAAGCGCAGTGAGTCATGTTTTCGCTATTCATACTGACTCATAAAATTTTAAATGTAAGTGAGTAGAAATCATTTAAAATTAACTACTCTGATTTACTCATACTCACCATGAGATTGATTTATAAGTATAGGTTGAAATAAATATGAATGCGACGTCAACATCACACTCATCCACACTCATACTCATACATCACCTCAGTTTGATTTATAATTTCAGGAAAATACTTGTACTACTCATGTTGATTCAGCTCACTCAACTCATGCATGTATGCTTATTTAAATTTTTAGTCATTAAAGAGCTTGCAAGTAGTATACAATAGTTAGTAAATAGGGTTGTTTTTCAATTCATGCAAAAAAAAAAAACAAAAAAAGCAAGAGAGAAACACATACTAATAATGAGAACATTAATGTTCGCATGCGAAGTTAGCATTGTGAATCATACTTATTTTGCATCGTCAATAGACATTGATTTAAGGAGAGTCAAAATCAACAACGTCATAAATATTGCTAAGAATGAATTCGATGCGCACTTCAAACTTTCGAGTGAGTATGATTAATAGACAACATTGCAATAAGTATGAGTGCGCATAAGTACAAGAAATTTAAAAGCATGATTCAACTCTACTCACTTTTTTACGACTCATTTCTGTTCTCTGATTTATATATGTATAAGATTGTTCAGCAAAATATTATTTTTTATTAAAAATACATTGACATTTGCTATTGAGGGGTTTAGCTGCGAGTCTATGCGCATTTCATTTCGTCAGGGATCCTTTTCCCAAAAATTTCTCAGAACAACTAGAGATATTATGTTAAACTTCCATTTAAACAAATATGAACGGCCCTGTACTGTAAGCTGAATCCGAGTAAATTTCTCGTTTTCAAAAAATTAATAATGGTGCTGCAGACGTGTTTAAAATCATACACGGTAATTTTCTTTCAGATATGATATTTAAGAATCTATATAATAAAAAAATTTAAAAAAACTTAGTTTTCTAAAATCGTGCGATTTCAAATCGATCGGTTTCAATAATCAAAGTCAAACGAAATTGTGTTATAAAAAAAATCAGTTAGGGCAGTAGCTCGTTTTTGTATTTTTCGCATCGAAAAATTTCCCGCATGAAACCAGGGAATTGCAACAAACACAGTGTGAATTGAAACACAAAATGGCTTTATTCACATAACTGTTTCTGTATCTTTGCTTTGCGAGAACTATCTGTAATTTAAATAAATTTCCACCAAATTATTGGAAGGACGTGAGAAAAAGTGTTTCTGTAACAATATTTTGTGAAAAGTTTCTCGTAAGAACTGTCGGAAAAACTCCCAATTTAAATTGGTGCGAGAATAACAAAATTTCTACGAAAACATGCATTTTTAAATTTGTGTGTAAAAATATGAAAAATAAACTAGTTGAAATTATATGCAACGAATTGTTAAACTAAAGCTATTATTAACAAGTCGATATGTTTATATTTATTTAGAATTTTTTTGTGTAATTCTCTTATGTAGAGGCAGTTGTTAGAAAAAAAAATTATTTCAATTGCAGCACCTAAAAGAAGTTATAAAAAGGAAAAGAGAGATAAAGGTATTACGTGACAGTCCACTTTTAAAAAGCTTTATCGACCACCAAAAGCAATCTGCAGACAAATATGTAATTTGAATGTTGAGACACTTTGATGACTAAAGAACGCAAGTGCCTTTAAAAGTAAGATTTGTATGTACATTGTTTTTTATGCCCACGGAGCATACTAAAACCCCATTTCAGATAGCTATTTGATGCCAATGGGCCAATCGTCACTTTCAATTACTATCCGATACGTGACATTTTTGCTAAGAGCTAAAATCGAGTAAGATTTTTTCACTACCTATTACACTCGCAAATATTACTCTTCAATATTATATTTTTACATTTTGTTATTACTTTGTTTTTTACGTGTCTGAAAAAAACTTTCAGATTCATCACATGAAAGGACCATGATAGGCCGTAATTAGAGCAAAGTTATGTATGGGAAAAATGCTGTGCTATTTATTCTTCACAAAAATTGTTGTACAAAATTTTTCTGAAAAACGCCGCAGTTGAAAGTTATGGGGCCAAAAGTGCTTATAGTATTTTTTTTTTGTGGAAAAGTGCAATGCGCATGGCCGGTTTGCACACTATGGCCAGTCTACCGGAAACTGACTGTGGAGCGAATAAAATAAAAACTTTTGGCACATTGGGTGCTCTAATGTACATACATTCAGATATAAATAAACAAGTAAAATATTGAACTTAGGCTATGTACAGACGGTTGTCAGATCTTACAATATGGCCAGTAAAATGTGCTCAAAATTTCTTACAACCGTGTGAACTGGCAATTTCTGACAGACGTCGTTGGCAGCAAAATCATTGTCAGTCCATTGCAAGACTAGCAGCTGGCAACAAATTGTCAGACCTCTTACAATCCTGAGAACACATTATACAATTATTGCCTGCTATTTGTCAGATATTTTAATATTGTCAGAGTTGCAAAGTTTATGCATCTGACAATGGCGTCATTGTAAGACAATTCTTTCTATGGGCAACACTGCACACGATTGATTTTAAAGAAAAAATATATAATAAAATATATGCAAACAAAATGATTGTAATTGCTTCTTTATGGTCCCTAATAATTTATATTTTCACTTTTTACATTTAACACAACCGCAAACGATTGACAATTTCTAACAAATGCTTTGAGTCTGGCAACGCATAGCAACAGATCTGACAATTTGTGCATATGACAACCGTGTGAACTGACAATTTTTCCACTAGCGATTTTGTCAGATAAATTTATTGTCATACAACCGTCTGGTAATAAATTGTAAGATTTTCTGACAAATCACAAAAAATCAAGATTGCCAGTACATTGTCAGCACATTGGCAGATCAGACAATATTGTTATATCTAGCAATCGTCTGTACATAGCTTTACAACTTCTTTTTTTCCGCTTTTTCTATGTTAAACGTTAATTCGCCTTTTTGATTGCGAGTACAAACACGAATGGTTGCATTCGAATAGCTGCTCGTTATCGAATACTGTCATTAGGAATTTCGATATGTGTTATTCAAAATTGAATGAGAAAATTCCAATAGTTGAAAAACTCGCACGCGCGAGTAATAACTCACTCGTAATCGAATGCGAGATATAGGCGACATCGAATGCTGTCATTAGAAATTTCGATATGTTTTATTCGAAATAGAATGAGAAAATTCCAATAGTTGAAAAACTCTCACGTGCAAGTAATTACTCGCTCGTAATCGAATGAGAGAATTAGGCACCAGTTCTGTTATACAGTGTAATCCAACAGTTTGAATTAATAGGTTTCCCACTTTTATCCTTGACAGAGATTTATTTTTATTGTTAAATTTTTACAAGGAACAAATTAATACACATACACACATACATTTCTCTCGGTGGCCAGCACTGCTCTACATGCACAAATAACTTAAGAAAATTGAGGGAAATGGCAAGAGATACTCCCACACATACACCCATAAATTACCAGTTGCCGTTACAATTGGATAATATAACAGGGCGTATCGAGTAAACTGACATTTATTTCAACTTAAATTGTATGCTTCAGGCTCTTTAAACAAAAAATCGATTTTATGTAGTGCCACCAGAAATTAAGTTTGACTTGAGGCAAGTTAACATTTGTGATTGAAATCATTTTAGTTTGAAGTCAACATCAATACCATCGAGTAATATTTGCAATCAGGTTTCGCCGCAATAAGGTACTCCATGTCATATGCAGCAGTATTTTTTTGAAATCTGAAATTGCTTCAAATTTTACACAAGTAGACAAATGTATGTGTTTGTGGGAGTATGTATGTATTTATATATACCCTGCAGGAAATGCGAATAGTGAAACTGTAGTGATTTACTACAGTCAGTAGTACTATTGACCAGGTGTATTCCAGCCAATATAACCATCTATTGACATTTAACATTAGCTTGTCATTGAAAATCCACCACTAGACTGTAGCACTACTGACTAAATAGTTCTTTTGGGACCACATGGAGACATTGGCACCAAAGATTCATTATTAAATTTTAGGGTCTCTGGTCTACAATATCGATATTCCCTCGCTCGATGTCAATAGTAAAATTGTAGTGATTTACTAGTGACATTGTCAATAGTACTACTGACTAGGTGTACCCCACAATACAATATAATTTGTATTGTGTAAAAATAATATGATGTAAATAACAATATAATGTTATCCCAAACCATGCTATGTTAAGTTTTTAAAAAAATTCTTTTTCAGAAACAACTTCTGTCAGTTCAGTGTTTCGTTTGTAAGCTATCGGTAGTGCACGCGTGGTGTTAAATAATTAAAAAGAGTATAAAAAAAGGGTAGATAAACAAAAATAATATGTACATATGTATGTATGTATATCTCTTTATACATATATGTCTGTATTTCGTGTATACACATATATGTAAGTATACATTTCTGTACATATATACATACATTTTCTTTCAAAAATATTAATTTATTTTTATTTCGGATTTACCGCACAGCTGTTTGAAGAAAAAGATTTGCCAATAAATATATGATTAAAAAACAAAATATTATTATTACATAAAATAATACTATGGTCATATTTAACAATATTATTATAATATTAGAACATGATATGGTAAGTCTCAATTATATTTTAGTCGCATCTAACAATAGTGTTGTCTTATTTACAATAATAAGATTAGGTATAACAAAGTTAATTGTTTTTTTGATAATATTATTATTAACTCAGAAAATAATATTTATTATTTAAACTTTGCTTTTCCATTGACAATAATATAATTTGACTGCAACCATATAATTCAATCATAGTATGTTGCTGTTTGATTATGGTTACCTCAACCATATTTTTTCTTTGCGTGTATGAGCTCAAAGAAAATTTTTGATATTTGTGTTTATTTACTATAAAAGAAAGCATTGAAACATATTCATAGTCGAAACAAAGTATACTTTAAAAGCTTAAAACCAGTATTGTTGTAGGGTAATGCTGGTGTTAAAGTATACTTTATTTTCATTATAAATATATGCCATTAACTTATACAAATAACTGTTAAATTCTATACGTGAAACGTTTTTGTATGTAGTTTAACAATAAGGTTGCACTTAGCTTATAACAAGATAATATTAATTTATCATTCAGTGAATGTGCGTGTATGCTAAGAGCTTCATGCAGACGTATACACGATGCTTGTGTCATTCATTTTGATCATGAATACTGAGCTTTAGCTGCAAGTTCGTTTAGGAACCAATTTCTCTCACACACACTGTCTTTATTCAATTATACGTAGTTTGTGCCTGCTCAAGGACAAATACGCTGTTTTTTTTACTATTATGATTTCATAAATCATTGAACTGTTAAATTTAAGGAAGACAAAAATATTTTTATTTATTTTCTTTTAGTCGAAAATATACAACAACCCCAATTTTTGGCAAGTGTTTAGTTGATGTGTTTGCGCTTATGAAGATGTGAGTGTGGAGCAAAATATCTAACGATTTAGCTGTATTATACACAATTTATCGTTTTTATTGGTTAATAATATGTAAACATACATACATACATACATACACATATTCCAATCCAAATCAGGTTTTTGCGACAAACTAAAATGCACAGTCTATCGCTAAATCGATTCTATATTACTCGCAAAAATTCGTTGTAGCATTTATGCCCTAATTCTGTTCGACAATTGTATCGTCTTGTCTATGGACGAAAAAGGCCGTAGTTGTGATTCTTTAAAGCAATTATTAATTATTGTCTGTGCTAGAAGGTTCGTGTATTTGCTTTATGATTTTGTTCCAAACATTATACCCAAGACACATTTTTTCAAACTATTATATTTGTATAATACTTTAATTTAATTTTTATGTTTTAAAAACATGGCAATAATATTTTTATTTTTCATTATCAAATACAACAATTTTTGAAAAAATTATTTAGAGATTTCAAAAACAAGAACTCAGAAGTATTTTCAAACAAAAACGCCCTAAATCTTCTTACTGAATTAGGGCATTAAACTACACTTGTTGTAATAACGCAGAATACAGCACACACCACACATATCTTGAGACCTGCAGTCCTCTATGCACTTACAGTTTTGAGTGAAACTTTGTAAAGAGTTTAACTTTGTTCTACAGTGTCAGTGCATCATGAAACACGTGAAAAAAATAACAGTTTTTGTTAGAGTCAGTGTTGTTAGATTTGACGATTTTACGTCATTTTGACGATTTTTTATAACAAATTTCGCAAAATGACGGATGACGATTTTGTTTCCAATATTCCTCATATTTTGACGATTTGTTGAAATAAGTATTAAGTAACATAAATATGCCATCAGTATCAGTTATTTTAAACATGTACTCTGAAATTCTTCCTTTACTAAAAAGTTTTTCCAAATCTTGTGTCTAAGTCCCAGTTCACACTAGCCAAGTCTTATTGCTAAGCTTATCACTTTTTCTTCTTTGAACTTTCATCGGTGTTCACACAACGCAAGTCTTGTTTTTCAGCTCATATTTTTATGTATTGTTTTGTGTATGCATGTGTGTTTTTTTTTAACATTACGAACTATCATTCAAGCAAAACCAAGATCTAAAATTTACTGGAAAAAGAATCCCTTGAAATCATTATGTTTTCAAAAAATTATTACAAGTGTAACTCTTCGGAATGTTACATGTTTTACTTTGAATCTAGTTTTATTTAGAAATTGTTACACACTATTATATATTCCGAATTTTTTGCTTTAATTTCACCCTATAGCCTTTATCTTTGACAATAAGGTCGATGAATTGTTTTTTGTTACATAAAATAGTGTTTGATTTCTAATATGGTGTATTGTTGTTCAATAAAACTGATAATTCTTGTATGACGATTTTTCGACGATTATTTTTGAAAATTGTGACGATTTTGACGATTTTATTTTTAAAATTTGACGATTTTTAGAAAAAATAGTCTAACAACACTGGTTAGAGTCAATAAAAGAGAATATATTCAGCAAAGTGTGACTTTGACTCGTACACGAAGGGATCGGTACTCAAACAACGTCATAAATCAAAAACAAAAACTAGTTGGCCGGAAAACGAGTTTAAAGTTTTCAATTTACACGCAACATAATGGAAAAAGAAAATTTGATTTTGATTTCCGGAGTTAAGAAAATAAGATATTCGTTTGAAATTTTTACACAGTATGAAGATCTATGAGAATATTAAATTGTGCATCATTAACTGAAAATGTAAATTTTTTGAGTTATGACGTTCTTTGAGTAAACGAGCAATGTGTAATTCTAAACGAACTGTGGCCTATATAATCAAATATCTTTGTTTTTGCAGCGGCCAAAGTTTAACATAGTCTATGCAAATTTTGGGTTTATAGGTCATACGGTTCTCGAGAAAACAGCTTGTGACAGACAGACAGACGAACGGACGGACATCGTAGCGAATATAATAGGCTGCGCTTTTCAAACTTTCGAGTGGGTACGATTCATAGTAGGGATGGGCAAAAAATATCGATATATCGAAATATCGATATTTGCGAAAATAAATATCGATATATATCGCCGATATTTCAAAAACCGATATATCGATATATCGATTCTTATTTACGAGTATCGGGTTTCGATATTTTTATAAACTCTACAAATTTTACCCGGTTACCGCATCTATAAGGTGACCCCACTAAACCAGGTGACTTTTATTTGTTAACTAAGCTAAATGCCAAATATGGTTTGTGTGGGTATAAGGCCCCTTTTAGATTAGGCAACTTTAATTGCGCAAGTATAATTTTCATTTTTATTTATTTTCTTTTGAACTTCCTTTTATGTTCACATTCAGCAACTTTGTTGAGCATGTTTAATTTTCTTATGCTCGAATTTTCCTAATTTGTTGACGTTTTGTTTCATTTCTGTATTCATTGTAATTGTGAAAGTGATTTGAAATTTGGTGTATACAATGGAAGTTGAAAAAAAATAATTTAGTTAAAGATATACTTGAATATACATAATTGCCATGTAAATACAAGTACAGAATTGCCAAGTACAAGCAAGTCTGTACTCAAATCTCGGCAATTCTTTCCCCTTCAAACCGACCTTTCCCCTCACACCCACAAACACAAGACTTTTGCAAGTAAAGTTGCCTAATCTGAAAGGGGCCTAAGCCTGAAGACAGAATTAGTTTTTAGTTTCTGTTCTGTTACGAATCAGCTAACTCTTTCTTTTTTATAGAAATCGTATACAAGCCGTTAGTTTTTCTCTTTCATTCTCAAATCTACAAGTTACAAATATAAAATACACACAGTCTCGCGTCATCGTAATTATTTCTTAAGTGCGGTCAGTCTTGTGTGTGTTGTTTCGCCTTCGGGAGTTTTTCGTCTCGTTTGCACTGGTTGACTGATCTGCCACGGATATATATATTCTTGCGGTACTTTTGTGGAATTTCGTTGCCAACCACGCTGCTACTTCCTATGTGAAGGCATAGGTACGTCGGGTATAGTCAGTCACAAAAACATTTTTAAAGGTACATCATGGACATATGGTCGTACTTGCCCATCCATTTTTGTGCAACAGCTTATTTATTACAGAAAAAGTAACCATTAAAATTTAGAAATAACTAGAACGGCACAGCACAGAACAGCAACATACAGTAAAGACTAATGGAGCCTTAAGGAGCTACAGTAGGGTACGTATAACTTAACATACGTAATTCGTTTGTATTAAATTTCTTAAATGAATTGACTAATTGTGCATTCGAAATGAATGCAGTTTTTCAGAAAATACAAATTAAACATACATACATATGTATAGATAAATTTATTTCCTTTTTCGATACCAATATCAATTTGGGTTTTCTTCACTCATGGAGCTCATTAAGTTTTATGTTAGTTGTTCGCGATTTCTTTAAATATTTCTGTTTAATGGATGCCCAGTGCTTATTTCTCGTATTCCGCAATGATGAACTTTGAAGTGTTCAACACAGGGCCATCATTGAACAATGATTAGCATCCTTATTTATAAAAATTATTAAGGCTTTCTAAAGGCTTAATCAGCAACATTTTTTTTATGGAAATCTTATTTCAAAACCCATAAGGCAACGGTGCTCAAATGGGGGTCCGTATGAAAATTCCAAGGGGTCCGCGAAGAGCTAAACAAATATTGTTATGATTCCTCAAAAGTTAATATTAATAAGATTTAGTAATATGGCTTTTGTATAATAAATGTAAAACGTATATTTCGCATTGCGGTAGGCCGTGCTACTATTAAAATTTCTGAAGGGGTCCCCGAAGAAAGAGCTTGCGAGAACCTCTGCCATAAGGTCTCAATAGTCGTTTAAAATTTATATCGCTTAAACTTTTGGCGGTTATGGCACGATATGTTAGTATGTGTATTTATTTTAGATTTGGAATATTTTGGCAACATTTGTAGGCAAAAATATCGATATATCGAAATATCGATGTTTTCAAAAAATATATATCGATATTGGTCAAAAATCCCTAATTCATAGACAACATTGCAATAAGTATGAGTGCGCATAAGTACAAGAAATTATAAATCATGATTCAACTCTACTCACTTTTTCACGACTCATTTCTGTTCTCTGATATGTATACATATCATGTATGTTGTACAATGTACATGTAAGTTGTTTTGTTTTCTTTTTTATGGTTGTCTATTCACTTTTTTATGGCTTTTATAAAAATTTCATCAAATCTAATGGTGTTCTGTTTAATATTTTACATTTATTTTAATAAATCAGTTGGGTGCCTGATGACTTTTGCTACATAAAGTAACTCAAATAACATTTTTTTTTTAATTATACATACATATGTATAAATGAAAAGAAGTTGCTTTTTATTAAATATTTTTGATACGAGTAGTTCTTAAAAAGTAATCGGATCCACGCTGAGCGATGCATGTGTGGCAACTTATAAAAAAAAAATTCCTGCAGAGTTGATGGTAGAATCATTTTAATTATCAATTAAATCGGCTGTTTTAATGATTTCAATTTGATGGCCTAGATTTACAAACTTTTTGTTTGGAATACGAGTATCCATACAAAAAAAAATCTAGTGCTGGCTAAGCCACCGAAATATTTAGTTGTTTGAAGTAATTTTATTTGAAAACTATCAGTGTAACTCTCCTTAGCTATGTGAGAACTTGCCTCATATTGTTAAAGAAAAACGGGTTTGCGTGCAGTTCAGCAAAAAAAAAAAATCCATAACATTTTTAGATACTTGTAACGATCTCCAGCGACCGTTACGGTTAGACCGTCTACTTCAAAAAAGTATGGACTAATGAAACTGCACAGCTCACTGTAACTAAAGCTGGGTGCAATTCTCTCACTTGAATAATTTGTGGATTAGATTCACTCCATGAACATGACTTTGCCCTATTCCACCAATCCACAATGTATCCAATTTCAATTTTAGCGGCAAAAATAAAAATTTTCAAAAAAGTCTTCACGATTCAATTACACTTTGACGACAAAAATTCAAAAACTTTTTGCTAGTTGGCAATTCTGTTTAAATATAAACACCTGCAAATAATTTGTTGAGTGGTAAAAAATTGCAATAAGGAAAAAGTGATTTTCTTTTAAATTAGCTATATTTAAAATTTTATTAAAATGGACTAGAAACCTCGAGGTGTATACTTAAAAAAAAAGATACATATTTTACTAAGTTGGTATTATATGTCGAATTTTGTGTTTTTATTAGTTTTAAAATTTAATTCTTTTTGGAAACTTTTGGGCGAAAGAAGTGTGGGTCGGGGGTGTTACCCAAAAGGGTGGCTAAAATTGGCTATAACAATTTTCTTAAAATGCTTCTTTCAGCAACAGGGGTCTCCACAGCAAGTTTTATGATGATTGTTCATTTGTAAATAATTTTTGCCGAAATTTCGGCTTTTGGACACATAGTGCATTCATAGAATCCTCTTTCAAACCTCCTAGCGAATAGACAATTCCATTAGGCTTAATTAGTTTGTGATTTAAACTTTATAGGAAAACAAGTTTAAATCTTTGTGCAAAATTAGCGACTGATACCCATCTCAGCAGATAAATTTCTAGTTGAAACACTTGGAATTGCCTGCATGGGAGCCGCTACAGCACCAATTGTTTCTTGTGTCCTAGCTGTTCGATTCCTGTTGTAGGGTGTTCGAGTAACTGTTTCATGCCCGATGAAGGAGTTTATGAACCTCATCATTGTCGCCCTTCTGGGAGCAGTGACTCCGAAAATAGCTTTGCACGAAAATTATGACCTTATCACGGTTTTCGACTTTAAAAATAATTTGGTTGAGATTGATAAATTTGCATTTATTTGCCATTCTCAATTAAATTAACAGTTGACATTTTAGTTGTGTTTTGCTATTGGGTAGTATGAATAAAAAAAATGTATTTGCTTTTTACTTAAAAATTTGTTTAAAAAAACAAAAAACACACACTTATTTGGGGTATTAAAACAAATTTTTAAGTAAAAAGCAAATACTTTTTTTTATTCATATTACCCATTGTGATTTACAACTGTTTTTAGTAGTTTGGTTGTTCTAGTTACAGATCGGTGTGAATTAAAAAGTAGAACAAATTGAAAAATCTGAACTATAATACTTTTAGTTAAGATTTTTCAATTTGCTTAATATCAGAATTTTCTTAACAGTTTCAGTATCGGCCATACACAGGGCACATACAAAGATTTATTAAAATATGTTTTTAAGTGATCCAACATAGTTTTTGCCATTATAAAATAAATATATACATATCGCTATTTTATTGCAACAGTAACATAATTTCAAAAAGAAGAAAATCGATTATGTTCTGTAAACCGAATTCGAGTACATTTCTCGTTTTCCAAAAAATAAATAATGTCCCCTGAAAAACATTCGCTATTAGTGGATTGAATTTGTCTGAATCGAGCATTTTTAAATCGACTCGATTTACAGAAAAGGCAGGTAAGTTGCAATAAAGGAAAAACATGTACATATGTATGTATAGCCGTTCAATAAATCGCTTTCAATATCATCACACATACTGTGTGTCAAAATTCCTGGAAATTGATAGCTGTGATACAAATTGTTAATAATTTAATTTTTTAAATACCACCGACAAAGAAACAACTCAAATTTGTAGTTTCAATCAATGTTCAAATCGAAAATTAAATTGCCATATAAATGAATAGGCGAATTTGAAAGCAATGTAGTTGTCAATTAAAAAAGTTTGAGTGTATTCCAAATTGAATGGAATTGAAAGGAAAAACTTTGGCACCCAAGTAAACTAAAACATTTAAAATTGTGTTTTTTTTTATAAAAATTCGTTTTCTTAAATTTTCTCAGACTTGTTTAAGACTTGATATTTTAAGTTGGCAACGCAATGAGTTTTCTAACTAAAAACAGTTGCTGTTCATAATACCAAAACACAGTTTGGTCGTGCGTAAGTTTGGTCTACTCTTAGACGACGACCAAACTGAATTTAGTTGAGAAGCGTGATAGACCCATTCATTATTCACTCGATCGTGATAGCGACGCGCAAACCAAATACGTGTGTCATCATTCCAATTTTGCATTTCTTACAAAATTTAAAAATATTTAACTGATAAGTTACTCAGACGAAAAAAAATTATTATAATCTATTTAGGTTTCATCAGCAGCACTAGTACTCGTACCATCACAAAATATATACCTTAGAAAAAGATTAAAAAAAGTAAAAATAGAAAATATGTAGACGGTTTATTTTATTAATTTGCACAAATTTTGTGTTGTCTAGCAAAAATTACTATTATTATTTAATAAAAAGAAAGCGTGCAGAAAAAACCAAAAAAAAAATTTTTAAGAATTTGTAGCTTTTAGCAAATGTCTATTTTTCATATTATTATTATTTTTTTTTTTTTTGCTAAACATATATTTTTTTATATGATGACAAAACAAGTTTTCATTTCGATTCTCATTTATGCTGCTTCTCCTAATTACAAAACGGAGTGATAAAAAAGAAATAAATGTGTATGCATGTTGTACTTAGAAAAATGTTAGTTGTGCACGTACGACGCACATAAAATATTTGTCACGTTGCCTGTAAATAATAATAAGAGTACCAGATATAAAAATTTGGGATTAGCAACAGGAAAGTTAAAATAAATTTGAAGGCAATTCACAAAATATTTTTTTAAGAAAGTGAGCACTGAGAATATTGACTTAAAATATACGAGTATGTATTAGAATTCACACTAATGAACTTTAATAACAATCTCTGTAACTTCTTTATAAAAAAAGACAGTATTTATTAAATTATTTTCAGTCAATTATTAATGATCACACAGAATAAGTCCGCAACTTCAGGAAAACTCGCTGTCAAATTAACAAAGTCCACAATAAAATCTACGGCAGTAACTTCAAATGCTCTCTGATTGTGTGTATGTGTGTATGTACTTACCCTGCAGAAAATGCGAATAGTGAAATTGTAGTGATTTACTAGTGACATTGTCAGTAGTACTACTGACCAGGTGTATCCCAGCCAATGTAATTATCTATTGACATTTAACATTAGCTTGTCATTGAAAATCCACCACTAGACTGTAGCAATACTGACTAAGTAGTTCTTTTGGGACCACATGGAGACATTGGAACCAAAGATTCACTAGTAAATTTTAGGGGCTCCAGTCTACAATATCGATATTTCCTCGCTCCATGTCAATAGTAAAATTGTAGTGATTTACTAGTGACATTGTCAATAGTACAACTGAATAGGTGTACCGCAGCCAATGTAATTGCCTATTGACATATAACATAGGGTTGTCATTGAAAATCTACCAGCAGACTTTAGCACTACTCATTTACGACCATATGGAGACATTTGAACTAAAGAATCACTAGTACATTTTAGTGACCCTCGTCTACAATTTAATAAGGGTTGGGCCAACAAACTTAAATACATACATACCTACATACATATGTATGTACGTAAGTTTTTAACATTATTGCATATCATAATAAAAAAGAAAAACAAACTATTGACGCGTTCATTGAGCATATCAACAGAAATACATTAGAACTGTTGTCTCTAACATATCTCTACTCGCGCATAAAAGGAAAATTGTCGACATTTCAACTAGTGGAATTGTCGCTAGAGAAAAGAGTGTGGACATAGAGACATATGGCACTAGGTTGGCTAGAGGGTATGTATGTATATGTATGTATGTATCTGTATACTACATATACATACGTTGGTAAAGGGTATATAAGATTCGGCACAGCCGAATATAGCACTCTTACTTGTTTTTGTTTTATTTTCTTTTGTGCATATTTTTCTTTGCAGTTGTGTTTAAAAAATTTATGAAATTTATTGAAAGTAAATGATCAAACAGAATTGCGGCATAAACACATTTTCCATACAAATTGACACAAAAAATCAGCACCAGAAATCAGTCGATAGATAGAATTTATTTTATTTTGACAACGTTTTTTCTTATGCTCTCACATATAAATACTTATTCTCTCAAACATATTCCCATACTTTCAATAAATTTCATGTATTTTGTGAACAAAACAAAAGAAAATGAAACAAAAATTAGGGAGCATTTGAAGTTACTTATTGAGTATTTATTTATATGTGAGAGCATAAGTCAAAACGCTGTCAAAATAAAATACATAATATCTCTCGACTGCTTTCTGGTCCCGCTTTTTTATGTGTTTTTGATTCATCATACGAGTATAAGAATATGGAGAAACATTTTTGGAATGAAAGTTCAATTTTACCATCTCGAATGTACAACAGTATTGCCGCCAATATTGTTTTTCTTTTTACTAATTATGCTTATTTTTGTTCTACTTAAGAAAAATTTTTTACTATTATGCCCGTAATTTCTACACACAGGTAATTTACCAAATGTTTTTACCCACGAGTTTGCCTTATAAAATTCAACTTACACGATAGATATCTAGACACCAATGGATATCTACTTGTAGAAATTACGGAGCCTAGTATGTATGTATATTTGTTTATTTTTCCACATGCCAATAGCTAAAAATTTTAGCTACAAAAACAGTTTATCAATTCATTCAAAAACATTATTCATAAGAATTATTTGTAGTTTTTCAGAAAGACAAAATAATAATCGGCCATGTCACAGAGTTCAATTCCATTCAGAAACGGAATTGAATCCACTTCAAAACGGATTTAAACTCTGTGACATGGCCGAATAATAATAAAATGATTGAGGGAAATATTTAGAAGTTTGCATGGAAATCAATCAACAAATTTGGTACTTCTCATATAAATGTTCTACTGAAGTCAACCGTCTGGAATGAGTTAGTAATGAGTTAAGTAATCATTAGTATTTTTAGTTTACCGATCATCATTAGTCGTATAATAACCATATTATATCCCAGTAAAAAAATTGGAAGTCATTCTGAAGGAACTACATTTTCATTGCTTCAAAAAAATCGAAATTTTTAATTTGCCGATATTTAGCAGAAAACCAAGTAGAAGTTTATTTTAGTCATACAAAACCTTGTAATTCCTCCATAGTTTTAGAAAATACTCACCAAAATTAAAAAAAATCTAATTTTTTAAAGCAATTTATGAACTAATTTTTGTCTAAAATTTAAAAGTAATTTACTTAAATTTACATAAAAACACTGTTTCTGGTTTAAATTCATATAAAAAGAAACGAATCATTGAAAGAGGTAACTATTTACCATTTTTTCCTAGATGAAAATATTATCATAGAACACAAAAAAGGAAATTTTTCTTAAAATCAGTTCCAATTCGGTGACCAGGCATCGAAAAAGAGAACTTCTTGCAATGACAACCCTATGTAAAAATCATTAGATCGGATCGAAATTTACACTACTTCCAGATCGCAAACTCTACATTTTCATGACTTTTTTGGAGTGTCTTGTTTTACTTTGATATGCATATTACACAGTGTGACAAAAAAAAAAATACCTGCGAAGTGTTACTATTTTTCTGGTAGGTATTGTCGAGTATAACAAAACTGTGTATTTGAAATTTTCCAAACACCTCTTAAATCTTGAGTTACGTGTAAAAAATGTTAAAACAGTGGTCGCCAAACTTTTTGAAAAATTGAGGTTCTCAAGAATAAAGTTTGGCGACCACTGTTTTGCAAATTTTTTATTCCTTGTTGATATATGTCTATTAAATTGTTCTTTCATTATCCTGGAAGCTTAAATACACCGAAAGCGTATAAAAAGAACGCGAAATACATCATACTAGTAGTTTTTTAACAAAAAGTCTTCTAATAAAATGGTTAATAACTCAGAAAATTTCTACTGAATTTTTTAAAACAACCCTTCGAATTACTATTAATCAATTATGTTTTTTTTTTTTTTTAAACAGTACGGTTATAGTACAAAAATGCTGCCTAAGAACGAGTCCAAATTAGAAAAGTGTCGAGAAAAACCGAAAAAATTATATTTGGTGAAAAAATACAGACATATATCTGAAATTCATTGCAAACAAGATATATATGGTTCAAAAGGTCTTAGTGTCTTCTTTCTATATTCGTTTATAAATTTAAAATCAGTTGATATTTAACTTAGATAGAGGAGGTTGATAATTGCCTACGGGTACGAAAAACCGATTTTTTACCCGTAACTCAAGATTTAGGAGGTGTCTGGAAAATTTCAAATGCACGGTTTTGTTCTACTCGAAAATACCTACCAGAAAAATATTAACACTTTCCAGGTACTTGGATTTCATAAAAATTTGTCACACACAGTGTTATGTATGTATGTAAGTATATAAAAGCCATATAATAAAGAACAGTTTTTCATAATTTCCTAACTATGAGACAGTGTTTGCAAAACTATATACATATATATACTATATATGTATACATATATATATACAAACTACTAAAACACTGTAACGCAGACATGAGTTTTAAATTACACATCTTCTAATATTTGTTTTGCAGAAACTTTAAGTTTATGGAGAGTTTAAATTTATAACAATTTCATGCAAATGGTTAAAAAAAAAAATCACAAATAAAATTCAGATATTCCGTAAATACAGCCCAATATTCCCAAGGGGAAAAAGTTAGTTCACTTTCATTTATGAATACAAATGTTTTTAAAATGTGCGAGAAGGGATATACAGTAAGAAACTTATTTTTTGGCGTAATTTTTGTTCAGTGCATAACCATTATTAGGAAACATTACTCGTATAACGTTGTTTGCTGTTGTTGATGGCATGGTGGTGATGATGATGACGTGTTAGCTATAAATAAGTTTTATTATCCTGTCCACAGACTACACTTGTACAGCCCATCAAACTCGATGGGAAAGAAAAGAACAGTAAAACTAATATAAATTTATTTAGATAAACTTTTTTTTAAATTAAACCTCAAAACTAGTTATTAAAGCCGTAAAAGGCACAAGTAAATGAAATTCTGTGAGAAATGCCAACTAGGATGAGTAAGCTACTCTCTGTATTGTTTTCATTTTCTACAATTCCAAAGAGATTTCACTGTACGTTTGCAGATTTTTAGTTTGCGGTCTACTTAAATTAATTTTAGTCCTTGATATCAGGACTGATTGCCTGGCAGTATGACAATCATTGTTGGTGAGATAAATGGAAATACATTTCTTTGAAAGTTTTATTACAATAAGAAAATAAAAATGTTGTAAACTTTCTATAAGACGTGTTTTTATTACACAATAGATAAAACTACAAAGTGGCTAACAAACAGTTATAGTGTGATTTAATACAGCAAGCAGTACAGCAAATAAAATTTATTACCATTGATAAATGCAAAATTATTTAATTTGTTTGCAGATGCAAGATCTATGTTCCAGGTGAAGGTAAAAAAATAATTTTTATTGGCTCAAGCAGAGAATTGATCCTTAGAACAATTTTGAATAGAGGTTTATGATTTGCTTGCTACATAGAGAAGAAATGTGGCAATTTTTCAAATATTGCAATAAAAAGGCAAGTGTTATTAATCCGCGTGTATATAAAGAAGGAACTACACTTATCGCATGTGGACATTTTTTTATATTTTTGGTACCGGCGCACTTTAGGTAATTTGGTTTATTTTATTTTTTTGCCACAATTCAAATTTCCCACTTTAAAAAATCACGTATTTCTTGTTATAATATGATAAAGAATACCTCAAAGCAAATAGAAGTAATTTTTTTTTATAAAAAAAAATAACCAGTAATCACGTGACTGACTCTTAAATTCATTGCATTCAAGCAACAATTCATTTGGGACGCGGCGCTTCGTGTTATTTTTGGTTACAATACCTGACAATAAGTTGTTCATAAAAGAACAATTGAAAAATAAAGTTATACATATATATGGAAAGCAATATTGATAGTAAGTGCTATATAGATACATAATCATTTGTTAAAATAAAATAATTTATTGGTGAGAAAAATCATTAATTTGTCTTAATCTTAAATTTAAAAAAATAAATGTTCTTGTGCAACTTTGGATAAACTTTTAAAAAAGTGTAAAATCTCTTAAAGCTGAAATCAATAAGATCTTGCTAAGAGTTTAATTTTGAGTTTATTCCAGTGAACCGCAGGCCATACCACAATTGAGGACAACAAAATCACACACAAAGCTTATGCTCTTTAATTTAGTCGTCACTGAGAAAGCGACGAGTGAAGTTGTGCACTCATGTACAAAATTTTTCCCCGTTTTTTATTTAGTTTTTTTGAGCACATCGAACGAAATTAAAGTTCTTCAAGTTTAACTTTATTTTACTCTCATTTTTCTCACCAATACAAACATATTTTATTTTGCGGATCACTAGTTTACTCAATTAATTGCAGGCTGCGATTTTATTCGTTTTTTTGAGATATCCAATTTTTTTTCCAGGCAACCTCTACTTCTCTTATATAGAACTTGCTACAGTTTGGTTCGCAGAAAAAAGCAAAGGAGCGAAAGAAACAGCTGTTTTGAATTATATAATTTTTTTTGGAATATTATAATTTTTGACCAAACAAATGCCTATTTTAAGGACCTCGAAAAATCCAATTTTTTTGGAAGGGATACAAAAACTGGAGAAACGTTGAACTACGAGTAAGTGTACTGAGTTAAAAGAAGATTATGTTGAGAAATAAATTTTTGTTTTGCAAAAAAAAAAACTGTGTGTCATTCAAAAAGTCATAGACTTATTGATCTGCCCTCGTATTTAACTTTTTAGCCCTAAAAATTTCTACTACTACAAAAAAAACAAAGCTGCGCGTGCTAATGAAAAACTCTTATATTCCAAATTTCAGCCATATTCAAAACTTTGGTTGAAATTAATTTTGGCCTAAAAATTGGATCAAATTACCCAATGTGCGTCGTATCAAAGCATGTATGTATGTCCGCGCACTTTCCCATCATTAACAAGAAACACAAAGAAAGAACGATCAATTAGTTATCCCATGATTTCCATCAACCAACGACTCTTACGTGTTCGCCGATAAGGACGACTATCCGCACACAACTGTGTGCTTGATGAGTTTATTTGATCGTGTCTAGGGCACTGAAATGGCGTTATCATATTTTTTTTTGACAAACTTTTTTAAAATAAATCGTGTTTAGTTGCGGAAAGTGCACTGACCCTTAAAGCTCGCAAAGCCATGATCTCGACAATAGTTTGTGAATTGTTATCGCTTCAAGAAACATATTCCGAATATATTTTCAAACACTTGTATTGTTGAATAAGGAAAAAAATTCAACAAAATTCTGTATTTGATTCAAACACATTGCTTATCAAAATTGCAAGCACGCAAGCATTAAACTGCATATACAAACTAAAAGTGGTTGAAAACAATAACAATTGTCACTGAAAATAAAATTTCAATCAAAAACTTTTTTCTTTGATTAATTCAATTTCTTTATTGACTGAATTGAAAATATATTTTATATTTTCAATAAACGTGCATACAATTTTTTTTAATAATTTTTAATAATCGAATATTTTGCCCATTTTGCTTGCTTTCACATAATGAATTACTTAAACTAACTCTAGAAGATCAAAATATTGACAACAACCATGTTTCCAAAATATCTTTCAGAAAGATTTAAAATAATATAAATGTGTGATTATTTTGTTTGCAAACACACAAGTAAATATCCTGGAGCAGTATTACATTTTAAATATATGTATATAGTTATTTGGTAATACTGCATAATTATAATTATGTAATTGATCAAATTGTTAGCAAATGTAATTTAATTTGCAAATAGCATGCACATACTCGTATATAAAATACATACACACGTACTCGTATATACATGCATATCGCACCATGAATCAATAACTGCTGCCACATATAAAAATTTATTAAACCCGTTTTTGTTTTCTTTTTCATAAACCACATAATAGTCATCCTTATGCCCGTTTTTATGTTATTTGAAACTCCTGAATACTTGGAATTTATTGAGTTATGGCTGTTGAATTAATGTGCTATGTGTTTTACAAATTAAATAAGAATGTACGAGGGTGGTTCAATGAGTACATGACTTTTTGAATGAAACACAGGTTTTTGGTTAAAAAATCATCTTATTTTCCAACATAGTCTCGAACATTTATCGAGTTCTTTATACCTTCCAAAAATAAGATTTGTCAAGGTCATTGAGATAGGCATTTGTTTGTGAGATGATCTGAATACAAAAAACAGTCGAAGTTGTATTGCGTATTTGGGAATAATATATCGTTTGAATCTCAATGTGAGTTATACCATGTGAACCGCTGCCCATGTCTTTGTTGGGTGATAAGCCCACCTTGGCCTTCTTTGGCTCCTATTCACCCCCAAAACCACACTATTTTTACAGCTATTTGGTGTCTAGTGTATTGTGGTGAAAACACGTTTCATCCACGTTTCCGATTCTGAGCAAACGCAACTCGACATCTCAATTAATCATTCAAAATTTAAACCACTGAGCCATGCGACATGGATATGACCTTCACCTTCAATCTCCGATCGGCCAACACAATGTCGTGACTTTTTCAAATGGTTTCGTGTGGACATCCAGAGCATTTGGCATCTTCTGTGCTTGTACTGACATTCAGTAAAACACTTTTGTACCCTTGAAATTTATCAAGCCTTGGTTTGAGTTCCCGCAATAAAGTATGCTTTCATATATAATTATATTTATATTTATATTATTTTCTTTAGTTCCTATAAAGAGCATAGCATGGGCGCAGTTATGCTTAATGAGCACACGAAATTCCATTTTTTCCGTTTTCTTCTGAAATCGCGTGACAGTCTGCAATCAATGGATGTCAAACACAAACTAAATGACGCAGCTTGCTAAAATGTTGACAGGAGCCAACTAAAAGCTGTCAGATAACAGTAGCTGTGTTTGCTCTTTCAGCCATGAGGCGGGAAATTCAAAAACTCGCTGACTTATTGAACCGACCTCGTGCTCCTGCCAAAATACTCGTGCACACATTCAAAGGTACATACTTATAAATAATACAATATTTTAGAAGTCTGATTGTTGTTACTTTTATTCTGAATATAGTCCAAAGCTTTAATGGTAAAACACATAAACACTAACAAAATTCTTCAAAAAGCAAATTGTTTTATTATTTGTGAATGTTGAATGTTGGCAGTAAACATATAATTAGTTTACTAGCCTAAATACTGGAATTTATAGTTTCCACTTATAATATGTATATGTATCTATGGAGTGTATGTACAAATCGAACATTTGCTGCAAGAAGGTCATAACGCGAAAAAAACATTTCACAAAATAGGAATTTAAAGTTTTGAACTTACAACAACTAACAGATACAAGTAGTTTTCAACTAATCACGAATATTGTAATATAAACATAAACTCAATCAATTCTGTCAATGAATTTTTTTTTTTTTTTTTTTGATTTTTCAATTAAAGAATATTACATTAACTAAAAATTTAATAGATGTTTCTTTTAATATTCAATTAATATTTAATTGCAATGTTTTTAAAGATTCAATGAAAACATCAAATGAAATATTCTTACAGTTTCAATTAAAAAAATAATTAAAAATTTTAAAAAGGTTCAGTTAAAATATTTATTGAAATATCTAAAAACTTCAGTAATATAAAATTATAAAAGAAAATATAATAAAAGAAGGAGATTTCATATGAAATATAAAATATTGAGTTTGATCCCGATTAAGAAATTATTCCTTGGTAAAATAAAATGTAATTTTCCTCTCAAAAGATAAGTACATATACAAAAGATTTGTATGTAATTGTTAGACAATATAAATAACGATATGACGATTAATTAATGTACATATATGAAATATATGTTTTATTATCTGCAAAATATTTCATTTTCAGTTACTTAAAAGCAATTAAAACTTTTGTGAATGCTGTTCAATTATTTGAGCAAGAGAAAGACTAAAAGTTAAATTTTGGCAAAATAACTATGATTTCAGCATGAAATAATTTATAATAATAACTACTTTAATTAAATGTTTTAGACCATAAAGTAGTTGTCAGTAGTTGTTATCCTTGGTTGGAAATTAAAAAAAAAATTATAATAATAATTTTGCATTGTTTAAGATACTTTAACATATACATCCATATGTATGTGTATTTTGCGAACACTTCATTGTGATTTAAGTGAATAATTTAAACATTAAAACAAACAACTTACTCGGGCAATTGCCAAAGAATTGTTCTTGGAAATATTTATTTATATAAATAATTGCATGTGGAATACAGAACATACTCCTCTAAAGATTCTATAATGCAATTTTAGTTTACTTTTCCACTGTATAAAATTCTCAAAATATTGATAGAAAAAAGTTGATTTTATTATTTTATGATTTATTTTATTTTATTATTGTCTATATGCATTTCGTTCCCGCTTTTGGAACTCGTCAGTAGACTTCAACCCAAAATATTTTTGAATTTAGCCAGCAGACTTCGTACACAATCGAATTAAGGTGCTTGTTGTGTAAATATTTTTGTTTGCGACTTTCAAACTTATTATGTTTGTATATTGTAATTCTCAATATAGTATTAAGAGTCTTACTATAAACATATGAAGTTTGTTAGCTAAATTCCAAAAAAAATTTTGGGTTGAAGTCTGCTGACGAGTTCTAAAAGCGGGAACGAAATGCATATAGACAATTGCTTAACCATAAAAATAAGCCAACTTTTTAAATTATTAAATAAATAAAGACTTCATGTCTAATAAGCAGACATATGTATATGTACTTCGGTATTTCATGTATTATTTTATTGTTTTACTGCTTTTTTTCTGCTTGTCATACATACAATGTACACTTTGCAATTGGCTATTGCATAACCATATGGTTTAAGTGTTCCATATGTACAAAAGTGTAGCAAGTAAATTTTTGTATGAAATATTTCATTGAAGTAAAGGAAGATAATGCTTTGCAATTTTGCAAATACTTGTTTAAGATAACGAAGAGGAAGGGACCTGTTAGTCAAAGTGTGGCAAATACAGATCACCAGTGTTGTCAGATTTATTTTCAGCCACCTCGCCACATGAATTGTTGAATATCGCCAAATATCGCCAATATAATAAAACATTAAATTTTAGCTACAAAAATATTTTTATTATGTAATTACGTTACAAATATCGTTAAATTTTAAATTCAGTAGGCAACGTCTATCGTAAAACATAAAAAATTTATTATTTGAAGGGGCCCACCCACTTGCAATATAATTGTGCAATTTTTCGTATTGTACAATAATATAGCCAATGTGTATATCATATTCGAAGGTGGCTCAATATGTTGGCAAATATCAAAAGACTTTTGCTTTTTATTGTACAATCAAGAGAATTGTGCAATGTGGTGACAATATTGTTCAATGTTGTTTACTTTTTCACTCTCAGGAAAATTGGGCAATATGTTTTTTGTAGAACAACATATGCAATAATATTGCAAAGTATGTAAATTAACATTTAAAAAATTGTGGCGTTTAAAAAAGACTTAAAAATAACTTATTCCAAAAATCAATATTAATAGGATAAATTGAACTTGAACACCAATATCAAAATTATTATATAAATCTTGTGATAAAACGGAATTAACGTTTAATTAAATGTGTGTTAAAGTACACATATCATATCCTTGAAGTAGTAAGTGCCAGAGCATCATCGTAATCATACAATTTAGGTAATAACTTTTGCAGCCTTTATTTCTGCTTCATTACCAAAATGTTGGTTCCAATTTATAAAAGCAAGTTTTTTTTGGTCCATATTTTTTTTAACTTCTTGAGTTTCAGAAAATTTTTGTTTGAGATAAAGAGTCATAACATTTAGAATTTTTTGCACGAAATATTTTATGTTGGAGAAGAAATTGCTTATATAAAAAATTTCATATTTTTAACATATTATTCTATGTTATTGAAAACGTAAAAATATAGCCAAAAATATCACCAAGGAGTTCAATTATCGCCAAGTAAATCGCCAATCGCCATTTCAAAATTTTCATCGCAAAAAACAAATTTTTGTCGCCACGTTTGGCGAGATATCGCCATATCTGACAACACTGCAGATCACAGATTTAATTGTTCTGGCCAAAGTTATTTATAATTTTTTGTTGACACAAACTCAGCGTTACCGTTGAAAAATTTCGAAAAGGGGCACAAAAAGGGGATTTTCAAAAAACAAGTGGCACAAAAAGGGGATTTCAAAGAAAAAAAGGTGCAACTTCAAAATCAAAAAAAATTAAAGAAACAATATTTACTATTTTATTTAAAACAAACAATATAAACAAATTTCTCATGTATAAGAAGTTCAAAAACATTCATTTTATGAGAACTCATGTACTACGTTTATACGCACGTGTTATTTGCAAGTAAAAATTCTAACTTACTAATTCACGAGAACAATTTCTTATTGCTGGGGATGAGATGTATGTATACAGAAAAGAAATTTTTAGTTTTATAATTGCTTATTTGATTCACAGTATTCATATATATAGTCGAACTTCCATAACTCGAACTTCTCTAACTCGAATTTTTTCTAACTCGAACTAGTTTGGTTGGCAGTAGCGTTGAAAGAACAAATCACATACAATTCTGTAACTCGAAGTATCCGTAAGTCGAAGTTTTTTTTGGGATAATGGTGATTCGAGTTATGGAAGTTCGACTGTACTTCTATTCGCAAATAAGACCAGTATAAACGTAGCATAGATAGTTATTATATGAAAGTGAAATTTCTCCCTTTTCCAATTAGAATTTCTTGTTTTCCCTATTATTTGCTATTAGTTGGACTTTTTCCCTGGGAAAAATTTCACGTGGAATTTTGTTCATGATAGCCCTGAATACCACGCATTTTTATGATTTGCATTAGTGTACCTTTGTACGAGTATCAGTTAATTTATGAAAAGTTCAAGTGATGAAGTCATAGACACTGGTCACTGAACTAAACCGGCTGCAACGGATACTAATCCTAATGTAACATTAGAGCGCCCTCCTTCGTCGGTATTGTGTAGCAGAATCATCGGGTAAGTACAATAACCAATGAAATGGGTACTACACGCAACTCCGAAAATTGAATACGCCTCATTTAACACAAGAGGCGCTGCAACACTGCATTATTAAAAACATGCAAAAGGCAGAGTTGTAAAAGAGTGAAATTTTCCTATATCGCTTCCTTCACCACCTGCCTTCTCTATCACTAACTCTTTCCTAGAGAAGGTAATACCTATTAATAACAATAAGCATTCATTGGACTTACTTTCATACACTCACAATTTGACAGTAGCTCCCTCATCACCTCGTCATAGACCTTATTAGTAGGCCTTCTGTTATTTATTAATCATTTGGTTAATTGGTTTTTTACTTCATGCAAGATTTTTTGGTTTATATAATTTGAGTACGGATACATACATATTTTTATTATGTTACAGCTGCTAATTTTAATATTATTATTATTATTATTTGATTATTAGACTTCTTATACAAATACATAATTATCCGCGCATGTGTTTATTACCCGTAACATCAAAAAGAAAAAAATTAATTCTCATATGTCGCGTTTATTTTAACGTTACACAAGTAAATACTTCGTTGTGTCCCTTTGGGTTTAACCAAAAACGTTTATTTATTTAAAATCTTCTAGTTCAGATTCTTTTCAGCTTATCTGAATCAAAGTTTGTTTAACTAAAGTTTCCTCTTCCCTTCAATTGAAGCAAATATTTACAATGAGACCACAATTTCCAAGAAATTGAAAGATGAAGTTAAGACATAATAATTCCTTGAGGAATTAAGGCGCACAATGTAAACACACAATTTGAATTTCCTCGTCAGATGATCAATATCATATCCCTCATCAAATTATTTCAGTTGAAGTACTGACGGAATTTTTTGTCTTCTCTGCATGTTTTAAAAATACGAGTATGGGGAAAAAACTTGCAGTATAGTTTAATATTACAGCTTTACGTATCAATTCTGTTGAAAATTTGATTCGTTGGTAATTTAATTTTGCGTAACAATTCAGCATGTGTAAACTTACAATGAAGATTTAATAATATAAAAAAAATACGAATTTCGAAAATGTATTGGTGGTTGGTTTAGAATATCTAGATGCATTTCGTTGCTGCTAAGCAACAAATAAATTTTTCAAATTTAAATAAAAATAAAATATTGAAATAAATGTTAAAAAAAATGTCTATTGAATTTGATTATAACCAAACGATATGCTATTGTATAGGAAATTAAATGTGAGTATTTTTTTAACCCCCGACTAAAAAAAGGGTTTTTACGAGTATAATAAATAGTTTGTTGTGTGTGTCTGTGCATTTGTTTGTCCAAACGGCTGCACCGATTTTGATTTAGATTTTTCTGTTTAAGAAAAACGGTCCAGCCGTTTAGAATATATCACATCTTTTCTAGATACGCCGGTTTTTATAACTTTTAATTTTCGTTATTATTACTTTTATTTTTACCCATCAAAGTTCAATTTGACTTACATATTTTTATATTTTTCAACAATTGTTTAAATACGATAAAATTACTGTGAGAGAAAATTTTGCAAAGAATTCAATTTAATAATACTGAAATCTAGATTGGTTTTAATTAAATTTCAACGTAAGTTGACGGCAACAGGCGTACTGTGACCCGGGCTGTCAGATATGGCGATTTCTCGCCAAACGTAACGATTTTTCAACATGTTTGGCGTCCAAATTTTTGGTTTGGCGTAATGGCTATTTTTTCTCAACTACATTGCAGTTCAAAATGTTTATAATGCAGGAAATTAGTTTGTTGAAGGACTAGTTTAAAAAATAAATCCCTCCAAAACTGGTCTGCAAGAAATTTAAACAAGGTATATTGATAATTTTTGATGTGTAAACATCTATACGCTAGGGGGTAAAAATCTTTTTCACAATACAATCACAAATTTTGAGTAAGATGTTATCGAATCGGTGTGAGCGAATTTTAAAGCATACCTTCAGGAGCAATTATTAATTAATTTTAATAGAAATTGCTTGTGAAGTGTAATAGTGTTGCCAGTGGGTATAGTTTGGTTAAAAAGTTGAAAAATATAAAATAAATATAAACTTTTAAATAAAAGAACGTTTTAAATGTCAAATATTTGTTTAAAAGATATAAAGCAGTCTTTATAAAGAATTTATAATATGTATTATATTATAACATATCTTAATTACGTACTGTTGCCTTATACTGAAGCTGGTGCACGACAATTGGGTAACAATCTCCATCTCATGCCAATTATTATGGATGGAGATTTTAATACAAATTTTGCAAACCCACAGTCGCAAGCTTTATCAAAAATTTTATTTGACGTTTTCCACTTGCATATGAGCAATTTTCCACAAACCCCCACAACTAATAATTCCACTACTATACATGCAGTTTTCCATACAGTAGAGTAAAAAATTTATATATCCTATTTTAGTTACCATAAGCCAATATTAAAAAAAAATCATTACTAGATGTTTACACATCTCCCCTGTGATGGGACTCACATTCCTTTTTTTATATTAATTAAAGTAATTATTGCATTTTGAACTTGGATGAGACAAATTTACAAAAAATAGTTTTTGGCGATTTTATTTCAGCTTTTGGCGATTTTCTGCTAAATTTTTATACGATTATCTTATAAAAATTTCAATAAATAAAAAAGTGTTATATGAAAACAAATTTATTATCAATAAATTATTACCAACCCTGACTGTGAGTTGTTGTGATGAGGCATAAATTATTGGAGTTATTGCAAATAGACAATTGCTCAATTCACAAAACCTTTTGCAGGAGTCGTAGTTTCTACATGAGTTGTTGATAACTTCAATAAAAACATTAGCCCAATTCACAATCTTGTGCATTTGCAACATGGTGTAGCAAATATATACTACTACCTTTAGGTATAGTTTATTTACACAAGTGTAGCAAGTGCATATCTTTGTATTTTGTTAGTGTTGAGTAAAAATATGCTACACCACTTTGCAAATGCTACGATGCAAGACCATTTGCAAAATGGTTAATATATTGATACTCACCACTTAACAAGTCTTAGTGGTGAGTATAAATATACTATACCATTTTGCACATGCTACGATGCAAGACCATTTGCGCAGGATTGTGAATTGAGCTATTGTTTATAAACAAGTGTTAGTTAACATAGAAATTACCAACAACGTTTGTACGAACTACGACTCCTACAATAGGATGTGAATTGAGCAAATATTTTGCAGAATATAGTAATTGGACGATTTTGTAAATATATTTACAATTATATGATTAAACTTAAATCTCAAACACAGAAAATATTATTCCCAAAAACATTTCAAACAAACAATTTTTGGAAATAAAATTAAGGGCCTAATTTTGTAAAACGCAACGCCAAGCGTTAACAAATTTTCCATGGGAAAAAACTTAAATTACAAAAACAAAATACACACAAAATTTTTCAAAATAAGGCCCTAATACACGTATTATGTTCACACTTGTGTTTTTAAAAATGTTTAAGCCGAGTTTTCTAAAAACTAAAGACAACCGTTCACGTTATATTTGAGATGTTTAAGGTTGACGTTTTGTCAAAAAGTTATTGGGCCTTATTACGAGTGTCGTATTACGACTACGCCTGCGACGCTTTTGTGATAGATTAAAGAAAAAATGTTGCAATGTTCTTTAGTCTAGTACAAAACCGTCGCAGTCGAAGTCGTAAAACGACACTCTTAATAAGGCCCATTGTGTTTGTAAAATATTTCGAAGAATTATGTTTTCTATTTTCTTTTATATTTTTAAATAACTTAAAATTTTTTTAAGCAACTATTGTATATCAAATCATTTTTTCACGTGCTACCATTTAATAACAACGTTGCCAGATTTATGAAAAACGCACTGCGCATTTCGCACACTAAATCATAAAGAGTCACAACTCAAAAAACTTCAGATGTTGAGTAGTAACGGTATTTTATATTCTTCAAGAAGACTGAATTGCAAAAGAAATTGTTAAGGTCATTATAGATTTCTTAAATTAACTGGTTTATAAAAAAGCAAAAGCACTTTTATAATTTTGAGTTGTGTTTCTTTATGATTTAGTGTGCGATATGTATGTACTTCATTTACGTGTTTATCGAAGTGTTTAAATTTAAAACACGTAATTTGAGATGTTTTACAAAACAAGTCAATGTATGGTGTTAAACACATAAGTGTGAACATAGTATAAGTTTCAGTCAATATTTTTATTTTGATTGTTGTTGTTTGAAAATGTATTTTTTCCTGCTACGTTTGTGGTTTTGTAATTCTCAATCGTTTGTTGGGAGATCCTCTATGAGCATTGGGGTACTGTAAATTTGTTGGGTCAACTGCGGTCGGATTGGACAAGATATTAATTATAATATCAATAAGATTCTTGTTTATGATTTAAATCTCTGTCAATTTCAATACATAATTTGCTTAACACACATATGTATGTATATATGTATGTTAAGTTAAATACAAAAGATATGTTTATATTATTTTATTTTATACATCAATTTTAGATGCAGTTTACATGAAATAATAATAGTCTTGTTATTTTGAAAAAGTATCAAAATTGTTTTGCTTGAAATTAAATTAGATATTCACGTACATACATATTTCAATACATACATAAAGAGTCTTCCAAGAAGGACTTCCAAGCTATGATTGGTTGGTTTACGTGGCTGCCCACTACACGCAGGCATTCAAGTAGAATCTAGATGATTCCTTTTTGAAATCCAAACTATGATAGTTGACAGCGGTCATATTGTCGAAGTTACATATGTACATATGTCGAATTGGCTGGCATTTATAAAATTTTTTTTTGCGGAAATCACCATTGACGGATATAGCGTAAAACAACATGTGCACATAATAAAAGGATGACTTCGACATCGTATCAATACAAAGTTTGTATACATTTTCAATGCAGTATTTATATAATGTTTAGATACAAAGTAGTAAAACATTGTAATCTCGAGCAAAAGCTTTGAAACCAATACGCCGATTGCCTTTTGACTACGATTTGAAAAGATGTGAATCGCCAATATTTTGCACAGCAACGTTATGAAACACTATACTTTGCGCAAATACAAAGCGATTGACGCTTTGGAAGACAATCAATTTGTTTTTTTTTTTTAAATAAAAATGTGGGGTCTGTTTGGTCAACTTTTACGGCCGCGAGCGCTTTAGGTCGATGATTACCAATTGATATTGGCTGGTAACATGTGGTTTCAGTAGGACGGCGCTACGTGCCTCACAATTAATGTCACATTGGATCGTGGTGAACATTTGCAGGAGGAGTAAACAATTTTGATGATATCCACGCGCACTTTATTTTATTTAAATTTAAAGGCAAGAAGTGCTTTTAAATGATGCTTTATATCAAACAGCTTGCTAAACTTTTAAACTATTTTTTCTTTCGAACAGATATGTATGAATAAAAATAATTTTCTAAAGCAATATTATTAAAGAAACCTGATTGAAAACATAACTTGTACAACAATTAAAACTTATTCCATTAAAAAAAAAAAAAATAAATGAAATTGTATATACTTGAGACTTAAATATCATACTACAAAAATATGCACATTATTAATCATGCTTCAATTTCAAATTTAATATTAGATACGCACAACATAAAAGAAAACATAATTTATTTTTCTCTCATGCTTTCAATATGCAATTTTTGAACAATATTAATAACGATGTGAGAATTAATTTTGCATATAAAAATTAATCGCATGCATAGTAAAAACATACTTTTGATTGAAAATTGAAAACCAATAACAAAAATATAACATTTTATAATTAGATGATTAGACAAAGCATTTGCATTTCAGATGTTGACAATAGCAGCCTAAAAGAACAGCTGATTAATTATTTTTGGAAACGGCAGAAGCAGGTACTATTATTTTATTATATATTATATATACTTTCCCTGCAGTCAGACTGGGGCCAAATGCCTCTATGTCAACACTAAAACTCTAGTAGTAGTTACATTGTCTACAATTTCTCTTCTATTCGTCAGTATAAAAGAAAGAGAGAAAACCGATGTGGTGTATTTCTGGTGGATTTTGCAACAACTTGTCAATATTCATATATTTGTATGTACGTAAGGTATAGAAATGTACCACTAAATGTCTGGTTGGTATGTCTCCATGTTCCCATAAGAACTATGTAGTCACTACCTAGTCAATTGTTTTAGTTTTACTAGTAGATTTTCAATGACAAGCACATACTAAATGTCTATAGCACAAAGTATTGTATGGGGATTAATTAGAGAGTGACAACGTCAAAAGCGACTCAGTACATTTTCGCCATCGACATTTCCTTCAGGGTTGTTTCAGTAAATTTCAGATATACATATGTGTGCATATTTTTTAAATTATTTTAATGTTTTCGTGTTGTAAAAGATAAAGAGTGGTATAACTTCGTGCTAACATGAATAGAAAATGAAAAAAAAGGAAAAATAGAAAATGAATAGTAATACTTACAAATGTATTTACCATTTACCAAATATAGGTATTGTATTTCCCCCAGCTAATGAAGTCTAGTTTAATTTTTCTTCTCTTCTTTAGAAACTCACATTAATTAACAAAAAATAAAAAATATTTCATTCAATAAGAATTGAAAATACTGAGCCGATTAAGGAATTATTCCGGTTAAGATTTATTTTCACAACTACAATATAAGCTATGAAAATTTGAAAACAAAACAGACTTTGAATTCTTAAGCTAAATCGGCAATATCTGCCTTAGTTTTATTTTCTTGGTCTCTATTTGTCCTTATCGAAAGATAAGATTGGCCGGTTGGAAATGCGGTGACGTTAGCTTGGAGATCTTTGACTTTCACCTTTAAAAAATGTATAAGTGTTTACGTAATTTGAACAAAATTCTCAATCTTAATTATAATTAATAATTATTAGGGCAAGGAATCTCATGCACTAAAAAATCGAAAATATGCGCTTAAAACATGCACTTAAAATTTGAAAATATGCACTAAAAACACAGAAAATATGCAATTAAAAATATTTTTTTAATATTTTATTTAAAAACAATTTAACAAAAAAAAAAAGGCAGAAAACAATTCATTTAATATACATATCTACATATAAAATTAGTATAAAGAAAAACAAAACAATAAATTCAACAACAAAAAATTAAGTTAAATTAACGGCCTGGCCCACGATGTCACCATATATCGTTCGATCGACAACTTGTATTGCAAACAACAATAACTTTAGAAAATTTATTTTTATTTTGGCCAGGCCGTTAATTTCCATAATTTTGCAGAAAAAATCTCAAAACCAACTCACTTTCCATTTAAAACGTGTTATGTTGTGAAAAGTTACAAATTTTTAGCGAATTCCCGAACAAAACAATAAAATGTTGTGTAAATATAAAAATTTAGAGTTCTACAGGGTGATTCAGGCAAAAATTTTGTAACAAATTATGTGTCAACTTTTACTAGAAGATGTCGCACTAAGTATCAGGATCGTTTTACTTTTTCAAATGGATGCTAACCAAAATAGCAAAAATATGCACAAAAAAACATGCATTTATTGAAAAATATGCGCAAAAATATGCAAAAACGAGTATTTTTAGCAAAATATGCAAAATATGCAAAAACGATTGAATGCCATTTCAAAGGAAATTTCACGATTCGCACAGATAACTTAACCGTTTCCGTTTTATGATGCCCAGTGAAAACATGCATTTGCATGAGATTCCTAGCCCTATTAATTATTTTTAAACAAGAGCTAACCTGAAAAAAAAACGGTTACAGAATACTCGAATTAGGTTTGCCCACTAGGTCCTCCGCTCGCTTGTTAAATTTTTGAACTAGCACAGTGTAATTATTTATGAAACTACCCACGCAGGAAAATACAATGGGGTTAATGTTGGCAAAGCGTTTCCTAAGGTGGTTCAAACGTTGGCAAAACATCACAAGTTTTACTTTTGGAGTGTTGTGCCAACACACAAATGATATCCTCATGATGGGGTTGGCCAACTATTTTTTACGTCGTTGGTAGGGTTTGGGATTTCCCGGACTTTTGCACTTCCCGGGAAACGGGAATTAAAAAATCAAGTTCCCGGGAATTCCCGGGATTCCCGGGAAAAGCTAATTTTATAAATTAAATACATTTATTAAATGAAAGTTGGTGAAATTTCGATTGTTTTATTAATGTAAGCATTCTTTTGAAATAAAAGTTAATAAGAAAGCAGTTCTAAGACAAATTTTTAAGAATTTTTAATTGAATTTAAGCAAATGGAATAAAGTTATTACACAGCAAAAGATCATAGAAAAACCAATTGACGACTGTTACCACAATTAGTAGACAATTTTCTAATAAGACCTACCTTCATTTTAATTGAAAAAGTTCCAGGCGGTTTCTTATCGTTAAGTACAAGCAGGTTACAGTACCATACTGCACTGTGCCGAATTTTGAATACCCTGAGCCACAGTATGTCTAAGTGTCTTTCATTTTATTTCTCCTAAAATATTTTCTGCAGGGTTTCCATAATAGCGTCTACTTGTAATCAATTTAAGTTGCGTCAACTCAGAGTTCTTACAGCTTAAAATTTTCACTACACTTTTCAAAATTTGTTCACTAATTCGGCGAAAAATCACTTCAAGTTCGCTTAGCATCGAATTATTTACTTTAGGAAACGATTATATCATTGCAATCATTGATACTTATACAATTTATTCCACTTTTTTTAGGAGATATGGTATGACCTCAATTTAATGGAATTTTTATGAAATTTCAGACTAGATTTGAATAGCTCACATTTTTATTTTATATTAAAAAAAACATGGACATTTTACTTCTTGTTTATCGGAGTCGAAAGAATTCTTTCTTTCTTACAGTTACATTTAAAACAAAAACTCAATTTAAATTTTAAGATTAAAAAATTTCCTTCGAACCAGGTGTTTAAACAGACGATGAAAAACGTGTCAACGTTCGTGTAAATTTAGTCATACAATCATTCAAACGAACTTTTGTAATATATAAAAAAATGATAAGTTTTTATATTAAAGTAAAATTGGATTATAAATTCTATATATTTATGAAATAACATGCACTTTTAATTTCCCGTTTTCCCGGGAATATTAGACAGACATTTCCCGGGATTTCCCGCCCGGGAATTCCCGTTTCCCAAACCCTAGTCGTTGGCTAAACACTATGAAAACCACAATTTAAGTGCTTTCCCAACATAATTCTTTTATAAAGTGTAATATATTCAAAATATTTGAAGCAATTACTTCAAAAGATATTTGTAAGGAATTCATTCTCTTATATTTCACAAGAAAATGCATCAGCGCTTCAAGAAAATTTACTAATGGTATTTAAAAATGTAGCTTTTGAGTTTTAAAGTAAATCATACTATTTAATGAATTTAGCAAACTGGAAAGCTACACAATTCCATTTCTTCTTATTATATGCTATTGAGCAATCATGTTCGAACCACATAACATACCAGCAAGCTGGTACAATAATCACTTTTTTGTGTGCTCAAATTTCATTTTCCATTGAATCAAATTAAGTTTAAACAAATTAAAGTTTTTAAATGCATATTTACTGCTTGACAACTTTACTCAACTGAGCTAATTTTACCATACACAATACCAGCAAGCTGGTACCATCAGGAAAATATCAAACTCTATTTGACATCGCTACAGCAAAACGTACAACCACTCAAAATGCCCATAAACGACCCAACCGCTGGCACAAAAACTTGATTGCGCATGCATGCTGTTGTAGTGTGTGGGCCCTTTTAGATGTTGAAATGTACAAAAATTTTTTCATTTTATTTACTTCTTGTCGTAGTTTGTCGTCAACCAAGTTAGCCACATTAAAATAAAAATACGTTTAAGAATTGTTAAAATCATTTGTTGAACTTATGCCTCGATATTACGGCCCTAATTTGCAAACTATAAATATACATAATCTAATCCATATACCATATGATCCCAGTAAAAAAGATACTCCAAAAAAGTCATGAAAATGTAGAGTTTGCGATCTGGAAGTAGAGCAAATTTTGATCCGTTCTAATGATTTTTACATAGGGTTGTCATTGCAAGAAGTGCTCTTTTTCGATGCCTGGTAACCGAATTGGAAGCGATTTTAAGATTTTAATGTTCTTTTTTGTGTTCTATGATAATATTTTCATCTAGGAAAAATAGTAAATATTTACCTATTTCAATGATTCGTTTCTTTTTATAGGAATTTAAACGCGAAACAGTATTTTCATGTAAATTTAAGCAAATAACTTCAAAATTTAAGACCAAAATTAGTTCATAAGTTTCTTCGAAAAGATCGATATTTTTAACAATTGTGGTGAGTAATTTCTAAAGCTATAGAGGAATTACAAGCTTTTGCATGACTAAAATAAACTTCTACTTGGTTTTCTACTAACTATCGGGAAATTTAAAGTATCGATTTTTTGGAAGCAATGAAAATGTAGTTCCTTTAGAATGACTTCCAATTTTTTTTACTGGGTATGTAATTAACATAGTAGCTCCTTTATCACAATTTTCAGCATTTGATTTTGAAAATAGTTTGGGGTATTTAAAGTCAATTGGTAAATCAACTACAAATTAGGGATGTAACGAATGTTCGCATTCGCTTTCGCATTCGCAAATTATTCGCTTACTTTTGCTATTTGCATTCGCTTTTGCATTCGCTAAAATGTATGCGAATATTTCAAGCGAATACTGGCGACAAAAAAAATTGTATTTCTTTTATGAAAATAGTTGGCGCTTAACAAACGTAAAAAAAAACACAACTACTTTTGCAAGATTGTTTTTGGAAAAATGTATTCCAAGTTTTTTTAAATATATTTTGACAGCATTTCACATGAAATGTTGAATAGAGTACCAGGCTTTAGAGCCAAAGTAGGAATGGGTTGATTCCCTAATATTATGTAAACTTATTATTAATTATTATACATACGTACTCTTATATAAATTTATTTGCATGTGATATTTTAACGAATTGTAATATTTGCATTCGCTTTCGCATTCGCATTTGCTTTCGCAAAAATTAAAATGTATTATTCCCTTTCGCATTCGCATTCGCTAAACTGGTATTCGTTACATCCCTACTACAAATCCAATATCCCAAATTCAAAGGAAATTGCACATTTTCCATACTAACAGCTTCTCAAATAATATACCATTAGTATTTCCGCGTGTTAAAAATAGAAAATATTCACTGGGAAAAATAGACACAGTTGAATCGATAACACTATTTTCTTTTTCAAAATTAAGGGCTATAAAGTTACAACCGTTCCTCCTGATAATATCTGTTTTTAACTCAATAAACCAGGAACCGAAATTATGTGTTATTTATTTGGTTAAAATAGTTATTCTTAATAAAAAAAAAATATGTCTATCTATTGATTACGATGACATAATAAATCATAAGTCATAAGGGTTAATTTTTAAGCATTATTTGAATTAATCCTACAATAACTAAACACTGTTCTATGAAATACTTTATAGCGGTTTGTAATAACATCGATTATTTATTTACTCATATTATCTATTCAATGAATGAATTGCAAACTAGATGATATTTGGCAAAAAAAAATGTCTGAAGTAAAATGTGTTTGCTCATAATAAATTTCTCGGCAATCATCAAATGATTTGGTTAAGACAAAGTTTATTAATCTGCTTGAAGCGTAACGCGCTGTAATATTAATTTATTTTAGTAGATGTTTATTTAATATTAAAGCTGAAAAATACATGCATATGTAAATCCCAAATTATTGTCTTTTGTTTTTTATTTATCTAGTTGAGCGGTTTAGACTTACTTAATCTTCATTGATAATTGATTAATTTTCTAATACTTTGTTTTACTTTTTCATTTAGACAGTTTTATGAAACATAAGATGTTTTTATGATTTATGGAAACATATGTATGTCTGTATGTAAATAAAAACAAATTTATCACAAGTTTTTATTTACTTTACAATCCCAAATTTTGAGAAAAAGCCTGTCTGTCTAGTGCTGTCGACGAACATTGGCTTTGCTAATGTATTATCAACAAAAAAAAAAAAAATGTTGTAATACCAGTTATGTTTTACTCAGTGATCAGTTATTTATCTGTAAGTCTCGAATGTAAAACTGAATTTTTAATTAAAATGCTACTTCATATTTCAAGCAATTTTATTCATTGAGACTTAAAAAATAAAACTGACTTAAGCTATTTCTCAAATTTTAAATTTGTTTGGTAATAAATTTATATTTAAACTCTTATAACTTAATAATGGAGGAACGCGTGTCGAAATCACTTGCCAGACTTAATACTTTTCATTTGTAGAAGTTTACGACGCAATAGTTAAAAATCATTATTTATGCATATTCATATACATATTTGTTAATAATATTGTATCTCATAAGATAATCTTGTAAGTTGTATGCATAATTATATTGAGTGGAAAATAACTAAAACTATATCCATAAGAAGTAATTTATATTGAGCCGGTGGCATGATCACATACGATTTAATATAAACAAGAGAAATATTCAGTAAATTCGGTTTTTGATTAAATCACAAAATTAATTGAAAAAAATATCCTTCCAGAAGTCTTTAAAGGCTTGAGTTAATTCCTTATTCCTTATCGTCGAACTGTCTTTCCCTGCATTAATTTTGCCGGAAGTCAACTCTAAACTGTTTCAATTATTTTACGAACACAAACTGCGAAGCTTTTTTGGATTGTCTGGAAAAGCACCCAGAGTTTCTGGCAGCAATCGAGCTTGCGACCCTCCGACTACTAGGCTAGTATACCGGCTACTAGAGAAGAGGACACTCGACCAAAATATATATGATTCACTTTAGGGAAAGCTAATTGTAACAGATTCTTCCAAGTTTCTCCAGTAATTTTTGTACCATGAAATTCTAAATCGATTGTGCGGTAAAATAAGCTGTCGAAAAAAAATATGGTATTTTTTCTTTAACAAGCACAAACTGAAAAGCTATGTACTTTAGCTTGTCCGCAGAAACAGCAAGAGCCTTCGGCAGGAATCGAACCTACGACCCTTCTATTACTACATAGACTAATATGACAGTTTGCAAAGGTGGATTTTAATGTTTCTTATGCCGAGTATACACTATGGCATTTTGTAACATCGTAATAGTGTGCACTACTAGTTGCAACTACTTTTATCATTTCCGATATTTTTCGTTGCGTGACATTGCTTTCCATATGAAAAGCATAATTTGAACGGGATTGTATTCATTTTGAAAATTGCACCACAAAATGGCAACACACAAAATGCCAGATGTGTACTCAGCATTACAAATTAACATGAATAATTTTTGTTTGTTGTTGGTAGCACGTCAATGTATATCAGTGATGCCATTAGGATACGAAAGATACATTTTTCGTATCTTTTGATGACTTCAGGTACCATGTATAATCCTGACATTTTTCGTATATTTTGAATCTTTCTTTCTTTCTTCAAAAAGAAATGAACTAACAATAAGTAATCAAATCTATATATATATATATATAATTAATGGGCCCGACCAATGCCGAACACAAATTTAGTGCTAGTAATTATTAATACAAGAATGATGTACAAAAATATTCTCAAAAAATTTCATCTGCGGTGTTGCGAATTAGCGCCTTAGTGTCCTTCTTTTTTAAGCTGATATGAGCAGTAAAGTTCAAAATATTACGAGCAAGCGGATTAGGATGTGACTCGAGTTTAGTTAAATACTTGCCTGCGTATTTTGCAATTTCTTCAATCACTAGTGACATATTTAAATCACGATGTATATGTATTTGAATTTTTTATATACCATGGAGCCGATGTTATCAAACGTAAAATTTTGTTCTGCCGTCGTTGGATTTTCTCAACATTTGGAGCTGAAGCAGTGCCTCATAACTGAATTCCGTAGCACCATATTGGTTTCAAAAGCGACTTGTATAGTAAAAGATTGCAGTGAAGGCTGAGTGTTAAATTTCTGCCAATCAACCAATGTTTTTGAGTTAACTTAAGTTTCATTTCAGTTAGTTTAGAGTCAATATGGTGTTTCCATGTAAAGCCTTCGATCAAGGTGTATACCAAGGTATTTCACTTGAGAATGTTGAGAAATATTTTTATTGTTGATTCGAATGTTGGAACAAGAATGTTTTCTTAGGGTAAACGTTATATGAACACACTTTTGTTCAATTAATTTAATTCTCAATAATTTCAACCATATTTGCAGCTGAGTAATATGTTCCTGGAGATTGCGGGATGCCTCATAAGGGCTTTCATGCATACTTATCGGCAAATGTAGAGGTTTGTATATTATTGCTCACAGGCATATCACAAGTATATATTAAATACCAGACTGGCCCCAGAATACTACCCTGTGGTACACCGGAAGATATAGATTCGGGCACACTCATGAAGTCTCCTTCCAGAACAGTGAACTTCCTATCAATAATATAAATCTCCAAAAGTTTTTGTATGTTTATTGGCAGATATGTCTTCAATTTTATCGGAAACAAAGCATGAATAAATGAATCTGCGGTTATCATATGTTGGATTGAGGCAGTCGCCAGGCGCCATAATGAATAATCCAATCATTTAATTCTGTCAAGTCCGCCGTTAGATCTTTTGAATCTGTACGCAAAATGTACTGACATTTTTTTTTTGATAACATCCCAATTGAATTTTAATAGCACCCAAAGATAGTTACATATATTTAACTTAAAGTTTGCTTATTGTATTTTTAAAATTTACACACTAGTATTTATGACCCAAATATAAATATAAAAATGAACTAACATTATATCATTTTCTTTACAATCTCCATTAAATATGAAATGAAAATGTGATGTTAAGAAATGTTAAACGTTAAAAATGGATTTTCAAACTTTTTTCAACATGTATCTTTTAGTGAAAAAATTTACCTTTTTAGAAACAAAAATGTAACTTTCTAGAAATTTCACTGGCAACACTGAGGTATATATGTATATTCAACAGCACAATAAAAAAATTCTTGAAGTTCTACAAATTTTATTAAACAAAACACAGTGGGGCTTGTGATCACAAAAGTGGGAATTAGTTTGTGACAACTCTCAATGTTTATAATTTCAGTTATACGTCATTTACACCTGCACGAAATCTAGTTGATTTCAATTGAAATCTAAAGATCTATCTGAGCAAAATCTAGTGCTTGTGAGATTTCGAGTAAAAACCAATACATTTTGAGTGGATTTCCCATACAAATTAAAATCTTTTTCTTCACTAGATTTTGTCGAAATCTACCAAAGCGATGTAGCCAGCTATGGTTTTTTCTTCTTCAAAATTATACTAAAAAACTATAGCTTAAGTACATAAAAAGGTTTCTGAATTAGCTATATTGCAGTTGTTTGGTTGTAGTTTAGGAAAAAGTTCAGTGGATACGAAATCTGGATAAATGCAAAAAATCGCTATAGATTTGATGTCAATTTTAATTGAAATTATCTTGTTTTCATGCAGGTACAAATCACTTATTGTCAATATTTCGTATACAAAACGAAAACCATAGATGCAATACTAAGTTCTACTATATTTAAGGTGAATTTAGTGAAGATTTAGATTCTGTTTTATATGGGAAATCTACTCGAAATCTACTAGATTTTTCTCGAAATCTCATAAGTATTGGTAATGTTTTTTAGTTTTATACTCGTCATAGCTTCGGCACCTATGATTCTTAAAAGTTAATATGTTTCTTGTAACTTAACAAATACATACAAATATTATTTTTTAGCTTTTATGAGCCGAAAGTATGGTTATCTGAAAAATGTCAATGTTAATACGAATATTAATGATCTGATGTTATATTATAGTTTCAATTGTCATATTTTTAGCTTTTGCTGCAGATAATACCTAAAGTTATATATTTATTAATATGGTAACGCTGTAATTCATAAATTTTGTAGTAATTTAAAAGATTAAAATTAGTTATCCAATTTCTTTTGTTTTGCAAACCTTTAATAAAAACTGTGATTCATAAACGATTAATATCAGTGTATTAACAGTTAAACGATTTTGCTACTTTCGAATTTTTAATTATTTGTTTTTTTTTTTAATTTTGAATTGAACCTTACAAATTTAGTTTTTGTTATTTTGTCCACATCTCCACTGTGCGCCGCTGAGTGCATCTTCAACAAAAAATATGTATGTATGTAATAATAATTTGTTTAGTTATAACAATTTGTTAATTTATTTATTTATTGCAACTTTTAATTTTAGCTGATTAAATATTAAATAAAATCTTGTTAAAATTTCTCTGCTTTGAAGGGCTAATTTTAATATCATACATACTATTTAAGAATATTCTAATAAAGTCCGTGGAGAATGATTTATTAATGTTTTTCTTGTACAAAAACTTAACCATTAATCACAGCGAATATCTAGCGAAGGAATCTTTGCCTCATTACTTTGTTTTCAAGGATTTGACGAATACTGAAACGGAAATAAATGCTCTTACAGGATTTGTTTGCAACTACATATAACCAAACCATTCATTCATTCATAAGTTCCTTTCGTGTCGTACACAAAAATGCTTAAATTAGACCAATCGTTTTTGTTCGCAACATGTTTGCTTCATACATGTTGCAGCCTGATCCAACTTACAATAAATAATTTAGCCAACTGTTAAATTTTAGACGTTTTGTTTAGTTCTTGTACGACAGCAGAATCGAGTGGTTTGTTCATTCAAAATTAATTGTAGAATAGTTTTTTTCTTAATATAAAAAAATATGTTTTACGATAAAAGAAAATCCACAAAAACGAAATAACTATGTATTGTATTTCAAGCAAGTGAAATTATATAAAAAGAGCGGTGAAATAAATGCAAGCAAAATGTATCACATTGAATCGAAATGCCTGATTAGAATTGAATGCGTTAACATTTTTTTTAATTGTAGCTACGAGTAATTAAAATGCTAATAAGTTATAGTAAATGAAAAATATGTAAAAATATCTGAAAAAAAAAGAATATTGGAAATATATAAACGTGATCGTTTTAAACCCCCCAATGGCCACGAAGAAATATAGAAATTAAACAAGTGTCAAGTGTTCAAGTGTACTCGTATTAATCAAACAATGCATCACTAAATAACTACATGCAAGTATGTGTGCAGTGACGTGTGCACGCGTGAGTGTGTGAAAAATATATTTAGAAATAGATATTAAATATTCCAATAGTGGTGGCAGAATATGTACATCCTTACGACCGACGACGACAGTTTAAATTTGTGTCGGCTTATTTGCTTTAATTACCGCCAACCAAAAGTAACCCAAAAGAATTCGTTTCTCTTAAACAACTGTGTAAATTCATTCAAATTGTATAAAAGTAAAGCATACTGCGTACCAACAATACAAGCAGTTATTGTTAAATATTGAAGAAAAAAATATTAAAATAAATAAAACGAAAAAAAAAATATATATTAATTTCTTTTTCTACATCTCGAGTACACATAAAATTTATTGATGAACAAACAAACGAGAAGAAAAAGGTAAAAGAAAAGAAAATTTACTAAAATTTCAAAATTTAATCATGTTTCTATTGCATTCTATTGTTAAAATTTTCAAGTGGTCTTGTTTTAAGAAAGTTCCCTGCAAGAACAGTATAAGTCAAATGACCGGTCATTTGACCGACAGTGGTGATGGATTTCTCTATCTAAGTCAGTGTGTTAAGTGCAATGTGGAAATAGTGATGCAAACTTTTGTGTACATACGTGTGATTTTGCATCTTTGTCTAACTAATTAAAAATATCTACTATGAAACATATACATATATCTGACCTTCTTATTCTGCCGTATTTTTTTTTTACTTATCATTAATGGATGCATGCGGTAGTCACGTCTGACTGATCACACTTGATGTATATAACCGTCATAGTTAACTAGTCAAACCAGCATAATTACATTAATAAAAACAATTTTCATATTGTTTTAAATGTTTATTATTATAAAAAAAAAATAGATAAATAAGTAAAATTTTTAAAAACTAAGAAAAATAACCCAAAAAACACAATATAATGTAGTTGGTATCTGCCCCTTCATGCTGTTTGTTTTCAAACTCCAGCACACCTTGTTTTTTATAAATATCTTAAATTTGAAAAAGAAATGCATATACATACATATATGTACAAATATAACTATTATATTAAATATCAGTCGTTAAGCAGCTGTGGGTCGAAGAACATCATTTCGCGTCATCGTAATTATTTCTTAAGTGCGGTCAGGCTTTTGACTGTTGTTAGGCCTTCGAGAGTTTTTCGTCTCGCTCGCACTGGTTGACTGATCTGCCACGGATAACCGTATAATCTTGCGGTTTTTTGTGGAATTGCTTTAACAACCACGTTGCTACTTCCTATGTGAAGGCATTGGTCGTATAGTAAGTCACGGAGCTTTTTTGAAGATACTGTTAATAACATCTTGGGCATATTGTCTAGTTACTCCGCCCATATTCGGCAACACCATACTATGCAAATTTACTTTGTATAGTACGTTTAATAAATAAATAATAAATAAATAAATTAAATATTGTAAATTTCTTTTATTCACTATTGTTTTCACTTAACTTTTTTTAATACTTCTATAAATTTTAATTTCACAGACCGAACGAATTGTATATTTTACAATAAAATGCGATGTTTTAACATTTTTGGGCATACGTACATTAGATGTTTCACTCTTAAAGTGCAATTAGAAGTGCCATAGCCATAACCAAACCAAAATTTAATTGGTTTCTATGGTGAGAGTTATGGCGTTATGTCGAGTCAACTATAATCAAATACAGTGTTGCCCATTAGTTTGGTTCGAACGGCTGTTTTCTATGGTCATGGTTATGGCATGTCTGATTGCACCTTAACATATATGTTAGAGTAGAGCAACTAGAACAATTGACTGTCACTGTTGATTTCAATATGAAATTGTTGCAAGTGTGTTAGTGAAAAAATTACGTTTGTGTTAGTTTTAGTCATTCATTTATTGTAGAGTTTGTGTACTAATTATTACACGAGAGAAGGTCACTGAATTAGTGGGCGCAAATGTAACTGAAGGCAAGGAGTTCAACTCTACGTAGAAGGCCAAACAGCGCTAAAGGCATATTTTCAAGTCAAAACTACCCAGTAAAAAAAGTCATTATGAAGGAACTACATTTTCATTGCTTCCAAAAAATCGATATTTTTAAAATGCCGACAGCTAGCAGAAAACCAATTAGAAGATTATTTTAGTTATACAAAACCTTGTAATTCCTCCCCATAGTTTTAGAAAATACTCACCAGAATTTTTAAAAAATCGATTTTTTTAAAGAAATTTATGAACTAATTTTAGTCTAAAATTTAAAAGTAATTTGCTTAAATTTAGATAAAAACACTGTTTCTGGTTTAAATTCGTATAAAAAGAAACGAATCATTGAAATAGGTAACTATTTACCATTTTTCCTAGATGAAAATATTATCATAGAACACAAAAAATTATATTTTTCTTAAAATCGCTTCCAATTCGGTGACCAGCCATCGAAAAAGAGAACTTCTTGCAATGACAACCCTATGTAAAAATCATTAGAACGGATCGAAATTTGCACTACTTCCAGATCGCAAACTCTACATTTTCATGACTTTTTTGGAGTGTCTTTTTTTACTGGGTAGTTAGTTGACTGCAAGACTGATGAACCGATGAGTTGTGAGGCTATACTGGGTTACAGGCTAATACAATATTGACTGAAATGAGACTGCTGACGAAATGGTATCATGAGGCAGTGGCAGTAGTTTTGGTAAAATCACGGATTATTAGGGGATGATTGCATAGTCTCTCAGACCTTATGGCTAAGGCTTGATCTCTCAAAATCCCAGCTCATGTTAAGTATGAAAAATAGTTCTAAGATTCTTTATATGACTCTTGTTGGCTTGCCCGATGAAAGCAAGGAACATCAAATGAAAAATTGCCACCTCGGATGTTTTCGGGATTTATGTGTAACTAACTGCTAGATGCTAAAATGCCATAGAGTTAAGTGGCAGAGTTACAGTTTTCATGGGGAGCTAAATAATAATACGGAGTATAATATCGATGATATTAGTGAGTTTGTTATGGGTATAAGGTGGCTTCGTGACATGTAAGATGTACACTTTACGATTCTCATCGTGACTTAACCAAAAAAAAAGGCTATATTCAGAAGACAGGTGACAAGTGGAATAGGCTCTGTCTTTCCTATAACACATTTTGTCGCAGCTGTTAAGAACAGTACAAGGAAGAGCCAGTTTTTGAACTAATCTGTGAGAGCGCATCATTGACCATGCACCCAGACCTTTTAATAGGTTAGGACACGAACGAGTAGAGTGATATCTCTCGATTTTACCAGATTGCTTTTAGGTAGCAAGCAGCCACGTAAAACAACCGATACAAATAAAAGAGATCTGTGTGTCATAAGTTTAGCTTGTGGATAGTTCGGTGTGACTACCTGTGTCATTGCAGTTCTTTTCTACAGAAATAAACAATAAAATAGGACCAATTTTATGCCATTTTATAAATATCGCTTTCCCACCTTCCATAAAATTACTTATAAGGGAAATTTCCCCGTACAAAGATTTAATTAAAAATTTAAAAAATATTTATGTGTATACATATATATCATTACCTTAATATAGAAAGGCTTTGACTCACTATTTTTTTAAAGTCGAGATTTTTTAATTTTTCGATACATTAGATGGTCTTCTATCGAAATATACAAAAACCTCGATTTAAAATAGCAAAAATTAAAAATTTTAAAAACCACCGATATATCTAGAAAAGATGTCATATCTCCTAACCAGCTGGACCGATTTTCTTCAAATATAGTTAAGAACCTTCTCGATCAAGTCACCTTTGAAACAAAAAAAAACTAAATTAAAATCGGTCCAGCCGTTTGAGTTGTACGTGGACACGGACAGACACACAGATACACAGACACACACTACAAACTTATAACACCCCTTTTTTTTGGTCGGGGGTTAAAAATAATAAATTAGTTCCTTTCTATATTAAGGTAACGATATGTATGTGTGCAATTACTGCTTCCACCAGATACATACTCGTAGAATTATAATTTCTTTATTATTTACGAAAATTAAATTTTAAATAAAAAAAAATATTTGCACCCAGAAAAAAGATTGGTTGGAAAATGGTTAGTCCAATAAAATATCATTTGCATAAACTATATTTCAGTTCACACAATCAATTTTCTGTTAATCCAAAAAACAATCCATGTTTATTGCCATAAGGGCATAATTGTAATAAAGATATGATTCTGACAATTCTTAAATTGATTGCATCAACCGAGCGTATGCTTTTGCCATGACTAATTCATTGATTGGTTAACACAACCGAATAATATATTATGAATTGGATGTTACTAACAACTTTTGGTATTGGCAACTAAAAAAGTTTCGTTCTATATTAAGGTTAAAATAAACACTTTCTATCAGTTGCTGCAACTAACTATAGGTTGAGCTTACTATCATAGTTTATACTCGTTGCAGCAAATTAAAAATTAACTTTTGTGACTTTCAAAGATATTATGATTTATGAATTCTCAAATGGTTTTTGAAAGTCTGTGCATAAGATAACAGGTTTGTGGCTGTTCAAAATGTGTGGTTGAAATAAATAAATTTCAATTAAAAATAACTTATGACAATATGTTAAATAATAAATTTCTTAAATTGTATATTTTTATTTGCGCTTATTGCTTATTTTATTTCAGAAAGGAAGGCCAATTTTTCTTTCACAGGTACCAATTATGATATTGTTTCAGTTATGCTATCCACATTTTCGGTAGCAAGAATAGCTTTTTTTCAAATTCCATACTGTTAACCAATTTTTTCTGTTGCTGCAACTATTTGTTTAAGGTTTATAATTAAAATATAGTGGTACCACAAGAAAATTGCAGTCGTTATACCAGAAATCTATATACATAGTTGGTGCAACCACCAAAATTCGATTGGCAACAAATTCGGTTGTCTCAACGAATCTGTTTTCTCTGTGTGGTTTAATTCAATGAAAATTTACTAATTTTTCCCAAAGGTTCTTTTCATTGTTATACATTAAATCCGATTTACCATAACATTAGGCAACAGGAATTGGGAGAGGGGGAGGGAGCTTTAGCTTGCCATTTAGTTTTATGTGTATTTTTGGTCTCCTCTGCCCACAATCAGCTTTGAGCCTCCTGTTATTTTAGAAAACAAATAATTTTGTTGCCCAGAATTATAGAAAAAAAAAAAAAAGAATTTGTGTAAATTGAATTCTTTAATCCAACATCGATAGAAGTATTTGCTATTTTATTATAGTTTTCTATTGTCGCTTAATATTTTAAATACGACTACAAAATTGAATCAATGGATTATGGTTTTATGTAATTTATTAATTAAAGTTTTTCATTTTAAATGGACTGTTGTTATAATCGTTATATTTATGATGTGTTGTCCAGGAATCATTTGATGCTGCAAAATAAAATTAAATAACCAGAGAAATTAAAAATAATTGAAATCATGAAAGATACTTTACAAATAATAAAAAAAGAAGAAGAGAGATGTCTTAGGACACCCAGTTATAGCTATACTGCTTAGTTATATAAAACAAATTTCATGAGTGAATTAACAGTGCAATGAAATAATATTATATGATGATGTCAAATTCTCTGAAAATTTTGCAAAACATTTCCATTTATTGCCCATTATTTTCTTTTCTAGCGGCATACGATTAAATTAATATATTGTTTATGACCGATGGCGGCTGTTTGCCGCACTGCAGCCGATCGGCTGTGTTCTTTGGTTTGTGCTCATGTGCAAAAACAAATTGAGAAAATGTTCTGATTGTTTTCGTTTTGTTTTTGTTTCACTCACTTCAAAGAACCAAACAAAACAAAATCAAACAATTTGTTTCGTATTTTTTCGTACTCTGCTTTTAAGTACAAAGAAATCAAAACAAAAATAAATTTATAACTGTTATAGTGTCGATTATTTTTGTTACGAAAATCACATACTAACTCCTGTATCATTCAATAAATAGCAAAGCTATAAAAAAAATAATAAAATACATATTGTGCTTTCTGTAATTACATATAATAGCTGAAAACGCTAAGTGCTTCATTATATTCTTCGTAAGCCATAAATTTAGAAAACTTAATCGATTGAAGCAAAATCAGTTCAACCCCATTTAAATTTAAAGAATTCCACTCTAGGGCTCTAAAATTAAATTTTTTTCTCGATTGAAATATTATCCATTCCTGCATATAAAACTGTAGTGCTTCGTTCAATGCATGACAAGTGTTCGTATTTTATAGATTATGTTTGTCCTTCTAAAAGAATTGCGAGAAGTTAATCCAATATAATGGCAATATTAAATCAACCATGTTTTATCCACACATTTGTATTAGATTTGTATGTACTAGTCCTGGTACTTTATGGAGTATATTTTACATTCATATATGAACTAGTCGTGTTATCAGCAGGGATTACTAAACTTTGTACCCAATTATGTGCATACAACTAAAGTTTAACATTTACAGTCTGTCCGTCTGTCACAGTTACATAAATTACTTACATACTTACAATCTGGTTACAAGCTGCAAGCGCTTCGATCTTCTAAGCTCCTTCTGCAATTTTCAATAGCAATATTTAAGATGTTCTCATTCACTTGAATTTCCAAGGGATTTTTACTGTTTTTATTTTTTGCGTATTCCCAACGTGCGGTATCTTATTCGAAAGATGTTTTTACTGAAGCGGACGAAAATTAGCACAACATGACCCAAAAGACGAAAAGTTAGATTAGTCTTTAAAAAGTTTTTTAATTAAGAAAATTGCTCATAACACAGTAAATTCATTCATAAGCAGGGCTAATTTTTCTGGCTTTTTGCCAGAAAAAGCATTTTTTTGCATATTTTAGTTTTTTTTTTGTAGAAAAATGATTATATTGGATCACCTTGCATAAAAAAGCTTATTTTTCACTCTGGCAACGCGATTAATATATAACGACTCATATAGCTCAAACTGGTGTAAAAGAAATTCACATAATATATATTTCTTTCCTCTTCTTGCACATGTATGTCTGCATGTTATTAATTTTTTTCTTTACTTTTCTGTAACTTCTATCACAAAGTCGAACTGAAACTATAACCGCCGGAGGCTTATGATTGTTTGCTTGCAGATATTCGATTCAAAAATACCTTTCGTTACCCTACGTCTCCACGAGCTATCAACTTGGACATGACATGAACATGATGCCAGCAGAGCAACTGTGAAAAATTCATCAACTTCTTTGTTGTGTTGAACACGGGCGATGTCCATGTTCAGGCATATCAAAGTATTTTGCGGTAGCGCAACAGAGATAGAATATTTACCAATTTTGTTCTGTTTTTTTCTGTCTATTGTAAATGGTTGCGGACGGCAAACATCGTTGCTCAGTCATATATTGATTGGCGCATCCATGTCAGAGCATGGACGAAACATGAACATGAGCGGTCTCCATTCGCATTTAAATACGCTCCTGTTACATCTACTGATGTTGAACGCATATTTTCCATGTATTCATCTGTTTTATGTGATAGAAGATCATTTCTTTTTAAATTAAAAAAAAAACACATTATTGCTCATTGTAATAAAGATCTCTTTGAATAAAAATACTTTGAAGTAACAAAATTGTTGATTTTATTCTAGTATATTTTGCATATTTGTGCATATAACCGTGCATATTTTGAATTTTTTTCGTGCTATTCCTGGCGCATATTTTTAATTTTTGTTTGCATATTTTAATTAGCCCTATTCATAAGCAATGGAAAAAAAAATTCAGTATGGCCCACCCCCGAATTAAGCGTCATCAGTGTTCCCATATATGTTTGAGGAAAAATTTCAATGCCTATTTCACATATCATATCGTCGCTGTTTTAACTAACTGGCCTGCATAACATTTTTAAAATTTTAAGGGATAGCAGCTTTCTGTAAATGCATTCTTATGGATAAATCTGAAATATTTGGACTTTTATTGGCATAACAGTAATGCTTACAATCATGAATATTGTAGACAAGGTTTAATATGACTTGTAAAGACTAGTAGTGGTCTTAAGTAATTTTTCTCAAAAAATTTCAATAGAGAACACAGCGACGATATAGTTTTACGCACAATATTTTTGATTGAGATAGCCTTGAATATATGTACCTATAAAAATGGCTGGTGATTGGACTGAGCAAAATTATTTATGATATTCAAACATAACCAAATCAATCATGAATATTTTTCCCTGGAAATATTTCCCTTTTCTCTTATGTTCCATCTTGTTGTTATTTGATTATTTTTTAAGTTTTAAAGTTTTTTACATTCCCTCTGAATTTATAACGGGGGAAAAATTACATTTTCCCAATGAGGGAAATTAAAATTTCATGGGAACGATAAGTTCATTTATTTCTTATTCACGTAATGGATGAATATTTTAATTAAATAAAATAGAATAGGTTTCAGTAAAACACAACGCTTATTATTATCCTATAAAACGTTAAAGAAAGAAATAGGATGTATTGAAAATATGTTTTAAAGTGCTAATAATGAAAAAATGAATTTAACTTTGAAGAAAGAGAGAAACAGATAAGAAAAAAAGAATATTTCATTAATATGAACATTTATTTTAAATTAATACTCGTTAAAATATTAAAATTTAAAGTTTAAATCTTAAAAGCATCTGTGTCAGTTCGATGTTTGTTTGTTCAGTGCAGTATCTCTTTTCTATCACCAACACTAATGCATCATATAATTTTTGGCCAACGATATTTTTTTATATAAGTGTGTAATCCCAGTTGGCCAGATTGGCAATATTGGCTTGCACAAGATTGTCATTTATGATTCTTGTACGACTTATCCTCTGTTATTTAGTTTTCCAGTCGACAATCTAAAAGAAATCGTCGTTAGCGACACTATGAGTGACAATGTCTTGCATGTTGTCTTCAATTAAACACTTACATATGTTGGTCTCTCGTTGACAAAATTTTAGGTGGTGCTGTAGCCATTTGGCAAGCGCGAAAATTATTAATATGCTGCCTCAGTTCGAATCCCAGCTAAGTCAGTCAATAATTTAAATTAAAAAAAAAAACAATTAAGCAAAACAATTAAATTTGTATTTTAAAAATATTACTTATGCCCTAATTCTGTTCGTCGAATGTATCGTCTTGACTATAGACGAAAAAAAGAAGCAGTTTTGATTCTTTAAAACAATTATTAGTTATTGTCTATGCTAGACGGTTCGTATATTTGCTTTATGATTTTGTTCCAAACATTGTACCCAACACATATTTTTTCATGTATTTTTCAAACTATTGTATAATACTTTAATTGAATTTTTATGTTTTAAGAACATGGCAATAATATTCATATTTTTCATTATCAAAGACAACAACCATTTTTAAGAAAATAATTTAGAGACTTCAAAGACAAGAACCCAGAAGCATTTTCAAAAACGTCCTAAATCTTCTTATAGGGCATTTACATCAGCACAAAATCTAGCATATTTTGATTAAAATCTTTATGAAAATATATACCGTTTACACCAGCTTTTTTTTGACATTTATCAAGATTTTTTTTTTATCCAAAATAAAATCCATCAACTGATTTGTTTCCAAAACTATAACCAAACAACTGAAATGTAGCCAATTCACACACCTTTTAAGCAGACCGTACGAATAAATAAAAACATAAGATTTTTATTAGATTTCCTACAAATCTACTGAAAAATTAGATTTCGTTTTGTATAGGAAATCTGGAAAAAAGCAGCTTGATTTAGCTCGAAATCTCGAAAGTACTAGATTTCGAGACAGTGTAAATACACTTTTACTGAATTAGGGAATTAAAGTCTTTTCTGTTGAGTGGTATTGTCGCTCAAGAACTCACACTATCATTTTGTGGACAATAATCGATATGCTGGAGGACATTGTCGATTGAGTGATTGTGCATGATTTTGTGGGAATTTGTGTGAAAATTTCGTTAAGGATTTATTTGTGTCTGTTTGTGTTTGATTTTCTATTGTATTGTACCCTTCGTTTGAGATGTCTTAAGGACATGGCCAACTGGGATACGCTGTCTACAAATCACTCAACGTACAGCAAGAACAGCACTGATTGTGTATTGATATTTAACGTTGAACTTTTTGTCAACATTATATTCTAATTAATTCTTTGAATATGTATTAAGAATTTTAAAATAAATTTCTTTCGTTGATGCTTAAGACATAAGAATGAAAGAATAATATGGAAAATTGGAAAAAATAAAAACTGATGATTGGTATACTTTCGTTCCGCGTTCAAGCATTTTGAAAGTGATTCCATTAAAACATTCTTTTTGGTATTAGTATAGAATACACTCTTATTACTTCATGAAATGTGAATATTAATCTAAGTCTAATCGTTGTTATCAATACTAATTAACTTGTTCAGTTGTTGCAATTAAAATGTTGTGAAAATTAATAAAAAATCAGATATACGGATACATATACATACATACATACATACATAAGAGCTTCAGAGTAAACCCAGTTTAAAAATAATTCCTCTATTAAACCAGAGTTGAGGTCGTCTCGATAATTAGTTTTACTACCACATACATATGAATTAATTCAAATTTAATTAAAATATTTTTGTTTTAAGAACAAAGTAGAGTTGTTATTTTTACACCGGTACACGTTTCACCAGAACTCATTTTATCTTTTGCATTTTGTTTAGATTCAGTTGCAAGAGCATCCCAGTAGTAATCGTTACAGTTGCATACAGTTGATCTGCTATACACACATACATCTCGTACATATTTGTTTTATGAAAGAAAAATTTTACATTTATGTATGTGCAATTTGATTTATAGAATTCATTTTCGATATTAACAATAGTCAAATATTTAATTCTGCTCTCTGCATTCAAAAAATCTTTAGCAATGTCAGTATTTTATATTTTGAAAATAAATTAAGAGAAATTAATCAGAGAGGACTTTAACAGGGGTCAGCCTTTTTTGACGGCAATTTAATTACCCACATCTATCACACATAAGTTAAATATTTTTCCAGGCGTTACTATGTTAACACCAACCCCGATAACTAAATGAAATATACATCCATTATGAAACTAAAATAACTTTCTGTTCGGAAACATCTGCAAGCAATCTAATGCTGTTTTCTTTTCTGGAAAAGTGCAACATTTTTTTACTTTTTATTTTAATTTTCAATATAATAGAAAATGTATATTGAGATACTTAAAAACAAATAAAATTAATAAATGAACATTATAAATTAATATGTTTTCCTTATTTAAATAATAAATTTCAACGTTAATGTTTCAATATGTTTTTTTCCCGATTTCTTTTTAAGATTACTTTTGATTCTTAATAAATAATCGAAAAGAATCAAAAGCAATCCTTAAAAGTAATCGGATTATTTTTTGATTACTTTTGATTATTTTTAGTAAATTTAAGTAATTCAGATTACTTTTCCATTATTAGTAATCGTAATCAATTAGTAATCGTGCGAAACTTAATATAATCGTAATTTAATCATTACTTCACCTTTAAAAAAAAGTAATCAAATTAGTAATCATTACGATTACTAATCAATACTTAACAGCTATGCTTAAAAGTTATCAACAAATTTTAGGATTTTGATACTTCTAAACTAATCAATAAAAAAGTATATTTTCGATAACAAGTCGCTTACGATGAAATCCAAAATAAGGCTCATATACTTAAAGATTGCTATTCATGTTCTGGCCGCACTATTTACGAAAACGGATCATAGTGCACCGTTTGACATGCATGCACATCTTTTCGTTACTCGAGTTTTTATTTTGTGTGAAAGAAAGAGAAAGTAAATATAAACCTTTTATATACCTGTCTTTTTCTTTCTGATTCTAAGAAACAGTTTCAAAGAACCGAAATAAACCATGTCCGAAAATTTATTTTGTAGTTCTGTAGCGATCTATTTGAAAGATAAAAAAGAGCCAGCTAGACTTCACTGGTTCATTTTTGACGTAAGGCTGTGATCAAGTTAATGTAGTTTAAATTGGTTTGTGTCAAAAATTAAATAGTGAACGAGTTCGAGCTTCGTTTAGAGCCAACCTAATTGTACTTTACTACCTTTTAAATGTAGTAAATATATTAATATATATTTAAAGGGTGGGGAAATTTAAGGTTAAGAGGTAAATTGGCCCAAAACACACTTATTTGTTGAAAAATTCAGTTTTATTGATATCAACGCAAAGTAGAAATATGGGAATTAATAATGAAATATGATGTCGGGCAAATGTCTACCTCTAGCACGCCGACTGAAGTCCGCTCTTTTTACAAAATTTTTAACCACATTTTGCAACAAAGCTTCGTTTATCTCGTCAATGCAGCGCATTGTGTCAAAGACAAAAATTTCTTGGAAATTTAAAAAAACTGCAATATTCTGAACAGATGTGATATCTACCAAATAGCTGAGTAGATTTTTTGCAAGCATAGCTGAGAGCACTCTCGTTTACCTTTTACTTTTCAAACAGAAAAAAAAACTCAATTAAAATCGGTCCAACCGTTCGGTCTGTACGTGAACTTGTGCAAGCACACACTACGAACTTATAACACCCCCTTTTTTTTTGGTAGGGAGTGAAAAAGAGTTCCATTATATTTGTAAAAGTATAAGTCCTGGTTATAAATGCAGTCTATTTAACTTCAGAATTACTGCAAAACCAGCTTGTTTGAGTTATGTTTATGTTGCAATAAAAAGGCGATATATATTTATGACCAACGAAAAAAAACATCTTAAATGGCTTATTTTGCCAACTATGAAAATAAGTTAACAATGAAACTGTGATAAAGATAAATTAAATTACAACTTGCCTCTCAAGTAGCTATTGAAAAACTTCTAAAGAAAGTGATAAAAAAATATACACACATACATTCATATAATAAACAACCCTGTAGGAAGCTTTGGGTTAAGTGTGTCCCATTGTATGGTTAGCGTCTTTGGCGATATTGTCCACGAAGCGTCTAAAAATGAAAAATTGCTTTTGATGAGTAGAAAACATTTTGTCAGATGCACACTTTCGGCGACGCTAGCAGAGTGATGATTTGTCTGCGGCATAATATTTTTTTATCCAGAGTATTTTACGAGTATAAAATGTATTAGTAAGTCTCTGTTTCCAATGTCTACATGTGGTCCCAAAAGAACTACCTAGTCAATAGCATCAACGTCAGTAGAAGATTTTTAATGACACCCATATGTCAACTGCCCATAGCCAAAGGCATTGTTTGGAGTATAATTCGTCAGTAGTACTGGTGACAAAGTCAAAAATGAATCAGTACTGTTGTGCTTTTGACATTTCCTACAGGGAGGGTAAAACCTTCGGTACCACAATTACATCTATAGAGGAAAAAAACAAAGCTTTTTATTAGAGCAATAAAAATATTTTTTATATACGAAAAACATGAAAAAGGTTACACATAAAAAATGCCTTAAAATAAAAACAGGAAATAGAAGAGAATGTAAAAAAATTTCGCATTTTAAAAACAAAAAACACCCAGTTACAGTTATGGGCGGGTGTTTTACTTTGCTTGTTATATAAGTATGTATGTATTTATGTCTTTTAAAAATGTACACAGGAAGTTTTGCTTGATTTCATAATGGAAAATCATTTGCCACTTGAAAATTCATATACATAAGTACAACAAAAGTAAACATTTTCCAAATTACCAAGATTCTAACGACCCGTTCTGGTAAAAGCAACAGAAATAAAATTCACGTTTATTGACATTTTGAAAATCTAATTCGAAGACTAACCACCTATTTTCACGACCAGCGAACTGACTTGAGTAGAAAATTTATATGAAAATGAGTGCGTAATTTTTTCAGTGATTTTCGTATAAATTTTCCAGACGTGTGTCGCATGTCTGAAAAAGAATGTTAATTAAAAAATGGTTGTATTTTCCCCCTTTTGGAAAATTGTTATAGTGCATCGGCATAAAATACCTTATAACAACGTTTACATTTTTTAGGTCTAGAATGTGCTCAGGAGATTAATGTAAAATAATATAAGGAACATTTTCGCAAAATATTTTTTCCATCCAAGTCTTCTTTTTTTTTAATGCCAAATAATTTTTTTTAATCCATATGTAAATATTGGAAGGACCGACCGACACACATGTATTCTTTATTTTTATTTAATTTTCATAAGTTTTTTTTTTTGCGTAGTTGTGCTGTGTAAGAAATTCATTAACTGCATACATTTATGTTGAGAAGTGTATGAGGAATTATTTTCCTTTCAACTGAGAAGTGATTGAAATGACAATGTTAATTCTATTATGAGAAACAAAAAATTTTTCTAAGAAAAAAAAAATATACAAGAATGTAAATATTTATAACAACTACAAATACATATGAGCATACATATGTAAATATTTATGTAAACAACGAATTAATAACATGGCACCGTGGCTCTGGTAGTTAGTCAAATATATCGCTCGCTTAATATAAAAAGGGCGTATCTGAATTTTTTTTCGACATCGAGTTTTTAGCGTTTCCTGAGAGACAATGTATAATTGCATCCTCCTGGAAGATCTTACTACGTTAAAGTTCAAAATCAAGGACTTGTGACAACTTAAAAAATTATTTCTGCATGTAAATGCTTAGTTTTCTTCAGTTTTTTGCTTCTCCTTTAAAATATCGAAAATTCGAGTTCCGCCTTTATTATATTAAGCAATCGATATATACAATCTTTCTAATTCAAATAGACAAGTACTACAAAAGTGTTATTAATTAAGTTACTGTGTGCAAATAAAGTTTTCTTGAATGATTTATTTTGACGTTAACACTGGAGACGTTTTTTTAACTTCATTCATTTTTAACCCCCGACTAAAAAAAAGGGGTGTTATAAGTTTCTAGTGTGTGTCTGTGTATCTGTGTGTCTGTCCGTGTCCACGTACAGACCAAACGGCTGAACCGATTTCGATTTTGTTTTTTCTGTTTGAAAGGTCACTTGATCGAGAGATTTCTTAGCTATGTTTCAAGAAAATCTGCCCAGCCATTCTTCTCTAGGTATATGCGGGGGTTTTTTAAATTTTTAATTTTTGTTATTATAAATTTTTTTCTACATTTAACTACACTGTGAAATTCCATACTAAGATTCAATTTGGCAAAAGAACAATTCAAAATGCCGTAATTGCTCGCAATAGACCACAAACCCAATCGCGTGACATCTTCGCAGGAGGGTTTTGCTCGGTTCAATCGCAATATGGACAAGTTTTTGTACCGTTTAATAACCGTGGATCCACCTGCAGTCAAAATAGTGGGTTTCTCGGGCTGAATGGTCGCTAAGGAAGGTCAATAAAGTTATGTCAACCGTTTTTTGGGTTGCACACATTATCACGTTGTCTCGCAAAAGATATGGAAGCTTTGGTAAAATGGAAAAGTAAAAGAAAAAAAAAGATCTTTTTTAATAAGACTTATTTATCAAATTTTGACCCGTCGATTTTGTTCAAAATTTAATTTTGAAATTTTTGTAACTATTTATGGACTAAAAAATCCTATGGAACGTAATAAACATTTGGAACATAACGACAATGTTATTATGTATAGTTGTTTATTTTGAAGAGTTTTTTAATATTTTTATGCTAGAGGCAGACATATCTACACCTAAACACGAGTAAAACAAATCGTTATAAAATAACGTACATAATTTTTTACCTGACATATTATTCAGTATTTTATCTCTCATGCCGAGTACACACTATGACATTTTGTGATATCGCAATAGTGTGTGCTAGCGGCAACGTTTGTCATTTTCGATATTTTTCTTTGTGTGGCATTCTTTTCCACATAAAAATATTTAATGTGAACATTTTGAAAATGACACCACAAAATGACAACAAAAGATATGCCATATGTGTACTCAGCATATACACAAGCATGCTTTAAATTATTTTTCGAAACAAATATTAAATATCAAAGTATTATTCTTAGTAACAGGTCGCGGCCTTCTGTAATCATATTTAAATTTTCAAGTACCTCAATTGTTTTACAGAAGTATAAAAATCAACACTTATAGCTAAACTTTATAATGAGAAAGGTTCCGCTTTGCCAAAGTGCACTTAAATTTATTCAATTACAACAACAAAAAACTATTTCATAAACTATAATTAAGGCACCAACTACATATGTACAACCTGTTTCTCTCGAAGTTTAATTAAATTTCATTTAAAAAAAATACGCAATTATCTACTAAATTTAATAATGAATTCCATATAAATTGTATACATAATATATGATATTGAGCAGATATAATTAATCATACAAATAATGTTACAATAATCAATAATCATGCTCAAATTTTTAAAATATCCTATTTAAACAAAAATTCGTTTGATATTTAAACCCTCAAAGTAGTGCTGGGGTACTCTCGATAGTACTATCGATAGTACTATCGATACTATAGATATTTTTTAAAACATCGAAAATATCGATATTGATACATTTTATTTAAAATGCATTTTTGAAAACGTGACATCAGTACAATTTTTCAAAAACTGTCACCTGAAATAACGTTAGCAAGTACATACATACATACAAATTAAAATAAACATAAACATATAATTCCAATAAAGTAATAAAAAAACTAACTTCAACCCTAGCAAAAATTAGTTATATTTTTCTTTCTTAAGTCAGTCGATAGTAATATCGATAGTATCGATAGTGAAATCTGTACTCTCGTTAGATAGAGAGATCTTATGCTTAAAGTAAAATTATTCAGTTTCATATACAAACAGTGAAGAAGGAAAAAAGGAACGTTTTGTAGTCTATAAAAAAACTTGTAGATCAGAACTCTTTTTGAATAAAGATCAATTGCTTGTAATGTTATTTTTTCGAAGAAAACAACAACTTATCAAAATCATTAATTCAATATCATAAAAGTAGTTTATTGATAATTTCATAAAGGGTTTTCAAATAGGCAGTGCGGATTGATATGTGATGTCGCCGTAGGCCACGTGGGATATGCCGCTCTTCTTGCTCTATGAAGAATTAAATTTCCAATTTATAAATATTTAAATTACACTGTGCAACAGCAAAAAATCCGCACGATGCTGACAGTATAGGTTCTACCAAAGGTATAGTATAGTATAGTACTACCAAAGGGAAGTAAACTCCTATACTCAATTTGGCGATTTTGGTGAGCAATTAATTTTTACGAACCTCCAAGGATTTGGAAAATCAGTGCGCTCTAAAAAAATGGTGTTATCATTTTCTGACCAACAAATACTTCAGACTTAGTAGTAGCGCTTTACTATATATGGCAATGATGCAGCTAAGACTCCACTAAATAAAGCTAATTTTACGAAAAATTATTTCTTAATGCAATTTTTTTTGCAACAGTAAATTAAAAAATATTTTTCATTTCTTTCAGAATAACTAAAAGGGACCCCTAATTTTTTGCTAACAATATTTGGCAATATAATCTGAATATGTCTAGGCAACCTAGTAGGTCATACGAAAAACGAAAATTTGTCGGCGCTAAAAATTTTTTCTTCGAAAATCATGTAATAAATGCACACTTTTCTGTTGAGTTTCCGTAACATATTTTGCAAAAAAAAAAAAGTATAGTCTAATAAAGAAAGAAAATTTAACATCCGAATTTATTTAAAAGAGCAGCCAGTAAAACCGAAAACTCTTTGAACATGGTCGACTGCTGAACTCCTGCGTTGTGCTTCGTTTCTGGGTTCGCTTTGACTATGACTATTTACAAGTTTTTAAACGCTGCTTTCCAATACCTCCTAACTAGAGTCAGCTCTGGTTTCGTAAATAAACCTTTAAAATACACTTACCCGAAATGTTGTTAAATCTCAGCAATACACAATGGTCTACTCAAGTACTCTAGAATACTATCATATAAATCTAACAATTAACGGGTAAGATCAGAATTATATTTTAAATTTTTCATTGATATAAAGCAAAAGTAATTCACAAAAATCATTAATTGCAAACTATTTAAAATGTTAATTCATAGGGTTCTTAAAAATGTTTCGCCCCTAAAACCATGCCGCCCTAAGCCCGCGCCTCACGGACCTATGCGTAAATCCATCACTGCCAATAGGAATTTCCGGAATTTCGCAGGCCATATAGTTGAAGGCTTATCTGTCGAATGGCTGACATTTATTCAGTCTGCTTTGCCAAATCGCCCTGTGGCGGATATAGCGTTCAACAGTTTTTTTATTTTAGAAGAGATGTAGCACTCAGACAATTAGATTAATAGTTCAGAAAGTATTTGTAAGTCTGGAGGACAATTCGTGAAATATTAAGCGAAAAATAGAGAAAGTGCTGTAAATTATGCAAATACTAAATGTTACGATATCTTCAAACCTAGAGCTGATAGGGAAAACGCAATCGGAATCAGGAGATAAAGCTACATAAGGATCAGCTATTTTTAATTAAACAACACAGAAAACCTCTATTTTTTTTATATATATATGTATATATATTGGTTGCTTTGGCTTTTTATAAGGAGCATATGGCCCCTATTTTGTTGCGATGTGTTATTAATGTCAATTCACGAAGAGAATAAAAATTGAAAATATTAAACGGAGCGGGACTCATAAGACTCATTAGCTTTACCAGATAAAACGTAAATTAATATCACGCGATTTATTTTATAAATACAACAATTCTGATGGGCCCTGGAGACGACAAAATAAATCCATCAATCAGTGCGCATGTGTGAGTGTCGAATGATTGCCGCTTAAAAAGAGAGGGGGAAAAACTCTTAATAAACATTTTAACATATAAACATTTTAAAATATGAAAATCTTTAACGTGAATTGAAATTAACTAGAGCTGACTGGCTAGGAACGGCGATTTTTGATAAAATGCAAAATATTTTTTTTTCGTCCATGCGCTTCTGCATGACGTCACAAAGCAAATATAACACAGCAAAAATTGTTTTCATTATTCAGAGTTACTTAGATACGATCAAATAATTATTTAAATATTGATTATAATCAAATCAAAAATAAGAACTTTTTGATTGATGAGTTTATTTGATCGTCTCCTGGACTCCTTAAACCGTGAATCCCGGCTTAATCGATTTAAAAACACAAACACCATGCAAATTCCCTTTTTCATAAATTTTTTGCCCACATTGTCAGAGAACAAGATAGGAAATGAAATCGATTTTGATTTAAAATGAAATGAGAATGAAATCAAAACGCATCAGATTTTTTAACTTAGTTTCTATGTTAGAAATGTAGTATTACTTTGAAACAAAATATGCCGAATAACTTTAACTTAAATGTGTAAAGTACAAAGACCAATTTTTTCCAATTTTTTTGTTGTTGTTGTTGGAATGTGCTGCAGTTGTATTCACTACAACAACCTGAATGAGAAATTTTAAGGTATTTATTTTTATATGATTTACTTGTTTTTTTTAACAATAAATTATGCAGGTCAAAGATGCAATGACTATAAATTATACATGAAGCAAATGCAATTATTTCAATCAAAAGACAACAACTATATTATTTCCTATAATAATTCATAGTAAATGAAGCATGTACATATTTACATTCATCAGACCATTCACGAAGCAAAGCCTCGAATGATATTGCTCTGTTAGTCGAAAGAAACACATATGGCTCATTTACTTGAATAATGTTATAACTCGAAAAAAAAAACGCGTAAGAAGTTTTCAATTTACACAGAAATAAATAGAAAAAGAAAACTTTGGATGCACAAAATAAGAAATTGTGGCAGTCACCCCTTCCCATGAAATATTTGTCCCACCACAAATACAGCACTTTCGACTTTTTATATATATGTATATACTAGTAGCACCGTCAACAGGTTATATAAATCGCTGTTCATGGCCTGAATATGGCCTCATTTTGTCCTTATCTTGCTTTTTAATCTGACAAAAAATTTTTTGCTCTGCAAATGCCACCTCGCGTCCTTCCCCGTAATGAAACATTTTTGTCACTTGCAAAGTTTTTCATTCCATTTCCGTTTATGGAAAATATTAGAATACCGGGGAAGGACCCGATATACATATATGTATATCATACATGGCATCAGCAACGATATATAACATGTTGGGCTTTAAACTTTTTTTTAAACCACAACTTTTTTTTGTATATTAAAATATTGATGAAAAAAATTGAGTTCTCTTTTTCTATTAATTTTTATGTAAATTTAAAACTTTTTTGGGGGAGGGGCAAAAAGAATTGTTTCTTGTTTTAGAAGCTTCATTGACATATCTTTCATTTGAGGGGGTGACTATCGCAAGTTTTTTTCGACTCACCTTAATATACAAGATATTTACATATATGTGACCTGCTCCACGAAAAGGGACCTCTGCGCCGAAAAGAAGTTATTGAGAAAAACGCGTTTAAAAAAAGCGCTTCGTTTTTCCGCGTTTTACGCATGGTTATGCAACTCTTCCTTCTGTTGTGTTTTAATTTAAACACAGATTTTTCTTGAGTATATTTAAAGGGTTTATTAAACAGTTATGCCAACTAATACTAGTATCTTATTATTTTACTTTACAATTTTAAACCTGGAGGGTCCCGTGGGAATCGCAGGTATGACTCTAACTTTTGACTGCTAAATACAAGACACTATTACAACTTCTTAATACAACTCCTAAATACTACTCTATTACAATCTATTACAACTGACTCTTACAACTTCTAAATACAACTCAAATGTTGCTTTCTTAAATCGAACTATTTATACAAAACTTAATCATACTTAAATATATTTCAACATTAATATTATGCTTAACAGCTATTATTATTATGCTAATTTGCTAACCTATTTCCTTAATGTTATTTAGCTTTTGACCCAATTACGAAATATTGCTATTGCACAATTTGTCAACGCAAAGAATTTAGCAAACAACCAAGTGAATGAACTGGTTGTTGCTGCGTTAACAAAGTTGTGCAATGTACTGGTACGAGGGTTGATCAATTCTGATTCACAACACTTCAACCTGATCATCTGGCGATGTATTTCGACTCTCTGGTACTTTGTACGATGTTCACTATGCAGTGTTGCCTCTATGAAAATTATTTTTGTAATTTTGTACCTTTGATATTGAACTTTTTTTAAATTTCAAATATTATATATATTATCTGTTTATATCACATTTTAAATTTTTTCATTAGTTATGTTCATCTTTACAGGTGATTTGTAAAAAAACTAAAAGACATAGAAACTTTTTTTCCTATAAGAATCACTGCTCACTTTTTCGGCGCAGAGGCCCTTTTCGTGGATCAAGTCACACATGAAATTTTTACACAAAATGAATTATGCATGACTAACTGCAAAATTTATTTTTTTTTGTGTTATGACGTTCTTCATGAACGGTATGTATGTATGTACATGCATACATATATTCGTACACATATACAAAGTTTTATTTCATGAATTTTTCGCACAGATGTTCACTTTATCTTGTTTTTCTTTTTCCTCTTTTCACAGAATACACTTCAATTAACAATCTCATACATATGCGCTAAACATAATTTCCCAAATTGTTGAAAACATAATTTATAACCAATGAACGGATATGATCATCAAAAAGGGAAAACGAATTTTGAAATGAAAACATGAAATGCAAATGATCCATTCATCATCATTTAAATTAAAGACTTCCAGTTGATAAAACATCCGACATAATCAGGCATCAACTAACTAGGGATACGATAAGTTTTTTCAGTAATATGAACAATAGCGCTACAGCACACTCCAATGGATTTATGTCATCGGTGCAACAAGAAATTATGGAAACGAATAACTTTGCAGCGATAACGCAGCAACCGCAGACAAAGTTTAAAACATCCGTTAATGCTGCCTCACTACTTTCAGTAACCGCCTTGCAATGGCTACAACAACACCCCAGCCCACAGTTGCCGGCATCAATGAAAATAACAGATCCCTCATATGCATTCCTCACGAATCTAACGTACACAAACTCCAACATCTACATACCAGCTAGCGCCGGCCCCGCAATAGAAGACGATGAAATTCGATTAGAGCATGCCCCGCAACTCTCCAAATCAGCTTTAATTAAAGTGTACGTTCTCACCATAATGGCCTTGTTCTCGTTGCTGGGCAATGTGCTGACGATGTGGAACATTTACAAAACTCGTCTGGCACGACGCAACTCCCGTCACAGCTGGAGTGCCATATATTCATTAATTTTCCACCTCTCAATAGCAGACGTTCTGGTGACGGGATTCTGTATATTTGGCGAAGCAGCATGGTGTTACACCGTTCAATGGCTGGCTGACGACTTGACTTGTAAGCTGGTGAAACTATTTCAAATGTTCAGCTTGTATTTGTCAACGTACGTTTTAGTATTAATTGGAGTTGATCGATGGATTGCCGTCAAATATCCAATGAAATCCTTAAATATGGCCAAGAGATGTTATCGTTTGCTGGGCGGAACATACATTCTTTCACTGTTACTAAGCCTGCCGCAGGTATGTACTCGTATGTGTAGAATATCTTGCTTCTCATTTTTGTTTAGAAATTTTTTTTTTATTAAAAATGTAAAGCTTAATTAACCTGTTTGTGCCGTAATATATAAGACCGCTCGGTTAGAAGGTAATGATAGAGGTGCAGTGCAAGCAATGTTGAGCTACTCGAATGACTGTTAAAAAATTTCGTTTCTCTCTTTATAAATATGAATATGTATAGTTCAATGGAAACTAGACTAGTACTTATTTCTTAATATTTAATGCGGGAACGTCTAAAATTGTTAATTTTATTAAAAAAAAAACTGCTTGTGTAAAGTTTTCAAGTTGATATTTTAATATTAGCACGTGACGCATCGATGCCAAAATTTGCAATAAAAGGCTAAAAGTACACGAAAGTCCTCTGAGTGGATTGCAGAAAGGTAAAATGTAAGATCGAGCCCCAATAGTTCTTTGCAATCAACATTTTTAGGGTTCCGTACACCAGAGATGAAAAGGAACCCTATTGTTTTCGCTACGCTGTCCGTCTGTCTGTCTGGCACAGGCTATTTTCTCGAAAACCGTAAGAGATACGAACCTGAAATTTGGACAGAGTGTGTAGACCTTTGGCCGCTACAACAACAAATACATGAGAGTTAAAAATTAAAGGGTGTTCCAAAAGGAGCAACGAAAAATTTTAAAATGAAAATGATCTTTCATTTTCGATACAATTTCTTATCTAAATAATCCCAAAAACAGGTTTAAGTGTTACTTATTAAATGTAAATTAAAGCATAATGATACTTATCAGCATATTCATTTTACTTGATAATAAACAATTTTGATCGATAATTTGCTGAAAGTTATTGCAGAAGCAGCGTAATTTACTAAAATTGTGTTGGTTTTTACAAAAAAGTGTTTGATTTATTATATTAAATTGGTCGGTGGTGTTTTATAGTAATAAAGAGAAAGTTATAGCAGATTTGATAAAATTTGGGATATATAGTCCCAATAAGTTCTTTACGTGGGATTAATTGTCCCAATACGCATTTTAGATGCCAAAAATTAAGCTTACTTTTGAAGATAGTAAGCGTATTGTATGCTAAAAGTCAGACCCTGATAGCGATTTTGTCTACTCTGGAAGTGAATATTTGACTGGAAGATCAATTGATATCGACATGTCATGTGATATCGACAACAAAAAAGAAGAGTCACAGCATGGGTAACTGTTGCCCCCAGCACAGCATAAGTACAAACTACCGACTGAACGAAAGTACGAAATCCTTTGTGATCTTACTAAAGAAAACGAACTCTGCTGGTGTTTTGGCATCTCAATGGATGGATTTAAAAGAAGTCCTTTTATTTTATAATTGTCATTGTAGACACTGATAAGAAGCAAAATGATGGAAGAAAATTTTTTTCAAAGAAAAAAGAACTCCGCCTTCCCAAAACTGATAGCCTGACTATTGGATACCATCAGTAGAACAAGAAAAATCCATTTCCGGTGTGTCCGCTGCACTTCACTATGTAGCGAAAAGCACACAAAGAGGCTGCAAACAAAGTTTTGTGCCACAAGTATTTTAGACCCTTTCACAAATTAAAAGCCTAACTGCATGTATTCAATGTTATTAAAGAATAAATGAGACAAATAAACGTGAATTTTCATTGAAATCTACTAAATTTCTTATATTTTGTATATATTTCGAAATTCGAATCACCCACAAAAAACAATTGTGGGAAGCTTATTGCGATATTATGTCCCACGAAAAGGGCTTATTGGGACTATATGTCCCAGTATAAAAGGATTTCTGAGTATGCAGGACGAATTTTTTTACCATATCTTTTAGAACATGTAAAAATTTTCACCATAAATATTTCAGTTTTCAAAATAAAACTCCGTCTCGAAAGGATGAAATGTGATTCCATGACATGTTGTCCTGCAGTTACGAAAATGTTCTGGATTTACTATGGCGAAAAAATATTATTAATGGCCAAGCAACCATAAAAAAAATACATAAATTATAAATATAAAGGAAGTTAACATCACGCATTACACAGCCCCCCAAAAAAAAAGCAACAATAATATTTATTGTTGCTATTATTAGCTAGAAACATTCGCCTTCAAACAGTTTTCAGTTTATAATACATACATATGTATGAATGTGCGAACAGTATGTACCCTATAGGAACTCAAACCCATTTGTAAGTAACTTCAAATTGGTTTTTTATTAACTGGTTGATTAACTGACTTTTTTCCTTGTCGCCGACTCACTATTTTAACATAGGCATGTCATATGCGGTAGTCAATTGGCCATCTCTGCATGACTTTTTTTTGACTACTAACTACTTATTTTTCAACCAATTTGTAGTTTATAGCAAAAAAAAATTATATATATACATATATGTATATATTCATATATATCTATGTAAATGTATAAATACATATATGTCTATATAAATATTTATTATTATTATATTCACTAAAAATAAAAAATTCGTACATACATATATATGTACATAAATATCTCCAACAAACACACTAACCGCTCATAGAAAATATTATACATATTAAGTATTGAAATTATTTAGTTTTTTTTCCACACAAACATTTGGCATTTGATTTCATTGCATGCATCTTTTCATATTTTTGTTTTCTTTTCATTTACTTATTTTGCTTTTATTTCTTTCTTACGTGTGCTTCTATTCAATATGTTTGGTTGATATTTGCATGAGATTTAAACCAATTTGTAGTCACTTGCAAAATAATTAATTTATAAGTTAGTGTTTTTCTCAACTGATTATTTTATTTACTACAGGGTATGTATGTACTGCGGGAAATGGATCTGGCACAAGACTAGTCACGTGACCGATCCCCAAATGATAGGGACCAGTCCGAGTTCTAACACTTCCTATGAAGCGGACCAGTTACTTTTACATGGGGATGGCCTAGGATGGGGTTAATTGATACTTTGAATGCACCTTGTGACTTGTCACTGAACTATCCCATAGGGAGCTATTCGATGTATTCGATGAATATAAACTATTTATAAATGTCATTTCGATATTTAACTGTAACAAATAAATTTTTTTATTGTTACAAATGCAATGACATTTTATTTTTATTTTGAAATTTTTTTGAGATTCGAACCGACAACCTCGTGCATGACAGGCTTGCACACTACCCACCCGACCACAGGGCCACTCATATTTCAAAAGTATAAATACCAGTTAAGCTTACGTTAATATTTAAGCATAGTTATGGGACTGGTTCCAGAGTCACATTGAAGGGAGCAATTAACATTACATTTACACATCGAACATGTTCAGTGCTGTTTACTACAATACTAGACCGAGTCGGAATTAAATTGGCTCAATATCAAGACGATACATCAAATGGTCAATACGTCACCATTTAAACTATATGTCTTTTTTCAGCATACACTACTCCGTACTTTTGATAACACCCTTATTTTCTACATTTGTAGGAGGAGTACGTTTGGATCAATTGTCACAAAAATTTTCTGCAGGGGTCATTTTTACTTTAAGAAGCGGTATATAATTTAAATTTTACATTAGCCTCAGAGTACGTGGACATTTCAAAAGTTACCAAACATTAAAAAAAACCTTTTCTATGAAAAAATACAATTTATTTCAAAGAATATAAATTACTTAATGCAATTGGTTAATATTTTGTTATTCGTCGCGTCGCACAGTGTTCGATTTTTTTTTTTTTTTTAGAGAAGTAACACTGAGGCAATTAATCCCTACTACTATTACTAGTGTTACCTTCTTTAGGAAAGGGATAGTGATAGAGAAGACAGGCGGTGAAGGAAGAAATACAGGAAAGCTTCATTCTTTTTTAATAATGCATTGTTGCAGCACCTCTCTGATGTTAAATGAGGCGTATTACTTTTTTGAAGCTGTGTTTTGTAGCCATTTTATTGATTGTTTTACTTCGCCGATGATTCTGTTACACAACGAAGGAGGGGCGCTCTGATGTTACATTAGGATTAGTATCTGCTGAAGTCGGTATAGTTCAGTGACCAGTGACTATCACTTGAACTTTCCTACAGCAACTGATACAAAGCGACACTAATGCACATCAGAAAAATGCGTGGTGTTGTTATTTAATGACTCTTGGATACAGGGATTGAACCCAGGACCTTTGGTTTTGTAGTCAACGTGCTACTTAAGCCAACGCCACACTTAAGAATTTAGGACGACAAAAATTATAAATTTGTAAATAATTAAGATAGAGTCCTAATTTTTTGTATTTTTATATTAAATTTGTGTTATATTAAATTTATTTTATATTAAATTTATGTTATATTAAATTTATTTGTATATTAGGGGTATTCACAAAGTTTGTACTTTAAATTTGTGTACACACATATTTTACAATAAAAAAAGTAAAAGAAATTTCATAAATTAGCAATAATATAAAAAAATAATAATAACTTCCCAGCAAAAAAAAACATGACAAATCATGTGTTCAAGTGATGACGCTTTGGTTCGATTTAGGTGAAACATGCCTGATTTTTTACATTAGCTTGTCATTGGAGATCATGTGTTTTTACGAGAATTTGAATACGTTGATATCCATTCAAATTAATGCAAGTTCCCTGATTCGATGATGTTTTTTCACGTAAATACAAAACAAATAAATAACACAGCGGCGAACGCTGCATACCACATTACATCTCTTTAATGATGTTTGTCATACTTTGTGTCCAATGAATGCTAGCTTACAAAGTGTACGAAAGTAAGCTAGATTGTATTCGAACTGCCCACTGCCAACTTACAATGTATGTTAGGCAATACTGAGCTTTTATGTTGATTGGATGAACACTTCTGTATCTCGCATACTTTGTGTGCAAGTGAAAGGTGTTTACTCCACAAATGCGGCAATGCATTTGAAAATGTATACTAGGTACGTATACGAGGTGGTGTGCATTACTGTCTTACATGTGTGCACCGAATCATCGCTCCTGTAATCGACATTTTCGCCACTGGGAAATAAAAACTTTTGTCTCAGGATACGAACTGTGCTGTTCTCACTCTGAAGGCAAACTCTCTACCACTGAGCTACTGTACTCATGTTATTTATTGGATATAAAACTTGTTATATGAAAATGTAGCAATGTGATGATTTAATTCCGTTTTTAATGAGTTCAAAAACTATAGCATTATTTACGATTTGCGACGATATTCAGAATGCATTCGAAGAAACAAACGCTCAAGAAAGCATGAAACAGTATTTCATTTTGAACGCGTTAATTTATTTTTTGCTGGGTTATTCTGAGTTGCTGCTCATATTGTACTTTTGAAGAAAAATTTAATGGGGCAGCTTGGGAAAGGAATTTTATTTAAAGTCTATAACAGCAAGGTTGAAAGATTACAGAAACGTTTACCCTACGTCTACACCTGATATATTTTTATCATAACAAAAGTCCAATATTATATTGAAAAATATTTTTTTTATGTTAGCTCTTTTTTTCTATATGGAATTTGATATTTGTCATGATAAAAATATATCAGGTGTAGACGTAGGGTTATGGATGTGGTGAATGGTAAGGCTAGATCCCGCCATGAACATACATACAGACATACACAAATTTTATGTTTCTGTTTAATATTTTGTGTGTTTTCTTAAATAATATAGCGTAATGAGCAACAAAAAAAAAATTAAAATAAATAAATAAAAAATGACAATCAAATTTGGCAGGTAATGTTTTAAAATAATTGATCAGGCTCGTGTTGGAATATTGATGTCCAAATATGTGTTTGTTAGCAGCAGATATTAGCAATTGCGAACATATGTATGTATATATGTATGTATGTATGTACTTTCCATAATATATTTTTATTTTTTTTTTTTCCAAGATATTTTTATTTTTTATATACCTACATACATATGTATTTTATATATCGTCAGCTGAACTGCAAGACCAAGTAACTAACAAAAAATTCATAATCGCATTTATAATTAATTATCGTGTTGGCGCCAGCTTAAAAAGCTATTTTAATTTTCCCGCTGCTAAAACTAGTCACGGAAAACATGAAACGTGTGGCCTGTTTCACAATAACGAAAGAAATCTTTCGACTGAAATATTATATTGAAAACAACAATAAGAAATGAAAATTTCTTTTTGTTTTTAATATAAATTGTAAGTCGAAAGTTTTCCTTCGTTATTGTGAAATGAATTTATGAATTGAATTTATTTTTTAGTATAAAGTTGGATGACCTCATCTTTAAAAATGGTTTATAGAATCAACTCTTAAATTTTAAAATTTGTTTTGGTTCTGAATGTAAGTGTGCGAGAAGTCGAACGTTGTCGACATTGACAAACAGTCCCTTAAATACTCCTCCCACCCGAAATATATTTTATGCTCCAGTTAATGTTTTAACCGAGTTTCTTATTTCTGGTTTCGTTGTAATTTTGGAAACTTAGGGTGAATAGGAAACAATTCCAGGGAACAGTTCGTAAATTGTGCCTAAATTTGTTGCGTGACTTCAAATAAATTTATAAAAAAGGAACGTTTCAAATTCCTTTTTAATTAGATTTGGGTATAACTTATTTAGCAAGAGGAGTAGCCATGTGGTCTGGAGTAAAATGTGTGAAAAAAGTAAGAAAACATAATTAATACAATATTTATAAATTCTGTGGCAAAAGACAAAAAGTGCTAAAGTCACGATAAGCGGATTTTGAGTTATTCACACACCTGTAATGTTTATATTCCAAAGTACATCTGGCCAAAATCTCAATTATTTTGTGAAATTTTTTAAGAAGTTATAACGCATATCTTTTTTCTACTTTTAATCTCATATGAAATAATAGCTTAATTTTATTTGACATATGTATTTCAAATGAAATGTATTATTTATAGTGTGTGGAAGAATATTTTCTTAAAAAAATAAAAGTTAATAATGAATTTCGCAATTTACCTGTAAAAGAAATGAATATCTCAAAATCGAAATGAAACATTTTAGAGATTTAAACATTTAAACATGACTTAATGACAACCCTTTCCTTATTGCCATAATATGAAGTTCATTTGCTTCTTTAGAATTTACTTCAAAGTTTAACCTAAAGCATTTGGTGGTGTAGGTGCTTTAAGGAAGAAAAAATCGGCAATTAGCAATTTCGAATTTTTTTTTATAAAATGCTGTTATTCGCTAATATTTCTCCAGCAAAAAAAAATTACACATTACCATCAGAACTACTTGCCATGTAATGACTTACTTTTCTGATTGCCAAATTTCATTACTAGCTTACAAATCACATTACATAAAATTGTAAAACAAAATTATGTGCAAGTTAATAAATGATGAGAATGATTCTCTAATGCAAGACACACACCTTGCGCTCGTTGGTACAACACATTGGATTATCAAGTTGTGTGTTTTGCGCACAAACTATACAACAATGTGTACAATATTAGAGTAAAACTTCATTTCTTAATTTTTTTTTTGAGTAATCATGAAATCGGGTACTATGTCGCGTATTGTGGAATATTTTTTGGTGAAAAAATAAGAAGAAGAATGTAAAAAAGGACAGAAAAAAAGAATTTGGTTAAATGAGTGGTTTATATAAAAAGAAATGTACGTAAGAAAATTGAGAACAAAAATTACAGGTGGATGACAGACGAAGTATTTAATGATCCTTTTCAAAGGTTTCGATGCATACACAAAAGCAAGTTTGAATTCGTGCGCAACGTTTTTTATATGACCACAACAAAAATACGAACAAAATGAAATAAAGTTGTACAACCGGCTCCTAAATTTTACAACCTGTCTATACAACTTGCCAAAAAATCAAATCTTTCTAATCTTTCGTACAACCGAGACACAACTTCATCCGACGACCCCACACGCTTTACAATGTCATATGCAACCTCCTCATGTTGTACCAACGATGGCGAGATCTGTGGTTTGCTTTAGATTTAATAAATTACATGAACAAGAATAGTCTCACACCTTGTTAAAATCATTGAGTTGGTAATACAGTAGGGAAGAGCTTAAACCAAAAATGCTTAATTCCAAACCCGATTATTCGTACCTTTTTTGAAATGTTTTGCTGGGTCATTACATTTTGCTAGACATTCGGCTACATTTGAAATTCAGCTAAATTTTGTTTGCTTTTAATTATTTATGACAAAAGTTGACAAATCGCCTTTAGTAATTGTTTCGTGTGGAACAAGGGTTACAACTGGCTCTACTCGTATTTTTTCTCACATATTTTCATCTTATTGCTGTTTGGTGGCAGGCAATAATATCCATGACACGTCACGTTAGATATTAAATAAAGTTTTTAGGCATTTAATTTTTATAATTACACTCATTTTATTAAACCCCGATAAAAAAGGGGTGTTATAAGTTTGTAGTGTGTGTCTGTGTATATGTGTATCTGTGTGTCTGTCCGAGTCCACGTACAGCCCAAACGGCTGCACCGATTTTGATTTAGTTTTTTCTGTTTGACAGGTGACTTGATCGAGAAGGTTCTTAACTATGCTTGAAGAAAATTGGTCCAGCCGTTTAGAAGATACCACATCTTTTCTAGATATATTCGGGGGTTTTTAAAATATTTAATTTTTGTTATATAATATAAAATGGATTTACATTATGAAATCAGTTGCATGAATTTTTCTTTTATTTATGTCAATGGGTGGCATTGAGCAATAAATAAGATAAAATATAATTCCAAAAATGCTCCATAATTTTTTTTTAAATACCTTTCCTTTCTCAATAGCTGATATAATGCTACATTTACACATTTACACATTTCTTGAAATTTCTGTATACGTATTATGAATAAAAATTGTAATGAAATTAATGACTTTCGTGTAAATTTCTTGTTCTTTTTCAAAGGAAAGTGAAAGTTCATTTAAAAAAATGTCGTCGAAACGTAAAGTTCAGAGAAATAGTCACGATGTAAATATAGAAGGTACTTCACATGATATAAATCATGATATAAATATAGAAGGTACTTCCATTCTCTCATTTTTTCTTGACATTCACCTTCTGCTACCGTATTAATTTCATATGTTCCCTCTGTTTTCTGTTTGTTTGAAAAATTATTTAATTTTTTTTTTATAAATTCAAACAATTTAAAAAAAATTGTGATGATAAATGTTTTATTATCTTGAAAAGCAATGAAATGCATTGTTGTATTAAAAAAAGCAAAAATGAGCTGCATATTACTGTGGAGGTACAAAATATCATTGTAAAAATTTAACATTTTTTTAGTCCTCTACATTATCTGGTGTTCGTCAATAGTGTCTATGAGCCTACAAAGTATGTAAAATAGACTTGCCAAAGTTAACTGATCCGGTATTTAAGTCATTTTTATAGAAAAACATGTTACAATCAACAAAAAACAAATTATATAGATTAAACAAGATGTAATATCAATCAATATTTGTTAAACTTAATGAAAATTCATTGTCAACTAATCAAAATCATCATTCAATTTGGATGAAAATATGGTTAAAATACTTATTTTAGGCAGAAAATTTAAAAAGATGCGCCAAGTTATTACATAACCACTTTTTAAACATCACAGTTCTTGCTTTTTTGTCTCTGTGGTTTACAATGGGATATGCAAGATTTACCATCTTACAACAGTAGACTTGCTTTAATCAAACTACCAACCAACGCTTAAAAGTCGCAGAATAATGTTAAATGTCACTTTTGTTCTTAATCTTATAAAAGGAAATATTTCCAGTAAATTTTTGATAAGTAATATTTATTTTAATGTTCCATCACGTCCTACACGTAATTATATACCGCTGTCCTTACAAGTTTACAGATCTAACTATGCCAACTGGGATCCATTAATAAGAATTTGTTCTGATTGTAACAATTATTATAAATTTATTGATTATGCTCAAAGCTTTTATTCTGTTAAATATAGTATTATTTTGTTTCTTAATAATTAATTTAGTTTGTTAATATATGTACTCGTATTTTGTTATGGTCTGTAAGGATCACGAATCCATAGACTAAATAAATATATAAATAAATAAATATATTCTTTTTACATTTTTGTATCCTATTGAAAGATTTATAAATACTCTTGCAGACATATGTATGTATGTATGTATGTATGTATGTATGTACAGGGTGTTTTTTTAGAGGTATAGAACTTCGAATTGAAATAAAACACAAGAAAATCGTTTTAATGTCCATCAATTTGGCTTTATTGGAAGGATAATTTTATGCCATTAATGTTTAAATATGATTTCGGGCATGTGGCCGCCGCGGCTGGCTCGAATAAAGCCAATTCTACAGGTCCAATTTTCAACCACTTTTTCGAGCATATGGGGCCGTATGTTGGCAATAACGCCACGAATGTTGGCTTCCAAGTCCCCTAACGTTTCTGGTTTGTTGGCGTAGACGAGCGACTTCACATATCCCCAAAGAAAATAATCCAATGGTGTCAAATCACACGATCTTGGTGGCCAATTGACAGGTCCATTCCGCGAAATTATGCGCTCATCGAATGTTTCCTTCAATAAATCGATTGTGACGTGCGCTGTGTGGCATGTAGCGCCGTCTTGTTGGAACCACAACTCATCCACATTCATGCCATCCAATTCGGGAACAAAATAGTCGGTTATCAGCTCCAATTGCTGTGCACGGTGGCGAATCGATTCATTCGGGTCCTCTTCAACACTTTGCTCTACAGCGGCAATTGTTTCTTCGGTGCGCACTGTTCGACATCTCTGCGGATGCGTATTATCACATAGAGTAAACGTAATGCGAAAACGATCCATGGTTAACCGAATTAATTGCTCTGATGGACGATTATGTCGACCATAAAATGGACGGAGCTTGCGGTAAACTTCGCGAACTGAACCATTATTTTCGAAATAAATTTGCACGATTTGCAAGCGTTGTTCTTTTGTCAACCTGTTCATGATGAAATGGCAAACCAAACTAAATATTAATCACTTGACAGCTGACAAAATGGCCGCCAGTTAAAAAAGTGATGCCAACTTAAAGTTCTATACCTCAATAAAAAACACCCATTACATAAGGATTAGTTTTGTAAAAAGCCATTCAAACTCAACATTTTTGTTAGGTCCTATTATTTTTGTTTATTTTGAATTTATAAATACGTTTGTATAACCACTTAAAAATATTGTTGAATAAATCATAACTAACTATCTAACTTGTAGCTTGTCACGATAACTGCTGAAAGCATATTTGTTCTCGCTATTTCTGTTGCAGAGAAGCATTTTTTAAATTAACTGTCTTTTATTTCTATTTTAAACAACTCAGAATATGCATAGTTAAACGGAAGTTATGCTTTATACTTTTCAATTTGTTATCTATTTGTCTAAAAATGATGTTCTGTGAAGTCAACACATTCAATTATTTTAAATGAATATTCAGTAAAAGTGAAAGCTTTATTTTTCTGGGAGTTTTTTTTTAAACAAAATAAAAAAAAATATTAGTTTTACTAAAGTTGGCAGTTGAATTGAAATTCAAATATTATAGAAAAATTTAGTTTTATTCAAGTTACATACGGGCATTTCTCTCAGAAGGTCTACCGAGACAAAAAAATTAAAAGTTCTTTAAAAAATTTTTTTTGTTGCAAATTTTGGAAGAAAAACAATCAAATTTAATAAATCGAGATATTCATCTCCAAAGTCAAGCAAGTGAATTTTTTTTCCATTTTTTATTTTTTATTTTGAAGAGCAAGTTTTGTCTTGACAAATATTAAAAAAATATTGCATTAAAAATATCAAATTTAATGTCAATGCAATATTAATGCATTACTTTGAAGAAATTTTAGTTTAATTCAAAACATAGTGCACTAAAAGCATATGATTTAGTGCTAATGGAATAAATTTGCATTTGCATTGTTTTTTTTTTAATTTAATGATAATGCAAAAGTAATGCATTTTGTCCAGGTCTGATTTGAAAATATATTTACATTGTTTTTAATTTAAAACCTTGCAACTATTGGGGAATAATATCTATGTTCTGAAAAGAGTCACAAATCAGAAAAAATTTTAGCAATTTTATCATAAAAACAGACACATTTCGAATTAAAATTATAAAGTAAAACAAGTTTTATCAACAAAAGAGTGGTCAAAATACGTTGAAATTTTTACAAATTTCAAAAATTTTGACTTAATACCCTCTTCTTGATTAAGTGCGATATGTACATAAATAACATTTCAATGGCTTCAGATGACTTTTCATTTCAACTTATTTATGTACACAATTTTTAAGGGTTCAAATAAAATTTAGCTTCAAAAACATTATTAAATCAAAATGAGCATTAGCGGAAATTATTTTAGGCCACATTCTGCAATACCACAGCAACAAATTATATGAAATTTAAACTTCCTTCACTAATGCATACATATACTCGTATTAAACCGAAAAAAAATCATTGGCGTTATTCGATGTTTGATGCAAATGGTCTTGCGTAAGTGCAAATGCAAAATATCGTAACTTTTCTTTGGATTGTGTGTGTATGTTGTTGTTTGATTTTAAAGAAAACTACGAAGTGCAAATGTTTGCAATGCTAAGGCAGCATTGTGAAATCAAAACAACTATACTCCCGCTGTGACAAAGTTTCAAGGCAGAAACGTCACCAAGAAAACTGCCGACAGACACTAGAATTATGTAGTATGTCTGAAAATGTTCAATGAAAACTGCTCAAATTTACAAAAGGTTAAAATTTAAATGGCAATTGTACTCGTATCAAATCACCTAAATTTTAACAAAATTAGTAAAAAAGTGGAGTGACTCTATAACTGATGAGTATAAATCAAGGTTGGCAATCGGTATCGTAAAAATACCGATACCGATTCAAATACCGTTAAAATTGGATACCGGTATCGTTACCGATACCGAAATCCATATCGGTTAGCAAATACCGGTATCCAGACTACCGTTTACGTCTATACCGGTACGTACCGGTATACCGATTCCGGCCAAAAAATAAATGATAGTTAAGTTGTAATTGCCAAATTTTTATTATGTATTACAACTTTTTTCACCATGAGACAACTGCTTTTTATCAGTTGTATTTTGGTTTTTATTTCGACCATTGTGTTCGTTTTGCTTTACTATTCCAGACTAAAGTCCTGCACAAGACTATTTATAAGACCTTTCAAGACATGCGACATTTTTTAAACGCTTTACTACAGCGAAATATTCTAAAACAAACGCTAAAAAACACTGTTGGCAAGACAAAGAACTCAAAAAAAATATTGCCAACAGTGTTTTTTAGCATTTATTTTAGAATATTTCGCTGTAGTAAAGCGTTTAAAAAATGTCGCATGTCTTGAAAGGTCTTATAAATAGTCTTGTGCAGGCCAATATTCCAGACGCCAACCAATCCCATTTGTCAACCAATATTATTGCCATGTTCATAAAACATAGAATCTCAAGAAAAAATAGCAAGGCCAAAACTAAATATATTTAAAATGTTTTGTAATGGATACTATGGTTTCAGAACATATAGCATAAATAAGAACCTTTGTGTTTCGTGCATTGTTGCGAAGTCAACTAAAATTAGTTGTTATTCAGAATACCAAAAAAACAGTTGTTTAAAAGTTAAGTTGTTTCAGTTTCAATCCAACTTAGTTGAGCTGTAAACCGTAATATGTGCAATTATATTTGAAGTTAAATATTCCTCTCTTGAGTTGAAGAAAAGTACTTTTAAAATGAAGGAAAAAATTTTGGCGACCACTGTTGTACCAATTTTGTACTCTGTGTTTACATACATCTATTAAATTGTACTTTCATCATCCTGGAAGCTTAAATACACCGAAAGCGTATAAATAGAACGCGAAATACATCATACAGGAAGTTTTTTAACAAAAAGTCTTCTAACAAAATATTTAAAACAGTCCTGTGAATTACTCTTATTCAATTATGTTTTATAAACAAAGTTATAAACAATATAGGTCCAGTACAAAAATATTGCCTAAGAACGTGTCCAAAGTAGAAAAGTGTCAAAAAACAGAAAAAATCATATTTGGTGAAAAAATAAAGACATATTTGAAATTTACTGAAACAAGATATATCTATATGGTTGAAAAGGTCTTAGTCTCTTCTTTCTGTATCCGTTCATAAATTTATAATCGGTTTATATTTAACTTAGTTGGAGGTTGATAAGTGTCTACGGGTACGAAAAACCGGTTTTTACCCGTAACTCAAGATTTTGGAGGTGTCTGGAAAATTTCAAATACAATTTGTATTGTTATACTCGACAATACCTAGCAGAAAAATAGTAACACGTCCCAGGTATTTCGATTTCATCAAAATTTGTCACACAGTGTAATATATCAGTATAGACAAAACTTTTATTTTTACTATTTTGTTTAATTAACCAAAATGTATACTTTATATATGTAAAGTTTGAACTGCAGTCTCCTTGTTTCACTTTTTTAATAAATTATTTTTTAATAATAGTATTAAACCATATATAGAAACAAATAAGTTTATATGCTTTTATACGAGTACATATGTCAATGTAAAAATACTCCCTTTTTGAAGTAATTTAATAAAAAAAAAAGATTTTTTGTTATGTCCACTGCCTGAAATAATAAATTTATCAGTAATATCGGTATACCGGTATTATAAACTCGATAACGGTATGTACCGGTAATACCGATACCGAAATAAATAAAATACCGATACCGCTACCGATACCGAAATTTAAAAAATAATTGTACCGGTATCAATACCGATACCGTTATTTTTTTCGGTTTCCAACCTTGGTTTATATACATCTATTAAATTGTACTTTCATCATCCTGGAAGCTTAAATACACCGAAAGCGTATAAATAGAACGCGAAATACATCATACAGGAAGTTTTTTAACAAAAAGTCTTCTAACAAAATATTTAAAACAGTCCTGTGAATTACTCTTATTCAATTATGTTTTATAAACAAAGTTATAAACAATATAGGTCCAGTACAAAAATATTGCCTAAGAACGTGTCCAAAGTAGAAAAGTGTCAAAAAACAGAAAAAATCATATTTGGTGAAAAAATAAAGACATATTTGAAATTTACTGAAGCAAGATATATCTATATGGTTGAAAAGGTCTTAGTCTCTTCTTTCTGTATCCGTTCATAAATTTATAATCGGTTTATATTTAACTTAGTTGGAGGTTGATAAGTGTCTACGGGTACGAAAAACCGGGTTTTACCCGTAACTCAAGATTTTGGAGGTGTCTGGAAAATTTCAAATACAATTTGTATTGTTATACTCGACAATACCTAGCAGAAAAATAGTAACACGTCCCAGGTATTTCGATTTCATCAAAATTTGTCACACAGTGTAATATATCAGTATAGACAAAACTTTTATTTTTACTATTTTGTTTAATTAACCAAAATGTATACTTTATATATGTAAAGTTTGAACTGCAGTCTCCTTGTTTCACTTTTTTAATAAATTATTTTTTAATAATAGTATTAAACCATATATAGAAACAAATAAGTTTATATGCTTTTATACGAGTACATATGTCAATGTAAAAATACTCCCTTTTTGAAGTAATTTAATAAAAAAAAAGATTTTTTGTTATGTCCACTGCCTGAAATAATAAATTTATCAGTAATATCGGTATACCGGTATTATAAACTCGATAACGGTATGTACCGGTAATACCGATACCGAAATAAATAAAATACCGATACCGAAATTTAAAAAATAACTGTACCGGTATCAATACCGATACCGTTATTTTTTTCGGTTTCCAACCTTGGTATAAATAGATCTTTAATACCTCTTTAACAAAAGGAAAAACTTCGTTGCAAAATCTAAAAAATTAACCAATTTAATTAAACCTTTTAGTTCTTCTGTTTTTCTTTAGTATACTCGTAATTTTACGTATATACATATTTATAGCTGCTGTTGGCTTAATGCTGCTTTAAATAGCAAACAATTTGCTTATGTATGTATGTATGTATGTATCTAAGAAATCATCAAAGTCAGAAAAAGACGCATTGCATTCCCAGCAAAAAAAATCTGATTTAGAAGCACTAACAACTGAGGGAAGCAATATATTGCTTACTTGATTACACAAGCTTCAAAAAATGCTTCTGAAAAGCACTAACGGTAAGGCGGTCTCTCACAAAAATTATATATTATTACTTCTGCGAAGCACTTTAGTAAGGCGAAGAAAATTTATGGCTTTTTGGAAGCTAAAGTATTGCTTCTAGCTGGCTCATTTCGAAAAAAAAATAAAATGCCTTATTCATGCGCAACAGCAAGTGATTCTGTAACATTGTCTCCCTTACAAAAACGCTTCTGGCAGATATTTTTGCTGGGTTATTAGGAAATATAGAAAAAATAGTTTGACAAATGAATTTAATATTTTATTTCATGCGTGTTAATTCATTAGTATGAAACGATGTGTGTGAATGTATTCTGGCAACAAAACGTTTCATACTTAACTTTTTTTTTGCTAAACTTACAGGACGCGGCACATAACATGTGCCGTTACGAGGGTCATTGTTTTTGTTAGGAAAAAAAGTATGGAACAATCACATGGTAATTCTTACGTTACGCTTTATTTCCCGTAGCCGATATTAATATTTGAAAGATCACTACAAAAACGTAATAATTGATGATAGAAATAGTTTATATAAAAATTTATGACACATGACCGTTTTATGGAATGGTCGTGAATAATATTAAACCAAATTCATAAAAAAGTTATAGCAATTGTAGCAAAAAAAAAAAAACTTGCTAAAGGGCACATAATTTTTTAAAAGAAAAAGGAAAGAAATGGTTTTATGACAATAATGACATTATAACTAGGCAAAAAGGCTTGATACTCGTACAACACTGAAAGAGTAACAGAATAAACAGCTTATGTTCATAAAATGAATTCTCATAGCAACCCAAAATTTATTACTTACTGATGAAAAGGACAACTTAAAGGGGAAAGAGAACAAACATTTTAAATGAATGAAAATAAAAACTATTCATGTCTACAAGATCCATGATAATCGTGTAGAAATAAAATGCCACAAGTGTCAACGTTGCGAAAAGGCACAAAAGGCATTGTTAGCCGGAATATGGACTAAATTTATGGACAATTTATGCATCCTCTATATGATTAAGTTTCTATTTTTATTATACATATGTATTTCAGTGGGAAGGGCACCATTTCCTTTCAGTTCATTAATATTTTATGAGAAATTCATTTACTTAAAATAAATGTACAGTGACAATCAAATTGAGAAAACTAGACTTTAAACTATTGCATTACTTTTATTTAAAGATTCTATAAAACAAACATGATGAACCCACAATAATAATCCCAAATTATTATTTTTCCCTCAATAATCAATTTCTAAGTCCCAGTTCACACTAGTCAAGTCTTATTGCTAAACTTATCAGGTTTTCTTCTTTGAACTTTCATCGGCCATCATCACCATTCAAGTCTTATTTTTCAGCTGATGTTCTTTATGCATAGTTTTATGTATACATGTATTCTTTTTTAACATTACGAATGGGAAAGCAAAACGTATTGACAGTACGTGAAGCTCTTTCTCCTACAAACTAATCAGCTTTGCAATAACACTTGCATTGTGTAAACTAGGACTAAGTAAGTAAAATAATAATTTGTAATGTTAAACTTAAATTTGTTTAATTTTCAATTAGTTTTTGAGATTTACAAATCGTCTTCCCGTTTTTTACATTCACTGCGAACCGATAGCGGAAGGAAATTTTTCACGGGAGATTCGGGATCGTATCTTTTACTTCGAGCGGAATAAAAACTTCAATATTTTTAACAGCTTTCAACATGATCGATACGAGTAGGACTTCTTAGCTCAACAAATAACAAGTTGTTATTTATTGCGGGATCTTCGTTTAACTTATTTTGTCTATTTGCATCATAAAATATTTGCATATTCTTTTCTTTAATTTTTTTTTGTAGCACATTCTTCGAGCCCTACTATCGGGCGAAAAATTTCATGAGATAATATTTTCATGATTGCGATCAGTTTCTATTTGCAATAATCATGCCTGAGCGTCAACAATAAAAATAAGATGGTGCACGTGTATGATCATGCAATTACACATTTTATTGATTAAAAGAACTCACAGGGAGCAAATGTTCTATTTGAAACTACCATAATCTATGTAAATATGATTGCAGTATACATATATAATATAAGTACATATTATTACATAGTTTTGCATAGTGTTATTAATAAAATTTCAAAGGCGCATAACAACGTATGAGTAATTTTAATTAAAACTGCTGCAAGTTGCTCATCCGTTGAGTATTCCAGTCATCTTGCTACGGTTTTAAACTACATCATTTTCATTATTAGTCGTATTAATGAAAATACAAGTTCACTTTCTAAAATAGCCTACACAAAAATGAAAATGATGCCTATGTATGTACTTGTTTCTCTTTATAAAATTGTAAATATGACATAATACATACAACACAGATAAACATGTAAATGCAATTTTTACATCGAGGCGTACGGTAGTGAGTTAATCGTTAAATTCTAAAATTTAAATCGTAATTCGAATTAATTCTTGTTACCTCTTATGCGAAGTTTGAACGTTTTCGAATGAAAGCTTCCTGAGATATGGAGGTGCATACTCACTGACCGCACACTCATCAAATTGATGATTCGGTACACGAATATATCTAGGTGAGCAATGAACTAGAAAAATCTTAAAACATGGACATTTTAGCCAGTGGGGCGGGGCTACGCTCTTAAAGATTAAAATTTGTGTTAGTGAGCTGAAGTTTGGTACAGAACTCACCCAGAGCAATCAACTAAAAAATCTGAAAACCAGGAAATTTTAGCCAGGAGGGCGGGGCTACACCCATAAAGTTCAGAATTAAAAAAGCAAATCTAAAGCGCTTAACGGAAGTGATTTTATTGAAATTTGGCATATATGTATATTGCGATAATGCAAGGATATAAATTTTTCGTTAAAAAAAGTAGGCGTTGCCACGCCCATACAATTCAAACCTCATATTTTATGTACTAAGGCTTAGCCTATTTACATAGATATACTATTTATATAGGTATTATTATACGTTTGCAACGACACTTGATAAAAATAATAAGCACTGGCCGAAAAAAATTTTGAGTTCGCGGAAAAGTGGGCGGGTTACGCCCATAGAAATTTTAAATTAAAAGTTGCGCTAAGGAGCTGAAATTGGATATTAAAAAAGGTCTAGGTGAGAAACCAACTAGAAAATTCTAAAAACCCAACAAATTTTACAAGAATTTGCGGAGCCACGTTAATACTGCTTAAAAACTTAATATACAGCTTTTAACTCAAGCCATTTTAGTGAAACCTTGCATACACGTTGCACTTATGAAAAACTTTAAACTATCGCCTTATAAAGTGGGCGTGATCACTCCAATAAAATGTAAGCCTTGTGTTTAATCTACTAGATTAAACTAGAAATAATATGAAATCCTGATGATTTCATGTTTATAAAATGCATGGCAGATTATAGTGATAGGTATTGTGAAAAGAAGAAATTTGGTCAAAATTTGTATCTCACTACTTTTAATGGCCGAAATTTAGATGGCTTTTTTCACATTTATGTTTTTGTGAGGATTAATTTTACAAGTGGCAGCACAGTGGAAAACAATTGAACAAGGTAACTAACTAACTGTACCTGCTTCTTTGACTATAAAGGGGTTTCCTTAAAAGACCACCGTTTGCTTAGGCCGTCAAGGCAGGTACCCACGTTAACTTAGACACATGTGTATATTTATCTGGTTCTATGTTCAGCGCTTTGAGCTATTTCCGTAAAATTAGCATTTCATAGAAATTCTTCCAATATTTTATTTCAATTTCTTTTTTTAAAACGCATTAACAAGCCTTGACACTTTCCATAATTTACAACTTTTTTACACTTACATACATACTACATAATTAAATGATTTATTTTACTTTTCGCACACACTTTTGAGTACGAGAAGAAATAAAACTTTTTAAAAAAAAATTAAACCGACTTCAAAAATAAGCACTAAAAAGCTACAAATAATATAGATCTAGTTAAATAAAAGATTATATGTTACCTACAGTGCCGTTTGAAGTTGGTCAAACAACCAAAAAATTTTTACAATCGGTCTAAAATTCTAAAATGCACCGAGTTATGGACCTACACACCTAAAAAAAAAAAAAATAGAGTCGAATTGTTAACCTCCTTCTTTTTTTGAAGTAGGTTAATAAAGGGTCTACTAACAAGAGGTTTTATTTTGATATGTAAAAATGATTATTTAAAGAAAAGTAAAGAGAAGATGATGCCGCCATTAATAATGTAAAGCAATATCAGCCAAATGGCCACTGCGGCTACGATAGCAGGACCATGTTTTTTTATGAAAATTTTCATCACCTATTCAAACATTTGATGGCTTCAGGAATTTCATCTTGAATCGCTTGTAGACCATTGGCATACATACATATATATTATATTACATTTCAGGTAGCCCCAAAGAAAAAAGTCTAAATGCGATAAATCACATCATATCAAAGATTTAATACATGAGACAAAGTCTTTAAGCATAATATGGCGATCGACGAGAAATACATAAACCTGGGTTTTCCCCAACATAATGCGATACATCATACATCATGCAATATTATCAGTTGGTCTTGTCCCAACTGCTCAAAAATTTTCCAGTAATTTCACAATTGCAGGCCGAGTAGGTGCTTTACGAGTACTACGACTCAAATATGTTTTAGTTCAGCGAGCTGGGGCCCTAAAATTTTCTTAAAATTTTTTAGTGAATTGTAAAAATTTCAACGCGTTGTTGTAGGGAATACCATTCTATTTTTATTAATTGCATAGTTTAATCTGTCATAAGTCAAATAGTTATAAAGGGTGGTCCAACCAAAACACACGATGTTAATTGTAAATAAAACGAAATGTTTTCAGAGAATTGTCTTAATATTTTTTATTATGATAGAATGATCTATGAGAAATTATGTGTGAAAGTAACTATCGTCTAAATGCTCGTCACGATATCGGTGGCATACCTCTAACCAATGGTCCATATACTTTCAATGACTCTGAGACATAAGCAAGCGGCACCATCCTGTTGGAACCACATATCGTCCATATTATCAATTTTTGGTAACTGTTTGGCCGACCACATCGCGAACATCACATTTCTTACAGAGCCGGTATGCTGAAATTTGGTCGATTATGCTGACTGAAAAATCACAGCAAAATGATCTTTGCTTTGACCGCCAATTTTAGTAAAAGTCTTCAGAAATCTTAACGCGCTTGTCAATTGTGTAGCTCTGATTGGTTGAATTTGTCAAACAGTGAAACAAAGAAATGATCAATTAAGTTGGGCAAAACACGTGTCGTTAAGCTTGAGTCATGACAAATGGAGGGCTATTCAAAATGAAACGTCTTATTGGAATACCCTATATTTTGGAACTTAAGAAATTGTAAAAACTTAAAGATGAATTCTTGGAATAATTTTTTTATTAATGGAAAAAACTGCAAACGCTGTAATGCATAACAAATTCTACATTTCTTAGTACTTTGCCAGCATTTTATTTCTGTTAAATAAAATTCAAGAAATTTTGTTAAAACGGAAAGCAAGATAATACAAGACATAATTTGTTAACTCTCATTTTACGCAGACATTTCTTAGAACGTCTCCATTTGCATTTAATTAACTTGAAACTGATATTCACAGTGCTCATTACTATTAAGCTACACAGAGAAAAAACTGCCTCATAGAATCAAGAAGATTTTCTCTATGAAACGTTTTTAGGCTAAGGGGTATCCCAGCAGAAAGAAGCGACGATTTTTTCATAGAGGTTCCTTATTGTCTTTGTGTGGTAAATCTTATTAATTTTATCAAGAAGAAAACCACATAAAATCAAGAAGAAATCTTATTATTCACAACTTTTTTTACTCAATTTCCGTTAATTTTGGCACCAAAAAAACAATCCATAGAGAAAAACTTCTTGATTCTATTAGGTTTTCTTATAGATTGCAAACTATAGGGATTTCTTATTGATTTTATTAGGTTGCCTTATTGATTTTTTTAAAAAGGTTTTCTTCTTGATTTTAGTATGTTCCTATATGATTATGTGTAAAGCATCTTATTGATTTTTTAATAAGGAAATCTTCTTGATTTTATGAGGTGTCTTGTTATTTTATATCTATAAATAGACATAGATACAATTTTTTTCATGATCTTTTTAATTTTTGTATAAGAATGTTTGCACAATAATTTCAATGGTTATTCAGGCTGCTTGTTAGCATATTGGTTAGAGTGCTTGTCTATCAGTCAGAAGTTTGCTGGTTAAATAATTGGTGAGTAAGTTAGTTAAGAATATCACATAATGTGTATGTATGTATGTATATATAAATAACATCTACAATGTACTACATACATACATACATATGTATATGGTATAGAATTTAAATGAAAATACATAAGTACAGAGAATAAAGACGCAATTTTTATTTTTATTTTTTATGAGGTCACCTAATAAAAACAAGAAGAAAACCTTATTGAAAAAATCAATAAGATAACCTAATAAAAACTACAAGATTTCTTCTTGATTTTTTCAAAAAGGGTTTCCCTATGAAATTAATAAGATTTCCTTATTGAAAAAAAAACCATAGAGATTTCTTATTAATTTTGTTCTATTTTAAGAGGTATTTAGTAGGCACTGTTTTCTCTGTGTATTCACTTGCTATTCAAGTAAATTAAACAAATTTTTAAACACTTGTTAAATTGGAAATTGGAATTGAATGGGAAAAAAGTGCTTTAATGTATTTATTTAACTTAATTTTTGTTAATCAACATTTCCATTAAGACAAACAATACTTTGCTCTTCATAAAAAGAGTTTTAGGAAATAATTTTATTTCAATTCATTTGAAAACTTCTAACAAAAAAGTATACATTAGCCACAATGCTTTACTTAATTAGAAAATAAAAGTATTAAAGTATATATATATTTAGTATTTACTTAACACAATTTCTGTTAAATGCTTTATAAGCAGTTAAGACAATTTGGGTATTTCCGTTAAATATGCAAACTTTAATTAAGTCTTAAAAGTTATATTTATGTTTGTCGTTTATAAGCAAATAACAATTTTATTTTTTATAAAAAGTACAGCCTGTGAACATTTTGCTTAAAAACTTAATAATTTTTATCAAAGCTGCCGACTTTAATCTATCTGAAATCTATAATTTTTCCAATATTAATATCATAAAATATTAATATTGGAAAACTTCATTCATTATGTACTTCAAGCTTGAAGGCACACAAAAAAGAAAAATTTACAAAAAGCAATAATTGGAAAAGAATTTTATTTATGTTTTCTATAAATAAACTTTCAAAACCATAAAGTGAAACACAACACAAAAGACGACATACAATACCTATAATGAATTACAATAGAACAATATGAAACGATTCTTTCTGAACTTGAATGATAAGCAAAGTTAAATAAAATAGAACCAATAACATTTCTAATGTCTCTTTGATAAGCAGCTTTATGAAAATTATATTTATATATTAAACGTATTTTCAGAATATAAAAAAAAGAACTTTAAATTCTTTAACTTTAACAAAATAATAAAAGCCTTAAACAAATACACCTCGCTCAATCAAAATTGCTACCCTGTCGGAGAATGTGTGGTTGACTACAAAAATAGTTAACTTATAGTTAACTTTTCTTAGACTGACTAAAAGCTAACTGCAATGTCATCCAGAACATACCCAAAATTAATTCTTAAGTTGAGTACGTAATCGAATTTGATGAGAGGCAACAAATTTATTCTCAGCTACTTTAAAACTCATTTAAATTTTATATTAACATTTTGCTGTTGTCATTTTAGATGGCAGCTTAGCCGAGTGGTAGCGCGTCGAGTACACAACGTGTGATGTTGTGATGTTACATGTTCGAACCCCAGAAACAATTTTTTAATTTACTGACTACCAAGTGATTTAAAAAAGTCAACTTTAAGTTAGCTGAAAGTAGTGCAATTGACTACCGCCTAGGATATCGCAATGTGAAAATAGTTAGTTGATTACATTGCAAAGTAATCCAAGTGTCATCTCAGTCAGTACTATTTACGATCGCAAATAATCGATTTTGGTAAAAAAAATTTAATTCGAAAATTATGCCGCTTAAGCTTTTTTGACGGTTATGGCACGATATGTTTTATGAGTGTATGTGTTTATTGAAAACATACATATGAACATAATGTGGTCGTATTAAAAAGAATTTCGTTTCATTTTCATAAATGTATAACATATACATACATATATACATATGTACATACATAGTTTCATATCATGGAATAAATAAATAGATAAATGCTTTCTGATGCTCCTTTGGTTTCATGAAATGTGTTTTTATGCAATTATAATTTTCTGCATTTTAATAACCTAACAGTTTTATTTATGTTAAACAGCTGTTTTTTGAAAAGCCTTCCATAATACTGGGAAAATTTGCAGTGCTGCCGTACTTTCAACGTAATTTAATAAGAACTTTAATTAAAGTCTGAAAAAATTAAATCGCATTTAAATACAAATTAAATTTAAATATAAATTAGCTAATTACGTACTCAATGAAGATACAAAAATATATTGTTTTCTCTTTAACACAAAACCAAATATAGCATAAGGATGTTTTCTGCATAATTAACTTCAATATCGCATTTTTTTTAGATATGCCTATGTTGCAGTGTAAAGGAGCGTTTTGTACATATGTATTTATAAAAATAATAAATAATTTCGATTTAACTTTTTAGCCCCCGACCAAAAAAAAAATGGGTGTTATAAGTTTGTAGAGTGTGTCTGTGTATCTGTGTGTCTGTCCGTGTCCACGTACAGCCCAAACGGCTGGACCGATTTTGATTAAGTTTTCTCTGTTGGAAAGGTGACTTGATTGAGATGGTTCTTAACCATGTTTGAAGCCATTTAGAAGATGTCACATCTTTTCTAGATAATTCGGGGGTTTTTAAAATTTTTAATTTTTGTTATTAATAAATTCATATCGTATAAATAAATATCGTTACAGAAAATGTAAGCCCCTCTATTTAACATATTGAAAATTTTATAGCAAAAGCAAACAGCTTGTTTAATACCGAGTACACATCTGGCATTTCTTGTGTTGTTATTTAAAAATGTGAGCAACGCCCTTCACACTATGTTTTTTTTATATATAGAAAGCAATGCCACACAACGAAAAATATCGGAAATGACATACGTTGCCACTAGATAACATTATTGCGATGTTACAAAAGGTCATAGTGTGTACTCGGCATAATATGTGAATGTGAAGAATGTACTCGTATTTTCACTTGTCAGAAGATGATCAATAAAATACACAATTTTGGTGTTTGATAGAGTGGATTGCATTTGGTCTAACGATATGCATTATATGCATGTATGTATGTATGTACCTGTTAATATCTACTATTTCCTTTCTACTTCTACTCTACAGTTCTTTATTTTTCGAGTTGCTCGCGGTCCTTTCATCGAAGAGTTTTACCAATGTGTTACGCATGGATTCTATACAGCTGAATGGCAGGAGCAACTTTACGCCACATTTACACTTGTTTTCACATTTCTGCTGCCATTGTGCATACTATTTGGAACGTATATGTCAACATTTCGCACAATTTCCAGTAAGTAAAATACACAAAATATACGCATAAATGCTTTTATTGGAATTGATTAATAAATATACTTAGCAATAAAATTACATGCAAACAAATGAGTTCAAATGTAAATTCTAATGATACTGCATGCCTTCAAATTCTGGTGAAAAACGCATAATTTTAACATTAACGTATTATTGCTCAAACGAGTGCTTCTGATTGATAAAAATTCTATGACTATTATAACCAGGGAAACCAGAAATATGCTCTAAAAAAGTGTTTATGCGCATTCAATATGCACTAAAAACTTGAAAATATGCACAAAAAACTCAAAAAATATGCTCTTAAAATAAAATAAATTGGTTTATTTTAAATGAAAATATATTTTTAATTAAAAAATTCAACAACATTTGCATATAAAATAAGCAAAAAAGCAAACAATAAAAAATTAACAAAAAATAACTGCCGTATTGAAACAAAATTGCCATACATATTTTGACTAAAGCAAATAATACAAATTATTATTTTTTTGATAATCTCGTAAAACTTTAACTTCAAGTTCAAAAGAGATCACGATATCAGAATTAAAACTTTGGAACTATATTTTCGATAAATAAGACAAGATTTGTATGTATAATATTTACTGCAATAAACAACAATCTAGGTCAATATAGATTTTCAAATAAAATCGTTGCATGCCACATCTAAGTAAACTTTTATATACTGACAATGTTCCTTCAACGTCTACTCGGGGTAGAGTCCGTCACAAATAGAAAAACCGAATTTTTTATTGAAACTAACGTCCGTAATAACTACGAAAATTTATACACTACATGGAACATTAAAAATGAGACTTAGATGGCGAAAAATAAAAATAAAAATTTTGTGCAACACTTAAGCTTGTAAGCAAATTAAAATAAAATTTTTTATTTATTTTATTTTATTTTATTTTATTTTATTTTATTTTATTTTATTTATTTAATTTCAAAATATGCGTATTAGAGTAATAAATGCAAAAACATGCTTTAAAGGGTAAAATATGCAAAAAATATGCTTTAAAAGGCAAAATATGCAAAAATATGCACTAACAAATCGATGCCAAAATTAATAAAAAGTTCTGAAACGGATAAATATCTTGTCCCTGCATGAATACGTCGCACAAGAAAAAACATGCAATTGCATATTTGCGGTTTCCCTGATTATAACCAATTTTTACATGCAGGCGCATACAACCGAGCCATTTGCCACTTATTTGTTTTATGATCTCACACTTGTTTTAACTGACTTATTCCTAGAAAACATGTCAATGTGATGATTTAATTCATTTTTAAATGCCTTTTTGGCCGAATATACATACATATATCGACGGCTCCATTCTAAAACATGCTAAGTCCAAAAAACCAGTTTTGAGATAAACGCCTTCAAAGTTTATTGATGATATCTCAGGAATGTTATGAGATAGAAACTTGAGACTTTTTGTAATCATATAATAATTGCAATAAAATTTTTTTATTAATTAACTAAAAGTAATAGTCATTGGCTTGTGGCAAAAAATTAAATAAAAATATACTTAATAGTAACAAACCAAAAAAAGTTTGTCTTAAGTAGAACAAAAATAAGCAAATTAACTAACATGTGCATAATTAGTAAAGAATAAACGACAATGGTAAGACTGTTGTAAATTTAGAGATGGTAGATTTGAGCTTTCATTACAAAACACATTTCAGCAAATTGAAATACGATGAATCAAAACAATTCACGTATTCCATTTGCAAAAAAAAGTTTCGTATATAAAGCAGGAATCTACATCAACTGACAACACACACAGTGGACCAAAACACAGAAGAACGCTGATGATGAAGGTTTAGTGGGCTTCGAAAACGGCTAGCTGTTCCGTTCAACTATGTGTTGTTGTCAGAATATTTACAACAAACTAATTATCACATGTAATTTGGCTTAAAAGGCGATACGAACATTAGCCTGTTCAATTCATAAGAATATAGAAACAAATGCAGTTCGAAATATAATAATTAAGTTAACTAAAATTTTTTTTAGTTTATTTGAGCTTTATAAATTTGTTGTAGATCATAGTTAAAAGTGACTTAAAATACCTAAGATTGTTCGCTAAGTAGACTTAGCATCTATCTGGTGGTCCTTTCTCACATACAGTGGTCATCTAAGTACATATAGTATGTTTTAGGTGGTAGAAAAATTTAAATTAATTATTTTTTGACTATGTACTTAATTTTAAACTAAATCATGCTAAGTGAACTTAAAACATATTAAAAGGGAAGTTTTTTAAACTTGACAAATTATGCTAAGTACATTTTTGCTCATAAATTTGGATAGAATGGTCCGATTACTATCAAAATTTTACAGAATCTAAGTTAATAAACGATGAATTCAGAAATGCTATTCCCAGCATAACATGCTATGTCGACTTAGCATGTTTTGGAATGGGAACGTCAATATGTATATTGCAATATTTTATATATGATTATTTAGCAATGTCGCATGCGTTGCTCATGAATTAGACAACTAAAACTTCTTTAAGATTTGCGATAGCATTAAGAATGCATTCCAAGCAAGGTTGGCAAACGGTATCATAAAAATACCGATACCGATTCAAATACCGCTAAAATTAGATACCGGTATCGTTACCGATACCGAAATCCATTTCGGTTAGAAAATACCGGTATCCAGACTACCGTTTACGTCTATACCGGTACGTACCGGTATACCGATTCCGGCCAAAAAATAAATGATAGTTGAGTTTTTTTTCACCATGAGACAAATGCTTTTTATCAGTTGTATTTTGGTTTTTATTTCGACCATTGTGTTGGTTTTGCTTTACTATTCCAGACGCCAACCAATCCCATTTGTCAACCAATATTATTGCCATTTTCATAAAACATAGAATCTCAAGAAAAAATACCAAGGCCAAAACTAAAAATATTTAAAATATTTTGTAATGGATATTTTGGTTTCAAAACATATAGCATAGATAAGAATTATTTGTTATTCACAATACCAAAAAAAAAACAGTTTTTTAAAAGTTAAGTTGTTTCATTTTCAATCCAACTTAGTTGAGCTGTAAACCGTAATATGTGCAAAAATTGCAAAAATATATTTCAATTAACTCTCTTTCTTTGGTATTGATCTTGTTTACACACTTCACCGTAATATATAAGGTTGGTAGAGAAAAAACTTCTAAACTTTTATATTTGAAGTTAAAGATTCCTCTCTTGAGGTGAAGAAAATTACTTTTGAAATGAAGGAAAACATTTTGGCGACCACTGCTGTACCAATTTTGTACTCTGTGTTTATATACATCTATTAAATTGTACTTTCATCGTCCTGGAAGCTTAAATACACCGAAAGCGTATAAATAGAAGCGAAATACATCATACAGGTAGTTTTTTAACAAAAAGTCTTCTAACAAAATATTTAAAACAGTCCTGTGAATTACTCTTATTCAATTATGTTTTATAAACAAAGTTATCAACAATATATGTAGATCCAGTACAAAAATATTGCCTAAGAACGTGTCCAAAGTAGAAAAGTGTCGAAAAAAACCGAAATCATATTTGGTGAAAAAATAAAGACATATTTGAAATTTACTGAAACAAGATATATCTATATGGTTCTAAAGGTCTTAGTATCTTCTTTCTGTATCCGTTTATAAATTTAAAATCGGTTGATATTTAACTTAGTTGGAGGTTGATAAGTGTCTACGGGGACGAAAAACCGGTTTACGGTTTACGGTTTTTACCCGTAAGTCAAGATTTTGGAGGTGTCTGGAAAATTTCAAATCCAATTTGTATTGTTATACTCGACAATACCTAGCAGAAATATAGTAACACGTCCCAGGTATTTCGATTTCATCAAAATTTGTCATACAGTGTAATATATAAGTATAGACAAAACTTATGTTTACTATTTTGTTTAATTAACCAAAATGTACACTTTATCAGCACTTATAAGCAAAAATTGGCATGAAGTTAGCAAAAGTGACGAAATTGAATTAGGTATTAACGAGTTCCTCCATACAATTAGACATTAGAAATGGTTGCATTACCTAATTTTAACCCACCTCTACTCCGTAGCATAATTTTTAATGTGAAGTTTCATGGCAAAATTCTTTAAGATCATGTTCAATTTTGCCACTTATGCTAACTTCATGCCAAATTTTGCTTATACATAGGGCCGTATATATGTAAAGTTTGAACTGCATGCAGTCTCCTTGTTTCACTTTTTTAATAAATTATTTTTTAATAATAGTATAAAAACATACACATGTATATAGAAACAAATAAGTTTATATGCTTTTATACGAGTACATATGTATGTTAATGTAAAAATACTCCCTTTTTGAAGTAATTTAATAAAAAAAGATTTTTTGTAATGTCCACTGCCTGAAATAATAAATTTATCAGCAATATCGGTATACCGGTATTATAAACTCGATAACGCTATGTACCGGTAATACCGATACCGAAATGAAAAAAATACCGATACCGCTACCGATACCGAAATTTAAAAAATAATTGTACCGGTATCAATACCGATACCGTTATTTTTTTCGGTTTCCAACCTTGATTCCAAGGCGCAAAATCATGTAATAAAATCAAAGAAACGCCATTTCATTTTAAATGCGTTCATAAGGTTTTTTTGCTGGGTAGCTAATCGGATTGCCTACCTACACATAAAAATTTTTTTTCTTAATACTTATTTATTAATGATGCCATTAATATATACATTTAAATAAAGAGTTTAATGAAACAGCAAAATGCTCCCTGAAAATCAAATAACTTTCATTGAACAGATAAAAGTGAACGTGGAAACTTTATCCTTAAAGCAACTCTATTTGAAAAGGGACGAACCAAAGAGTTTATTTGTTAGACTCTGATAAAAATGTACGGATGTAAGAAAACAAAAATAGATAATTTACACTTGAAAGACAGCATCAAATTACTTTTATGATAAAGAAAATATTTCACATAGTTTCTTCTTTGTTATAAGAAATTAAAATATTTTAATGAACACTTTAATGCATTGCTAGAAATAAAAAAAAAATTCATTTGCTATTCTATATTATTTCGAAAGATAAAAAAGAACAGGATGACATCTTCCGGTGGTAACGAGGTGATGTAACTATGAAGGTCTGTTAGTGTCTAACACTAAAAGACCTTCTTTTCTTTCTGATTTGAGGGCTAGGCTAGTTAATGATATTTTTAATGAATAAATTATTCTTGCCCGAATATTAATTTATTTTTCTGTATCACCTCTAAGAGAAATATTATTGAAAGCTTTATTAATGCTTTAAAGCCATCTCTAAAATTTTTTTTGTGAACTCGACTCGATAATATGGCAGCAGATTGTCAATATCTAATATATTCAAGCATGATAGCTTTTCTGAGTAGTTTTGTTCTTCTCTCGAAAAGTTTTGAATAGTGGAATGTCAACACTATTGCACTCCTCGATGAGACAGAAGAAGTCAGAAGATGGAGTTTAACATACGCGTACTATGTCAATGTTATTTAATCAAATTTACTAACATGTGCTAGCGCAATAAAATTTTAAAATTTTAATAAATAATAATTTTAAAACTTTAAATGGTAAAGTAAGAAAATTAAAAACATGTTGTTTATTGAGTTATTGTTTCAACTTTGATCTTTGTTGAGCTTCTCATTTGTTTTAATGATAGTTTAACATAATAACTCTAGTTGTTCTAAGAAATGCGCATAGGATCCAGCTAAGCGCCTCTATAATAAATTTCAATGTATTTTGAGTAAAAAAAAATATTTTACTGAATAAGTAAAATGACAATTTGGATTTATTAAGTGCGTTAACAAATGTTAAACCGAAATTTTATTTTTTTTAACACATCTTATACGAATGTACATATATGTGCTTCGGTCCTATAATATCCAAATCATCCTGCGAGGCGGCAGCAGATAATTAAATGATATCATATTCTGCGAAGGCGGATCAATAAGTCCGTGACTTTTCGAACTTCCCTCCTAGTTATATGAAATGCAACACTTCATTCAAAAAATCACGAACTTATTGATCCGCCCTCGTATATACAATCCAGTTCAACAGTTTTACGGCCTTATTCATAAAAAATATTTCTGTTTTATAAGAGGTTTATTAAACAAATTTTCTATCGAAATTTGATTAATAGAAAAAATAAAACCAAAATATTTTTTATGTAATAGGCCCTTAAAATTTTGGAATTGAAAAAAAGAAATACAAGATGTAGGAGCAAATTTTAAGACCTGGCGGTAAAATGTGTAAAACAGTTCTCTATATACTACTCGAACCTAATTTTAAAAATGCTAAATACAGTCGAACTTCCATAACTCGAACTTCTCTAACTCGAATTTTCTCTAACTCGAACTAATTTGGTTGGCAGTAGCGTTAAAAGAACAAATCACATACACTTCTGTAACTCGAAGTCTCCGTAAGTCGAAGTTTTTTTGGGATAATGGTGATTCGAGTTATAAAAGTTCGACTGTAGTTATATTTATTTGTTTCTGCGCTTTTTATTATCCCCAATGAATATTTTACCTGCAACTCTTTGACTTGGTTGGGCATATTAGTGTCAATAAACTTTTAAGATTCTTAATTTATAAATTATTCCTTTTGTCAACATCCATTATTTAATACCTTTCTGCTCTTTTTATTTTATTATTTATTTGTTTGACAGATAGCGAAAAAATGTTTCAGGGTTCAAAGTTGGCCAGTTACACCAAGAAACCATCCAGTCAAACAAATCGTCAGCGACTGATACATAAGGCTAAAATGAAATCTCTGCGAATTTCCGTTGTAATCATTTTTGCCTTTCTCATCTGTTGGACTCCCTACAATGTCATGATGCTGATTTTTATGTTCTGGAATCCAGATAAAAGAGTAAGTAATTTTCTTCTTTTTTATTTACATAGTTTGTTGAAGCTTTGCAAATAATTTATAACACATAAATTTACATCAGTTTCATGCGCTAGAAGAGTTATACATCCTTTTCTTTACACTTTATAATGGGTGTTTTTTATTGAGGTATAGAACTTTAAGTTGGCATCACTTTTTTAACTGGCGGCCATTTTGTCAGCTGTCAAGTGATTAATATTTAGTTTGGTTTGCCATTTCATCATGAACAGGTTGACAAAAGAACAACGCTTGCAAATCGTGCAAATTTATTTCGAAAATAATGTTTCAGTTCGCGAAGTTTACCGCAAGCTCCGTCCATTTTATGGTCGACATAATCGTCCATCAGAGCAATTAATTCGGTTAACCATGGATCGTTTTCGCACTACGTTTACTCTATGTGATAATACGCATCCGCAGAGACGTCGAACAGTGCGCACCGAAGAAACAATTGCCGCTGTAGAGCAAAGTGTTGAAGAGGACCCGAATGAATCGATTCGCCACCGTGCACAGCAATTGGAGCTTTGTCCATCAACTTTATGGAAGATTTTGAAGATTTTGAATGTGGATGAGTTGTGGTTCCAACAAGACGGCGCTACATGCCACACAGCGCACGTCACAATCGATTTATTGAAGGAAACATTCGATGAGCGCATAATTTCGCGGAATGGACCTGTCAATTGGCCACCAAGATCGTGTGATTTGACACCATTGGATTATTTTCTTTGGGGATATGTGAAGTCGCTCGTCTACGCCAACAAACCAGAAACGTTAGGGGACTTGGAAGCCAACATTCGTGGCGTTATTGCCAACATACGGCCCCATATGCTCGAAAAAGTGGTTGAAAATTGGACCTGTAGAATTGGCTTTATTCGAGTCAGCCGCGGCGGCCACATGCCCGAAATCATATTTAAACATTAATGGCATAAAATTATCCTTCCAATAAAGCCAAATTGATGGACATTAAAACGATTTTCTTGTGTTTTATTTCAATTCGAAGTTCTATACCTCTAAAAAAACACCCTGTATATATATGTATGTATATGTATGTGTATATATTTTTTGTTTTTATTTTATTCGTTCTCCTTTGTGGTTTTATTTCTCTAATTTATTAAAGGTTCAAGATTAAGATATTGCAATTGTATTAGTATCTTTTAGGCCCATAACAATTTTGTTTATAGAGTTAATAAAATCTCATTATATTACGAGTATTCAAGACATAAACTACACCAATTTTTGCTATTTCGTATTTCAGAAGATAAAGGTACTGCTATTAAGGTAACTAAATTGAGATTGAAAAAGAGCAACGAAGTAAGAGGTTTTTTTTTACTTACTTTCGACCACGAGTACATTTTAATTAATTGTATTGTCATTACCAGCACGTTTAGTGACAAAATAACTAACTCAGTAAAATAGAATTTTGTTTAACACTTATGTACATTAGAGTGGCCGTTAGTTGTATGGAGAATTTTTTTTTTGTTTGATTTCTTTTATTCTCACCCCCCAAATCGGTTCAGTTTTATGTAAAAAAATACAAAAAAATTTCATAGCGATTAGTTGCGTTTTAGGGGGTGCGTCCGTCCTCCCCTCAAAGTTAGCCCTCAAGCCCATATATTCAATGTAATTTTTTTGTTTAGTTGTTTTTTTTTTAATATACATACACACGAGGGCGGATTGATATTGAAGCTCCCTAGCGCTAGATGGCAGCACAAACACGAACAATTTATTTTTTTTAGAAATTGCAATCTGTCAAACGTCAGTTGTTAAAATTTCACCCAAATTCATCGATTACGCAGTCGTAATTTAACTCTGGGTGGGAGAACACCTTTTTCGCGTCGTCGTAGTTATTTTTTAAATGCGGCCAGGCATTTTGTTGTTGTCTTGCCTTCGAGAATTTTGCGGCTGTCGCATTGTTAGTGTTTTTTTTCCTTGATTAACCGTAATTAATTGCGGCTCTTTCTGGAATTTTTCATTGGCATATGCAATCGTTTTGTTATGTATTATGTATAACTGTTCGTGATTTGTTACACTTTTGATGTTTTTTTCTACGGCTTTTACTGCGACTTATATATAACCAAACTTTTTGATGGCTTTCGTGACACTACAAGAAATTTAATGAAACTTAACCAATTGTTGAAGACTCTGGTGGAGACCAAATAGAATACTCAATTTAAGAGCAATTTGTTGGAGAACCTGGTGGAGACCAAATAGAACACTCAAATGTGACGTACTCATCTGACAAAAGGGATTTGATATAACTTTTTAATACTTGGAGACTGTCATTTCATATTGGAAGGAACTGGTGGAGACTGAATTAAAAGCATTTTGTTGAAGAACCTGGTGGAGTACCATATATAACTCAAATGTGAAGAATACTAACTGGTGGGGACCATTTTTTATTGAAGAACCTGGTGGAGTACCATATATAACTCAAACTTGAAGAATACTAACTGGTGGGGACCATTTTTTGTTGAAGAACCTGGTGGAGTACCATATATAACTCAAACTCGAAGAAGACTAACTGGTGGAGACCATTTATACTCTAGGAGTGGACTCTTGGATTCTCTACTTCCTACGTGAAGGCGTGGGTCGAATGGGGCCTTGAGAAAGCTTCTATTTGTTGTAGAACCTGGCACTTTGCTCTAAGTAGCTAGCCAAATTATACTAAACCCCAAAAAAAAAAAAATTCATCGATTAGTTTATTTGTTGTAGTCGTTTGAAGTAAGCAACTTTTGTGTTTCTTGAAAAATGGAAAAAAGGGAATTTCGTGCAGTGATTAAACACTATTATTTGAAAGGTAAAACGGCGAAAGAGACAAAAGAAAAGCTCGATAAACATAACGGTGAGTCTGCTCCGTCAGATTACATGGTAAAATATTTGATTGCTGAATTCAAACGAGGCCGAACAAGCACTACAACAATACCATCAACAGGAAGGCCAAAAGAGGTGGTTACTGAAAGAAATGTCAAGAAAATCCTCGATATCGTTATGAATGATCGCCGAGTCAAGTTACGTGAGGTTGTTGAAATGGTAAACATATCATATGAGCGTGTGTTCAACATTTTGCATGAACATTTGCGTATGAAAAAGCTTTCGGCAAGATGGGTGCCGCGTTTGCTCAGTGTCGAACAAAAACGAGTTCGACAGACCACTTCACAGCGGTGTTTGGACATGATAAAGCGTAATCCTGTTGATTTTTGGCGTCGATTAATAACTATTGATGAAACGTGGGTCCACCATTACACACCTTAAACCAAAAATCAATCGAAACAATGGGTGGAAGCTGGTGGATTTGCTCCGAAGAAGGCGAAGACAGTGAAATCGGCTGGCAAGGTTATGGCCACTGTATTTTGGGATGCACACGGAATATTGCTCATCGATTATCTTGAAAAAGGATCCACAATTACAGGAAAGTATTATCGTGCATTATTAGATCAATTGAAGAAGAAAAAGTGCTATTTCTTCAAGACAACGCACCGGTTCACACCGCATTAGATACGATGCTAAAATTACGTGAAATACACTTCGAATTTGTTGATCATCCACCTTATAGTCCAGATTTAGCTCCTAGTGACTTTTTCCTGTTTCCAAACTTGAAAAAATGGCTCGCAGGAAAAAGATTCATCTCAAACGAAGAAGTGATTACCGAAACTAACGCGTATTTTGAGGGGTTCCCAAAATCGTATTATTCAGATGGTATAAAAAAGTTGGAATATCGTCTTTCTAAGTGTATTGAGCTAAAAGGAGACTATGTTGAGAAATAAATGGTTTTTGAAAAAAAAAAAACGTTTTTTTCCTACTTAGGTAGCTTCAATATCAATCCGCCCTCCTATGTATGAAATAATTTAATAGATATAAACTCTTATTGTAAACGCTTAGTAAAATAATTTCCATATAAATGAAATTTTGGTACATATAATTTTTGGTTGGTTTTGTTGGTTGGTTATTTTCTTCATTATTTCCTAAAATATTAATTTTAGCAAAAAACTTTCTTTGAGACTAATGTTGTTGACTCGAATACCTAAAATATTGCCATATATCATATTCTTGTAAAATGTTTTTTTAAAAAGATAGTCATACGCAAGCAAATTACATTGAAAATGGGCTGGAAGTCCAACTTTGAGGGGCGGGCGCACCCCCTAAAACAAAACTTATCACTATGCAATTTTTTTTTTACATAAAACTGAACCGATTAGGGGGGTGAGAATAAAAGAAATAAAAAGAAAATAAACAACGGCCACTTTAATGTACATACATACATATCGTCACCTTAAGTGCAAACGGACGTAACTGTATAGTATGTATAGTATTACATATCTGGTGTCCGTACGGAACCCTTCGTGCGCGAGTCAAAGTCGCACTTTACTGAATTTATTTTTAAATAGTTTACATTCTTTTAATTAATAAGTATATTTATTGTTTATTATCTTCTCTTTTCCGTTACAGTTTGGCGAAGATCTACAATCGGCTATATTCTTCTTCGGCATGTCCAATAGCTTAGTTAACCCTCTCATTTATGGTGCTTTTCATCTGTGCCCTTTGAAAGGCAAGTCAAGCAAAAAAGGCAACAATAACAATGGAACGTACAGTTTAAACAGGTTTGTGATTATACTTTAATATTTTATAGACTTGGAACTTTTATCTTCCAATATATTTAAGTAAGTCTATAAATTTGGTCACATTTTTTTCGTTACAACTGACTTATTTTACAAATGTGCTATTGTGCGTTTTTTTATCGTTGCAGCGCTTTACTTTAAGTCCTAATTTACACTATTCAAGTCTTATTGCTAAGTTTATTAGCTTGTGGGAGAGAGAGTGACATAAACGTTTCTGTTCCCCTCGTCTCTCTCTCTCCTAAAAAAGTAATCAGCTTAGCAATAAGACTTGCATCGTGTAAATTAGGACTAAGCGATGTAGTCATTTAATTCGTTGTTTTACTTCGCCGAACATTCATTGCTACAAATATCGACGAAGAAGAGCGCTGTAGTATGCGTATCAGAAAATCTATGACGTTGATATGACTGTGTCTGGCCATACGTCTTGAGCCAACATTATGCTTATAATTTATAAAATAGGGGTAATACGTTATGAGAATATTTCAGTTTTTCAGCCTAAATTGGAAAGCGTTAAGCAAATTTTACTAAATTTATATGGAATATGCAAACTCTGATTCAGGGGACTTACCAGACCGCAAATCTGCGTGCCAATGCTGTAAGTATTGAGAACCTGAAAGCTGATTTGCGGCATATTTGCTTTTCTTTTGTAACTCGAAATTTATCCGCCTCCCAAGAAAACTCGATACAGCTTATTTTTTACTAAATTCTTTTGTGCAAGTTTGCCTTTTTGCAAGGAGGCGCGGGATAAATAAAATGTCATGATTAAAATTTTGCTTAAACTAGTTTCATGCTGGAAGAAAAATGAGTGATATATGAAAAATGGCATGAAATGGCTAAATAAAATTAATTACATGGATTCACACTAAGAGCCAATTTCAATGATTCTACTTAAATATCAATTCATATTTAAAAGTTGTTTTCAGTGAAAGATAACTTTTAAATATCAATGTATGTATATTTATAAGTTGTTTTTCATATATTTTTATTTTTTATTTTCCAGTGAAAAATAACATTTAAATATGAATTGTTATTTAAATAGAGGCATTGAGGCTCTTTTCTACAAAATTCTTTCAATTATGAAGCAAAAAATTTCTAGAAATATTTTGCTATTTTGGTAATTGTTATAATTACGTTTAAAGTTACATACATATATTTATGTATGTATGTATTTATGGCACTAACTATTTTAGCGAATATTACAATTTGTTTATTTCTTCAGTAAAATATTATTTCAAATTAAAAATACATGGAAATTGATTATTGTCACAAAGGTCAAAGTGTTTTAATGTTTAAGAATTTTTGATTGAAAGTAAAAAATAAAAGAAAAAAATGATATTTACATAATCTAAACTTATGTTAAACTTTCATTCAAAATAGTGATTTCAAAGGAAAAATCTACACTTTTGTTAGAAGATACAAAAATAAGTAAAAAATAAATAAATTGCACCACGAAATATCGTTGACGAAATTTAGACGATGCCGAAAGATGGACAACCTTTTTAGTTATACAGAAACGAAATATAAATTTATTATAAGACCTCAATTAAAATAAAATTTATTGACAAGACTTGGTATAATAAAATTAATTTATAACGTGTACACGTTCAAATAATAAATATAATATATCAACTCTATCTTTTTTAATTAACCAAAGAGTTTTATATTTACTACAGCAGGGGAGTACATTAAATAAATTAAAACAAATTTATATAATGGATACGAAAAAAAACCTAAACATTGTTAATGTTTCCTATATAATTAGGTGAATAAAAATAATACAAGCTATTATGGGGTTGGTGTTTCTGTCTTTAAGAAAAGAAAGTACGCCTGTGGTTAAGTGCCTCCAATGCATCACTTTTGCCGCCTACTTTAATCCCTTTTTAGTTACATTGACAATGAATCGAGTAAACTTTTTTCGTTAATAGAACATTTTAAATATATACACTTGTTTGAACTAAGATTATTATTGTACATACATATCGTCACCTTAAATGCAAACGGAAGTAACTACACTTTTATATTTTTTACAGGAGGAACAAAAAACGTTACCAAACCAATAATAATAAAGTATTCTTGAAAGTTTTCTTCGAAATTTACTTGTAGTATGCATACTTATATGTATGTTTTTGACCAATTATTTCATTTTTATGTATATTTAAGATTTTATCTTAGTTACGTTCTTTGCAATAAAAAATGGACGCATTCGTAATTACGTACGTTTGAATTTCTTTAATAAAGTCGTAATTTTTGATAGCAGAGGTCTAAATATTTGTGTGAGCACGTAGTTTGATAAAATTAACCATAATCAATCAAAAAGTCGATTTATAATTTTTGTGTAGTTACGTCCGTTTGCATTTAAGGTGACGATATATAAAAAAATTCAAATGAAATAAATGTTGATTTATTATTATTAGAACTTCATGGACAATTTTGAATACGAAATTGCCTAAATACGTTGACGCAACAAAATTTTCTTTTAAATTCAAGATTTTCTGATATTCCTTATGTATGTATGTATGTATGTGCACAAAAGTCTCAGTTGGTGAATGGTCCAAGTTGTACTACATTACTTGGAAAGCTTATTTTGATGACCAGAAGAAGCTGTAGCTGTACTAGCAAAGCTTAAGTATATGACGTATTTTAGAGGCTTCCAATATAATTATGAATTATTTATATTTAAAAAAATTTGCTACAGAAAACACAATAAAAAGTTAAGTCATTTGATTAAATGTAAGTTTAACTTAATATCTCTAGTTGTTCTAAAAATTCTTGCGTAAAGGTTCCTTGATGATCTGCATTAGCAACAGCGAAATGCGCATAGGATCCAGCTAAGCCCTTCAATAATAAATTTCAATGTATTTTTAATAATACATTTTTTACTGCATAAGTGAAATAATAATTTGGGATTACTCATATTAGTGCGTTAAGAGATGTTAAACTTATCTTATGTTTCCATTTCAACATCCTGCATGATACTCAGAACTGTAAAACTGGAGCGGATGAGACTGAAATTTTGTTAGATGTGTGTTTTTAATGCTAAAACTGCGAACTGCAGCCAACATTTAATACTGATATTTATCACTGTACAAAAATGCAGACCTCAAACTATCCTTTATTGACCAAGAGTCTTGCTCTGTATGAAACTGAAAAGAAAGAGTTAAAATCAACCAAAATCTTGGGTTTTCATCCTCCTCAGTTAGTAATAAATGGACATCCAATAAAAGGTTTCATTTGTCAAGGAAAAACGAGTGTTTTTAAGGAAAAATCATCTGATGTTTATTATGGATGGAACAATAGCAGCTAAATGGTCGCCACGGCTATACTGGCAGGACCATATTCTTTTCACGAAATTCTTTTCCACCAATTCGCACATTCGCGGCTCGATTGTGGGGCCACTGGCATGTAAATTATATTTTACATAGCCCCAAAGAAAAAAGTAAAAAATCGTTAAACCACAACAATGAAAAAAATTTTTTTTCTAAGCTTTAGATCTTTACATATCGAGCCTTATTTTCGATTTTATCGTAAGCGACATGTTATCGAAAATATACTTTTTTATTGAAATTACAATTTTATGGGCCTACCCATAGTTTAGAATTATCAGAATGCCAAAATTTTTGATAACTTTTAAGATACGGGCTGTAAAATTTTATCGTAAGCGACAATTTACGTACAAAAAATACTTGAATATTTAAAAAAAAACCTTCTCCTGAAAAATTTAATTTTTGTCGCATACGATAAAATCGAAAATAAGGCTCGATATGTATGTATATATTTTTATTTTTGTATTTCGATATTACGTTAACCGTCCTGATATTTCTTATTTTTTATTTATTTTTTGCTGAAGAAATTAACCAAAGGTTAACGAAATATCGAAGTACAAAAATAAGAATGTATAAACACCTAAAGCTTTAATAATAGTTTCATTGAACATATAAAAAAGGTCGAAAAATTTGATAAAAAGTTAAACCACAACATCCGATCGCCTCTTCGAGAAAACACGATCAGAACCAATCAGCAAAGACACGACGTTGTTGATGGTCAGTAACAGATAGAAAATAAATACAACAAAAATATTGGATACTCTCTCTCACATACATACGAGTACCTAATGTTTTTATACTTGTACAGTAGACATTCATACCCATGCATTCTCATATTTGCATATACTCCCGTGCACTTTATTTTATAAGTGTATGTATCGATTCTACGCATATAGGAACGCTGTACTCGTCTTATGTCCTGAGAGTGTTACCGAAATGTAAATGGTTACATATTCACAATTTTCGTGATGTGTCGAAATCTTCACCTTCCCTTCAGTCAATTAAATTTTGTGACTCGGTCTAGCATTGTAGTAAACTATAGTGAACAAGCTTGATGTGACTGAATTTAAGTAAAATAGTATAAATATAATGATAATTATGCCCTCCAATAAGACCGCCAAGTCACTCTGGAACCAAACCTGTAACTGTATTTAGATATTAACTTTAGCTTAACTGGTATTTATTTATACTTTCGTCGAGTGCTTAGTGTGCTAGCATGTTTTGACGGGGGTTGCCAGTTCGAACCCCAAAAAGGGTCTGCTTAAAAATAAAATATAATTATATTTGTAACAATAAAAATTTTTTCAAGTTTTCGATTGTTACAGTTACATATGTATGTATGTATATGCCGGAATGACATTTATATATAATTTATATTATTCTACACAGATTCGGTCCCTATAAGATAATTCAGTGACAAGTCACAAGATGCATACAAAGTATTAACTAACCCCATTAAAAGCCATTCTCATGTAAAAGTGGCTGGTCCGCTTCATAGGAAGTGTTAGAGCTCGGACTGGTCCTTATCACTTGGGGAACAGCAATATTTCCAAGCAAGTTTAATATTTTATTTGCCTTATTTCCATATGCTTTTGATGATAAATCATTTCCTTTGTATTGCAAACATTATTTTCTAAGTTATACCAAAATGAGTTATTTTCATATTTTCACATTAATTTTAATGCAACGCATTATTTATTCTTTTTCATACTGATTTATATATTTATTGTATTTTCAGAGGTGATTCGCAAAGGACGCCTTCAATGCTGACAGCGGTTACACAAGTAGATGGCAATGGTCGCCAACTTCGAACCTTCAGACAGCCCAGCTATTATCGCAGCATCAATACGGGTAGTGCACACAAGGAGAATGTTGGTCTTTTGCAAACAACAGCAGCACCAATTTTATCATCGCCCACAGCAGCGAATATGTCAGTTATTACACCACCATTAACAAGAAAACCATCATCAGTGAAAAGCCCGCATCCCAATCAAAGAGCTTTAGTAACCGGCAGTAGTTTACATAAGCAGAATTATAATCATCGACAGGTACCACCAACAATAGCTGGTGCGGCAACTCAACACTATCACAATCATTCAACGGAAATTATACAAAATGATAATTCTGTGAGTAGCGGCAGCAGTATCGTGCGCAGTGATGATAGCTGTGATAGAGCATTTTTAAGTACCAATGAAATTGGAAATACTACCTGTGGAGAAGGTGATGGTGGCTGTAGTGATGTATCAATCGTATTAAGTTATGATACACAACATGGTGCAGTGGCAAGTATGAAAAAAATTACATCAGCTTCCTTAAGTGATAGAGAAAATAGCGACAAAAATGCAAATTCTGTGGGACTGCAATCTCTTCTATCTGGCATCGATGACAATATGTCGAATGTATGAAATATAAGTTATGAAGGAAACTGTACTGTTTCCTTTTTATAAAATATTCACAGAGACTGCTTTTATTACTTAAATAAGAATTTGTATTTTAAAAAATATAGGTTTATAAAGTAGAAAATATGGTTGTTCTTTGCAGTTTACTTGTACATATTTTATCATTTTAATCCAAAGCAAAATTTCCAATAAGCTCAACAAAAAATATAATTTAATTCTTTGTATCTTTGACATTGATAATGTTGCTTGAGCTTTGTGATTTGCTAAATAGCTTATAATATACAAGGCATTTTCACCAATTGGCTTTGAAAAATTCATACTTGGGATGTGTGAAAATCTATTGAAAAACGTGTGTTGATACCTAAAGGATATTCAAATTATAAGTGGCGAAAATAGTCAACTGAGCAATTGAGACCACCTGATATGGATTGGCCTTGCACAGATATTATGTAATTTTTTTAATAATTTTTAGTTTTCATACATACACTGCGAATCGCTTAAATAAGAATTTAATTACTATTTATTTTACCAATTTCAAACAAATATTTTTCTGACGAAAAAAAATTTAAGGTCGATGGACCAGATGGATACAACTTTTATTTCCACGACATAATAAATATTTAGTTATGCAACGCAGACATAGAAGGGAAGGCAGAGTTGTTATGGGACGGATGAGTTGTAGGGTGCCATATCCCACTATGGCACTATCGACTTGGTATTTGAAACGGAAGAAAATAATGAAGCATTGAAAAAAATTAAATACAACAAGAGCTGTAAATCAGTGAATTCATGAGCAAGATGTCAAACATCTGAATTGATCTCCACATTCTTTGGATCTTATAAACGTTTTTGAATCAAAAAACGATTCTATTTTTTCATGTAGTCTTTTTTGAGCTCAATACACCTTGTTCAAGGTTTGTAAAAATTTTTTCATCATTTCCAAAAATAAGAGTTATCATCAAAATAGGTATTTGTTTGTGAGATGAATTGATTGTTGGTTTGGGAACACAAAATAAATTTACTTGAGGTTAAATTCAAAAAAACTGTCGCCATGATTTCATTGGCTGTTTGGTGTCTGGTATGATGTAGTGGGTCCACGTTTCGTCTACGGTTACGAAACAGAACAAAATGTCTTCCATATTGCGGTTGAACAATGCCAAACACTCCTGCGAAGTTCTCACACCATTACGTTTCATATTGAGCGAACGCGGCGGAAAGCTTTCTCATATCCCACAATCTCTTTCGCATTCATTCTCCGATCAGCCAACAACATATCTCGAACTTTTCAATTGTTGTGGGTAGTAGAGACTTAAACTAGGCGTTCGACATTTACTGTACTTGTACGGCCACAACGAAATTCTGTAAACAATTTTTCCCCATTGAACCGTCTGTTGTCTGTTGACAGAAACATTCTATCTTTTTCAGTTAAAAGGCGGGAAATTTAATAAGTCACGGATTTATTTACCCACACTCGAATATAATCGAAAATGTCGGGAGGTGGCGATACAAACGAGTCTTTAAAAGACGCAATAAAAAATGCATTGACCTCAAAATCAGCGCATTATATAGGATCGAATTAAATCTGTTTAATTTTTATAACATTATACTCGTAACAACCAACCATCGGTAAGAATTGCAATACATGGCTCTAGTTTTTTAAAATACAAAAATTCTTTATCCAAGTGATGCATAAAGAACTCCTATGCTCTAATTCAGTAAGAAGATTTAGAACGTTTTTGTTTGAAACTATTTCTGAGTCCTTGTTTTTGAATTTTCCAAGTTATTTTCTTAAAAAATGGTTGTTGTCTTTGATAATGAAAAATGAAAAATACTATTATCATGTTTTTTAAACACAAGAATTAAATTAAAGTATTATACACTAGTTTGAAAAAATATGTGTTTGGTATAATGTTTGGAATAAGATCATAAAGCATATACACGAACCTTCTAGCATAGACAATAAATAATAATTGTCTTAAAGAATCACAACTGCTACTTTTATTTACTTATTTACATAAAATTTGCTTTAAATAAAAATAATCAATAGACAATTTTCATCAAATAGTAAGAATATGGATTTTAAAAGTCCAAAATTTTGTAATCTCCAACATTTATTTGATTTACAAGTAACATATATTCGTTAGAAATTGGTAAAATTAAATTTTCTATTCAGGCGATTCCCAGTGTGTGTAATTATTTTTGTATTTAAACAACTATTATGTAAGGACAATATTAAATGTTAAAATGTAATTGTTAAAATTAAAAAATTTTATGTATGTATGTGTACATACATATATATATATGTATGTATATGCATGTACTTGCAACAATTTATGACGTTCAATTATTAAAAATTAGTGACTAAAATATATTATTCAAATCCAGCTGCGTTACGAAAAAGTGCATTAAGTATTTCCTAGATTATTAGAAAGTGTTGAAAGTTTTTAAAATTTAAACAAATACATATATTTTTTATCTCCTTAGCTCTTAATCCCCAAACAGCATTTATCCTAACGGTTAGGATCCAAAGCTTACAGTGGAAACGATGACAAAATAAATGGAAATTTACAAATTTGTTTAGCTGTGGTTGGAAAAGGATTTTCAGATCTTGAGACGTCGCAAATATGTCAAATATTATGAGGCTGTAGCCAGTTTTTTTTTTTTGCAGCAACGATGAAGAATAAGGGGCTTCTAACAATTGAACTCACAGGAAATGAAGATATAAAAAAGTACATTGACGCTTTGAAACTTCAGGTGTTAACCATAATATAAATTATTATATAAATTTCGAAATTCCCTCTCCCCTCCAGTTCACATAACAATGGTGAATGTAGTTTTTTTGTCATCTCTTCCGAAATATTCAAAGACACTTGGACTAATAACACTATGGAACATTTTTGGGATTATTGTCTGGGGGGTGAGAAATTCCAAGTCAGGGTGATGGTACTAGGTCAGTATAGTAAAACCCTCAAAGGGTTTGGCGTTCGTATGTGTCAGTTTTTTTTTATGACCTTTTAAATTTTTTCCTTAAATTTTTTTTTTTTAAATTCATAAAAAATCCAAAACGGAAAAAAGGATCAAGTGTTATTAATTTCGTGTAAAGTCACATAACCTATAAACAAAATGCGACATAGATCATAGAAATCGATTAACGCGTTCTGCTTTTATTTACAATTAAGTGAATTAAGTGAAGTGAAATTTGCTCCAGATAAATGACACTTTTTTGAATAAAAACAAATATCAATATTCTTGTCAAAATGGGATACCTTCACTTAATTGTAAATAAAAGCAGAACGCGTTAATCGATGTCTATGATCTATGTCGCATTTTGTTTATAGGTTATGTGACTTTACACGAAATTAATAACACTTGATCCTTTTTTCCGTTTTGGATTTTTTATGAATTAAAAAAAAAAAATTTTAAGGAAAAAATTTAAAGGTCATAAAAAAAAACTGACACATACGAACGCCAAACCCTTTGAGGGTTTTACTATACTGACCTAGTACCATCACCCTGACTTGGAATTTCTCACCCCCCAGATTGGCTGTTGTACTGTGTAATTTAACTGAAATATTAAGGATATAGAGTTGAATTTATGTGAACGTAGTGTTATTTTGAGTGGAAATTAGTGAAATAACCAAAACTTGGTTTCTTCACTGAACGAAATAATGTTGAATTATTTCTTAATTGTATCTCCTATCTATATAAGAAGGCGGTCACAAAACTAGCTTGTCTTGAAACAACACTTCCTTTTTCGCCAAATTCGACCTTTTTCCCTTAATTTAATCACTTAAATGCTGCCATAAGTTAGAATAATACTCGCAGTTGATTGAATTTACTTTTTGAAGATAATTAATAAAAATTATTTCACGCGCATATCAAAAAAAAAAACACGTCACGACCTTGTCGCCTTCTTTTGACACAACTCTTCCATTCAATTCCAATGCTATGAGTGTTGCTCTGTTGCAGGGTGTGAAGTGGTGGACTCATGTTCATTATTACGAATTGCCGCAAAAACTCGGCGTTATTGCGATGTAACATTGGCATTCTATTGCTTCTAGCGTGAACACACACACACACTCGTTTAAGCTCTGCCACCCAACATTATATTATCGCCTTTTTTTAAGCTTAAAAATTCAGTGATATGTTTTATTTTTGTGGCTCCAAAATATAATAAACAACGTGGCGAACTAAAGGTTAAAACGCAAGTTTTTTAATGTTGAAACTTTTCACCGATATAAGTGTTCTCTTTCGAATTACAACCGCCATCTAAGTATGTATACGTCAGGTCGGCTACTTTTGGGACCGCCTTAGTACGAGTATGTGCATGTATGTACATATTTGATTTGTTTTAAACATCTCAAGAGATAATCTTTTTCTAAAAGTTACAACATCCACAAATTGTTTCCAATCAACTAATTCTGTGTGTGTCTACTGCCATTGATTTTGCCATCGGTCCCATTGTTCAACATTTTTGCTTATTTGTTTTACAATGAGAGTAAATATTTTAAAAACAAAAAATTAACTCCAATCAATTTCTGTATCGTTAGAAATTTAAATCGTGTATATTAACGGCCTTATTCATAAAAAATATTTCAGGCTTATTAACCCCTTATTTGACATATTTCTATGGGAAATTTGTCAAATAAACCTGTAATAAACCTAAAATATTTTTTATGAATTAGACCGTAATTAAATATAAATTTTGTAAAATAATTGTAAATAAACTATTTTTTATTAGTTAAATTTTTTTTTATTAAATTTTATATGCTTACATACTTTTATTTGTATGTAATATGTTTTTACATATGTATGTATGTATGTATATTTTAGTTATAGTTTTATCCAGTGGCTCTGGCTACAAACTGCGAACAGATGAATTTCAAAGTAAAGCTGGGACAATATATAAAATAACTCGAAAATCGAAGAAGGTCAAATAAAAAGTTAATAATGTTTAGTTCTGCCTGCTATAGAACTGTCTGTTATTTCTCACCCTGTCATCTGCATCTGTTTCATTGATAATTCCAAGTATGTATATATATATATATATGTACATATGTATTATGTAAAAAATTCAAGACTATTGTCATCTGATGAAAGTAAAAATACAGCGGACTTCTTATAATACAAAAATAATAAACGATGCTCAAAAATAATATTTAATCAAATAACCTATTAGTTGTCATTTGATTTGTCCGACGTTCAGTATGAGTACTTTTTTTTAATTTTTTGCTATTTCCCAGCAAAAAATTTTCGAAATTTTGTAATTGGTAGTACTCTTTTAATGGCTTACAAAGTAAAGAGTGGTACTTATTTATCTAATTATTTTATTTGCATAATAATGACTGTCATGTAATTAATAAAATAAGAACTTATTTATATCACTACGTGAAAGTACTTATTGTAGTACTTTCCAGTTAATAAGGAAATATGTATATCTAGAGAAATTTGTTACAAAATTTTATTCATTTAAAATAAAAAAATTAGAAAATATAGCAAATTAATTTTGAATAAGTTTAAGCAAAAATTAATCTATATTATTTTGCATATTTGTACGCAAAAAATAACCCATTGAATTTTGAGTACTTTTAGGCAATCAGTAATCTATTAACTTTTGTATGTTTGTAGGCAAAAAGTATAGGGTACCGCATACTTTTTGAACTTCTCAAACAAAAATAATGGGCTATTCAGTCAAATTGTAAGTACTTACGACTGAGGAGTACATACACTTTTTTGCATTCTAGTAGGCAAAGTTTTTTGCTGGGTTACTTTTAAAATAAATTTTTTGAACATTTTTGAATTTTTTGCTGCTGATTTTAATTTTTTTTTGAGACATTTTTAGATTTAATTGAACTGTAGTGAATTTTAATCAGAAATAATTTCTTAATCAGGCTTGAGTTCAGTAATTTCAATTCTTATTGAATGAAATATTTTTATTAATTAATGTGAGTATCTAAAGAATAGAAGAAAAATTAAACTAGACTTTATTAGCTGGGGGAAATACCGATATTTTTCTGTGCAGCCACGCACTTCATCTTCTTTAGATACTCACATTAATTAATAAAAATAGTTCATTCAATAAGAATTGAAATTACTGAACTCAAGCCTGATTAAGAAATTATTTCTGATTTAATTTTTTTTTTTAATATCGGTCGTTATTACAAAATTCTATAATTTACGAGGAATGTATTTAAAATCGTTGATCAATTCCTTGCCCGACTTTCGATATGCCGAAACAGCAAAAAAAAAAAAGCTTAAGCGACATAATTTTAGAACTTACTTTTTTGACCAAAATGCGCGGTGCAAAAAATGTGTCGGTTAAGCTTTTTTTTGGCGGTTATGGCTCGATATGTTTTTATTGTGATACAGATACATACATACATACATAAATATCTGTAGGATTTGTAATATTTACAAAGAAAAAACGTATCATTTAAAGTACTATTGTTTGAAAGTGTCGAAGTTTCAAAAATACTTCTAGAAGCAATTTTTTTTTCATTTTAAAATGGTATTTAAGTTTTTTTTAAGACATACAGTTAAGAGTTTCTTTAAGTTTTTAAAATAGACTAAAGGCGAATCTTTTTTATCAAGATTTCAAGGCACAAATTGTAAATTCCACCGGTCGCAGAAAATCGTCTGCTTCAATTGTTTTGAAACCAACGAAAGTTTATGTACATATTGTATTTATTCTATAACATTTTAACGTATTATGAATGTAATAAATTAATTAAAAAATATATGTGTTTTTATTTGATAAGTAGTATAAGAAAGTAAATTGTTTTATTGCAACACCTTCTGGTACATTTGTGTAAGTAAATGCAGATTTTATTCGTTTATATCAGCAGATTGGAAAAATTTCGACGAAAATTGTGTCAATGGATTTGACATTATAGGAAAAAAGAATGAAATCTACCAGAACTATTCCCACAATTTTAAAAATTAAAGTTGTGGAAACAAATGTTTTTACCTAGTTATTTTTCCACATATTTGAAAGTTTCAAGCAGTTCTGAATAAAACAGATAGTTAGACCTTTCAAGTGTGTTTAAATAATTATTATAATCGGCCATGTCACAGCGTTTAATTCCGTTCGGAATCGGAATTCAATCCACCCCATTTTTGCAGGAGATGGTGTCTAAAAGAGAAAACTAAAATATGGAAATTTGTCAGGTGTGTCCAGACTGTGGGCGGCGGTGGTATGCTGTTGTATGCTCCGGCTAGGGCTTGACATTTTGACGTTTATTCAATTCCGATTCCGAACGGAATTGAACTCTGTGACATGGGCGAATATATATATAATTATAATCTATCTAGGAAAAATTATGAGAAAATTTTGAAAAAAGTTCTATTTGACATACATACAAGTTTTTGGCTCAGAAATTAGAAAAAAGAGTGTTTTATTTAAAAAAATATATACATACATATGTATATATATATGTATGTATATATAATATTCTAAAGCACTAGATTTTACGAAAGCAAAAAATTATCCTTGTTTGTTCTATTTACAAACAAATAAAATAAAAAGATTGCAACTTTACAAATTCTCAACCAAAGTGAATGATTTAAGTCTTGTCTTCATTGAAATAAACTACGGTTTACAAATAAAAGAGAAATAGTTTTTCAAATGAAGTGTTGCCGAAAATTCCGCAAAATTTAAGAAAATTGGTAAGAATTTTTCTAAATTTTTTTTCGAACACATATTTAAGAAAAATTGTGCATTCAAAATTGTTTAATTATATTTGAGAAGGCTAACTTCTGGTCACCTTTAATGATTCTTGATTGAAAATATTCGAAGTCAATCAAATCTTTTAAACAATTGCTTTAAATTCTTGGCTTCCCATCGGAAAATGTGGATCCAAGTTTAACATTTTTTTCTTTTTATTTTTAATTACTATGCCCATTTAGCACTTGTAGCACAGTTGCGTGTTTAATTACTATATCATGAGGAGCATGGCATTTAACCAGGGAAATTGACTCTTGCAATAAAAACTCTCTTTACACCCTTACTCTAAGAATCAATCGTTAACTTATATTAAGGGCTAATCCCACGATGTCGACAACGTTCGACTTTTCGCACACTTACATTACAAACAAAAACAAATTTTACAGATTTGTTGTTGTTTTGAATGTAATTGCGAGACAAGTCGAACGTTGTCGACAGCGGTGATTTGTCCTTAACTTTAGTTTTTACGGGTGTGGCCATCTATTTGTTTTATACTCGTCTTATCAATAAACTTTCTTTATTAAGGAAAATTATGTGAGATTTTCAAATTCTGACCCAAAAGGAATTTTTGGTAACATATGGGGCGAGTTAGAACATTGGCGTAGCTATCAATTTTTTTAGGGGTGGGGGGGGGGGGGTGGCATTATAACTGGTGATTTGCATAAAATAAATAATTACATGCAATTTTTAATAATTCTATGGGGACAACAGCATATTCACATCGAAAGTTTGAAAATTATATGAATAAATCAAGATTGGAAATATAAAATGCAGAAAAAACTTAAGTCTTTTTTATTGAAAAGTTCTTACGAAATTTTAGACTCTTGCGATATTTTTTTTAAATTTTATTTACTTAAAAAATTGTTTCCCCCGAAAATTTTCAAAACATTGATGGTTTGCATTTCCCGCAACGATATCTATGTTAATTCTCAGCTTTTTATGACAAAAGTGGTCAATTGCAAATAAAACGTTTTAATTTTGTTTTATAGCAATGAAAAATTTACATATTTCTTTAAAAATTACTACCAATTTTTTTTATTGGAGTTTTTATAAAGCTAGTCTTTTTGATATACAAAAAAAATAAGACAGTGTAAAATGAATTTAAGACAGTATAAATTGAAAATATATAATAAAATTTTTTAAAATATTACAACACTTCTTTAATTTTTTTCTGGAAACACAAATTAGGATTTTTGAAACAATTTTGTCCCAAGCGCACTCCGCTTTTTTTTAAATCATGGGATTGAGAGCACTATGATAAGAGAGTGTGCTGCCTTTATAAAAAAATAACAAAAAAATATGACTGCTGTGAGCAACCCCTTATAATTTACAATTATAAATATTTGGGGTATTCACACCAGTGTCTTAAGTGTCCTAATAATGTCTTGATGAGAGTTTACCAAAATAATTGAGAGAGAGAGAGAGTAAGCAATGTACAATGTACAAAGCTGCGACAACCAAAATACAAATAAGTACAATATTTATAACACAACACAACACGCGAAGCGATTAGCTTGTCTGCGGAAAACACCCAGGATCTATGGCGAGAATCAAACCCACGACCTCTGGACTGAGAGGCTAGCATATATATATATATATATTGGTTTTAATTTCCGAATTAGGTAGATGAGATATCAAACCTAATTCCAAAAACAAAAATTAAAAAATTTTAAAAACCCATTAATATATCTAGAAAATATGTGATATCTTCTTTCTTAAAACATAGCTAAGAACCCTCTCGATTAAGCCACCTTTCAAACAGAAAAAACTGAATCAATATCGATCCAGCCGTTTGGTCTGTACGTGGGATTCGGGCAGACACACACAGATACACACTACAAACTTATAACACCCCGTTTTTTGGTCGGGGGTTAAAAGACTTTTTTTAATTCAATTAATTTAATTGGGTAGAAAAGGAGATTCTATTTGATTTCACATTACTTGGTGCAGTCGAACGTAAAACGAAAAAAATATTTAGTGTTTTATTTTTGGGAATTGCTAAAATTTAAGTTTAACGTTTATTAACGCACTAATAGTCGCAAATTATTATTTTACTTAATTAGTAAAATAACTTTTTTATTAAAAATACATTGAAATTGATTATTGAGGGGTTTAGCTGGATCCTATTTACCCCTTTAAGGGTAAAGGTTTCCTGATGATCTGCATTAGCAACAGTGAAATGCGCATAGGATCCAGCTAAACCCCTCAATAATCAATTTCAATGTATTTTTAATAAAAAAGTTATTTTACTAATTAAGTAAAATAATAATTAGGGACTATTAGTGCGTTCATAAACGTTAAACTTGAAAAAAATATTCGAAAGTGAATGTCAGGTCACCAAAATATGCGGAAAAGATTATATTCCACACGGATGTGAAACTCATGACGGACACGTGTATCGTGAGTATTTAAGAAACATCAAAAAGAAAATTTTGATTGATCGAAAACACACACACACACTCAATTAGTGTAAAACTTCACAAATTTATGTGACTCAGTTATCGCAGCTTTTAACTTTTATTGTTATTTGGATTTTCACGCATAAAGTGTTTGTGCATATACTATATATCGCCCTAAAGGCCCTAACTGAAATAACTGTAACTTTACAGGAGAAAGTAAAAACATACCTTTGTAAAACTGTTTGTACAGGGTGACCCAGAATGACCGAAGTGGTTTGAATTCCTTATAACTTTATTATTATATATTTTTTTCTTGTTTTCTTTTCAGTATTTTGTAAAGAAGACTTGGGGAATTTAAAATGGAACAGTACACAATACAACAACGATATCTAACACCAGTGATGGAAACGGCAACATCGTGTTCATTCCCAAAAAAATATGGGCCAACTATCCTTTCTGACGAAACACGGCAAGAAAATGTACAATTAAGTGGGTGTAATTCTCGCTGTTTAACTATTCTTGGATTTTCTGTAACCTATATCCTGCAGATTTGCCTATTAACGAACCCATTTAAGTGGTAATGGAATTCGTCGCTCATAATTAAGTTGTAAATAAGATCATGATTTTCTATTGCTTTTTGACGAAAATAAATTGCATAACCAAGTCCTTGCTGGTAATGTGTCGGTTTCAATTGTTGGACAAATTCCCCAAGTCTTCTTAACAAAATACTGAAAAGAAAATAAGAAAAAAATATATATAATAAAAAAGTTATAAGGAATTCAAACCACTTCGGTCATTCTGGGCCACCCTGTAAAAGCGTAATTTTTTTTAACTATCAGGCACGTTCTGAAAATCACTTTTTTCAAATCACTAGTGATTTCAAAAGTAATAATGGTCATGCAGATATTTGTTCGCTCTTTTTTTTAATTTTTGTATTGTATAGATCATCAAATATCATTTCTGAAAGAAATTTATCGTATATGATTTTAAAAACGTCTACAGGGCCATTATTACTTTTCAAATCACTAGTGATTTGAAAAATGTGATTTTCAGAACATGCCTGTATTGCAATAAATTTTTGTGACGAGGTCTATTTGTGTGAAATGCTAGGTTGGCAAACGGTATCGTAAAAATACCGATACCGATTCAAATACCGCTAAGATTAGATACCATTTTGATTAGGAAATAACGGTATCCAGAATACCGTTTGCGTCTATACCGGTATACCGATAATCTCATTTGTTTTGTGCGATTTTTCAGGAAGTTATATCGACTTATAATCTCATATGGAATAATATCCTAATTGAGCTTATAATTTGGTATATTTAAAAAAATTTATGTATTAGTTACAGGGTGTAGAACGATGTTTTCACAAATTAAGTAGAAGGTAAAACCGTGTCCGCCAATTTAACTGTATCATCAGTAGTTTTTTTTCGGATCGAAGTTTTAAAAGTGCTCTCCTGCGCTTTTTCCTTATTGCCAGTGATATGTAAAAGGTTTATTAATATTTTTATAGGAAAAACTATATTTCCTTAAATAAGGACATTAAATGTACTGTTTTGAAATCATTTTGAATTGGATATTGAAGCAAACTGGAATTTTGCAACAGCTTCGGTCGCAAATTATTGATGCCGATTTTTCTCAAATACATTTTTAATTAAAAGATTGAAGTAATTTTTTGGCAAGTTAAAAGTGCAAAGAAAAATTACAAGATATCAACGTTATTTTTCTATATTTCTGGCATTCAAGAAAACAATTATCATTTTCCATGATAAGGAGGTGATAGTCATAACAAAGAATTGTCAAACGAGGCATGTATTCCTTTCCTTCTTAACAAAATTATGAATGCCAATTGCAATAGAGATAAACATAACTTCATTTTCATTTTAATCTAGTAATAGAAGATTTTCTTCCATTCTCTTGCTCATTATCATTTCATTCCGGTAAACGAAAATGAGTTTATATTAAAATAAATTAAAAACAGAATATAAAAAACATTGATCAAGGTCTAAATAATAAATTTTAAATTGCCTGCTTTTATTGAGTGTTATACATCCTCTTCACCGAGAACTAACAACCGCTTCTTTACGTGCAGCATCTTGAAGAAGTTGTGTATCAACTTCGTCGCCCGGCAATTGAACGTAACGCACTACAGAACCGCGTATGAAACAATTTTTCACTGATAGCATATGCGGATATTTATCTGGATCCGTCACACTTATATCTGTTAATTTTATATTTAAATATTGATCTACACTGTGTAAAGTTCCACAAATACTGAAAATATATTAATAATAAAAATGGAAATTATTAAAATACCAGCCGGCTTTTTTATTAAGACACAAGCATTCACCTTAAATCATTTTTCAATTCAACGACCACATCCTTGCCCACCAACGATTTAAAAAATGAATAAAACAACTGAAACATAAGGCATATCATTAAATGTCTACATGAACAGTTTGTTTACTTACCATTTTCTTTAATTTTATTTATAAAATTAATAAAAAACTGATTTAATTTAATTCACAAAACTTTTCCCACAACAAGAAATTCAGCGGCGTCGCAAGCAGCTGTTTATTTTCAGTGTTGTCGGTCAAGCGGTTTTTGTTATGAGTTGAGCTAATTATTAGAGCGACTTTCACTATTAAAAATATATATTATAGCATAATTATTTGTTATATATTACATATTATTACTTTGATTTTTGCTTTTTATTCTATAATGCCAGAATTCAGTTCTAACCAAGGCGAATTCAGTATCAGGTGACCTTATCAGCCCAGCTGATTATCAGCTGTTGCTACCAAATTGAGCATTTTGAACCAAAACGTCAAAATTTGCTTAGAAATCTTCTGACAGATTGGTTTTGTAGCATAGCAAACTACGTGTTGTTTTTTGTGTTGTAAAATTGTTGTAGCGATAAGGTCACCTGATACTGAATTCGCCTTGAGTTCTAACCTGTACAGGCTAATAGCCAAATTATACACATGCCATAAAATGTCATTAGCAGCGCCACGCACCAGTACTGTGAATTTACTGGCAAGTGGTTGCATTTGGAAATATGTGTATAGCCATTAAGTGGTGTATGAACCGGCTACAGTGTAAAAAGAAGAAGATAAAGTTATGAATAAGGGCGTGTGCATATGCTAAGTAATTGAGTATTTCCTTTGTGGTGAAAAAATAATAAAATGTTGAGTTTTAAATCAAGTAGCATATTTTTCTAACCTGCTGGGTGTTGAATAAAACAAACCATAATATAATTTCTCTGATATGCATTTCGTGCAGCGTTACCGTTAAACACTTTTTAAAAAGGGGCTCAAAAGGGGACTTTCAAAAACAAGTGGCACAAAAAGCGGATTTCTAAGAAAAAAGGAGCAACTTCAAAATCAAGAAAAAATATAGAAACAATCATGTTTACTAAGTTATTTTTATTTAAAACAAACAATAGAAACAAATTCCTCATGTATTAGAAGTACAAAAACATTCAATTTATTAGAACTCATATACACTACGTTTATAAGCACGTGTTATTTGCGAGTAAAAATTCAAACTTACTAACTCACGAAAACAATTACTGATTACTGGGGATGAGATTTATGTATGTATACAGTAAAAGAAATTGTTAGTTTTATAATTGCTTATTTGACGACTATGAATATAATTCTATAATACCGGCTGTTTAAACAGCTAGTTAGTTCAGTATTTGCAAATACAGTTTTTATTTGCAAATAAGACGAGTATAAACGTAGTATAGATAGCTACTAAATATAAAGATAAAAGTTGATTTCGATAATTGTTAATGTTGGTGATATAGTTAAAATAGTATTAAAAATCATACATAGTTTGTGTAATGCTTTTGTAGTTTAAAAATAAAAGCTACAACATTTCAAAAATTATTCAAATATGAATGAAGTCTTTTTTCTAAAACCTTCAGTCAGAAACATAATATTTTCCAATATCAGATCATGCACATTAATCACTCCGATGAGAGAAAATTAATTAAATTTTTTTCGGTTTTGAAAATTTAATGGCGTTGCTTACGACATACGAATTCTCAGATTGTAATATTGTATTTAATTAAATTTTAATATGTAGTTGATAATAATTAACTACCGTATTCCAAAAAAAATTGTTTCGAAGTGTATGTTAAAACGAAATTTCCATACAAATTGTGACTAAAGCACACTTAGTTTTAGTTTTTAGAAATGCGACAGGAAAACTTATATGTATATGTACATATGTATGTATATTTACTGTACATACATACATATGTATATGTTTTTCGTTACCAAAATATTTTATAGTTTGTTCTTCTTTAATTACCATAATTATCAATAAAAATTTTGAGTAGCTTAATAGTATTTAGTTTTTAAGTCCCCAGAAACGGTTAAGGGAATAAGAGATTCGAAACAGAAGTGACTGGAGCTGATTGATAAGTTCTGACTGTTCTAATCTTAAAAAAGGGGCGTATTTTTTGCATAAATACGACAGCAATTCCAAGTTCAACGTCAGTTTGCCAGTGGATTTCGAAAAGTTAATACAAGTGAAACAAGAAAAAAATATAATAACAATTAAAAAATATTTAAGCAGTGAAGTGTAAACATAAAATTGAAAAACTATCTCCAACTAATGCTGGGTATAAACCCCGAAAAGGATATATAAACATTGGAGGATATAAATTACATATGTTCAAATCTTTAAAAGGATGAAGTCCTATTATAAGTGTTTTACTCTTGTAATATTATACTTGTGCGTATTAAATGTCGAGTGTGTTTACGAAAATCAACCAAAGATACTTCTCAAAAATGGTGATCTGGTTTTAGAAGCAGCTTATGACCGTAACATAACGTTACGCTTAGCAGGAGATTCATCGTTGTTCCTAAACAATGTCAATCTTTTGGACAAATTGCGTCATCGTTATAAGCCTGACATAGACGATAGCGGATCAAAGGAGAGTGAAATATTTTCCATCGCAGATATCAAAACTGAAATACAGAAACTACATGATGACCTAGAGCGATTTGCTCTTAGATTGATGACAATGCAGAATCGTACCAGGCGCACCTTGCAACTGGGTGTAATTCGCAGAAATTTGGGGCGTATCAATAGATTGAATGGCAGACTGGTGGTATTGGAACGTAAATTAAAAAAGGATGAATGTGCAGAAGCCACAGAACCCTGTAAGAATGGTGGAACGTGTTACGACTCCTACAATGAATTTATTTGTGAATGTACCGAGGGATACACGGTAAGATTACAAGATAAAAGCAATTTGTTTTTATTTAAACATTTTTTAATAATTAAGGGGCGTCTTATAGGAATTAATGATAATACATTTGTGTGCTGGTTTTTTTTAAGGGAAAAACTTGTGAAGATGATGTGGATGAATGCTATTTGTTGTCTGGTACCGATTTGGGTTGCCAAAATAATGCCATTTGCATCAATACTCCAGGTAGTTACAAGTAAGTTTAACATATACCAATCAGAATTTTCAGATATTCGGCCGAAATGCGGATTTCGGTTTATTCATAAAGAGTAATTTTTAAGTCCAAGTTATTAAAGACCAGTTCGAATATACATACATACATACATACTTGTATACTTTTTTATTATTCATACACCTCAATTTTAGTTGAGCAGCTTTTGAGCTTATCAAAGATAGATGAGACGAAGAAAGAAGATATCATATTTTCCTAACTCGCTCACGAACTAAAATGTTGCTCAATTAAAATTGCCGTATCTGAACTGGGACTTAGAAAAACTGATAGCCAACAGCTGGTGCAATAAAGCACATACAACTTTTTGTTTTAGTATTAAAGCTATACTGAAATGCAGTCGTTGGAAGTAGTGTTCAGCAGTGCATTGTGATTAGTGCAGCTATGCAGCATAAATTCAGTAGCTTTTTGAATGCATATGTATCTACATTATCTTTAATAAAAGTTTAAATATTTGGAGTGCGTTCATGTCTTTTGGAAGAGATGAAAGTGATATATATCTTTTTTATACTTCTTTCTCATTACAAAATCAAAGCTTGATGTGTGTGAACCGAATCTAATGAGCCTAACATGAATTTTTTTTTAAGAGAAATATCGAAAAATAAAAATTTTGTTTATTGTTGATTAAGCACGTCTAAATGCATTTCTTTGCTGCTTCAGCAGCTCAACAGTAGCCTTCAACCATAATTCAAAAAAGCTTACAAGACCCCATTGCTTATGGATAAATTCCCAACAAATTATTGAGAATTACAAACATTTAAAAAACTAAATAAAAAAGGCTACAATAACTTATTGGGAGTTTGTCTATAAGCACTGTGATTTTTAAACATTTCGAGATTGTCGTTGATGTCTACTGATTAGTTGCTTAAGCAGCAACGACTTGCTCAACCAACAATTATGATAATTAATAAATGCCGAAAACTAAAACAATATAGAAAGGCCCTAACTCATTCTTTCTTTTAAATCGATATCTTTTTGTATATTTCGATGTAAAAAACATCTAATGTACCGAAAAATGCAAAAATATCGATTTCAAAAATATAATGAGTTAGCGCCTTTCTATATTAAGCTAACGATACATATAATTATTTGTAATCCTTGTAATTTATCTACTATTTTTATAATGATAAGCTGTAATTATAATGTCCTTGTAAATAAGTAAACACGAAAAGTTTCTAACCTCGTTGTTTCAAAAGATTCAGACTCCTGTTTGATAACTTTAGTTCCAGGCTAATGGCTCCATTATATCATTTGATGAAAAATTAATAATTTGATTACATTTTAAAGATGTAGCTGTGCTAAAGGTTTCACTGGTACTCACTGCCGTTTGCGGAATGCTATATGCCAACAGGGTGAATTTCAGGAATTGTGTGCTCATGGCACTTGTGTACCTGCCAATAACCAACAAGGCTACACTTGCATCTGTGAACAAGGTTGGAGGCAAAATACCACCATCTCATCCAACAGCAGTGTTTTGGCCTCATTGGCTTGTGACATTGATGTAAATGAATGTGAAGAGTCTAGCAATCCCTGCCATAGCGAATGCATAAATCTACCAGGTAGCTTTAAATGTGGACCATGTCCAGCTGGGTATACGGGCAACGGCGTGACCTGTATCGACGTAGACGAGTGTGCAGCAAATAATGGTGGCTGTAGTACGTTGCCTAAAGTTCGTTGTATTAATACTGAGGTACACTATTTTCAATTTTTAGCAGTACACAATCATTTAACTTGTAACTGCTTTTTGTTAACAGGGCTCTTATCTTTGTGCTAATTGTCCACCTGGATGGGTAGGGGATGTCCATACATGTGAATTAGCTCCTTCGAATTCCTGTAATGAAGAGAAGATTTGCCATCCTCAGGCAAATTGTGAATATATTTCAGATGTTGCCTCATGTACTTGTCCGCCTGGCATGTTTGGACATGGTTTTGGGCCTCGCGGTTGTCATACCGATCCCTTAACTGATTCTTGTGCGAATCATATTTGTCAAGTACATTGCCTACAATACATATTTAAGTATTGAAGAATTTGTTAATATGTTTGAATGTTACAGAATAATGGCATTTGTGTTTCGTATGGCCGCACTACATCATGTATTTGTCCGGATGGATACTCAGGAGCATTATGTGAAGTAGCCGATGGATGTCATCCAAGCCCTTGCCAAAATAATGGCACTTGTAAGCCTTTGGGCGTGAACAATTTTAAATGTTCCTGTCTGCGCGGCACAACAGGCAAACATTGCGAAGTGTTACGTTCCGTGTGTGCTCAATGGTTGACGTCATCTGGGCAACTAAAGTATCCAACTGATGATGCAACGGAATATTCTGTTAATGAAAAATGCGCTTGGATAATACGCACTGATCCCACGCAGATACTCAATGTTACATTTAGCAAATTCGACGTAGAAGAGAGCGAAGATTGTACTCATGATTTCTTGCAAATACATGATGGACACAGTTTGGCTGCTCAGTTGATAGGACGGTTTTGTGGCAAGGACTTGCCTTTGGGGGGCACTGTTTTATCCTCACATAATAAATTGTTTTTTTGGTTCAAATCAGATAATGCCACTAACAGACCTGGATTTGAAATGTCTTGGGCATCTCAGCCGCATGTTTGTGGAGAGAGTCTTGATCTTTCCTACATGGATGCAGGTGTTATTAAATCTCCTGGCTATCCTGGCAAAATGCCTAATAGTCGTGAATGCCAATGGGAACTAGCAGCACCGTATGGTTATCGTTTTTCTTTAAGAATATATGATGTGAATTTGGGTAATTTACCAAATTGTACGGGAGATATCTTACAGGTAAATGTACTTTTTTGCTTTAAATATAGGCGCTCTGTATTTGGTTTTATTTATGATTAAGATTAGCGATGCCGACTTGATGCTGAAAAAATATTGCCAAAGTAGCAAACCGGAAGTAATGCGTTCATCCTCCAATAAAATTTCAATACATTTGCATACAGACCTTTTTAGCATGGACAGCTCATTTCAGTTGCATTACGAAGTTGAGCCGGGTCTGCCACACTGTGGTGGATTACTTACGGAGCCTTCAGGCTATATCATTGGTCCTTCGGAACAGGCCACTTGCTTATATCTTATAGAACAGCCACTGGGCACACACATCAAATGGGAATTTTTAGACTTTAAATCATTTGATGTGATAAATTGCCATTTAAATAGAATTGAGGTAAAATCAATTGTCTTAAAAATACTTTTTGGCTAAAGAGCGTGTTTTTTTTATAGATTTTTGATGGCAAAACTGATGAGAGCTCAACAATTTTATTGACATGTGGTGGGAAAATGCCAGCTCCGGTTGTAAGTAGCAGCAATTATATGTTAGTAAGATATAAGAATTCCCTGGCAGATGAGTCCAAGAGCAACAATCCTATAAAAGCAAAATATTCCAGAGGTAAGGCGGCAGAAAACAACGTAACATATCTCGACTTGCTCTATGTACAATTATATTTGTAGTGTGTGAATACCGAGTTTTCGGTCCTGATTCGGGTGTCTTAACCACTCCCAATTATCCCAAACCCTATGTTGAACACACAACCTGCACTTTTCATATATATGGACCTGGTGATACCACGGTATGGGCGAATTTTACCGATTTCTCTATAGCTGAAACAATAACGTCGAATATCACCGATACTATGGAAGATTTAACCTCTGCCAACAGAATAACCGAAGATACCAAACTCAATGATGACTCCATAACATATATGGATGTAAGAGACTATTGCAAAAACCTTTTGATTTCTTAAGAAAATCAAATAATATTCGGTTTTTTTGTTGCAGATTTTCCTATCCACTACTAACAAACAACGTTTTTACAAAGGTGCCCCAATGATGGTTGTTTCAGAACGTAACGTGATGACTATTGTATTTCATGCAACCCGTAATAGTGAACATGCACGCGGCTTTCGCTTAGAGTACAGCTTCGAAAAAATTAGTTGTGGTGGCGTTTATACAGAAAATAAAGGATATTTGGATAAAATAGTAAGCGATGAAGGATGCGTCATAATATTTGAAGCACCTGTAGGCAAACATATCAAATTAGATCTAGAATTCACTAAATTTGGAGGAAGTGGTGGACTTTTAATATATGCCAATCAAACCGGTGGCGAAGATTTCCTTTTAAAAAAGTAAGTCGAACAATTTAACATAAAAATAATTTTTTTTGTGGTATTGGTTTTATTCTTGCTTGTTGGGCCTACAAGTACCTTTTTCTAGTATAAATCATACCTTATTTTACTTTGCCAAAAATGCTTTAGAGGGTTTCAACTAAAAATTTCCCAAAAACTATCAAAGGATTAGATTTTGTGGAGGATTTCATTACACCAGCCACAGAGAAGTTTTTGCCAAAATAAAAATTATCGGCACTGGAACTTAGAGATGAGATTGTATCTTGTTTCCGTTATGTCAGAGCTTTTGTGTATTTGCATTAAGCTCCCACTTACTTAATTTATTTATTTTTTCAGCATCACACGATCCTTAAAGATTCAGGAAACATTCAACTTCAATACCATCACATTGTTGCTTAAATATGGAACTAAAATCTCTGGATGGTATGAGTTTGCAAATACGGCACAAGGTTAGTGTTAAAACGTTAAAAGATAAGGTCATGAAAAATGAGAAAGTAGCAAATGATTTTAATGTCAACAACTTTCAGCTTGTGGTGGTAATTTTAGCTCACTATATGGCGCCATCATCTCTCCGTCATGGCCCAGACCCTACCAAGCAAATCTCGATTGTGTTTGGATAATAACGGTGCCATTGGGAAACAAAATTGAATTGCAAGTACAAAATTTTACTTTGGAACCCACATGTTCGGGCGACGTCCTAGAAATAAGGTAAGAATCATTCAAGTTCTAATCCTTTTTCTTAAGAACTCATGCTTACCATTTTCACTTAGAAACGGAAAGTTCTCAAATTCACCTCTAGTGGGCCATTATTGTGGAACCCAAATGCCTTCGCGACTTGTTTCATTTACCAACAGCTTGCATATCCGGTTTACAACGGACAACTACATTGAAGGCCAGGGCTTTTATTTCAACTGGGAACAGACTGCAACCGGATGCGGTGGCAAGTTGACTGCATACAAAGGTTCCATACATACACCTCATTTCGATGCCCTGCCGGAAGTAGCGGCAATACGTGATGTGAACATAATTTGCGATTGGCAAATAGTTGTTTCTCAAGGATCGTCTATAGACTTGATGGTAACAACATCCATAGATGAATTCGAGTTTTGTCATACAAACAATTTAAGAATTTACGATGGCAGCAACACATTCAGTCATTTACTTCAATTCAACTGTAGCAACATAATGAAAGGAGAACAAATGCAATTGAAGTCATCGTCAAACCAGCTTTTAATTATTTACTCCCTAACAGAAAATTCGAAACATGAGACTCCGGAATTTATATTGGATTATGTAACGAACTGCAGAAGTGTCATTGAGAATTATCGGGGTGTAATTGAATCTCCCAACTTTCCAGAAAACTATCCAGAGAATCAGAACTGTGCCTGGGATCTTAAAGCGGGACGAAATAACAAACTGAAATTAGTATTTTCCCATCTGAGTCTCGAGGTCTCAGATATGACGTGCGAATATGATTATGTGGAAATTTGGGATATGAAAGATATGGATATTTTAAAGAAACATCATTTGTGTACCCTTACGACGGATCCCATTGCATCGGAAGGAAATCGCTTGATGGTACATTTTGTTACTGACTATTCCAATAATAAAAATGGATTCCGGGCTGAGTACAGCCGAGTGGGCTGTGGAGAGCACATAAAGAAGGAATATAGCTACATCACCTCTCCTAATTATCCTTTCAGTAACGATTTGGACTGTGAGTGGTTTATTGAGGTGGAAGCGGGTAAACAAATTATTTTCATGGTAATGGACTTATATTTAGAAAATGAGAGCCCTGATTGTAGCCAAAACACCTTGTACTTTAAAGAATCTAAAAATTCGAGCACAGAACTTGCAAGAGAGTGCCATGAGCAACAAATGCCTTTAATAGTAACTTCACCAGGGAATCGTTTATACGTGCACTTCCGCACAAGCCCCACTAGATCTCGCAAATACTTTAAGGCATCATATCATACCAAAACATCAACCTGCGGAGGCATGTTGAGAGGAACATCTGGACTAATCACTTCCTCCAACTATCCACTTACGCCCAGCGGACAATCCTACAATTGCGTTTGGGATGTAGCTGTTCCCGAATCGTATGGCATTCTGTTAAATTTTAAACACTTTAATCTTAGTAATTCACCTAATTGTTCTGAAGCTTCAATGGAATTCTTTAAAGGTTACGGTCGGACGATGCAGTATTTGGGTAAGTTTTGTGGATCGGAAAAGCCAAATATTGGACTTGTGCATGACAATCAACTAAAATTGGAGTACAGAGATAGTGGTAAGCAAAGCTCAGGTATATTTTTCATTGAATACAAGAAACAATGTGGAAGTCGAATTACCAAATCCTCCGGTTACATCAAGTCCTTAGCAACAGAAGAATGCGTATGGCAGTTCGATGTTGACCAAGGTGAGTACAACTGAGTAAAACTTCTTTAAAGGCTTCTCGATATTTCAAAATGTATAATTTCTTATTGAAGGCACTTTGATAAGTTTGACTATTCTACAAATGGATTGTTTTTGTCGAAAGAATAACGATGGCCTCAAAGTGTGCAAAAATGGTTTAGGGGTAAGTGTGCTTTCAAGTATTTTAAGATCCGAAAAGTCTAGTTTTTTAATCAAATCTTATTTCAAAGTTTAAGGAAAATCTCTTTGATGATAACTTACAATCTGGCATTTACACACTGTACTTTTGCGAAAGTCATCAAACTGATCTTGTCTTCGAGACATCGAAGTTACACATCTTTGCAAATAATATTAATTTTCGCGCCAAATACTCTACTGTGCAGCATTCGTGTGGAGGCACTATAGAATCATCACGGGGTTCTTTGGCCTCCCCTTACTACCCCTCCATGTACCCCTCAAATATTGACTGCAATTGGATATTGCAGGGGTCTAAGGGAAGCTTTCTTGAACTGAAATTTGAACAATTGGACATTGTCAACTCAGAGCACTGTAATGAAGACTACCTGGAAATAAGAAATTGGTCGGAGGGCAAAATAATTGGCATATATTGTGGCTCAAAGATACCTGTACAAACCGTTGTATCTTACGAGAGATTTTGGTTAAGATTTCACAGTGCTTATGGCAACACTGCCAAGGGCTTTAAGCTTTCCTGGAATTATGGTATGTGTTTGAGAGAGAGAGAGAGAGAGAGAGAGAGTAACGAATTTTTATTGTAAATTAATGTTACCTTTATTTAAGCTCATTTGAATGAATTGGTAAACATGACAAAGGGGTACATTGCTAATCCGCCCTTGGAGATGGTGCAAAACGATGAAGAACCTTATGTTTGGCGTATTATAGTTCCAAGAGGTGAATTTATACAATTGAATTTCGAAGAATATAATAATGGATTAAAAGTGAGTAACAAAATCAAAACTGTTTAAGTCTCACTTACCTCAAATTCTGTTTAATGCAGCTTTTCGATGGATTTGATCAAACCGCACTTTCCGTATACATATTAGTTTCTCCATGGCACTTCGTTTCCAGTTCAAATGTTGTATATCTACAAACAAATAATGAAAATATTGAAAGATTTAGTGTACTGTGGACTGTAACGACAAATAAGACTCTCGGCGATAATGCAACACTGTCAAAATGTCATTCTGAAGAATTTATAAAAGTCCATCGCTATAATGCGATTCGAGTATTTTCGCCTGGTTATCCAAAAGGCTATGAGAACAATCTTAGATGCGACTGGATCTTTAAACCGGCCAATCCCATCGAACATGTTGCTGTTGCTTTGCTAAATGTTGACTTAGAGGACTCAACTGATTGCACGAGTGATTATTTGAAAATATCAACTTCTGCTGACCTTTTGTCTTGGCATACGCAAGAGTATTTATGTAATGAGTCTAGTGTTCGGGACAGAATGAAAGGAACACCATTTTTATGGGTTCATGGTACACCTCATATTAAATTAGACTTTGTAACCGATTGGTCTTTCAATCGTACTGGATTTCTGGCCAAAGTTGTAGCTAAATGTGGTTCCAATATGACCGACTCAGTGGGTTTTATAGCTGGCAGTATGTTTGTTGACTTTAGCGATGGTTCTAACAGTCAATGCCTGTGGCATGTCAACGTAAAAGCGGGTAAGCGAATTCGTGTACGTTTGGACTATCCCTCCATAGTACTCAATAAGGAAGACTTTGATGAGGATTGCAATAATCACGCTTTACTCTACGATGGTGCTGATGATCATGCACCCCTTATTATGCCCGGCAGACTTTGCTTTCCTCAAAATGTCACATCCATCGAAATAAATTCTACCAGTAACCATTTAACTATTAAATATAATCTCAACCCAAACAAAGTAACTCCAAAGTTTATGAATATGAAGTTTTGGAACCTTACGTATCGGGAATATTCCGAATGCAGTGACGAAATACGCTTAATACCAGAAGCTTCAGAGGTTATTCTGACTTCGCCATTCTATCCTAATGTACCACATCCCCATACAGACTGCGAGTGGCGCATTGTAGCTCCTCAAGGGGAAACAATTCAAATTGAGTTTATTGATCGTTTTGATATGAATTGGCGACATTGTTCGCAGGAATATTTGGAACTATTTGATGGCTCCACATCGCTATCGCGAAAAATAGGACGTTACTGCAGCAAACCTCCCATGCTAAGAACCACACAGAATATGTTGTATTTGCATTATCTAACTGACATAGCAGAACCGCGCAATGGCTTCAAGGCTTTAATTTCCATAAGCCGATGTGGAGGCACATTTACCGCCAACTATGGCTCGTTTAAGTCTCCCGGCTACCCGGCATCATATCCAGCTAACACAGAGTGCGATTATGTAATCGATTTAAAGCGCCAGAATATCATTCGCTTAAACTTCATTGACATAAGTCTTCCCTACAATGAGTCCAATCTGCAGTTCTCAGATCATTTGGAAATAATTACCATAAGTAATTCTGACGTTAAGATTCCCTCTATTTTCGTATATGGCAACAGCACAAAAAACACTGAAATCCAGATTGCATCCAACAAGGCTGTAGTACGATTTCACACCTTCTCAAAAGCTTTCAATTACAGGGGCTTTTCATTGAGGTTCTATTCAGATGGCTCATTATGTGTTAATGTGATAACGGGCGTTTCAGGCGAGATAACAATGAACCTTCCACTTAAGTTACTCTATGTAAACACGTGCTCGTGGAAGATAACTGTACCCAAAAAACAAAGAGTGCGAATAGAATTTTTAAACATGGAGGATATAAAGCAGTATAATTTTACATAGTGAGTATTTTTAATTTTATTTTTTTTGTAATTAACAGTTAACTAAAAGTTTTGTTTGGATTTTTAAAGCCCTCCTAATTTTAATGTATACAACAACTTTGACTGGACTTCGGAAATTACATCATTCACATCGAATACTTTTAATACACAATCTGTTATTCAATCGTCTGATAACATAATGTATTTGAAAGTCTTATTGCCAAGATCCGATTTAATTATGCTACCTTTAAAAGCTCGTTATAGTTCGGACGAGGAATCTTCCTGCCCCCAAGACATTGATATAGACAACAAGTCCGGTGACATAGATATACCGGGCTTAGAACCTGCCTTCCGCGGAAACTTTTATTGTGGCCTAAAAGTCAAACTCAATGAAGGCGAGACTATAGTCTTCAATATTTCCAGACTTTTGACTTCAGGCTATGGATCCTCAAAGTTGCAATATCCATTAGTATTCACAGACAACTTTGTGAGCACGCATTATCGAAATAATCTCACTGACTATATTCACGCACAGTCTCACAAAACTGGTTCTATTTCAATCACTCAAAACACTGTCAGTCGTATAAGCAGTTTGAAGATGTCATATAGAAAATATCCTTGTGGGGCTGCAGTCAATGTAGCCAGTGGTATAAAAATTGAATTTCCTCAAGGAAGCGCAATCGATGTGGGAGATCAAGTAATGTGTGTTTGGTCGTTATATAAAACATATATGCCCTTTGCCGGTGATAGGAGTAACAAATTCAAATTGATGGGCAATTTCTCATTTACAGAATCCTGTGAAGAGGAGTATGTGGAAATAGTCGAGGGTGAATGGAAGAATCGTTCATTAGCCTTAAGGATTTGTCGCGACAGAATAATTGACAATTTTGAATATCTAATAACAAAACGATTCACTTTCATTGTATACAATTCACTTCGTTACAATGCTGAAAAATCACCATTTACTTTCAGTATTGCAAAGACCTTGACTTGCTCTAGTGAAACTTTGGTTGATTTTGGCATTTCCTCGATCAAAATCAACAAAGACTTTTATAAAAATAACCAAGAGTGCTCTTGGATATTCTATACAAAACCAGGTCTGTACCTCCAGGTACAGTTTGTGGGGAGATTCTTTATAGAAGACTCATCCAACTGTACCAAAGACTATCTTGAGATTCAACGGGACAGTGGAGGCATTTGGATACCCGACGCCCGCTTTTGTGGTCGACAGGTACCGCCTCTATATAACTCCACTTCACATCGTATACAAATAATATTCCGTACTGATGAAAATATAACAGCAGATGGTTTCGAGTTTACGATAAAAATGCATTGTCAACGGGTGGTGAATGTTACCTCAACAGAAACGCAAATCATTTCCAGCCCTCATAATATTGATATTGGTTGGCGCAGAATGCGTTGTGAATACACATTTCTAGGCAGTAAACCTGATAAAATGATTGTGGTCAGGACAGAGTTCAACCCTGGATCGCTAACTGTAATTACACGGGACTCTTGCAAATTTGGCAAGTTAGTGATCAATAAACGAGATGAAAATGGAAAAGATTTGCCAGGAGAATCGCGCTGTGAGCCCGCCTTCGAAGAAAGAGCTTATCAATATCTACGTATTGCATACGATAATGCTTATATGGGGCAAAGATTTACTATGTCATATGCATACGACTCATGCGGTGGCAATGTGACGGCACCTACTGTCATACGCCCCTTGAAACATGAAATGAAAAACTCTTATGCCGAAAACATGAACTGCATCTGGTACATCACAGCACCGCCTGAACATTCCATAGCTGTAAGGTTTAAGTATTTCTCGACTGAAGAAATTTATGATCAACTCAACATTTATAGCGGCCTTAAAATGCTAAGCGAGAAACTGGTGGCCAGATTAAGTGGAAATTATTCCTCCACTGTCCCCATTATTGTGGACAATAATCTAGCGGTTATCAATGCAATTTCAGATAGCACAAGCTCTAGTGGGGGCTTCGAGGCAAACATAGTATTCTTAGCGAATTGCAATGAACGAGTTTCACTCACTGAAGGCAACTCCCCCGCAACTTTGGCTCGTAACATAAAATTCAACTCTAATGAGGAGTACATATGCAATTATCGCATAACAGCTCCCAAATCTTATCGCATACGAATAGCGATTAAAAAACTTCAAATTAATAGCGCAAATTCAACATGTCTCAATTCGAGCAGGAGTTGTGATGAAAAATGCAACATGCTGGAAATATCCGATAATCCAACAACCTTTGAAATGGAGTCTGCTAAATTTTGTTCCTCCTACAACATTAATAGAACATTTCTTAGTTCTTTTGAGTTTGCTTCTTTGAGGTTGACTGCCACCCAACCGGGTCAGTATAGTTTTGAAATAATGCTTAGCATGGAAAACGCCGACTGTGGCTTTTCCGAATATAAATTAGGAGACAATGAGGTAAGTTTACTAGAAATTCAAAGTTGAGATGTCTGCTTGATTGTACATCTCTAATTTAAAGTTCACTACACCAGATTGACACAGATACTTATTAATCAAAATATTTCTTTGGCAGCAATACAAACTTACTTTCCCACCCAACGGACAAAGGGGTTACGCACCCAATATTCACTGCTCTTGGCGACTGATTTCCAGCAACGAATTGCAGTTTCACTTCAACTACATTGACTTACAAAATAAATCGCAAGTCACGGGCAAGTGCTTGGATTATATAACTGTCAAGGATATGTATGTAAGTGGAACATTTTAGCACATTTTAAATACATATCGCACACTAAATCATAAAGAAACACAACTCAAAATTATAAAAGTGCTTTTGCTTTTTTATAAACCAGTTAATTTAAGAAATCTATAACGACCTCGACAATTTCTTTTGCAACTCAGTCTTCTTGAAGAGTATAAAATACCGTTATGCTTGTTTTTATGTCACATACTTGCGTCATTTGTACAGTAGCAACAGTTGTTTGCAACTACTCAGCATCTGAAATATTTTGAGTTGTGGCTCTTTATGATTTAGTGTGCGATATTTATGTATGTATATAGCAGCAGTGATAACTTTAATATTTACATGTTCATAGTATGTCAATCACTTGTGTGGACGATCTGAAAACTTTACTATCAACGCACGGGGCATTTTGGAGAATAGCGTTGAAGTGACATTCCACAGCGATGAATCAGAAGGAGGCAAAGGTTTCGAATTCATTGTTCACAGATCTGACGGTAAGAATCGTGTTGTTCAAAGTGAGACAATTGATTTTAAAAATTTTCTTCTCCTTAACTACCAGCCTGTAATCGAACCTACAATTCTCTAAGTAAATACATTACCTATCGCGGAAATGGTTGGGAGAGCACAGTTTGTAATGACACCATTATTGTGCCAGAAAACTATACGCTGAATTTTTACATTGACACAATGTATTTTAAGAGTTATGACTGCGAAAAGTTGCACTTAAGGGTATGGGCATTTTTGGTTTGCAACCATTTGTTAAAAATTGCATGGTACGAGTATTATTTGTGAACCATTTTTGTTTCTCTTTTCCTTTTCAGATAACTGATCTTAAAACAAATAAAACTTTACTCGATCGCTGTCGAAACACTTACACCAACGTAAATTTATTTACTACAACAAATGCCGTACGCGTTGAGGCATCCGACTTTACCACAATTTCTTTTAATTATGCAGCAAGTAATCGCAGCCTGCCACCAGGTTGTGGTGGGACTTTCAGACTGCACAAAGCGCAATTCTCTAGTCCTCCGTATGAAAATAATAGAAATTTCTCGGAATGCCGTTGGGATATTATAATACCTACAACAAGCGCTAAAACAATTCAATTTTATGGTAAGTATTATATTTCTTGCATTGCTTTTAAGAGCAGTCGTCTCATTTCGTTAGACAAAAAACACTATGCAATCAACAAAATCAAACTTTCCCCCAAGGCATATTTATACCAGCGTACTGCAGTGGCAAGTTTCTCAAAACTTACAAATGCGACAACACAACACAACACAACTATTTAACTTGTGCTATAATACTTGTAAGTTTTGAGAAACAGCCCCCAAGTATACTCGCCCCAATTCGCCTTGAAAAATGCACCTGTGATGCTGATGCCACCTGGTATGAATACGCCTGCAAGAAAAATTTCTTAGCGAAAACGATAATGCGAGTTTGAAGTATAAAATGGAAAATTGCTGCATTAAAAATCTCATCGTCTTAACTGGGAAGTCTCTGTATTTGTGCTAAAAAGTCAAACGACGCTGGTTTTAAAATTTTGAATAGCAATAGACTATTCTAAATGTTTCTCATTAAACTTAAAATTTAAACCAAAATCATCGGTTTTTTTCATAAAATTTAATATACAACTCCTTTATTGCAATAAAATCATGTCTAAAAAATGTGTTTTTGAAGCTAAAAATGCAGAAGAAATCATTATATCATTCATAATCTTGTGTTAAAATTTCATATAAAAGGATTGTCCACGCACGTTTTCAGAAAACAAATTATTTTTATATTTTTATTGACTTGTATTTAAATTGAAAAAAAAAATCAGCCCCTGTTTCTACAACCCAGACGGCCGACTTAACTAGAAAATTTGTATGAAAAGTCCAAAAATTTTTTTTAGTGTTTTTTATACAAATTTTCTAGACGAATCGCGCATGCCTAAGCAGTGGAAACCAGAGCTGTTAAATTTCGATTACGATTAGCAATCAATTAGATTGTAATGATTATATAATTGCGATTACGATTATTAAAAATGGAAAAGTAATCTGAATTACTTAAAATTAGTAAAAATAATCAAAAAGAATCAAAAGTAATCAAAAAGTAAACCGACTACTTTCAAAGATTAATTTTGATTCTTAATAAATAATCACAAATAGTCAAAGTAATCCTTAGATGTAATCGGATTATTTTTTTGATTACTTTTGATTCGTTTTGATTATTTTTAGTAATTCAGATTACTTTTCCATTATTAGTAATCATAATAATTTGGTAATCGTGCGTAACTGAATATAATCGTAATTTAATCATTACTTCACCTTTAAAAAGAAAGTAATCAAATTAGTAATCATTACGAATACTAATCATTACTTAACACCTATGGTGGAAACAGGGTGTTGAACTTTTTTTTCTCCAAAATTAGATTTTTTGGGTTATTTTTTCTGTTGCAATGAAGGAGCGATATCCTACAATTACAAGATTAACTGCCTGTTTCACGATGTCGATGTTTCCTGTGTACAAAGCATAGAGATAGAACATGATACAATTATACTAGGTACATGCAGACTACAACAAAATTCCAACACCAAAAAACACATGTATTTTGTTGGTATAAACAAACGAAAAATTGTCAGAAACAAATGTCTTTTGTTTATAAAAATAGCAATTACAGGGTAACTAAAGTACAATTGGAGACGCGGCATTCCTGCATGATTATAGTTATTCAGTGTTGCCAATCTGTTTGTAGTTAAATAGTGTGTAATTTCTACTCACATGTGTAGGCCATGGAATTAAATTCTTGTATAATCTGTGTGTAATTTTACTTTGGGTTCTATTTTTATTTATTTTTCTTTTAATTTTAAACTACACAAAAGATATGTAGTGTAATTTTCTTGAATGTGTAATTGCAGACACAGCCTTATATAAATTCATTGGCAACACTATAAACATTTAATTCACACACATACACTAACATTTTTGCAGCTTGTAAACAAAGTTTGACATTTATCTGCAATGTATACAGTAACAGGCTGGACTTGTGCATGTAACTGTTATAATTGTATCATGAGATAGAATTTACATTAGCAAAATATATAATAAATAATAAAAGCAGAAAAAAAGGTCGATAAAGAGTTACTGTGAAACCACCGACTAGTCACTATTTCAGGCTGCTGAATTATTGATTTTTAGGAGGAACAAATATATGTGACAGCGCATAAAGAAAGGGACCTAATGGTAAAAAAAAAAATCAATTTTCACTTTTTTTTTATGTGGACATCTGAGCATCGAATGAGACCGATCCCATGCCCCAAAAGTGTTCCCTCCCAGAGATATGCGCGTTTTATGAAATTGAAGTCGACGATTCTAAGGTTATGTGAAAACATTTTCGTACTAACAGAGTGATATTCACGATTTAAAAGAATTATAAATGAGTATTTATTATAATTCACAATTAACAATTTCAGAAAATAAACCTGGATTCGAAAAAACGCGAGCAAGATTGATATCAAACTCATGGAAACAGCGCCCTAGGTAGAAAACAGTAAAAATCAACTACACTAAACAAGAGGTAGGGACGACATACGCTCGTTTTCAAGGTTGATCAACACGTTCCTGACGTCATGAGATGTGTCGCTTTCAAATGAGACCAATACCAACACGCTCAGTGATGGTACACCAAAGATACACGTATTTAAATCTTTAAAATGGCTCTCCTGAACAAAACCGGTTTTTACCCTTAGGTCCCTTTCTATTTTGCGCGTCACATATATGGATTGCAGGGTCTTGCAAGCGTCATTGTCAATGTTTATTCTGGCAAAGTCCTAACTGCTGTTGAGTATGAACATGGGGGTTCTACAGGTTCTTGTAGGAGTCTTGATTGACCATTTTCCAGTTAGAGCTTAGGCACTATTCTTCCAAACCTATCGAATTCCAATATTGGTTAATGTGCAGTTTTCAGAAGTCATTCAGGCGACTCGTATGAAAATTTGTATGAAAATCACTCAAAAGGATGAGTGCTTTCCATATGATTTTTTCCATTGTAATTGTAAATAAATAATTTTTCTTCTTCTTTATGCAGATTTTGATATGGGAACGATTACGAATTGTCATTTGGATAATGTTAAAATAATTGAAATATTACCAAACAATACGGAAAAACTACTGAGAACTCTCTGTGGTCCCGATTCGCCAGAAGCAATAGTATCAACTAGCAGCCATTTGATAGTTATTTCGAAGAAATCGCCCAATTTTGACGGCACTGGCTGGACCTTGAGTTATGACTCTTCAAATTATGAAGGAGAAAATAGAATTTATATAAATAATAATCAAGAGTGGCGTTGAGTGTTAAAGAAAGTTTGGTGAATATATATTCCGAATTTTGAATAAATTTTTGTGTTAACCATAACCATAATAAAAATTGTTGGTTTTTTTTTAATTAAAATAAAGTTTTATTTAAAATATTGGTCTATTTCGTTGCGAAAATTTACCTGTTTGATCACTTTACTCTCGATATTTTAAACAATTCAAATATAGTAACGAAAATTCGGTTACAAATTTACTATTACAAAGTTATTAGAACAAGATTGTAAATCAAAGACAGTCGCTAATCAGAACAATACCATATGATCAGCAGTAGGAAAGCACTTTTAGTGCTAAACAAATAAGGCGGGCGGCTCTTGCAATTCCAAAGTTTAATTTTCAAAGTCCTGAGATTGTAGAGGAGAAGAGAAAATAAGTTCAAGACTTTGCAAAGTAAACTTTGTGCGTGTCTGAAAACCTACCGAAACCATTTTTGAATTTGTGTGCAGACTTATAAAAAAAAGTTTTGATATATATATATACGTAATGTTAACGCATACGAAGGATTCCGGATGAATACTAAATATTCAATTTTAAAAATTAATTCGTAAAAATTTGTTTTGCTTAAAGACTTTTTTAGTTTTTGCGTTTTTTACGTATTTGGAAACTTTTTCTTACTGCGATTGTTTTTTCATCGTAGCGATTTTTTAGTTCATTGGATTTTCTAGTTTTGGTGTTATTTAAATTTTCCGTTTTAGAAAATTTTTTCAATAAGGCGTTTTTGTACCTTGGCGATTTTTCTTGAAGGAATAATTAATATTGATTCATTTATAGTTTCTATAATAATTCACTAATTTCGAAAATGTCAAATGCAATTTTTGTTGCAGCAACTTTTTATTTTTTAGTGCAAATGAGCAAGAGAGGAATACAAAAAGTATATATTTCTATTTCAACACTCCCACACACGTGCAAGAATTGCTGCAACAAAATTGCAAGTCTGGACCGGCACTTTGAATGTCCAAATTAGAATACCCACACTTTGGTTTTCATATTGTTAAAATTTTATTAACCATTGTTATAGCCTCTGCTTTGAAAATATCAGGTGCCTGTTAACATATTACGATTCACAGTAGGTATTTTAATTTAAGTATGTCATGGTGCTCGCTTTAGCACTCCCTTAAATTTTTAGATCTAGTAAATTTTTACTACTTGTTGTTGTAGTGTTCGTAGCTGCACATATTCGGGGGCCTGTTCTGCAAGTCACGACATGTCAAATCACGGTGATTTCAACAAATTGATAACAGCCAAATCACAGCTTTTATAAATTTCATAGTTTATAGCGATGGAAGGTGGAATAAAATATTCTATTATACATGACAAAAACTTTAAATATAATAAAAATCCACTAACAAGTGAGCTATTAATAGTTTTTTTTTTGAAATCACTGTGATTTTTAGAACAGGCTCGATTATAGATATAGATATAGGCCTGTGCAGATGGACAGATGCCAAGCAAACAAATATCCAGACGGACATAAATAATAAATATTCTTTAATTTTTGGTGTAGGGAGCCCTAAACAGAACAACTCAACTCTAATAAACAAAAAGATACCAAAAAATTCCAACTTACTGGTTTCCACGTTTTGCACAGTTCAAAAATTATCAAAATGTGTTAAAGGTCTTTTTAAGCAAAGATTCATAAAAATTTTGAATTTTTTTATTTAATATTTATTTTATTTTTTGCCTTTTTTGTCCACCTAAATGTACAAATACATATCTATAATATCAGTCAAATGGGCTTTATTGGAAAGAAAATTATATGAAATTAATGTTTAAGTATGGTTTCAACCATGTGGCCGCCACGGCTGGCGCGTAGAAGGCGCAGTCTGCAACACCAATTTGCAACAACTTTTCTCAGCATTTGCGGCCGTATTTCGCCGATAGCTCTTCGAATGTTGATTTCCAGGTGTTCAATTGTTTGTGGTTTAACGATGGAGACAAGTGACTTAACATAGGCAAAAAAAAAAAAATAATACAACGGGATTAAATCACACAATCATGGTGGCCGATTAAGTGGGCCATTACGTGAAATAATTTTTTTATCAAAAGTTTCTTTGAGTAGCGCCGCTGTGTGGCATTCCTGTTGGAATCACATATCAGCAAGATTAATGAGACGTAATTGAGGTACGAAAAAATTTCGAATCATGTTCCCATGGGCAGTAACATTCTAACCATCATCGTTTTTAAGACATATGGGCCAATGACTCCGCCAGCCCCAGCCCATAAAGCGCATCAAACAGTAATTTTATATAGATGTAATGGTGTTTCGACAAAAACTTGTGAATTCTTCTCACTCCAAATGCGACAATTCTGCTTATTTACGTACCCATTCAACCAGAAATGGGCTTAATCAGAAAATGGAAGAAGTTCACGATGACTTTGACGAATAGAACAATTATTTTGATTAAAAATTTCAACAATTTGCACACATTGCTCTGGTGTAAGTCGATTCATAATGAAATTTCAAAGCAAACTAAACAAAAAGCAACCATCAGCTGTTAAATGGGTGCTCAAATAAAGCAGCGATGCCAACTCAAGGTTGTGACACTCTAACAAAAAAAAAAAACACGCTTTATTGCTCGACAAGGAAATAATTTTAAGGCTGATTTCATACCGAACTCGCGCTATCCGTTAAAAATCTGCTGTTTTATGAATTTTGGCAGCTCGGTGAAATCTCAACTTTTTTTTTTATTAATTTTTAATGACTAACGTGTTTATTTATTAAATTTTCTTATTCTTTTCTTTTTTATCTATTTATGAGACTTTAATACATACATATTTTTATTATTATTTTATAACAATTAAAAAATATTTATACACATATCGTTTGTACAGGAAATATGAAAATAAAAAACAAGGACTATAATACAATTAAGAATTACATATATAAATATATGTAAACACAAAGTGTAATTACTTTTATTACATCACATCTCGGGAATTTCTTACGGTTTTAGAAATAATGTTTAACTTAAAAAATATGCGGCTGGCTGGGTTCTGAAAACCATTTCATTTTGAAAACGACGAATTTCAGGAAAAAAAAAATCAACAAGAAAGCTCACTTATTGCAGCTTTTTATTGAGATATTTTATCCGAACTTAATTTCGAATGCACTAAATTATCTGATAAAGAGAATACTGTTTTGCGTTTTTGAAACTTTGCGATGTCAAAACGAAATGGTTTTCAGAACCTGGCCGGTAATAAATATAAATTACAATTTTAGAAACTAATGAAAACTTTGGTTGCGGTTGAAGTTAAATTGATTAAAAAAATTGTTGGTGATTTAAGCGTCTCTTTAAAAAACTACATCTAAAATTGCCTTCGTTTCGTGTTTTCAAAAACGCTAATTGCATAATTTGTATGTGTGTTTTTTTTCTCTTTTAATTACTTGCTAATAAATTCGTACAATACTTTTGTTTAACTCTGGTTGTTTGCTGTTCTTCTCTTACATTTCTAAACTAATTTTTAAGATTCACCTTGAAAATAAGAATTCTGCATAAGATACAATTTATCAATGGGATTAATAAGGCTGTTGTTTAAGTTGGCTAAAATGTCTTGGGGATTGGAATTGTGGTGATGCCCTGAAGAAGAAGATGATTGCAGCTCCAGATTGTTAAGGGACAATGAGTCTGCATCATCGTCTAGATGATCGAAATTGCTGCCATCTAAAGAAAGATCTGAGCTGCAGAAACTATCATTTGAATTGGCAGGGTAATCTGAAAATTTAATAATAATTTTATGTGTGGAAACAATTTTTTTTTGCAGGTAATAGAACTTACCGTCTGGAGAAAAGGGTAGATTGGGATTTAGTGGTTGGGAGGCGTATGCGCTATCCATACCTAAATAACCATTTTCGCTACCCGATGCTGAGCCAGCCTCTTGTTTTATACCATCCTTATCCAATTTATCCCTTTCTTTGTCATCCCCTCCAACAGAATTTCTATTATTTTTAGCCTTGCGCTGTATCTTTTTCATTTTGGCTCTTTGATTTTGAAACCACACTTGCACCACTCTGACTGACAGTCCTGTATCTTTTGCTAAGGCTTCTCTTACCTTGCGACATGGTTTTGGCGACTGTTCAAATGAAGCTTTGAATTGTTTGCGCTGTTGGGATGTCAATATTGTTCTCGGTCTCTTAGGACCTCGACGACCATCTCTAGGTCTCATTAGATCATCCTCGTCTAGTCCTAGAAAGCCGCAATGTTGTGCTGCAGCCGCTGCTAGAAACATTTCCTTCTCCAGGTCATGTCGAAAGCAGATTATTTGACCATTGCGTAAAAGAAATTGTTCTCCTTTTTGCAGGGGCATACGACAAGCCACACATACAAAGCAGGATAAATGAAAAATAAGACTAGGCAGAGGTCGCATCACCACATCTTGAGGCAGAATAGAGTGACAACAAGTCGCACATTTAAAAGAAAATAATCTGGAATTAAAAAGAAAATTATTTCTATAGACTTCCAAATAAATTTTAAAACGATGTATGGTGCTGTTAACAAATGGTTAAAAATAATGACATTGATTTCCATTTTGAAAGTTTGCTCACCTCTCATAGTCCATCTTGCAATAAAGCTTCCCATTGCGCATATAGCATGTCTGATGCAGTTGCATGCCACAATAACAACAGGCCAAACAATTTTCATGCCAACTCGTTTCGCCCACATTCATAAGGTAACGATCGTGGATTTTCTGACTACAGCCCTCACAAACTTCATAGTTTTTTTCCCGTTTTATTTGCTCAACACCTAAAATGTATAAAATTTCAAATATGAAATCAAAAAATCGCTTAAACCAGTAGTAACTGAATTATTTTAAATATTTTAAAATAATTTAATAAAAAATATAATGGATATTCATGATATGTAAATTTCTCATTTTTTAAATCAATTCTACACATGCAAACTAAAAAAGTACCCTTTCCAAACATATTTTCAATTTTATTTTTATATTTTTTTCTATTAAATAATACCATAGATTTATTATTACGAGTATTTGTGTTTACTATTGTTTGAGTGTGCACGATTTTTGTTTGTGATAGATTTTGTTGCCACAATTCAAATATGATTTACTAAGCATATCAATAAATCGTTTTAGTATTACATATTTTTTTTTCTCTCTTCATATTTTTGTTCCATTCGTTGTTATTTTTCTGTTATTGAAGTTGTTTGCTAGATAGAATTTCACTACAATAAAAATGCGCTTTTTTACAGCAAATACATACGCGAAGTGTGTGCGTGTGTGTGTGTGTGTGTAAATATCCTTCTAAGCATTCAACTCATTCATTCATACATACATAAATCAAAATGGCAAAGACTTTTGAGCCCGTATTTTACAGTTAAGTCCCCTCTAATACTGCAAAAGTTTTTTGTTTGCCAACAAAAGCTTAAGCATCACTCATGCCCCCTCACACGAGTTACCACTATAACATCCCTGCTACTTATACTAGTGCCACATGAACTTTTTCTGCCCCTCTGCCCCCTCTCATTATTTTTATGGCGACTAACTCCCATCAGTGATGGCATTTTAAAATTGAATTTTCCACCTAATTTGTTTTCAAAAAGTGCCAAACTTTATCGTGTTAACATTCATAAAACTTTAAAATTGTATTTTGGGATTTCAAATAGGTCCTAAAAATAGCTTTTTATCCAACTACGGCAACACGTAAAGAACAGGTTATGCTAGGAACATAACTGGGACGAACGAACGTCAACGAATTCGCCGATAAAAGTTCTCTGAGTAAATTCGTCGTGTGAAGCGACTCAGCGAATTCCACTATATATCTATATATGTATATAAAACAGTATGTGTGTATGTATGTCACGTATGGACTCCAAGACGGCTGCACCGATTTTGATGAAATTTTCAGGGAATCTTCAGCATATTCAGGCGGGTGACACTGTGAAGTCTGATTTTTGATTTTCGGTCTGCGGGCGGAGGGGCGTGGCAAAATCCAATTTTCATATTGCACCGCCAATGCCATATATATATTTATTTTTTTCCGGGGTGGGGAAGGGTAGCGAAGCACACCGGGTTAAGCTAGTATTTGATAAAGTTGGTTGTTGTGTGTACAAAGACATAGAGATAGAGAGAGAAAATTGACTTTTCGTCGTTCGTTGGCATACAAAATAGAAATAAATCTATCTCAGAGTTCGTCACGCACGATAAATTTCGTTCTACGGCGGTGTTGTGTTCATTTTCATATGCACAAATGTGTTTTATTTTTTATGACGAAAGCTCGCACCGAAAAATTCATCGTTCGTTCCAGTTGTGTTCCTAGCATAAGATTCTGCACCGTTTTGTAACTGAGAACGAAACATGGATCCATCACAGTACACTAGAAACCAAAAAGAAATAAAAACAGAGGAGATTTTCAGGTGAACGTGCCAAAAAGAAGGTTGAGAAGGATCTGTCGGCCAACAAGGACACAGTTTTTTTTTAATGCATGCGGTTTCATTTTATCGCAATTACCTTGAAAAGGGGAAAACAATAACCCGAAAATATTATTCGCAGGTTTTGGTTAGGTTCAGTAGTGATTTAAAGCACAAATCCTCATCTAGCGAAGAAAAAAAGTGTTATTTCATCCGGACGGGTGTATAATTGGCACTATGGCAAGAATTCATGAATTGCGGCCGGTGAACACCTTGCAACTATTTCCTGTTTCCAAATATGAAATAATGGCTGGCTGGCTGGTACGAGATTTGTGTTAAACGAAGAGGTCATTATTGAAACTTACGACTATTTTGAGAGCTTTGAGAAATATCATTATTTAGAGGGAATGAAAGAGGAAGGAAGGCGCTGGTCTGCATGTCTTTATTTTATTTTTTTTTTCCATATAAAACGAATTTAAAATTTGAATCGATGTTTAAATAGAATTAAAGAAATAGGCTGGCTCTATATACATAATAAAAAAAAACTCATTTAAAATACCTTTTCGCGACTTTGAAAGTATTCTTGAATATTCCGATTGCCTTTTCACATTTAAATGATTTGTTTTTTTTAAATATATAAAATAAAAGGTAAAATATCTTACTCTATAATAATTGTCCCATCACTGACACCCATGTATATAATTTTTTATAAGAGTGCACGAGTGTGTGTACATTTACATATGTACGACTACAAGTACGAGTACTTCTGACATGAGTAAGTAAATGCACTTGTTGGTTTGGTTTTGGTGCTTCATTCACCCAACAAATAATTCTGGAACAACAATTTTGATGTTGATCATCATCTCATTTTATAAGACGCTGTCACAAAATATGTTAAAATTTTCTAGCAAATAATGACAAATAAATATAAGCGTTTAGCTCATATTTTGTAAAAGTAATCGAATATTGAGAATTATTTTGGGGATCAAAGGTAATATTTATAGCATTTGCTGTTGACGGTGATTGCCTGAATAATAAATTAAATTAAAGAAAAGAAATGATGACAAAAAATATAACAGTGCCGCCAGCCCAATATCCACACCAGACAGTGACAGGATGGACCGAACTCTCTTGAATCTTATGAGAATTTGCATCGTAACCAATTCGTTGAAAATAGTTTTTCGCTCGGAATGTAACCCATTTTGATAATACAATTTTACCATTTGGTCAGTTGGTTTCTGGCTTGCGGCACAGTATATTCAAAATATATTATGTCTGCAGCAAACCAGAAACTAACCGATGATTTTTACGTGTTCTCTAACGCTTTATCCATCTTGGTATTTTAGCAAAACAAACTGAATAATTGACAGCCAAGTCGGAAGCTTCAAATATCAAAGCTCCGAAGTGCCTGTCAGAAGACCCCTCGTAAAATTTTTATGCTGGTACGAGAAGTTATATCAAAATTTTATTAATTAAGTTTTATTACACTAATCCTGGGAGTCTGCTCTGTATTTCGAAATGAAAGAAAATGCTTTCGAGTTTGTTATTAACAATACAATTCGAAAGCATTTGCTTTCGTTTTGAATTGCAGAGTAGACTCCCAGAATAAAAAAGAGAATTTTTATCAAAATGTTACCTGGGCTATCGACTCTGGCACTCGCGTGAGCAGTATATTTTGTTTTTGATTTGTTATACATTTCATTCTTCTTTTTAAAGCAAATTTTATTTAGACATTTAAATAATTTTTAGCTCAAGCAAAAAAGAAAATTTAATAATACGGAATTCATTTGAAGGAAGTTAACGAACAATCAAAATACTGCAAAATGCATTTAATAATTTTCTAATGGTATTGCACAAGAGTACATATTTTTCACTTCTCAGGAAGTCATATAAAAAAACGTGTAAAAATATAAATGAGAAGAACTCTCGTTTCATAAATTATAAATTTAATACACAAGCAACTAACATACTCGTATAAACCACAGCAGGCTACTAACCACAATCTCTCAAAAATACAATATACAGGTTTATATGAAAATTATTATCACAGCTACATGGCTATATCACAGCAATTATTATCACAGCTACATGACTGGTGTGGCTTTATGGCCAATATATTTTCGATTTTCTGAAAGGTCGATTAATGATATCTACAAGGATGGGAGCAAGTTATTCGATTACAACAACTTCGTACTAGACTTAAGAGAATATTGCAAAACTTTTTCATTAATCCAGTATAAAATCATGGTAGCCGAAGTCGAAATACGTCACTCCAGTATTGTTTGCTCAATACATGTAATTTCGTTTTTGAGGTAGAAAAGTTACTAATTACGAGTAGTAATGTAAAAGCTACTATTAAATTGGAAATTGTAATATGTATATTTTTATTTATGAAATCCAAAACAAAACTTTGTCTTACTCTCAATTATCTTATTTAATTATTTTTTTTTAAATTATTGACTCGAACGTGTGTTAAGAAATTTCAGCTCCACAGCTTTTATAGTTCCAGGGATCATGAATTACTAACCCTGTCAGCAATTTGGCTAACTTTAAACTAACTTTAAGCTAACTATTTCGCAAGTAGCACTGACAGACACTTGGATTACTTTGCAATGTAATCAACTAACTATTTTCACGTTGCGATGTCCCAGGCGGTAGTCAATTGTCTCACTCTACACTACTTTCAGCTGACTTTTCAAATCACCTGGTAGTCAGTAAATTAAAAAAAATTTTCTGTGGTTCGAACATGTAACATCACAACATAAAATAACAACAGCAAAATGTTAATATAAAACTGAAATGAGTTTTAAAGTAGCTGAGAAGAAATTTGTTGGCTCTCATCAAATTCGATTACGTACTCAACTTAAGAATTAATTTTGGATTTCTTCTGGATGACATTGCAGTTAGCTTTTAGTCAGTCTAAGAAAAGTTAACAATAAGTTAACTATTAACACACACAAAAATCTTACACATATACATACATTCTTATGTATAAGAAAAAACTGGCATAAAGTTAGCATAAATGGCAAAATTGAACATGATCTTGAAGAGTTTAGCCATTAAACTACGCAATAAATTTCACAGGGGTACCCCTGTGGCTGAGTGGTAGTGATGCTAGCTTCTCAATCCAAAGGTCGTGGGTTCGATTCCCACCATAGACCCTGTGTGTTTTCCGCAGACAAGCTAATCGCTTCGCGGGTTGTATTGTGTGTTAAAATAAATAAAAAACCAGGATTTAATAGTCAGTTACAACTACATTATGCGCCGATTTATAATGTCAAATAGTATGGAGTAACTTATTAACACCTGGTTCAATTTCGTCACTTATGCTAACTTCATTCCAGTGGTTTCTTATATGTTCATAATGCTGATGGATTTGAGGATAAAGAAATTGTTAAATTAGGAACAGAAACGTTTGCTGATCAACGTTTTCAATAAGTCCTCTTGTGAAACCTTCAATTTGTGACTCATTGTAGTCTACTTCCGAATAGTGTATTTTTTGCTGACGAGGCTTCTAATGATTTTCCATAATCCCGCGCCAAATTTGGTTTACAGACATACCCGTTTTGCCAATGTACAAAGTGAACACTGGCGATGGCACATAGCCGAAGCCAGTATGTCTATCAACCAAATTTGACGCAGGATGACGGAAAACCGTTCCAAATTAATAGTCTACTTGCCACCAATAAAATTAAATCAAGCCTTTTTTTCGACAAAAATTTAAATTTTCAGAAGTAGGGTTTTTTTTTAAATATTTAAATATGCTTTTGTACGTAAATTATCACTTTTGATAAAATTTTACAGCCTGTATCTTAAAAGTTATCAATTTTGGCATTTTAATAATTCTAAACTATGGATAGACCCATAAAATTCTAATTTCAATAAAAACTAAATTTTCGATTATATGTCGCTTACGATAAAATCGAATATAAGGCTCAATATATTTGTTTTCTGTTAACTTTTGGTTGTATTTGTATGTATTGTATTTTAAAAACTTAGAATTGCCGAAATTGATTTCTATAAAATATATTTTTAATTATTTCCTTAATTTTTGCAATATATTTTTGGGAAACATCTTAAGCTTTTAATGAAATAGTAAACCACTTGATTAACTTTATTAACAATAATTGCCAAAAAATAATACATATTAATAAATAGATATTTATCTAAAATCAAATAAGTAAGTATGTATGTTTGTATGTAAATTAGTACATACATATGTACATGTCTACTTGTTCCCAGGCATACATAAATTTTTGCAAATTTATTTAAGGTTTTAATATTTAAATAATTTCTGAAGGAATTCAAAAAATCTATAAACGCGTTGAAATATGCAAATGGATAAATACTCGCAAATATATAACAAATTTGAAAGTTACAGTCAGTGTGAATATATAAAATGAATTATTTGTGGGCTTGCAAAAAAAAAAAATAATTAAATAACTGCATTAGTTGTTCCAATTAATCAAAAAGCAAAAACATATGTATATAAAAAGTAATTCTACTAAGCTCAAATTAAGGCCAGAGGCCATAGCCAAATATGCACTAAGGCGTTGCTAAGTTGATCCGTGGTATTAATACCACCTGAAATTTAGTTGAACTAAATTTTTAAACAAAAGTTTAATAGAATCAATAACATTTTTTTATTGATTTTAGGCTTTTTTCATTTAATAAGCGATTTAAATGTGCTATTGACGGTAAAAATGAGAGCTTTCGAAGTTGAGACTTAGAAAGAGGACAACGAAAACTTTGCAAGTGCAACTGCTCAAAGACTGTGGTGTTATTTCATTAAATTCCATTGATTCACTTTAAAAAACTTTTAGTAAAATAACAAAAATTACAAGTGACTAAAACTTTGTCAAATTAAAAACAACTTTGCGGGAATATAGTATTTGTTTTTTTTTATATTTTAGATTCTTTTTTTTTAACAAGTGCACATCAAAATTCAGCGTTTGCCATGGTTTGTTACTATCTGACATGTGCTGTTACAAATATCTAACGTATTAACCGAAAATTTGACTCCTGACTGACGGTGTCAGTGAAATGTTGAAGAAGAGGGGAAGAAGTGAGCTTAGAGAAAAATATTTTGTAATCGTTATTTAACACAATTGAAGCGATTTGATGTCACTTTTTGTGGATAACCATATTGATACGAGTAGTTTTTTTTCAACATAATTTTTCGAAGCAATTTTCTTTAACCGTCATCTGAAGTGTGTATTTATTTGTTGTCCTGATTATATTCTATTTTATTTATTTTTGCCATAAACCATTTGTTGATTAATCTTATCAGAAATTTATCAGTATTTTTTTTTTTTTGTAGATTTTATAAGTTAAGCGTCTAATCGTTCGTTATCTTGAGTGCATTTTGTGCTGAAACTTATCTGTCAAAAAAGGGTCGTAAGTTTAGTTTAGATACGAGTATCAACACCATCATGTCAAATATGCAAATAAGCTTGTCATATTGAAGTACCTGAAGTGTAGGTAGGCAGCACATTTATTATTTCATCAAATACGTGCAATTTTGATACAGAATATATAAAAAAATACTGATAATCATCAAACTGTTTGAATGAATTTAAAATTAGTTGAATTATGTATATATGGCCAAAATTAGGATATCGGTTATCAGAATTATAAAACAAATTAAAAGCTTTTTAAATCTCTTTTTACTCATTTACTCAAATAACGTCATAGGCCGAATTAATTCTCCTATCGTTCTTCCTATTGTGTAAAACATTCATACAAATCTCTTGTTTTCTGACAAACTGTCTTTTTTGTTTTTGAGTTATGACCAGGAACAAGGAATTCATGCATTTAAATAGGTATTTTAGGTGCCTAAAATATGACATCAAAAACGCAAAATATGCACTAAAAACAATTAAATATGAACATGCTTTAAAAATATTTTATTCAAACGAAAAGTTTTCAATTTACATACAACTAAATAAAGACATAAAAATCATTTCTTTTCTAAAGTGGTGCGTATAAAAGCCTCTTACATTAAATATATACACAAGATTCAATATGATATAACGATTTTGTCTGCATTATTAACTCCAAACATGTATTTTTTGAGATATGTTTATAATGCAGCAAAGGAGCGATACGTAAATAGAAAAAGAAAAGTGTTGATATTTATTTAATTTCACACACAGTGGACCAAACACAAAATAACGCTGATGATGAAGGTTTAGTGGCTTTCGAAAACAGCTAGTTGTTCCGTTCTACTGAGCATGTCTAGACTCTAGAGACATTTCATTAATGGCTAAATAAACAACTCATCAATAGAAAAAATTTCTTGGTCTACTCGTACTTTTGTAATTTCCAATAATTTATTGGAAGAGTGTCTATAAGCATTGGGGATTTGTAAGATTTTTTTTTTAATTTCTGGTGGAGTCTATTGATGAGTTGCTTCAGCAGCAATGTAATGTATCTAGAAATAAGTAATTACAAAGTGTTTAAGTTTTTTTTTCAAACTAATATCTGGTAAAACTTATCATGGTTAAATTGTGTTTGTTTAATCGCCTAAATTATCTTAACATGAATGACTTTGCTTTTAACCAATTCCGATTACCAATCGTGAAGTTATTATACTGGATTTTGTACATATTTTATTTTGAATATTATTAATTCTCAATTAATTGTTTATTTCTTGAGAGACTTAATTTAATATGGTTGAACTTTCAAGGCCTTATTTATAAAATTTTTTAAGGCTTTCTAAAGGCTTAATAATAAGAATAATTGTGTATGAAAATAAACCCTTTATAAAGCCATTATAATTTTTATAAATAAGGCTATTAAATACTCGTATCTATGAATTGGTAGGAAATGCCTGTAAGAAAATGCAGCGTGCGTAGGAGCTTAAATTAACTCAACCAACAGCAAGTTAAAGTTATTGGAAATGTTTGTCCAATGATTTTAAATTGATACAAGAGAAGTTGACACTCCCACAATTTCAGATTAATTCACATACTTCAAGAGTATATCAGTGCAAAAAAAAAATAATTGTTTTTTAATACTGGTGGAAAATTTCTATCCCAAACAGAAATGCTTAAATTTTTTTCTATTTCGTTCTATTCGAAACACTAATATAATGAAACCTTACCGTCTTTCAATGCATTCCTTCCTGTAAGCTTTAAATATTTTTAGCTTAATCCTTTATCTTGTTAAAACTAAATGCTTAACATCTTTGTTTAAATTTTGCCAGTTGAAATTCAACCCACAACTGCTTGGCCCCGCACTAGCATATAATCTGGCTTTCTTTCATAACACAACTGGCAAAAGTATTTCAAAAATAAATTCAAGCCAAGAAAATAAATTAAGGTAACACATACCGACCGACACCTAAAGTTTTACACCAAAAAAATTTTCAAAGATACAAAAAATACAACTTAGACACGCAGCGAGTGTACAGATAAACAGGTTAAGGATGCAATTTTAAGTTTAGAGGATGAAGTAAGTTAAAGCCTTCATCCCATGCTTATTCAAGGTGAAATGCAAAATAAAGGATACTTGTATAAAAGAAAACTATGGGAAACTTTTCGGCAACTTTAAACTGTCTGTTAAAAGTCTATGAAAATTATAGGGAAGCGCAAAAGAGTAGATAAATACATATGTGTGTATGTATGTATATTATTTTGCTAGCAAAAAAAAAAAGAAAACGATGGAATGAAAAAATATATAAAAAAATAAAAGACAAAAATGATAAAACTATTTTTGGAATACATACCTGTGCGTCCATTGCATTCTATGGATAATTTTGAGCAAGAAGACAGCAGAGTGGCAGAATTTGTACAATTATTAGATGAAGGTGTTGTTGATAATGCGGATGGTGTTTGCTTGGGGGATATGTTGCAGGCAGAGGCAGTAATGGCAGACGTAGAACAATTGCTAGACGAGGACGACGACTGCTGCTGCTGTTGCTGCTGTTGGTGCTGGTGTTTAATGCAATTGCTATTGCTAATTGTTAAACGTAATGAAGTTGTATTGGAGGCGGCAGAGGAAGTATTAATTGAAGTTTCTGGGTTAACTTCATTAGTTGTGTTCGAAGCATTATTAGGTAGACATGAAGTTTGTGCTGTTAATGAAGCTTTTGAGCAGGTGTTTAAGGAATTATTATGATTTTGTGGCGGACATGCTGCTTGGCTGGGTGAAGCAATCATTTGTTGATGTTGCTGCTGCTGCTGCTGCTGTAAATTTGCCTGCTGCTGGGTCAAGTTTATATTTTGCGAGACGGGATTGTCCAAAAATCTCGCACCGCCATGATTTTGTTGGTGGGGATACAATGAAGCGCCATGATTCAAATTTGTAGGCATGGGATAAAATTCCAACATTTTAAAATGTATTTATGTAAGTAAGTATTTTTTTTATATAAATCTTTTATTTTTAAATTATAAATAAATCTATGTATGTAATTGACTTTGTTTAGCACTGCACTTTGTTAATTGATACTAATTTTTAACACTTATTTAAATAAATGTAATTATTCCATTTCTTCAATTTAAGCTTTTATTTTCATACTTTTTTTCACAAATTTGTGCAATTCTCTATTAAATATTTTTTACGTAAATACTTTTTGCAACACGTTCACTAATATTTATATTTCTTTTTCATTTACGAGTATGTTCCGCGTCAGCCAACCGTTTTTGTTTACTGTCGTTTAGCAAATGATCGACAATCAGAAAAATCAAAGCATTTTTACTTTACAGTCCCTTCCATACTATTTCATGTCTGTGCTTTGAATACGTTCCTATTTATGGATGTGTGATTGCAAGTGTGCGCGTATTTGTCCATTAAACCAACAAGATTCTTATTGCAATGCGAAACCCCGAAACTAAAAATTCAACCCTCTCAGAAATAAAACAAAAACACAAATAAAGAAATTGTTGTTGTCATTTATTTTTATATCCCTTTGGTGAAAATATTTTTAACAATAGAAACGGTCTTTGCATGAGTTGACTCTCAAACAAAAAAATCCCTTAAATATACAACCACTTTGTTTTACAATTACAAGGGATTGTACTTCTTGACTACAATGATGCCGCTCGCTAGCTCTTTTCGATTTGCGCAATAATAAAGCTCAAATTTAGTTTTGTTAACTAAATTTCCCCCATTCACTCAAATCATTTCTTACAGCAGTGCTGCCATAAGATGAAAGAATTAAAACGATAAGTAAATTGTAGAAAACTTGTGATGAAATGCTTCACAACTAGCAGATTCCCGAATTAGAGTAATCAAAAAAAAACTCGAAATAATTAAAGCAGTTTTAATGTAAAAAAAAATTAGAAATGAGAGCTTTGCAATACAATAATTTATATGAATTCTTAAGCAATCGCAAGCATGCAGTACTCCTTCCTAAAAATATCATTCCTTCCTAAATGAGAAAAAAGGCCAAGTTCCTATTTAAAAATTTTAGCCGGCAAAAGTGCTGAGGTCAACATTTCGATCAAGTTCTTGTATGGTACAAAGCGCAGAAAAAAAGTTATGACACGTTTTCTTAACAAACATCTTTTTGAAATTGATTTGAAATTTTATTATTGTCTGTATTTGGTTTGATGAATACATACATAAATAATATGTGACCCGGTCTATGAAAAGGTGGCTTATGACTCAAAAAATTCTTTTTCACTCTTTTTTTTTGTTTTGGATAGTTTTTGAGTCGCTCTTTAACATGGTGAAAAGCAAAAGAAAGAAGAGCAAAATTCTTCATCGACAGAAATTATAGGTATTCACGTCAAAATTTCCTAGAGTGGAAAAGGAGAAATTGGAAATAAATGACATTTTAACAACAACAACCGTACACAGTTTTTTCCCTCAAAACTTCACTAATTTATAACGGAAAAGACCAACAGAAACAGAACTAAGGAGAACAACTACCGAGAAACTGCCGAAATGCATTGTTTATCTTTAACAGCTGATTTCTCGAAATTTTGTTTTTGAGTCATAAGCCACCTTTTCATAGACCGGCTCACATACAATAATCTTAATATATATAAAAATCAAAAACACGTTTATTTGTTAGGGGTGAACTCTTCAATGTCCCAACAGATTTTCGCCTTCCACCCCACAAAATGTTTGTAAAAGACCGGCGCGTGTTTTTATATATATTCTACCCCGGGCGTAGCATTTACCCCTTTCAGAAATAGTGATTCGTCCGACAGACGATGTTTTTGCACCGTAACTCAAGAACTACTGCACCGATTTCGACCAAACTTTATATACATGCTCTATGGGGCGTGAGGAGCGTTTCTGTGTAGTTTGAAGTTCGTCCGGCAGATGGCGCAATATTTAGTTTATTCGTGGGAAAAATCCAATTTTCATATTGTACCACCAATGCCATATACAATACTAATGTTTGCTTAGGGCCAGCAACGCGGACCGGGGTCAGCTAGTTTATAATATAATAATAAGTAATGAATATATAAAATAAAAATATATATGTATATAAACAAAATAATGTACTAATAAAGAAAAAATTCGTTTTACATTCCATTATATTTTTGAGAATTTTGCATTTTTCAGAAAAATTTTTATAAAATTTTTTGAATTCAGTAATTGAATACAAAATAAAATTTTTTTCTGTGTACCTATCACTACAATATTCTATGCATTTTACTTTGCCATCACGATTAAGCGATGCAATTTCTAGGCAAAGATGCTCTAGATTTTAATATTTTAAAATAAATTTCGAAATGTAACTTTTATAATCACAGCCCAATATTTTAAATTTTATTCGATTGTGCCTATCACTCTGTAAGCCAAGTTACATGTGATAATTTTTAACGAACAACCTTAATTGTAAATATTCTGACAAACAGTATCAATTAGCCAAAAAAAAGTCTACTCGGTACAGAGTCCGTCCCAAATAGCAAAACCGATTTTTATTCAAACAATCGTTCGTAATAACTGCCTTATATATAAGAAAAATGTATACACTAAATGGAATATTGGAAATGAGACATAGATGGCGAAAAATAAAAATTTTCATCACCACATAAGCTTGAAAGCATATTAAAATAAAAACTTCTATAAAATATGCCTTGACAGCGTAAATTATGCTCTAAAAATTACAAATTATGCCTAAAATATGCGTGTATGACTGATATATGCAAAAACAAAAATAAAATTGTAAAATATGCAAAAAAATATGCTTTAAAGGGTAGAATATGCAAAAATATGCACTAACAAATCGATGCCAAAATTCATAAAAGGTTCTGAAACGGATAAATATCTCAATCCCGCATTAATACATCACACAAGAAAAAACATGGAATTGCATATTTGCGGTTTCCCTGCTTACGATATTATAATTTTTGCTTCAACCGACAACGAATATCGTTAAAATGTGTTTCTGGATAGCAAAGTATATGAGTAAATTTTCGTTATATTTATTTTAGCGATACTCGTAATAAAAGTTAGTGAATCCAGATGCTAGTTCCAATTTTGATCTCCGAAATAATGATGATAATAAACTTTACCTTACTTTCATATTTATTTACATATATACCTAAATACATACATACTTATTTGAAAATTTGGGAACTTTGTAAAAGAACTTTTCAATTTGTACACACTGCATTTGAGTTGAAATTCTGAGGCAGACAATATTTTGAAATGAAATGAGTTGAAACAAATGCTCTACCTTGGGAAGACACACCCTAATCGGATTCTGATTGGTTGTTTTTCTGCTGGTCTTTATATTTCCCCTGCTTGACACTCACTGTTCATCATTTATTCACCATTAAACCCACCATTTTGCCTAAAGTGTTATTCTTTCTCGTCGTTGTTGTTGTTGCTGGTCTCCAAAGAGGAAATATTGTTCTGCGTGCATGTGTTTGTGTGTGTGTGTTTATTTCCATGTTGAGCATGTCCCTCGCACAATAATGTGTCACAAAAAATAAAATAAGATTGCAATAAAAACAAACATTATCTGCATACAGATATATTTATACAATATATTCGTGAGTGTGTGTGTGTGTGTGTGAAAGCACAAACCAGTTTTAGTTAAAATTTGAATTTTGTTTATTTGTTGGGTTTACGCTTCACTGAATTTTTAATGGGCATTGGTTCGGGTTCTTTTGGCTTTTCATTCACATACATTCAGGCATTTACAGCAAGATCATACCTACTGAAAAAAAGTTGTTGTTTTGCACATATGTACATATTTTCCTAAAGGGAAAACGAGAACAAAGAAAATTAAAACAAATAAAAACAAGGACTAAGGAAAAGTATTTCTTTTTTTTAACTTTTACAAACGACATTTGAGTATGTCATCATCATTCTTATTCTGTATTAAACATGTTTGTGTATGTTTTTTGTTGTTGTTTAATGTTATACTATACATGCATGTATGTAGATTTTTGTTGAATGTTATTGTTGTTGTTTCTATGTACTTTTAGAAAGAAAAGGAAGTTGGTGAAATAATAAAAAAAATAAAACTAAAATAAAATGGTGGCCTTGCTTATAGTTCTTTGATATTTGTGTTTGTAAAACTTTTTCTTTTATTCTTCTTTGGATCTTTCTTAATTTTTATATTTTTGTTATTTTTGGCATTACATACATACATATAAGTACATACATATGTATGTATGTAATGTATGTCCATACATACATATATGTATATGTACTATATGTATTTACAAATATTTTATTTATTTTTGCTTGTATTTTTGCGGCTATGTAAATTTTTTTGTACGCTGCTCAAGTATACAAAAAAAAAGCAACTGAAATAAAGTATGAAAATACCCTTAAGTACGGCTTGAATTTCTGTAAAGAAAACAGGTTCATATTAAAAAAATTTGCACTGGGAAAATATTTGCATAGTTCATACATAGTAGGTGTGTGTGCAAGTGCATGTGAAGATCATTTGTATAATGAGAATGGAAAATTTTGGTTGTAGTACTTGGAACAAGATTTGGACCTAAATCACGCCACTAACGTGATATTTATACCAAATTTAAAAAATATTTTTCGTTAAAATTTTACACTGAAGAAAAGCAAACAAATTAAGCTTTTGCCTGGCCTTTCATAGTTTTTAGAAAATATCACTTTGATGAACTGATTTCGATAATTAGGGCCCAAGTTTCAAACATTTGCTTTGACTTTTCCTAATTTTTTTTTTTCAAAATTAAACATACATTATACCAAACTTTAAAAAAAAAACATTTCTGACAACTAGCTACAAAAAAGAATGGCGCTATGAAATAAGGCCCAAGGAAATGTAGCGATTGTATAAAACGAAACAAAAATTCGTTTATATTAAATTCGAATATGTAGTGTGCAAGTTTTCTTTAGTCTGGAACAAAATTCTCGTTGATCAATATTCAACTCGACATACGCAATACGGGTGTATGTGCTTGTTTTCCATTTATACTTGTTCAGAATTCTCTTCATATCGAGCCTTATTTTCGATTTTATCGTAAATGACAAAAATTAAATTTTTCAGGAGAACGTTTTTTTTAAATATTCAAATAAGTTTTTGTACGTAAATTGTCGCTTACGATAAAATTTAACAGTCCGCATCTTAAAAGTTATCAACAATTTTTGGCATTTTGATAATTTTTAACTATGGGTAGGCGAATAAAAATTTAATTTCAATAAAAAAGTATATTTTCGATAACATGTCGCTTACGATAAAATCGAAAATAAGGCTCGATATGTAACATCTTTAAGAAGACGCATATATTTTTTAAAAATAAACACCCTGTATTTATTATTCCTTTAGAAACTTGTTTTTCTACCCCAAAAAGAATGCGGCAAGAATGAAGAAAGGAATAAAAAAAAGAAAGTTTCGTCTATGTGCACGCTCTGTAAGCGGAAGCTCAAAAGACAAACCAAACATGGCGTACTTCAAAAAAAGAAAAAGTTAAAAAAATCTTGACTAGAATTTTTTATAGAATTTTCTGCCCCATGTTCATGTTCAAGTTTCGTACGTGTATTCATTTGTATGATGGTATGTATTTGTACGACTGTTTGTATGAGAGAGAATATGTGTTTGCACATGAATGTTTTATGTTTTTTTTTTCTTTTCTATTTGGCATGTTGTATGTACCAGTTGTATTAGAAGTATTTTTTTTTTGATTATTGGTAATAGGAAAAGAAAAAATTTGTTGAATTCGAAGTACGTTTACATATTGATATATTTACATGCATACCTAGCAAACATAAGCGTTTGATGTTAAAAGGTGCGGAACGATATTCAATACTTTCTTAAATATTAATGGCTTGAAGATGCTTCAATTTAACCCAAGGGAACTATTGAAGATGACTGCTTCTATCACGGTTTCTTTTTCTATATTCCTTAGGCCACAATGGCTATTGGTACACGAATCTCCTAAGGTATCACCTACCAACACAACGCTGAGATATAAACAATCACCGACTGCAATTTTGATGGTTTCTTGCACAGAAAAAAATATTCCTGCAATCAATAACTTTAATTGAACATAAAACCAAAAATCAATTAAAAATGTAATTGAGCCAATTAATTTTTGCAATTAATTAAATTTTTAAACAAACCTTGAATTGACTTAAATACATTTTTAATTGAGTTTTGGTTTTGTTTTCAATTAAAGTTGTTCAATGCAAGAATATTTTTCTCTGTGTATTCTGAGTTGCATGATAATGCCTTATGAATAATTTTGTAAAATATCTCAGCAAATGTTTTTCGAATATAATTATGCTCATATTTCTGTAAAAATGTCTGTACTTTTTGTGATCCTGTATTGGCATAAGTCTGTATTTATAAAAAATGTCGGGCACACAGCCATTCTCATTTAACATATCCTTCCTCATACTTTTTCTTAAACCATTCTTAGTAGTGCTTGCTCATGCATTTGTCTTTTGTCATGACAAAATTTCGTGTTTGTAAAAAGAGCAGAGCCATGCCCTTTGGGTCCTGATATTAGTATAAGCTCGTGCTTACAAAAGTGGGTGGAACCAACATGATATACATATGCATGACATACATACATATGTATATCATATTTCTGCATTACCTATTTCAATTGAACTTTACACACGATAGGAACAAAATAAGTCACCAATACAGTATAACCAAAATCTCATCAGTGTTGCCAGATTTTTTCAAATTCATTAGCTAAAACAGTTAAATGTAAAAAAAATTTAAAAATGTGTTTACCAACTTAAAAATAGTTTACAGTTTCAGTTAAAAAAATTGTGATTTATGTTAATTATAATTCTATTTATTTTAAAGACGAATTGTACTTGCGTGACTTTGTTCAGTCCTGCTGGAACCATGCCTTTGTTTATACCTAGGAAAGTTTTGCAGTTTAGGCATCAACTAGTCATTTTATGACGCTCTGCGTTCACTGCAATTGCACGTCCTTTTTCATCTTCAAAAAATATGGGTCTATAACTGCTCGAGTCTACTTCGCACAGCATACGGCCAGTTGAGGTAAATGAAGATACTTCTAGCGGCAGTTCTACTTACATATTTATTTATATAGCCACCGAAATATATGTTTCTGATATTATAACAAAGTTTCTTTTCTAATCTAGTGTTTGTTGGGCAGTTTAAATTTGTTAGTACTACCGCGAAAGTATCATCTTGTTGGCTTTTTGGATAGAGCTTTTTTGTTATAAAGATAAAAGGCAAACAAAAAATAAATTTATTGCAAGACTTCAAACTTAAAATAGGAGACTTTAAAGGGTAAAAATTAAAAAAAAAATAATTAAATTAATGTAAAACGCGATTTTTAAAAACTCTTAAGGAGAAAAAATGTTGATTTTAAAAGACTCTTATTTTTTATTTAAAACTTCTTCAGTTTTAAAGTATGTCATTGATCTCTAAATTTTTTTATTTCTTATATCGCTTTGCCTTATTTTGCCAATCCAAACAAGAAGTATTGCTTCCAAGAAAAGTTTTCATTGTTCTTGAGTGGGCGGTTCTTCTTCAAAAATATTGCCAGCAAAGCAACATGTAATGTTTGTGTTCTAGATTTCAATTCATTCCATTTCCATAGTTTGTCTGCATTCGTTTGACAATCTGAATGTGATCTAAATAATTTTGTGGGTTGAATTTTTCTCTAACGTTGGCATCTTTTCCTTAGTTGGCAAGTTTACTCAAACTACTTCCATAACAATGACTCTCAACTTAAAGAAGTTTTATTTTATAAAAAAGAAATAAATAAAAAATTGTTTTTGACTTGTTTGTTCAAGATAGTAAAAATTTTATAAAAATAAGAATAGCAAAAAAAAAAAGAAAACAAAAACAGAAGTCTTAAAAAAGTCAGAGATAAATTTAATAGTGTCACGCATCTAAGCAAGAAGATTTAAGATCAAAAATAGGTTTAAAAAATGCAAAATATTTTAATTTTTTAAATTAAACTATTAAAAATAGCACTAACATAATATACATATATGTAAATAGCACCAGCTATGTACTTTGGCTATCACCTTTAACATTGCATGTATTTTTAATTATTCGTTATTGTTGCATGTAAAACAAAATGTTTTGAATAACAAGACATCACGAAAGTATACTATATGGCTTACTTATATTGAAAACCCAAAAAAAATGTGTTATTGCCATGAACTTGGTATGGGCATCATGTCGGACATCGCAAATGGCTAATGGAGACCGCTCATGCCCATGTCTCGTCCATGCTCTAACATCGATGCCCGAACACATGGCTCAGCAACAATGTTCGCCATAAGATTTGCCGTCCACAACCATTTGCAATAAAAAGGAAGGAGGCAGAACTAAATTTGTAAAAATTCATCCCTATTACACTATCATAAAATATTTTGATATTCCTGAACATGGACATCGCATGTGTTCACCACAACAAAAAAGTTCATGAACTTTTCACAGTTGCTCTGCCGGTGTCATGTTCATGTCATGCCCAAGTCGATTGTTTGTGAAGGCGAAGATTAAGCTATAGGTAGTTCACTGTCGACGTCGTGGGCCAGGCCGATTGTGTTAGTAAGATTTTTCATATAGTTCTTGAAGCATCTGTGAATCATGAATATTTCTCATTTCGAGTTTATGATGTTAAATTTTTATATCTTAAACTCTTTAAAAAAAATTGTTTGAAAAATATGAAAATTTTTACATCATGTTTTCTAAACCAAGAACAGAACTTCAACCCTTTTTTTGAATAAGATTCAAAAGTAACTTTTTCGGCTATACTGAAAAAATTTGGTGTTTAGACATGGGCTGTTTGATCTTCATGAAAATAACGTTCGATCGACAACTTGTATTGCAAACAACAATAACATTAGAAAAATTTTTGTTGTTTTCAATACAAGTTGTCGATCGAACGATTTCTAATAATAAAATAAAAATAAATAATTATAGTTAACTTTAATTATTATTGTTACAACTCCATTTTGTTTCTATAGATATGATTTGATGAGGCTAAAGTTCATATCGCTTTGGAAGCCAAATTACATGTGATAATTATTAATGATACTAAAGTAAATATTCTTACAAGCACGTAGTAGAACGGAACAACTAGCTGTTTTCGAAGCCCACTACACCTCCATCATCAGCGGTCTTTGTGTTTAGTCCACTGTGTGTGGTGTCAGTTGATTTGAATTTACTTTTAGTATAGTTGAGAAAGCCAAATGATATGTGTCAATTTGTAAGGAATAAATTATACTAAAACACATTTTGTGACTATTCAAAATGTGTGGTTGAAGTCTACTAATGCTTTGTTACAGCAACAATGAAATGCATATAGACAACGCTGAATTACCACACAGAGAATCAAGAAGATTTTCTCTATGAACCATTAAGGGGTATCCCAGCAGAAAGAAGCGAAGATTTTTTCATAGAGATTCCTTATTGTTTTTATGTGGTGAATTTTATGAATTTTATCAAGAAAGAAGAAATCTTATTATTCACAACTTTTTTTACTCGATTTCCTTTATTTTTGGCACCAAATAAACAATCCATAGAGAAAAACTTCTTGATTCTATTAGGTTTTCTTATAAATTGTAAACTATAGGGATTTCTTATTGATTTCATTATGTTGCCTTCTTAATTTTTTTAAAAAGGTTTTCTTCCTGATTTTATTAGGTTGCCTTATTGATTTTTTCAATAAGGGTTTCTTCTTGATTTTAGTAGGTTCCTATTATGATTTTTTTAATAAGGAAATCTTCTTGATTTTATGAGGTGTCTTGTTATTTCGTTTCTATAAATAGACATACAGACAATTTTTTTCATGATCTTTTTAATTTTTGTATAAGAATGTTTACACAATAATTTCAATGGTTATTCAGGCTGATTGTTAGAATATTGGGTAATAATAATGTGTATGTTTGTATGTATAAATAAATAACATACATACATATATATATGGTATAGAATTTAAATGAAAATACATAAGTATTATTTTTTATTGAAAAAATCAATAAGATAACCTCATAAAAACTATAAGATTTCTTCTTGATTTTTTCAAAAAGTTTTTCTCTATGAAATTAATAAGATTTCCTTATTGAAAAAAAAACCATAGAGATTTCTTATTAATTTTGTTCTATTTTATGAGGTATTCAGTAGGCACTGTTTTCTCTGTGCAGCAAATAAATTTCAAATACATTTTAATTATGCTAACAAAATTTAAAACCGTTCGTTTGTTGTTGTTTAAGCACGTTTAGATGCACTTAGCTGCTACTTCGGCAACACATCTGTAGTCTTCAACCATATACATATGTGCCCTTAATTATGAAAGTGGTCTAAGTCATGTGCATTTTTGCATCGAAATATTAAATGAAACTTATAAAAACTTCAATAAATATTTAATAAATATTATATATTTTCATATTAACTGAGACTATGTAGAACAGCTCTTAATTAAAATTTTGCCTAATATAAAAATATTTTTTGATTTGTTCAAATGTAATCTACTAAATATCTCGACCAAAGAAATATATGACTTAGACCACTTTCATGATTAAGGGCACATATGTATTTCTCTAAATTTGCAAAAATGCATGCTTATTTCAAAATTGGATAAATATTATGTTTCCTTATAAAAATCAATCGGCTTTATACAGAATTCTTGTAGTTGCGCAATTGAAATTATAAAAATAAAAAAAATACTTACAACAAAATTTAATAGATATCATTTACGTTACAAAAATAGATGCGATAACAAATAAAATTACAATGATATTCTCACTTTGTTGTCAATGGCTTTCAAAGATATACATATGTAATTATCATTTAACCCATTTTGAACTGCAATTAATGTGTGAGGACCTACCAAAAAAAAATTCAAAGTCACAGCTGCTGGATAAAGGAGTTGAATTCAATGTCAACAGAGACAGACACGCGCACACACACACTTACACATGTATACTAACACCACACAAAAGACAACACAAACTAATTACATTTTTTATTTATGTACTTTTTAATAAAGAGAATTCAAGCAAAACCCAAACATTTTCAGCATCACTTCAGCTACAAGTGTTTGAACAAAGAAGCGCAAGCGTGCAACCGCCAACAATAATAAAAACAAACAACAAAAATGTAATAACGCTCATCTGCCCCATGTTGCAACAAAGCCAAATGAAAAGCAAAATAACAATTGTACAACAGGCATAAAGACAGACCACAGCAGGCCTGCTGTTTAAGAAGTGAGCTAATTTTTCAGTTCCACTGCTACATACAAACATACGAGTATAAAATAAAACTTCTTATGAAAGTGAAAAATAAATCAACAAAAGGGAATGCGAAAAACTGTTTAGTTTTATATATAAATTTTTTTTTTCTATTTTAAACAAAAGCCATCGATCTCATCTCAAAAAATATATTTTGTTGTTCACAAATGCATATTGGTTTGTATTTATGTATGTATTTAAACATCTCTTCTCTTGGTGACTCTTTCCCAATGTGTTAAAGGATTTACAGCAGAGTAAGAAATATTTTCATTGCTACGTTTTCCCTTGTTGTTGCAACAAACAACACAACTACAGTAGCTGCTCTGTATTTTGAAAGGATATTTTTGCAGATGTTTGAATGGAATGGAATCAATGTTTATTTACATTCTTGCTGACTGACACCGCCACTTAAGCGCCATGAATTAAAGTGAAAAACACACACTCACATTTTCATATTCATATGATTCTAAGGCAGCGAGTTAAGAGATTTCTTCTTCTACGGGGCACATAAATACCGACTAAATTAGTTCACTTATAATAAATCAGGCTGAAATGATTTTAAGGACTATCAATGGTAATCACATGTTGTGCCCGCTGTTCAGTAAATATTTGATGGAAGTTTGTTTAATTCTTTAGGCTTAGAAAAAACAAGTTTTGTATTAAATAAATCATAATCATGCTTAGAACTTTAACCCTTTCACCACCAACTTTTTTTCGGTGAAATCTCTTTGTATATTGGGGATAGGGAAAAACAGAAATTTTCTGGAAATGGACTGGTTCCAACTGATAGGAACCAGTCACAGTTCTTACACTTCCTATGAACCAGTAATTTTTACATGGGGATGGCCTAGGATGGGGTTAATTGATACTTTGTATGCACCTTGTGACTTATCACTAAACTATCTCATAGCGACCTAACCGGTGTAGATTAATATATATTGTCTAAAAATATCATTTCAAAACTTACTGTAACAATGAAAACTTAACATTTTTTATTGTTACAAATGCAACAACAACAACGACAACCTCATGTATCACATGCTTCCACACTATCCACACGCAAAGAAAAAATATGGTTGAGGTAACCATAATCAAACAGCAACACACTATGATTGAATAATATGGTTGCAGTCAAATCATATTATTGTCAATGGAAAAGCAAATTTTAAATAATATTATTTTCTGAGTTAATAATAATATTATCCACAAAAACAATTAAGTTTGTTACACCTAATATTAGTATTGTAAATATGACAACACTATTGTTAGATGCGACTAAAATATAATTGAGACTTACCATACCATGTTCTAATATTATAATAATATTGTTAAATATGACCATAGTATTATTTTATGTAATAATAATATTTTGTTTTTTAATCATATATTGGCAAATCTGTTGTTTAAAACAGCTGTGAGAAAATCCGATATCAAAATAGATTAATATTGTTGAAAGAAAATGAGTGTATGTGTGTATAGAAATGTATAGTTACATAAACGTGTATACACGAAATGCAGACATATCTGTATAAAGAGATATACATACATACATGTGTACATATTATTTTAATTTATCTACCCTTTTGTTTATAGTTTTTTTATTTATTTAACACCACGCGTGCACTACCGATAGCTTACAAACCAAACACTGAATTGACAGAAGATGTTTCTGAAAAAGATTTTTTTTAAAACTTAACATAGTATGGTTTTGGATAACATTATATTGTTATTTACATCATATTATTTTTACACAATAATAGAAACTATATTGTAGTCATAAATTTTTAACAAAACTATATTGTTACACTCTAACCATATCGCACTTTCTATGAATATAATAATGTAATTATTAAAATCAAACATTACTTTGCTTATCGTAACGAAATTAATGTTTAAAATAACAATAACTAGTTTTCAACGACCACATATTTGGTTCAGAGAACATAATATTGTTTTCTCAACCATTTTACAACCATATCTTTTCTTTGCGTGCACCAGACCATAGGGGCACTCATATTTCAAAAGTCTTAATACCAGTTAAGCTAAGGTTAATATCTAAATAAAGTTACGGGACTGGTTCCAGAGTGGCTTGGCGTTATCATTGGAGGGAATAATTCACATTGTTTTTATACTATTTGATAGGTCCTGGATCCAACCACATCGATTTTGTTCACTGCCATTTATTATAATACTATACCGATTCCCAATTAAATTGACAAAAGATCAAGACGAAAATGGTGAATATGTGCAGGATAGGTCAATTAACAATCCTTAGTGGTGAGTATAAATATATAGGGTCCGCTAGATAACTTTTTTTTTTGGAAAATGCTATGCAAAACATCGAGTGTAGCTTCGGCTGTGTGGCACGTAGCGCCATCCTATTGAAACCAAATGTTGCCAATATCTTTCTCTTCAATTTTTGTGAACAAAAATTCGTTCAACATGGCCCGATAACGATCGCCATTGACTGTAACGGCCACTCCTTGCTCATTTTCGAAAAATTGCCCAATTATGCCTCTGGACCAAAATCCGCACCAAACAGTGACTCGTTTTGGGTGCGTCGGCTTTTTAATGTATGCGTGCGGGTTTTTTGAGCCCCAAATGCAACAATTTTGCTTGTTTACATACCCGCTAAGATCAAAATGAGCTTCATCTGAAAAGATGATTTTTTTTTTGGCAAAATCAGCATCTTCTGTAAGCAATATTTCCCAGCGTTGTTCAAGCGTATACACAACCATATTCGTTCAGCGGAAGGATAAAACTAATTATCTGTCAAATCAGACATGAGCTAAGTGTTACCATTCACGAAATAAGCACTAGTTGAAAAAAACGTTAGATGGCGGACCCTTTACTATACCATTTTGCAAGGGCTCCCATGTAAGACCATTTGCGCAAGACTGTGAATTGGACTAATCTATTATTTGAATATGCACAATGTCCTAAAGCAAATAGCGCGCTTTAAAATTAATTTCTGTTTCGGTTTTGTGCCGCATTGTTTCCAAGGGAAACTAGACATAGGCAAATTTATAAATCGACTAATGCCCTAATTCTGTTTGACGATTGTATCGTCTTGTCTAAGGACGAAAAAAAGCAGAAGTTGTGATTCTTCAAAACAAATATTACTTATTGTCTATGCTAGAAGGTTCGTGTATTTGCTTTATCATTTTCTTCCAAACATTATATCGAACACATATTTTCTTTATGTTTTTCAAACTATTGTATAATACTTTAATGCCCTAATTCAGTAAGAAGATTTAGGACGTTTTTGTTTGAAAATGCTTCTGAGTTCTTGTCTTTGAAGTCTCTAAATTATTTTCTTCAAAAATGGTTGTTGTCTTTGACAATGAAAAATATAAATATTATTGCCATGTTTTTAAAACATAAAAATTGAATTAAATTATTATACAATAGTTTGAAAAATATATAAAAAAATATGTGTTGGATATAATGTTTGGAACAAAATCATAAAGCAAATATACGAACCTTCTAGCATAGACAATAAATAATAATTGTTTTAAAGAATCAAAACTGCTTCTTTTTTTCGTCAATAGACAAGACGATACAATCGTCGAACAGAATTAGGGCATAATTTAATTTTTATGCTTTAAAATAATGGCAAAAATACTTTTATTTTACATTATCAAAGACAACAACCATTTTTGAAGAAAATAATTTGGAGAATTCAAAAACAATTATTCAAAAGTATTTTCAAAGAAAAACGTCCTAAATCTTCTTACTGAATTAGGGCATAAGTTTAAAAAATATCTTGCAAATCGCAGTATAACTGCACGGATTCATAGTCGATAAATTTGAGTATGTGGATTTCCGTTGCAGCGTAGAAACTGTGAATTTGTGAAAATTTTTCATAAAATAAGTTGCAATTGTCAAAATTTTCTTCCTCAGTTCGTAGATTTTATATCAACATTACAAAAAATTTATCCACTAATACATACTCTACTCTAGTGATGATTGTTGATTTAAGCAACGTCGTCATGCTGTCTACAGCGTTTTGCCAGCAAATCTCACACTGCGCTGAGAAGAGTGTGAGTGTTTATTTGTATCTGCAGTAATTTATTTTTCAATAGCCATTTCTTCATTCTATAAATAATCTTTCTTTATACAAAGTGTACTAAGTAAACACACTCATACAGACACTTAAATACTAAAAATACACTCAGATTTAATATTTATGCTTATGACAATTAGGGTTTCTCATTAGCGCGCTTTTTTTTTTGCTGGGACAAAAATAGTTTCCCATGTGTATTTTCTATCATACACATATAGCTTATTTACTCAAACAACGTGATAACTCAAAAGAACTAGTTGCGCAGAAAACGAGTTTAAGGTTTTTAATTTAAACAAAACTTATGGCCTAAATCAGTAAGAAGACTTATGCCCTAATTCAGTAAGAAGATTTAGGACGTATTTGTTTGAAAATGCTTCTGAGTTCTTGTCTTTGAAGTCCCTAATTTATTTTCTTCAAAAATGGTTGTTGTCTTTGACAATGAAAAATATAAATATTATTGCCATGTTTTTAAAACATAAAAATTCAATTCAATTATTATACAATAGTTTGAAAATATTTGAAAAAATATGTGTTGGATATAATGTTTAGAACAAAATCATAAAGCAAATACACGAACCTTCTAATAATTGTTTTAAAGAATCAAAACTGCTTCTTTTTTTCTTCCATAGACAAGACGATACATTCGTCGAACAGAATGAGGGCATTAGGACGTTTTTGTTTGAAAATACTTTTGAGTTATTGTTTTGGAAATGTCTAAATTATTATCTTCAAAAATTTTTGTTCTCTTTGATAATAAAAAATATAAATATTATTACCATGTTAATAAAACACAAAAATTAAACTATAGCGCATTTACATTGTCTCGAAATCTAGTACTTACGAGATTTTGAGGTAAAGCTAGCTGCTTTTTACTAGATTTTCCATACAAAACGAAATCTAGTTTTTCATTAGATTTGTAGAAAATCTAATTAAAATGTAATATTTTAATTTTATTTTTACTACCCTGTACAACATATTTATATAAAAAGGTGTTTGAATTGGCTACATTTCAGTTGTTTGGTTGTAGTTCTGGAAAATTTTCAGTTAATGGGTTTTGGATAAAAAGTCTTGATAAGTGTCAAAAAATACTTGGTGTAAACGGTATAGATTTTCATAAATATTTTAATGAAAATCTGCTAGATTTCGTGTAGGTGTAAATGCCCTATTTTAGTATTTTATACAAACCTTCTAGCACAGAAAATAAGTAACAATTATTTTAAAGAATCAAAACTGCTTTCGAGAGTTTGTATTATTGCATAATTATGAAAGTGGTATATGTCAAAATATTTGGTAGATTACATAACAATATATCGTATACGTCTCTATTAATCAAAATTTGTTGAAGTTTTTGTAAAATTTATCCTCACAAAAATATAACTGTGAAAAAAGGCCAAGTTCCTATCGAAAATTTGACTGACAAAAATATTTAGATCAGGGCCCCACACACACACCTACTATCATAATTTATGCTTCTTCTGGTTGATTTTTTTTAAGTATTAATTTATTTCCTCACCCATTTGGTAACCAGTGTACTTGAAAAACATCCCATCATAGAATGGACGGCAACGTTTTGCAGGTGCAGTGGCAGTGAACAAAATATACAAACTTTTATATATATTGAATTATAAATAGAATAAATTATTCTATAAAATAATCGTATAAAAAAATATAAAGTAATTAATGTTATTATTACTATAAATGCTTTAAAAAAACGGGAAGGTAACTTTTCAGTTCCAGATTTTTGATAATCTTCAATAAATTTTGTATAAAACAGTTTTTTTTGGTTTTAAAACTAGTTTTTTTTCTTTCATTATTAGAAAAATTTACATACTCGCCATGACAAAGGGTATTGTGCCTTAAATGAATGAATTAAGTCAAACGGGAAGCACAGGACACTGCGACCAAAGTAGATCTGTTGTATCCCCTGTCAGGTGCTACAGCACCTCATCTAGACATACTCTCCTGATGAATCACAGGATTACCAGTAGATCCAGAGTTTGTAGTTCCCAATCATCCAATAGGTGCTTGTTCAATAACATAACACTTCACAGTCCCTGGTGTGCTTTTCTACACACCAAATATTCAGTAATTTTCCTCCGTTCCCGGTTAAAAATTTTTGGGTTTTCAGATTATTTCAGTTGATTTCTCACCCACGTCAACTTATTTATTAAGCTATAATATTGATAACAGAGTCAATGAGTATATATCTTAACAAATGCACTTTTTGCACATTCATTTCTCAGTAAGCTTTCATTGTAAAAATTTTACACTTTTTATATAACTTTGCCTTATGTTTAAGCTTTAAGAAAAAGATATGAGGAATATAACAACAGGTCGTATGGCTTCGTATAGATACATACACACTGTGTACAGAGGCCGCAAGTTGTTTTATTGTGTATCCCGGAATTCCCACCTCAAATTCCCACAAAATCGGGAAACTGTTGGGAAGACAAGCAAAAAACCCCCTGATTCCAGTTGAACACAAATATTTTTGTTTGTTTTTATTTTCAACATTCCAAAAAAAAAAAAAAAAAGCAATAAAAAGACAAAATATCCACTTCAGATTTTTCATTAAAAATGTTGGCATTTTAGAATCACACTCATTTAGTCAGATTTTGTGAATATTTCTGTTTTAAAGATGGTTTTAATTCACAGTTTCATTGACTCTTTTATGAAACGGCTTTTTTAAGCATTTGTTGAAGTGTGTAGGCTTACATACATATTTTTTTTATTTGACTTTTGAAACCCAAAAGCTTTTGCAACTTGCGACTCTAATGAAAAAACAAATCCCTGTTGCTTTAGTTTTGAAAGGGATTTCTTTGTTTACAGTCGTAATGTGCAACAAATTACAAAAACAGGCATCTTTTTTATAAACATTATATTATTTTCTCACCGTTAAAAGTTTCTTAACCTTTTGGAACAAACATATTTATGTATAAAGAGTTTGTTATATTTTTACGCTTGACTTAATGATATTTGTTTATTGCGATGATTTCTTTCAAAGTTCTTCATAATGATCAGTTTGGTTTAGGATGACGATTTCCTGAAAATGTTTGTTGTAGCGAATGTTGCTCGATTTTTATTTCTTGAATCTTTAAATTTTATGGACTTGGATTTCGTCAATTAAAGTAAGTGTATTTGAAAGAGAAATGGAATCGCAATAAAAGTTGAAGTAACAAAATAAACAAGTTATTAAGACTAAAGAAATATTCTACCGTTTTGGTAGGTTTTAAAGAAAATTATAATGGGGAAATGTGTTTCTTTATGACGCTTCTGGTTGGCAGCAAGCTGAAAGTTGTGGATCCGATTCAAGACTCTTAATTTCTTTGAACGGAAACTAACACTGGGTCTTCACGTAGCAATTTCATTTGCTGGAGAACAAGCAATAACGTCGGCAGAATAGTTTTATTTTTTTGCTTCTTGCTTGAGGCGGAGAACACCGTATGGCAATTTTTTTTTTCATAAATTTTGCACATTCGTAGAACAGGTATTGCCTAATATATATATATATATATGTATTTCCAATGCAAAAATACGAAAAATGTATGTTTATTATGTTTTCGGATGATGTCTTTTTATATTTTGCTTGAATTTACTGTTTTGCAAAAATTAATGAAAAAATACAACAAAAGTGACAGCAGATTGCTTGGCAATAATTGCTCGAGCAATCATTGCGCAATGGATTGACACGTATGGCAATCACTGTCTACACGTCATGGACGCAATCAAATTTGACAATTGCCGAAATCGATATTGCTACGTGAATACGTAAATTTTTGAAACTTTTCTTCAATTTTAATTCAGTAAAAAGTCTTTACAAAATTTATAATGAAACTTATTATAATATTTTTTAATATTTTGTATAGCCTTCACCAAAAATGGTAAGGCTAAATATAAGTTTGACGTTCCGTGAGCAACTTACACAAAATTTATATGCGACTACGTAAATAATATTTCTATATTCTGGAACTTTGTGAATAGAGTAGTCAAACAAGCAAAGTCCGTCTGCCTATCTGAAATCGGTTTTCCGAAACCCGAAGAAAATCTAAAGACATAACAATATCGACCAGCTGCTTCCTACCGTTGCAGTTACATTCTTTTACAGTCGGCTAACTCAACCTTAACTTATTTTTTTTTTAAGATCTGGGTAGGGTTCGAAATTGGGCTCACGAAGATCGTAGCTTATTTTGCAAATGACGAACTAACTACTTCAGCCTGCATTCACTCTATTCTTTTAATTTATAAAAGATTTAATAGTAAAAATTCTTATCATTGGATTAACGCAAATCATTAATTGCTCTGATATAACAACATCATCGAATGTTGATTTTGAATTTTTGACTTATCCAATTCGATGCAAATCCAAAACATGAAATTATGACAACGACCAATAATTTATTTTTATTCAATTTCACCTGTTGTGATGCATTTCGTTTTTAAACTATTAAAGAAATATGAATGAATCTCTAAAGAATCTTTACTATTTTCTCTACCCGTTTCATTTTACGATTTTCTACTTGACTTGCTTTTTATTGCACATCTCCTCTCTGCTGTTGAGTTCAACAAGAAAAAAAATTTACTTTTAATAACTAATAAGCCACAAGGTGGTCCGAAACCTCTTTAATATCATGTCCTCAAGCCAAATGTATAAAAAAAATCTATGCAAAGACTTTGTTTTGTTAAATTTCATTCATGCGTTCCGTAATGACTCTGCATTAATGTTTTGTAACACTGCCAGATCACAAACGCAAACGAGATTTACCATTAAAATAAATGAGTCGAGTTAAAAAAACGCCGATTTGCAAAAAGGAAAATAGACAATGAATTGGAAATGAGTTTTGCCTCTGCAGAGTTTATCACGCTTAAATGATTATTTAAGTGTTTTTGTTTTCCTAGTTGTTGTTGTGGTTGTGTTTAACCATCATAAAACGAAAATGTTTTGTGTTTTTTTTTTCTTAATAGAATTTACCTTTCGCCTATTGTCGCTGTTATTAAACCCTTAAAGTTATTGTTCAATATTATTTTACTTGAATACCTTAGATTATATTCGAAAGATTGCATGAAAGAGAGAATGGAATGGAATGAATTGAATCTAATTCATATTGTAAAAGTAAATAATATTAGCAGTTTTAATTAGTTTGTGCGCATTAAAGTCTAGATAGTTTGGACTGTTGGGATTAAGAAAATGTTCCAACCAAGTTATGCTTAAAATATTGGGAATAGGCCTTCAGATGGTGGCAATTCCAAAATATTGAAATTTAGTATCTTCGCATCCAATATCCGAAATGGAAAAAAATATTCAACTGACTTAAGAAAACTTGAGGATATTTTCCAAGCTGATGGAAGTCTATTTAAATATTTTGTTTAAAAACTTAATTTACATCACTCTATTCTTGCGAAATTGCAGGCTTGATTTTAACGTTGAAACTCAGACCGCTGCACAGTAGGCAATTTGACCCGAAATATTGGCCAAAAATAATTATTACACTAACAATAATAATGTTTTCGTTAATGAAATTTTACTAAGAACATATCAAAGTAAATAACTGCTTTTATTTTTTTTTAAACCTCTGTCAGCCGACTTATAGGAAGTTGAAGTTGACATTTGCAAGCAATGTGCTCAGTGCAGCATAAAAAGTGTAATTTTGATGTATATGTATGTATATTAAAACGTTTTTATGAGTTATTAAACAAGAAGAAGAAAATCATGAATAATCATGCCGTAGACTGCCGTGTTCTTCCTTAATGAAAAGTGTTAAAAAGATAGTCGTGAATAAATTTTATTTTATTTTTCGTTTCGTTTTTTTGGTTTTTGATTTATATAATTTCTTTCAGACAACCTCAGCTTCAAGTATAGTGAAGTGTTAATGTTCGGACTTATGAAAAGAATAAAAAAAAAACTTATGTTATTTTATAATTAGTGAGATTGATTTAAATAATGTTTCAAAACAAAAATTGACTTCGTTGACCCAAAAGTTACAAACTTTTTGTAGAAATTTATCGTTAAGGAGCGCACAAGGCCCAAGGAAAATTAAAGACTTTTCCAAGCAAACCTTAGTCTACATGGCTTATACGCCATTTTGTTAACCCCTTTGCATAATTTTGTCGTGACGAGTTTGAAACAAATTTATCCGTTCGTTTTCGAGATATTTAGTTTTTAAAAGGTGGCAACCCTAAATTTTTTCACTATTACAAAAATCAAAAAAGTCTGTGCGTGCTAATACCCTTTTTAGACAGGGGAAGTTTACTTTGCAAAGTCTTAAATCAGCTGGGTGAAAAACAGAAACAGATAGTATTGCTCTCTCTGTCTTTCACACAGCTGAATTAAGACTTTGCAAAGTAAACTTTCCCTGTCTTAAAGTTGTATAATGAAAAACACTTTTCAGCCATATCGGTCCAAAACTTTGGCTGAAGTTAATTTCGGCCTAAAAAGTAGGTTAAATTGCCTACTGTGCGCTGTAGCTTTCTTGACTTTAAGTTTAAGATCGTTGGTATTTTAAAACATACATCTCTAATAATGTATTTTAAGATATGTATGTACAATTCTTTAAAAAAAAAATTAATGAAAAAGAAATCTTTTGAATTAACAAATGACTTCTTCCAAAAAGGAAAATTAAACAAATATTAGCCGGAAACTAACAAAATCCCACAATCCTCCAAAAAAAAAAACTATAAAACGTTGTGACGAAAGTTGTTTATTTTTGTGAATCTTGTGGTGTTTTTTTTTTATTTTTTGTTCACTCAATTGCTGCAACAACAACAAAGAACACCCAAAATACGACAAAGTTAACAAAATCACGTCAAGAAAGCTAAAGAAATGTCAACGAAGATGCTTATTGGCACTTTATATTTATTTAACTGTCATCCAATAACAAACATTCCAGCATTCACCATCATCACCATCATCACCATCATCTATTTGTGTATTTCATACTCCGCTGAAAGCACTTATCTTTACCATCATAATAGAGCAACGAGTTTCTCTAAAATGTATGTTAAAAATTCCAGCTGAAACTAAAATTACAAAATTAAACAAAAAAATATTCCAGCATCTTCTGTTTTTAACTATGACAGTTCGAAAATAAGTCGAGAGCAAAGAAAAATTTTTCATCAATATAAAGATATTACATTACTATTATTACAACAGGAGCCGCGATCTCTTCCTTTAACATCCTGCTATTTTTCACGAGTCATCATATTAATTAAGCGAAAGCCGGAATCTGTACCATTTTAAGTGACACATGAAAAGCAAATTATTTTCCTTTCACCAAGTTCAAAGTTTCACGTAAAACTTTGGCCGCTAAAACTACAACGATATGTATGTTTGACAGTTAAAAATTAAAGGGTGTTCTAAAGCGAGCAACGAAATATTTTGAAATTAATGCCCTAATTCAGTAAGAAGATTGAGGACGATTTTGTTTGAAAATACTTTTGAGTTCTTGTTTTTGAATTCTCTAAATTATTTTCTGCAAAAATGATTGTTGTCTTTGATAATGAAAAATAGAAATGTTATTGCTATGCTTTTAAAACATAAAAATTAAATTAAAGTTATATACAATAGTTTTAAAAATATATGAAAAAATATGTGATGAATATAATGTTTGGAAGAAAATCATAAAGCAAATACACGAACCTTCTAGCATAGACAATAAATATTAATTCTTTTAAAGAATCACAACTGCGGTTTTTGTTCGTCCATAGGCAAGACAATATAATCATCGAACTGAATTAGGGCATAAGATAGTTCTATACAGGCACTTGAAATTTGCAAAGTTAGTGTATTTTTATGCAGACTACACTAATTAACACTGAAATTTAAGAAATCAATATTAAAGGGTATTCTATCAGTTAATGTTATTTTGACAACTTGCTGCATCTTGGAAAACATAAGAGGAAAAACTAAAATATTCCAAATTAAAAATAATCTCCAAGACTTCAAAAATCGCCAAAAACCGAAAAAAATCGCCAAACCCCAAAAAAATGGCCGAAATGAAAAAAAAAACTTCAGAACTAAATAAAATTGCTACAAATAAATTAAATCGTCAAAACCCGAAAAAATGCCAGAAACGAAAAAAATATCATAAACAAAAGAAACCATGAAAACTATGAAAAAATCGCCTTAAACCGAAAAGAAGCTAACCGAGTACTTACATTTTTTTAAATGTACTTCAGGTAAGATATTCGATTATATCTGCGCAATTCCACAGAATGTAACGTACAATGTCACGTACGTGACCAATCAGAGAAAATTTTAATTTTTTTCTTTCTTTGTGTACTTTTGAGAAGCGTAAGTAGCTCTACCTTTGGTAAAATATCAAGAAGTCTAACCCCATTGATCTGAAATACAAGCTGAATTGATTGGTCAACGTGAGTGACATGTGCGTGACATTCTGTGATATGTAGCCTAAAGTTCGTATAGTATTGCATATCGCTCATTTACTCAAACAACAAAAAGAACTTATTTCCGCAGTATCAGCGAATAAACTTATCTGTTTCCCTCATCTCTCGCTCTCCTTCAAACTAATCAGCTCAGCAATAAGACTTGCATAGTGTAAATTAGGACTTAAATATATTTAGTTACGTTATACTCGTACAAATGTCTATTTATTAATCGAAAGTTAGTAGAAATTCATTGTATTTCCGCCTGTTCTTTTTTTAATTTTATTTGTGTAAATTGTAGCTGTGCCTTCATCCAATACGTTCGATAAAGTTTATTTTATCTAAATGTTTGCCTGATTGTATGTTTAGTTATAAGTCATATATTTTCATTTCGCCTCACTTTATTGTCTTTTCCAAACTTTGGAGAGAGAAAAAAATTCAATTTCGAATTTTGCAGTTTCTTTTGACATCAAAGGCAATAAATCACAGTGTTATTTATTCGGCATATGTTTTTTTATTTGTATTTTCTTTCACCAGGCATATTTTCTTGTGTGTGGTTTATTTATTTTTCTAACCCAAAAAAAAAACAACGATGACTACATTTGAAAATTTCAAAAGCCGCAATAAGCAATAAAAGCGGAGACCCTTAAGTCACTTTTAGTGTCAATAGAAATTGCTTTGCGATAGATTTTTATCAACTTACTTGCAAAAGCTTTAGTAACTGTGATGACGAATTCAATGTAGCACCCACTAGCGTTGGACTATAAGCAGATCAATATATAAATATATATAATATATACATATATTTGTATTTTATATTATATTATAATGGATATTATATTATAATATCCAGCTAATTGAAATGTCTGGTTTAATATTATTAAAAAATACTGAAACAAATTTATTTGAAATAAAGTCTTTATTTAATTTGAAATTTTTGCTTGTTTTTATGGTTAAGGAAGTATGAATTTGCGATTAAATCTACTAGGGGTTTCCCGGGTTTTAAGATAATATAAGGCAAGCTAGAGAAGTGTACTCTAAAAGCTCTTTTGGTTACTTACCGGTGTGTATCACTTCTTTGCTTAGTCCTAATTTACACTATAAAAGTCTTATTGCTAAGCTGATTAGTTTGTTAGTAGAGAGAAAAGAAAAGCTTATGTTCCCCTCGTCTCTCTCTCCAAACAAACTAATCAGCTTAGCAATAATATTTTCATAGTGAAAACTAGGACTTAACAACATATTTGCTACGTACGTAGAATAGACTGTGACTTTTCAATGTAGTTGCAAAATCTGTGACAATAAGAAAGTAGTACTTAAGTCATATTTCACTGTTTTTCAGGTAATAAGTTTTAAACTTTCAACTAAGTTCTTAGAAACTTACTTCTTTTGCAGTTAAATTGAGACATTTGGTTTTCGTTGTTATTTTATTTAGGGAAACATCGTCTTAAAAACTGTAACTCATATATGAGTCACAGTCACGCGACGTCACCAAGCAATTAAGCTTCTAATTTATATCCAAGCTGTTCGATTTGTTCTTATGTTATACTAAATGTAGAGCTAAATACTTGCTAAGTCAATGTCAAAAAAAAAAAAATATTAAACACACGTGTGTCTTTGAGGAAAAAAAACACGTTACACGTTACACGTTACGTTACGTCACAAAGTAACGTAACGTAACAAAAAGTGGACTTTTCTATGGAAATGCCCATATTAAATTTTTTGATATGTGCTAAAGTATAAATTAAGTTAACCCTTTGTTTCTACAAACCAGGCAGGCGACTCGTCTAGAAGAGTTTTATGAATATTACTCAAAAAATTTTGTGCTTTTGATATACATTTTCTACACTTATTCAATGTGAGATTATGATTTAAAAAAAGATAAGCACCAATTGCTTTAACTTCCTGAAAATCGCACAAGTTAATTGAGATATGTATGTTTCAGAGGTAATTTTGAATATCAAGGTAACTGGAACGCCATTAACTCAAACTTTTGCTTATCTCGATATAAGCACTCATTCTCTATTGACACAGAAATATTTTATTTAGAAAAAATAAAGAAATAAATGAATAACTAATAACAAAAATTAAAAATTTAAAAAACCCCCGATATATCTAGAAAAGATGTGATATCTTCTAAACGGCTGCACCGATTTTCTTCAAACATAATTAATTCTCGATCAAGTCACCTTTCAAACACAAAAAACTAAATCAAAATCGGTCCAGCCGTTTGGGCTGTACGTGGACACGGACAGACACACAGATGCACAGACACACACTACAAACTTATAACACCCCTTTTTTTGGTCCGGGGTTAAAAAATAAAAAAAAAAATAAAATAATAATTAAAAATAAACTAACCCCCATTTTTTTATTTGATAATTTTATATGAAATTAGATAATTTTAATATATATTTAAAATGTACTTAAATAAGGTTTAATTTTTGAGTGCTTAGTTAAACATTTTATTTAATTACGATGATAATGTGGTAGCACTACGAAATTTCCAAATATTATGGAAAGCTTTCCAACCAACAGCTGTTTAATATAAATAAGAAAGTTAGGTTATCAACGTGAAAAATTAAATTAAATTAAAACTGCATTAAAACACATTTTACAAAAATAAAAGAGAATCAGAACGCATTTTTATACTTATTTATTCCATGATATAAAACGATATTATCTCTAATACGACCATATGATGTTCATGTACATGTACGAGCCTTATTTTCGATTAAATCGTAAGCGAAAAAAATTTAAATTTTTCAGGAGAAGATTTTTTTTTAAATATTCTTATATATATTTTTGTACGAAACTTGTCGATTACGATAAAATTTTACAGCCCTTGTCTTAAAAGTTATCAAAAATTTTGGCATTTTGATAACTCTAAACCAGCTACGTCCAAGCCATATGCACACTGTGCAAATTTTTATAAAGAGCTTTTTGTGCTTTCACACCAACGAGAGTACAACATCCACAACAACAACACAACAGACAGCAATGCTTGCTCTTACTTTGCAAAGAAACAAGAACAACTTTAAAAGCTTTCAAAGCTGTTTACTTCAAAAGCAAATATCAGTGCATGAGTGCAGCGTGACCGTTTGACCGACTAAAGTGGCAAATTGCCACTTTTTCGATATATCGATTCCACTTTTCCACTTTTTCGGCTTCCTTGCCACTTTTTTTTAGTTTTTTTTTATGGTGAGTTATATTAAAATACATTAAAAATAAAAAGTTTAGTGTAGTTTTCTCTTTTTTTTTTAATTTTTCCCCTTTTTTTTGATAAATCCCCTATTTGGTGCCACTTTTTGAAAAATAAAAAAATAAATACACAAGGTTGGATATTTAAGTATTATTAAATAGAACCTAAAAATAATTACAGTTTGATTACAAAGTCCAAAATTGGCCCTAAATAACATTTAAACTTACAGAGTTGCATTCTATTTATAAACAAATAGAATTCTCTTGCATTTCAAATGTGCAAATAATTTGTTTTTCTCAGCACTGCAATTAAGCATTTTCTAAACCTTCCCAATGACTCACACATTTTGCAAATACACGAGTACAAAAATTGAAGCACTCCTCATCGTGGCATTAACAGAATATTGCTTGAGCTTGTTTTAAATTTGTAAATATAAAGTAGTTTCATAGTTTTCTTGCACTGCAGCATTTATTTCTTGACGACATTTCTGTATTTGTATATTTGGCTAAAAATCTTGGCCGCCTAACGAGAAAGTACAAGAACTTTTGCCACTGTAATAGAAACAACTACAATTTCTGTTTAGTTTTAGAAACACGAATGAGCCGCATTGTACGAGTACAATACTTATTTGCAATAATTCCTTTTTCAAAGTTGTTGCTGTTGAGTTGCCGTGATTGTTGTTGTTGTTGTTGCTACTTGTGTAACTATTGTTTTTTAAGGATACTTCACTCATAGATATTCTGGTTGCGTTCACATTTAACTGTTGTTTTTATATGCTGCAGACAAATATTTGCTTTCCGACAATAGTCATAAATACCAAAAGCTACATGTTCAGCATACTTAGAACACTTATGGATGAATGGATGGTTGTTGGTTGGTTGGTCGGTTGGTTGGTTTGTTGGACAAACGATAACAAAAAAAAATAATAATAAATAAAAATAAAAGAAAAAAACATATTATGTATTTCTAGAAAAAAGAAACCCTCTGGCAAAAATACAAACTAAACAGGGAATAAAAAATATATTCATTGTCGAACAACATTAGAAAAAATAAAAATCATATGAATGGAAAAGAAACCATAGAAACCAACCAGTCATCGGCAAGTTAAAAAAGAATACGTACATACATAGATACATATGAATGTACAAACGTGTATACATACAAACATATATTGGCGCACTTGTACAAAGGAGTGGAGTTGATAGTTAGTTTTTAGCCATGTTAAATTCTAATAAGAAAAAAAGTAAAAAAATATATATTTTGTACAACATGATACAAGAAATTCTGTGAAAACAGCTCAAATATTGCACAGCTAAAAGCAGTTTCAATACACTGAAAAAAAACATTTTAAAAGTCAACATACGAATTTGATATATGTATATATATATAACTACCCAGTAAAAAAAGATACTCCAAAAAAGTCATGAAAATGTAGAGTTTGCGATCTGGAAGTAGTGCAAATTTCGATCCGATCTAATGATTTTTACATAGGGTTGTCATTGCAAGAAGTTCTCTTTTTCGCTGCCTGGTCACCGAATTGGAAGCGATTTTAAGAAAGATGTCCTTTTTTGTGTTCTATGATAATATTTTCATCTAGGAAATATTGCTAATAGTTACCTATTTTAACAATTAGTTTCTTTTTATAGGAATTTAAACGCGAAACAGTAATTTAATGTAAATTTAGGCAAATAACTTTAAAATTTTAGACCAAAATTAGTTCATAAGTTTCTTCAAAAAAAAAACGATTTTTTTAAAATTCTGGTGAGTAATATCTAAAACTAGAGAGGAATTACAAGGATTTGTATGACTAAAATAAACTTCTACTTGGTTTTCTGCTAACTACTGGCAAATTAAAAATATCGATTTTTTGGAAGCAATGAAAATGAACTTCCTTTAGAATGACTTCCAATTTTTTTTACTGGGTATCTATGCATACATATGCATAGATATGTATGTGCATATCTAAAAATATATCTTTATTTGTGTATTTATTAGTTAAATGGTTCTCTATTGGGCAACTAAGAGACTACCTGGGCCCCAATACTTTAAAATTATTAGCTACACTGCGCAGAAAAATTAAATATTTTTTGTAACTAACAGCTGCTTCTAAGAGATGAAATAAAGGTTAAAGCTTGCAACTTAACTTATTACTTATACATGGGTGTGGCTAATTGACTTAGTAATATGGGGAAAACTGCAATGATGTACTTAGATATATGAAAAGATAGAATGAGTTTTTGAAAGGGGGAAAAGAATTTTGTTTCGTGATTTTAAAATAAAAGTTTAAAAAGGTGCATAGAATTAGAAGAGGGGGAAGATCTGGTCCCTGCGACACCTGATGGATGGCACTGCGACATCTGATGGATCTTTTGTACCATAGATCTATGAATTAGTTTAATTCAATCTCTGTATGACTCTCCTTATGAAGGTCAGTACAGATATTGGAGAAGACCGCCTAATATCATCTGAACACAGAAACTCAGAATGAAAAACATGCCTTCTACTGTCACACAACGAACGAACTTGGTTACTTTTCCACAGAGGATAGTGCAGCCCAAAGTGACCAGACAGAAAACCAGTAACAAGCCGTAAATTATACCTGTTGAAGTTCAGGATACCGTTATATGTCTGCATCAAAGTCTTGGCCTGTCTTAAACCAGAAGAAGACAGCCACATCTCGTTAGCGGTCGAAGTGACATCTTCTTTGATCACAGACATTATAATCGACCGACATACGCCACAGCTCTGGGGCCATAGAAGGAGCAGAAGAGCCCCTCTTCATCCGCTTCCTCATTCCCTGGATGACCGCTGTGGCCAGGTATACAATAAATGGAAACCTTGTTCCGCATGGATAGCTTTTCTAATGAGTCAAATCACTCTAAAACTAGCCTGCAACGGAATTCCCATGAAAGGAGAGACTTAAGCGTTGCCTGACTAAAAAAAGTGCACAAGTGTGAAAAGTACGTGTTCCTGCAATATTAAAAAAACTACAGTTTATTTTTTACGATATTTAGAATTTTATCAGGCTAAAGCTCGTATCACTTTGTAATCCGAATTACATGTGATAATTATTATTGAACAAATAACACCAAAGTTAATTGTAAATATTCTGACAAACAATAGTAGAACGGAACAGCCAGCCGTTTTCGAAGGCCACTACACCTGCATCATCAGTGTTCTTCGTGTTTGGTCCACTGTGTGTGATTTCAGTTGATGTAGATTTCTGCTTTATATACTCCGTCATTATTGCAAATGGAATATGGGAATTGTTTTGATTCATCGTAATGAATTTTACTATCTCTAAATTTACAACAGTCTTGCCATTGTCGTTTGTTCTTTACTAATTACGCACGTGTTAGTTAATTTGCTTATTTTTGTTCTACTTAAGACAAACTTTTTTAGTTTATTACTATTAAGTATATTTATTTAATTTTTACCACTGGCCCATGTCATTTTTTATTTTAACAGCACTTACAATTCCTAGTATTTCTATGATTGCCGAAACTAGAAGAAGAATAGTTTTTCTCCCAGTGCACCCAGTAGTTTTGTATGTATGGAGTGTCGAATAACATAAAACATGACGATTTAGCAAAATGAAAAACATTGTTTTTAGAAAAAATTTGAGAAAAATATAATAGAAAAATTGGGGAAAGCAACAAAAAAGCAAGCATGCAAGGAATGAACAAACGAGAAAAATAAAGAGAGAAAAAACAAGCGGAAAATAATAAAAACCAAACCAAAGCTTAAACTGTCTATTGTAGTGGAAAAAATTGTTAAATATTCATCTGGAGGTCTTTGTGAAAATGGAAAATGGTCAGAATCCTTACTAAAAGGTCCTTTTTTATTATTTCTTTGTTGTTGGTTAATGTTGCACTGTTGTTGGTGTTTTTGAGTTCTTTCTCCATTTTTTATATTTATTTTTATATTTTTTGCCGCTGTTAGCTTTTCCTTAGTACTGGCGAATCACTAACATAGTAAATTGTAATAAAAAATGGCGCCCTAGAAGTGAAACAAAAAACATACTAAACTTAAACATATAAAAATAATAATAATGGCTAAAATGGACATAAAAAATCACTCTTCAATACCAATAAAAATATAAGAGACAAAGGAAAAGATATACTGTGTTTTTTTTTTGTTACTATTTTTTCGTTTGTGCAATAAATTTTTGATAGTGAAACTCTTGGCACATTTATAACCTTGCAATAATATGGAACTATAATGATTTAGATCCAGTTAACTTATTCTGCTTTATTTATTATTAGTTTATGACTCCCAAATGTGATGAATTGATTGTGCTAAAAACCAACCAATTTACCTTGTCACCAGCTCAAGTAAAACTTCGACAGCTAAACTGTTTTTTTTTTATTTTTTTAAACCAATGTACGAGCATATAAGTATATTACAATAAACTCTAGAAATTAAGAAGCTTACTAGCTTCAAAAAAAAAAAAAAAGATAAACTTTAAACATAAAATATTCGAATTTGTATACAATTTCCGTTTGAAAGCATAAAAACAAACATCAGCAATCTTCATCCTCACTAAGGAACTCTTCTTTTTTAAACCACATGCAAATTTCCTTTTCCCTGTTTTAAACTTGCAAAAATAAACAAGTACATAAATAAAAACAACAACAAAACTATATGAAAAGTGTAAATAGAAAGTACATACATTTTAAAACTTTGCTACTCGCTTTGGCTGTGTGGGTGTGTGTGTGTGTGTGTGTGTGTTGGTGTGAGTTGTTAAACGGAAACGGAAGTGTGAAACAAAACTCTTTAAAATCCAACTATTACATGCACATGAACTTTGTTATGAGGGCTACCAATCATCGTCATCATGTTCCTACACAACACAATAAGAGTAAGAACAAGAAGACACACACATTCATACATACATACATACATACATACATTCTTTGAAAGCTTACACCCACTCCAGCTTATTCTACATACAAAAAAACAAATACTTTAGAAGAAAAAGTATTCAAGTCAAACAAGTATAGAAGAACAAAATGGCAGGCGGCAGCAAGAAACAAAAGAAGAAAAAACACGAAAAGAAATGGCAACAACTTTTGAAGTGGGTTGAAAAGTTAAATAAAGACTTTTTCTTAAGAAACTTGATTTTAAGTTTAACTTCTTTGATGTTTGTTTGTGTTGTAATGCAATCTTCACATGTTTATGAAGATTTCTTGATGATTATTTTGTTTTTCCTTTTGTTATCGAATGTGTGTTTTTGGGTTGAAGTATTTGGTCTGAGGTTCTCTCACTCAATACTTTTTGTTTTGTGGTGCACGCACATCTGCTCGGTGTCTGTATTTGTTCTTTTTTTTCAATCTGCCTGATAAAGCCGATGGAAAGTTTTGTAAGTTTAAAAAAATTATTTAAGAACGGAAACCACAATTTAAAAAAAATTAACAAGAATGTTTAAAATGTTTATTACCAAATAAGTTGGCAAGTGAGTCAAGCAGTCTTGAATTCTAGTCGAACTTAGAAGGAATAAACAAGATACTTGTTAATATGCCTTCAAAGGAAATGCTTATGGGAAACGTCTCAAAAATAAACTTTATCAATTTTAGTTGAATACATTTGAAGCCTAAACAAATATTTTGGTTATTTAATTCAAACAACTTTCATGCTTATATGTACATATATATCTTTTTTAATATGAAGGCTGTGCAAAATATATGTATATAAAATATATGTGTTTAAAGTTTCATTTAACGAAATGAAACAAACGATCGAAAGACTTAGACTACCCACAAACCTCGTGGCACTACCAAAAAGCTCTTCATCGTGGGGTGAAAAACGTAACAGATCGAATCTAAGCTATATTGATTATTCTAAGAATGTATTCTAAGCTACGAGGTTCTAATAAAACTGACTCAAAATTGTTATACAACAATTCTAGAGCAATCGAAGTTGTGTTCTCTGCTCTAATGCTATGGCCCTACATTTTCTTCTAAAAACTATTTCGAATTGTAAAATCGTGGGAATACAACATTGTCGTCTTGTTCGAAACAGTTCAAGAACGATCTAAACCAGTCATGCCTAGTCAAGAACTACACGAGATTGTAGTACCAGTCATTATGTTTTCTAGCACAAAGTATACAGAGTTAATACTTTGTTACGCTGTATATTATTTTATAATGTTAATGTATCTTCTTCCTTTTTTTAGTTGGGAATTGACGATGTGATTATGTCAGTATCATCTAAAGTGGAGGAATGGCAGAGGCAGAGTACCAGCCAAAAAGATAGTAGCGCAATGTCTTCAGCATGCTCCTTTAGTAGCAAAAGTCAAAAAAAGGGTAAGGCAACTTGAGGACAATAATTTGTTTTGAGTGTAACAAATGTAAATAAATGCTTAAAAATGTTTATTGCAGGATTTGAACTTAGTGTTGAAGGAATCTGCAAAGGGAAGGGCCATTATTGAATATACCAATAAAAATCAGAAATTGAATTGTAATCAAAGAAAACCAAATTATATGGTTTTAAAAGTACTCGTATGTATTAAAATATGGTCTTTGATAATAACCCTGTAGTAAATAAAATAATCAATTGAGAAAAAACACTAACTTATAAATTAATTATTTTGCAAGTGACTACAAATTGGTTTAAGTATCATGCAGATATCAACCAAACATATTCTGCCTTATCGTGGTTGGCGTATTTCAAATACGACTACGACTGTTTGGTAATAGATTAAAGAAGACTTCAACAGTTTTTCTTTAATCTATTACCAAACAGTCGTAGTCGTATTTGAAATACGCCAACCACGATAAGGCAGATTGAATAGAAGCACACGTAAGAAATAAATAAAAGCAAAATAAGTAAATGAAAAGAAAATAAAAAAATCAAAAGAAGCATGCCATGAAATCAAATGCCAAATGTTTGTGTTGAAAAAAAACTAAATAATTTCAATAATATTTTCTATGAGCGGTTCGTATGTATGGATATGTTTATGGACATATTGTATATGTATGTACGAATTTTTTATTTTTAGTGAATATAATAATAATAAATATTTATATAGACATACATATGTATATGTATTTATATATTTACATAGATATATATGAATATATACATATATGTAATGGGTGTTTTTTATTGAGGTATAGAACTTTAAGTTGGCATCACTTTTTTAACTGGCGGCCATTTTGTCAGCTGTCAAGTGATTAATATTTAGTTTGGTTTGCCATTTCATCATGAACAGGTTGACAAAAGAACAACGCTTGCAAATCGTGCAAATTTATTTCGAAAATAATGGTTCAGTTCGCGAAGTTTACCGCAAGCTCCGTCCATTTTATGGTCGACATAATCGTCCATCAGAGCAATTAATTCGGTTAACCATGGATCGTTTTCGCACTACGTTTACTCTATGTGATAATACGCATCCGCAGAGACGTCGAACAGTGCGCACCGAAGAAACAATTGCCGCTGTAGAGCAAAGTGTTGAAGAGGACCCGAATGAATCGATTCGCCACCGTGCACAGCAATTGGAGCTTTGTCCATCAACTTTATGGAAGATTTTGAAGATTTTGAATGTGGATGAGTTGTGGTTCCAACAAGACGGCGCTACATGCCACACAGCGCACGTCACAATCGATTTATTGAAGGAAACATTCGATGAGCGCATAATTTCGCGGAATGGACCTGTCGTGTCGATTGGCCACCAAGATCGTGTGATTTGACACCATTGGATTATTTTCTTTGGGGATATGTGAAGTCGCTCGTCTACGCCAACAAACCAGAAACGTTAGGGGACTTGGAAGCCAACATTCGTGGCGTTATTGCCAACATACGGCCCCATATGCTCGAAAAAGTGGTTGAAAATTGGACCTGTAGAATTGGCTTTATTCGAGCCAGCCGCGGCGGCCACATGCCCGAAATCATATTTAAACATTAATGGCATAAAATTATCCTTCCAATAAAGCCAAATTGATGGACATTAAAACGATTTTCTTGTGTTTTATTTCAATTTGAAGTTCTATACCTCTAAAAAAAATATAAATATACATACATCTTTTTTTTGCTATAATATTAATTAACTACAAATTGGTAGAAAAATAAGTAGTTAGTAGTCAATTGAAAAGTCATGCCGAGATGGCCAATTAACTACCGCCTATGACATGCCTATGTTAAAATAGTGAGTCGGCGACAAGGAAAAAAGTCACTTAATCAACCAGTTGTGGTTATTAAAAAACCATTTTGAAGTTACTTACAAATGGGTTTGAGTTCCTATAGGGAAGTAACTGAAGTATATGTATATTTATGTTAAATTTATTATCTATTTAATTTAATAAATAACATGTATGAAACTATAAAATTGTATGTGTTTAAATGGTAGTTTGGATTTAATGGGTTATTTATTTGTGGACAAAATGATAACAAGGCGTTCTCAAAATAAGCACAATTGGTATCAAAATGATATGCGTTATAAAATGCGTCATTAAAATAAGAACAGTCTGTTATCAAAACAAGAACGTTTGGTAATAAAATGTATAAAATGTTACCCAGCTGGTCTTAAAAGATTGATACCAAACGTTATCAAAGTAAGCACAAACGAACTTAACTCAATTTCGATACCAAATGGTATCAATTTCGGTACTTTTCTACCGCCTTTTTCCCTCTGTGTATGAACCCATATTATAATAATATTATAATAATAATTCCAATTGGGCTAATTATAAAATTGTAATAGATCAACTAAAAGATAAATCTATTGTACTCATAAACATTATGCAAACAAGAAAATTTTATATTTTCCCTCCACTAAACATTTTCACACATAAACGCACCAGCAGGCAAAACAAATACATTCATGAAACAATCAGACAGACAGACCCTTAGGAACGTGATAAAAATAAAAATTTGTGTAAAAGTGATTTAAATGATGATTCCCATGGGATTATATTTACACAGTCAATTCGATGTTAGAACAAATAATAAAATGAATGAAAGCCACACATAAAACTATAAAACTATCTGATCAGATAAATTGGCAGTATTACTTGTAAAATAATTTGACTTAAAAAGGTCTTGTACAAGAGGCAAGTGTAAAATTTTGCTTCAAAGAGCAAAGGGCGAGGGTTGAAAATGTTTGGTGTGATGTGATATTTTACAACAACAACAAAAGTTCAAATAAATAAATATAAATCAGAACGATGTTTGGAATATTTATTGAATTAAAAAAGGCGTTGAAATGGATGGAAAGTATCGAAAGCGTGTGCTACTTTTCAAAGTAAATGTATGCGTGAGTTCATCGTGCAGAGTTGAGAATACTTTTGAAAAATTATTTTGTTTTTAGTTAGCCTTAAATTTCTGTTTGAACGTATATTTTTTTCTTTTTATGCCTTTAGCTTGAATTTTGAGTAAGCCAAAGAACATTTCATAAGTTTTAAGGAACAAACGAATTACACCAAAGACAATTGTAATTATTAGCTGAAGAAAAATATACTCAGCTAGACTTTTCAATCGCAGAAGAGTCTGCTTAGAATCGTATGCAGAGCATTTTCAATCGTAGACGAGCTCATATTTCAATCGTGAAAGATGTTTCGCATGGGAGAAACTGTTGCGAAGACGATTTGTGTACAAGAGCTGCAGAAGGTGCTTTTATTAGTCGTAGATGCAATCATTTGGGATTTATCTAGAGATTATCTTACAACTATTTTTTCAAGAACATTGAGAATTGTATGAGGCTCTTCATCGTTTATCTTATACGAGCCCTTAGGAGAGTTGCAAAAGAATCATTCGATAATGATTTGGGGAATCGTACAATACTCAGTATGCTTTTTATTTTGCAAGTTAAATATGAAAAATAAAGAAATTGAATTGTTTAGTACTTATTAATCAAACATTTTTCTTTAAAGACTATGTTATGAATATATGCACATATGTATGTACTGTGTATTCATTTGTATAAGAAGACGATTGATGTTGGGCACTCTGGTGCCAGTTTGGACAGTTTTGATGTAGATGCAACCAGTCTCTTTAAATTGGTGGTATTCGGTGTTTGATGCAAATGGTCTTGCGTATGTGTAAGTGCAAAAAATTTACCTTTTCTTTAAAATCCAACAACAAAATAAATAAATACACAATCCCAAGAAAAGCTACGATATTTTGACTTGCACTTACGCAAGACCATTTGCTTCAAACACCGAATACTGTATATCAAATTTATGATTGCTTTTTTAATCGTCTATCGCTTCTATCTTTGGCCTACACAAAATGGTGCTGCAAGAATTTTGAATGGCAAAGATCTATGAGAAATGCAATTAATTAAAAAAACTAGATTATTTTAAAAGCTTTTTATGTACCTCCAACAACTTAATAAATATTTGATATAAAATACCAAACACATCAATTACTATGTACTTCACTTTAATATATCTTTAATTATTATAAAAGCACACTTGAAACAAACGACGAGATTCTTATTTAAAACTCAAATGAAAGCATCAGCGAAGAAATGAAGAAAAAAATATCAATATATAACAGTAAATATGAAAATAAAAAAGAACAAACATATTTTAGATAAATGTATCGTCGATTAAACACTGCAAGATTTATAAGAGAGAGAGAGTAAAACAAAAATGATACAATATCACTCTCGAAATAATCAGCAGAAGATTCGTTTAGGAGTTGTATATCAAACACCATCGCCTATTTAAAATGTCTCAGTGCAAACAGAATACGTGAATTGTTTTGATTCAAAGTATCACAATCTATTAAGAGATTTTTTACTGGTGTAAACTTCAACTCTCTATACCAGCTACATACGTCCAAGCACACATACACTGATATTTGCATTTAAGGTAAACAGCTTTGAAAGCTCTTAAATTTTTTCTTGTTTCTTTGCAAAGTAAGAGCAAGCATTCTTGTCTGTTGTGTTGTTGTTGTGGTTATTGTAGTGTCGTCGGTGTAAAAGCCCAAAAGCTATTTTGTAAAAGTTTGCTCATTGTGCATAAGTATTTTTAATGCAAATGGAATATGTGAATTGTTTTGATTCATCGATCTCCAAGTGTTGAAAGCTTTTTATGTAGTAAAAACTCAAATTTGCCATTTCTAGATCAAAACAGTCTTACCATTGTGATTTTTTGTTCTTCCCTATTATTTTGTCTTTAGTTTTTAGACAGTGTATGTCTGTTAAGCTAATCAAGAAAATAGTAAATAACAACGTCATCTTGATTAATAACCTGGTAGTTAAAGTGCAAAAGGTTGCACTAAAAATTTAATATTGTTTAAATAAATCAGACAAAACTTTTTCTGTTTTGTTTTGAAAATTCCAAGAACAATTTATATCAACTGGTTAGATTAGACAAATTATGTAAATATTTCTATATTTATTTTTTATTTCGTCTACTTTTTAGACATACATACATACATACATACGAGTATCTATTCATACTTTTTATATAATATTTCTTTTTTATTCATTAAAATGATGAACTGCTTTACAACAATGATATTGATCCGTAACATTGAGAATCTTATTGTCAAACCCGAAAGGTACAAGTTACATATTGTTGCATGACCCGGAGCGTGTCGAAACTTAATTGTTAAATACTTTTGTAACATTTTGTTGTACTAGATTAGCATCGCAAAAAAAAGTCTGAAACTTAAAAACAGACAGACGTCGCAAGTCCATCATAATAAATAGGCAAAGTGCCCATGTACACGTTCGTACTGCTTGTATCATCACCCCAAAAACGTTTTGTTTCAAATGTTAAGTGGTTGGTCGTGTGCAACATTGTTTGTGTATAAACAAATGCTTACAACAATAACAATCACAATAAAATGAAAATTTGCACGCCAAACAAAAAATAAAAAGATTTTATTAGATAAAAAAGTAAAAAAGTTAAACAGGTCTCTTTGATTTTCTAAATGATTGAATCAGTAAACGAAACGCGGTACCTGCTCAATGTAAGGGGAAGAGAGAGAGAGAGGCAGGCGTGTGCTTTAAGCGTCGATATGTGTGGCATGTTTGATTGTTTTGATTGTATTCCACACACGGGATTATCATCAACATCAACATTGTCGACACGTGAACGACAACAGTTCAGTTGTAACAAATATTTAGAAATGCTTGAATGAAGTCATTGAATCAAGATGAAAATGAGCGAACGATTTGTTTGATATGAAAGGTGTAATAGCTTGAAAATGGTCACATGGAGATTTAAATTTGAGCACAATAAAAAGGGGAAAGGAAAGGGCTTATGTTTTGTTACTCATAAGTGCTCATTTAAGAAAGATTTTCACATGGATAACAACGATGGCGATATGCGAAATTTTTTTATTTTTCATTGAACTTGTTTATTTTTTTAAGAAAAAATTAAGTGATTTAGGGCATAATTGCCGAAATTACCTCACATACGTTACATACATAAAAACAACAAAAAATTTAAATATTTAAACAAATTTACAAAAAATTTTTAAAGTTACGAAAGCTCAAAATTATCAGCCAGGTACTGCCAGCCAGGCAACATGGCAGAACATGGCCGTATATGAATTCGAAATTATAGTAATGTTCCAGTTTGTGCAAGTCGAACAATTGAAGCCATGCCACGAATAATGTTGTAAAAGACATATTTTAACATTGCTCTCTTAGAGTGTTGAAATATCAAACCTACCAAAGTTATGTATTTATTTTATCGCTGCCAAAAAAAGACTCAGTCAGTGGAAGAACTTTGTAAGTAACTAACAAAATCATATAAACAGAATATTTCGACAATTCTTAATAAATAATTCAGAAATGTAACAAAGCTACAAAAGGAAAAGTTAATGTTAGTTAACGCTATTATTGATAAGCGAAAAAAAAAATTAAAATGAAAAATCTTTTCTTTCAAAGAAATTTTCTTGCTCTCTTGAAAAATTATTATTTTGTCACTTACAACGTTATTCGCGTCATAACTTCAATTGTATAACAACTGACAGGCAGAAACAAATAAAAATAAAGCCTGATCAAATCATAAATATAGAAACAAAAATTTAGTTCAAACAATAATAGTTAAAACTAACTAAAAATTAATAGCCATGGAACTGTGGCAAAAAATTAAATAAATATACTTAATAGTAACAAACTAAAAAAGTTTGTCTTAAGTAGAATAAAAATAAGCAAATTAACTAACATGTGCATAAATAGTAAAGAACAAATGACAATGGCAAGACTGTTGTAAATTTAGAGATGGTAAAATTGAGCTTTCATTACAAAAAAAGCTTTCAGCAAATTATAATACGATGAATCAAAACAATTCACATATTTCATTTGCAATAATGAGGGAGTATATAAAGTTGAAATCTACATCAACTGACACCACACACAGTGGACCAAATACAAAAGAACGCTGATGATGACGGTTTAGTGGCCTTCGAAAACAGCTAGTTGTTCCGTTCTACTACGTCTTTGTCGCAGAATATTTACAATTTACTTTGGTGTTATTTGTTCAATAATAATTATCGCATGTAATTTGGCTTACAAAGCGATACGAAATTTAGCCCGATCAAATCATAAATATAGAAAATAAATATGAATATTAAATGCTTCAATTACTGCATTCCTTCCTAAAAATGCATTAAAGTTAAGTTTATATAATTTTTCGAAAAAAAAAGAAAAACAGTGGAAGGCTCCAGTTCCAGTTTTTATATAGACAACATTATCATTGATACATTTTGTATGCCATGCAGCAACACGAAGCAATTTTGCATTTTAGCATTTTTGCAGCAGACCACCACAGTGACTTAAAATACTTAAGCGTAGCAAGGCGAATTCGTATAAGCTATACTCAGCTTAATTCGCTTTGAAAAATTTCGACTTTTGATGTCAAAAAATTTAATGTTATATATTTAAATTACAAGCGAGGAAAATAGTCTCCTGAGCAGTTGAGACCACCTTATTTTAATTTGCCTTGAATACGTAATATTCAGGTATGACCGATGGTTTTTTTCTCCCGAAACTATACATAAAACAAAAACTGGAATGTGTTAACAAATTTATTAAGTTTAAAATAAATCTCATACGTTTATTTCAATTACTTATCTAAGCAAGTACAAGGCATTTTTACACCAGGTATAATCGTCTCAAGTCGCCTTGAGAAAAATGTCTTCCTGGATTGTCAAAAATAATACTGGAAAATGTATGTTGACATCTGAGCGATATTCAAATTACAAAAGGCGAAAACACTCATCTGGGCTGTGGAGGCCATCTAGTGTAAATTCGTCTTGTTCAAATATTTTTAATTCTTCAATTTTCGTTTTATTGAAATTTGATAATTTCCTAATGATTACTTTTATAATAGACTTCGAATGGGGAACAAAATTAATATAGTAACAGGAAAAAGAATGATGCTTACTTTTTATTATACTATTGATCGATTTTTTGATGAATTTTTAACTTAAGAATGTTTAAAAAGAAATAGTGCTATAAATTATGCACATATTGATTATAACAAGTAGATATTTATTTTTAATAGAAATTGTGGATTAATCCAATACCCAACAAATGCCCCCCTTATCAGTCAATTGTTACAACAATGAGTGCCAGTTTGTGAGTGTAATCGATGCCACTAGAAATTTTATTAGTTTATGACACAGTTCTTCCCCTTTTCCAGTGCACTTACTGTCGTGTACAACAAGTTTCATATGACCCTTGAATTTATTTAATTTTTTATTCATTTATGCGCATTTTTTATGAATTTGGGAAATTGTAAGTCCAGCAATATGATAAAATTCATATTCATTTGTTGTGCAAATTCGTAGAATATATTAATAATTTTTTCCCCTTCACTTGACAGACCTCCCTCCCCGCACACGATGTTAATGACACTTACTTATTGGTGAGATGGCATGTCAATAACGAGAATATAATATTTTTCTACTTATACATGCCACAAAGCACTTTGTAATATAAAAGAAATGGCAAAATAATTCCAGAGCTTAACATTGGGATTGAGCAAAATTTGACAGGACAAGATTCCCACGCTTTATCTTGACAAACAAAATAACTTTTATGCTCATATTTGAATCTAAAGAAATCCCAGCCGCCAGACTCTTACTAGGTCGTGTTTGTCTATTTAGTTTTTGTATTTTAAGCTGCTGGTAGATGCTTACATTACTGTAGGCCAAATACAAATACATTTTAAACATCATTGCTAAAGCAATATGGAGAATCCTTTCATTGTGAGTATTTCGTCGTTGTTTGCATGTGTATATTTGTGGACGCATGTCATCCAGCTAATCCAGGGGCAAATACCGAATGATTTCAATTCAATTTTTGATGACTATACAGAGCAAAATGAATACACTGAAATATAAAAATAAATAGAGATATTATGATGGTGCAAATAAAGTAACATTAATCCCTTAACGTTTCTTTCGACCATACATACATAAATATTTTTATACATTTACTATGTTAAGAAAAGGATACATTCAACCCCCGTCTACGGGTCGTAAGCAAAATAATGGAATTATTAGGAAGCCAACGAGTGTTAGAGAGCACGTGCTCCTTTTGTTTACTTTAACCCAAACGACAAAATATGAAAAGGAAGGAAATAACTGCGTGAAATCTGTTAAAGGGAAGCTGCAACAAACTGTGGCGGTACCATTAAAAAAGTATGTATCATCAACATAAAGCGGAAGGCAAGGTGAGTAAATGTTTATGGTAAAGTGTATCTATGTACATACATATGTGTGTGTGGATGTGTAAAGAGGTGAGTAAAGACAGTGTGTGGCAAAATTACTTGTTGAAATTATTCTTTGCTTACACTGTCAAAAAATTATTTTTTGGGAAATAATTTCTGCGTTTGTAATTTTAGGCCCACGCAATCCCATTTTCATATCCACGAAATTTAATGCACCTAATTATGAACTATTTACTTCGAAAACAATCCCAAAGTAGAGCTGGCAAACTATCGATAGTATCGATAGTTTTTTCTCGATAGCGATAATATCGTTAAAAAATTATATTACCAAATTGACAATAAACTAGATAAAATATATTGGGTTTTTTTATTGAAAATGTATGTAAATACTTAAATAACGCCATAACTCAAAAAAATTATTTTTGGACTTAATGATACAGAATACTTTGCGTGTACCGGCTCAGCCTTTGATAGAAAAACACTTTTTAATATCTGCACTGAGTTATATCGAGCCATATTTTAGATTTTATCGTAAGCGACATGTTATCGAAAATTTACTTTTTTATTGAAATTAAAATTTTATGGGCCTATCCATAGCTTAGAACTATCAAAATGCCAAATTGTTGATAACTTCTAAGATCCAGGCTATACAATTTTACCGTAAGCGACAATTTACGTACAAAAACATATTTGAATATTTAAAAAAAAAAATTCTCCTGAAAAATTTAATTTTTGTCGCTTACGATAAAATCGAAAATAAGGCTCGATATATTTTTTTTTTTTTTTTTTTTTTTGAATGCATGATTTTTTATTTATTGTATCTTCATATATGAACTAACAATAAGTATTCAAATCTTAAATCTAAAAATATAATTAGGCCCGACCAGTGTCGGACATAAGCTTAGTAATAGTTATATATAATACATAAGTAGTGATAGTCAAAAGGAAAAAAATAAAGTATTTTCAAGAAGTCCCATCTGGAGTGCTATGAATAAGAGCCCATGTGTCCCTCTTTTTTAGGCGGATGTGTCCAGTAAAGTTCAAAATATTACGGGCAAGCGGATTAGGATGTGACTCGAGTTTTGTTAAATATTTGCCAGCGTATTTTGCAATTTCTTCAGTCACTAGTGGCATATTTAAATCACGATGTATATTTGAATTTTTTATATACCATGGAGCCAATGTTATTAAGCGTAAAATTTTGTTTTGCCTTCGTTGGATTCTCTCGACATTAGAAGCTGAAGCAGTGCCCCATAACTGTATTCCGTAGCACCATATTGGTTTCAAAATCGTCTTGTATATTAAAAGTTTACAATCTAGACTGAGTGAAGAATTTCTACCAATCAGCCAATGTAGCTGAGTTAATTTCAGTTTCATTTGTGTTAGCTTTGAGTCAATATGGGGCTTCCATGTAAGCCGTCGATCAAGGTGTATACCAAGGTATTTTACGTGTGAATGTTGAAGAACAACTTGATTGTTGATTCGAATAGGGGAACAAGTATCTCTTCGCAGGGTAAATGTTACCTGGACACACTTTTGCTCGTTTACTTTGATTCTCCATAAATTTAACCATAGTTCCAGTTGTGTAATATGTTCTTGTAGATATCGGGAAGCCTCGTGAGGGTTTTCGTGCATACTAAGGCAGGCTGTATCATCGGCAAACGTAGATGTATGAATATTGCTGCTCAAAGGCATATCACAAGTGTAAATCAAATACAAAACTGGCCCCAGTATGCTCCCCTGTGGCACACCGGATGATATAGATTCGGGCACACTCATGAAGTCTCCTTCCACAACCGTAAACTTCCGAGTAGTAATATAACTTTCTAATAGCTTCAGAAAATTTATTGGTAAATATGATTTCAATTTTAAAATAAGACCTTCATGCCACACTTTATCAAATGCCTGAGAAACGTCGATAAACAGCGCAGAACAATACTTCTTTTCTTCAAATGTTCTTCTTATAAATTGAACCAATCTATGAGTTTGTTCGATGGTGCTATGCTGACTTCTAAAACCAAATTGATGGTCCGGTATGCACCCATTACTAACTAGAATTGGGGACAATTTTGTCATGAGCAGTTTTTCGAAAAGTTTTGACATTGTTGATAGAAGACTTATTGGCCTGTATGACTCAGCCTTGGTAAGGTCTTTGCCCGGCTTTGGAATCATTTTAACTTTGGCAAGCTTCCAGCTATTTGGAAAATACTCCAGTCGTAAAATGGCGTTAAAAATAAATAATAGGATTCTAATTGCAATACGAGGCAACTTTATTAGCATCTGGTTACTAATTCCATCAATACCCGGAGCTTTCTTCGGGTTAAGTTCAGCAATTACTTTTTGTACATCACACGTTCTAAATTTTTTGGGTCGAGGGGGTAGCGCCACTACATTCGGCAAATCAATAACACCAGTACACGAGTTAGGGGTAAATACTGATTTTAAATGCTCAGCAAATAGTTTACCTTTTTCAGTATCGCTTCTTGCCCAACCCCCTGTAGATGTACGCAGTGGTGGTTTAAACGCAACAGGTGTTTTAAGCTTTCTAGCAGCGCGCCACAAGGAGTAATTAGATGCTGGTGTGGCATCAAGACCTTCCAGATAGTTTTTAAAAGATGCAGTTTTTTCAAATGCAAGCAAGTCTTGGAGTCGTTTAGTGCACTCTTTAAATCTGATTTTATGTTGTGGTGATCTGTGCTGTTGCCATTCCCTTCTAGCTCTTCTTTTTTCACTTACAAGACGTTCAATATCCGTAGAATAAATTCTATTAAATCCAGTCTGCGGGTAGGAGGTAGTCGCATGTTCAGCAGCCTGTTTTATATTTTTGATAAGATTGCCAATGTTAAATTCAATATCTTCGGATGTTCTTAGTATAATGTTTTCCGTACAATGAGTACTGAGATATTTTCTGAACCCCAGCCAATTAACACGGTTGATCGTCTTCACATACGGGTGAGGTAAGTCACTACTTAGTGGGCTACAAATTGTAACGATCGTGGGAGAGTGATCGGAGGAAAGATCTTGAGACGCTTCAACATGAACTAATTCCCTAGAAATATTTTTCATGACTCCAAAATCTATAACATCCGGAATTTTTTGTATGTCCGTAGGCCAGTAAGTGGGCTCCCCACTCGAAATGACGTCCAAGCCCATTTTTGAAATTGTGTTGAACAATGCCCGACCTCTAGGTGTAATAAGACGCGAACCCCAGAACGTATGTTTTGCATTGTAGTCGCCAGCTGCTACGAAGCAAGGGCCAAGGGATTTGTAGAAATTCTCGTATTGGTCCTCAGTAATTGCGAACCTAGGACGGGAGTAAATTGATGATATGACAAAATTAGTGCAAAAATTTTCGATACAAATATTCGTTGCTTGTAAATGTTCTTCGCAAATGTTGTCAATAATATAATGCTTGAGTCTTGACTTTATTAAAATTGCTGATCCACCGCATGCTCTTCCTCTCGGGTCCTTTGAATCATATAAGGTGTAGCCATAAATTTTAAAAAGGCTTCTCGAAGTCAAATGAGTCTCAGAGACCAACATTATATCAATATTTTTTTCCGTGAGGAAGTGCTCAAGTTCATTTTTATGTTGGCGAATGCCGTTTGCGTTCCAGAAACATATTGTTAACGTGTTCATGGCTTATTAAGTATTGCTTGAAGCAGAGTATTCTGCATTTGCAACATTTCTTGCATCATGCTAGTCATACTTGTTGTAAAATTGTTTATAGTTTGCACCAGATTTTCAATAGTAGCTTCAAGGCGATTAAAATTAAAGCCTGAGTTTGTATTTATTGAAGTATTTGGCCGTGAAACATTTTGTGTGGGAATAGAGCTTGTTTTTGCAGCATCGGCATACGATACACGTGAATTAACTGGTTGGCTCACTTGGGCAAGAGTGGCGGAGTAAGTGTTTGCTGTTTGTGCTGGAGCTACTTTAGGTTTTTGCCCCATTGTCTTTTTAACGAAAGAATATACACGACAACCTCTGTAGTTAGCAGTGTGATTTTCTCCACAATTACTGCATTTTTTGTTACTTTGATCTTTCGGTTTATTGCAACTAGCAGTACCGTGCAATTCACCGCAAATAACACAAACTGTAGGTAATTTGCAGTAAGTTTTTGTGTGGCCATATTCTTGACAATTATGGCACTGTACGGGTCCAGAACGCTTGTGTGGTTCTTCAACTGTTATTTTTCGGTATAAAAGATATTTTAAATTATAAATTGGGTGCGTCTCATTTTTTCTCAATTTTATATCATTCGGCTCAAGTTCAACGCGAAATAGAGGCTGGGGGATCTTCTCCCTATTTATTATATTTGAAACATTTTTTACCTTGAATCCCTGGAGGACGAGTGCGTCTTTTATTTCTTCGGGAACAACATAAGAATCTATGCCCTTCAATACGATCTGCAGGCCTTTAGCACTCTTGAGCTGGTATGTGTAGAAACTTGTTTTATTTTTTTCAAATTCAGAAACCATTTTACGGAAATCTGTTTCGTCATAAATTTGAATTTTCGTTTCATCGATATTGCCACGTTTTATTGGAACAATGTGAAATTTTTTCTCACCAATGACCGAAATTAATTTCTTAATAAGAGCGTTTGAATTTTTTTCTCTCAAATATATTGGTGGCGGCTTGGAGGTTTTTTTCTCAGATATATCAGGTGTGTCGTTGTCATCTTGCAATATTTGAAAACGATTAGCGGAGGATGCGCTGTTATCCCTAGATACCTTTGAAGCAGATGCAATTTTATTAGAATTTGGGCTTCGCCCGCGCTTTCCCACCATTATATATCGGTCCATTCCGACTTGGACCTTGGGTTTTGGGCTACTCTTATTTATATTGACAATTTGGGTAAGTGATGAACACGAGCCTGAATCGGATGATATCGCTGATTTAAATGACGAAGTAGTAGGCAACTGTAATGTTAACAAATCACTAGTTGACATTGGACAAAGCGAAGTTGATCGCTGACGAAAAATTGGCTTAGCCGTTAAAAAAAGTCTGTCATCAGGTTTTTTATTTATTTTGTTTATATTAAGAGCATCAGAACTCACAGTAAGTATATCATCAGATTTTTTATTGTTATCATTAAGATCATCAGAGCTCACAGTAAGATAGGCATTTCTGCCGTTATCACTCACTTCACAATTATTTGTTTTTGAGGTACTCATATAGAGTATTCCTCAAGGGCACTTTGTTAGTGTATTCCTCAAGGGCACTTTGAGTTATTTTGTTTACGGTTGTTTTTGTTTTATTTTTGTTTTAGTTATTACTGTCTATGTAAAAAAATATTAGCAAAGCAAAAAAAGCTTATTTATCAAAGTTAATGTACAACGAATATTATGTACTACAAATATTTTTTTGTATGATTTTTTTTATTATGTATGTAAAAAAAAATCCGCTAATACGTCTGTTCACTATGAAGGTACAACGAGAACTGAAGGCTCGATATATGAATTGAAAACTAAACTGATTTTAAAAGGAAATTTAACATACCTAACTCTTCGTCTCCAGCTGACATAAAATTATTTAATTATTAGTGTTTTTATGGGAATTGTTAAAATTTAAGTTTAAAATTTTTAAACGCACCAATAATCCCAAATTATTATTTTACTTATTAAGTAAAATATTTTTTATTAAAAATACATTGAAATTGATTATTGAGGGGTTCAGAAATGCGCATAGGATCCAGCTAAACCCCTCAATAACAGGGACCGAAAATAACTGTTATTTTTGAATTTTTGATTAAAAAAAGCAACCTCAAGGAAATGTCGGAGAATGAAACCAAGTATACCATTTTGCAAGTATTGGACCAAATTGTCAAAAAATACGATGCTTTTTAAAAATCTGATTTTTATTTTTTCAAGCAAAAATAAAAGTTATTTTTTGACTTTTATTTTTTCTAGCAAAAATAACAGTTATTTTTGACTTTTATTTTTTCGAGCAGAAATAAAAGTTATTTTTTGACTATTATTTTTTTGAGCAGAAATAAAAGTTACTTTTGTGTTTTCAACCCCTTTGACAAAGAAATTATTATTTAATATTCCAAATATTCTTTTCTAAATAAGTAAATTTAACGATTCACTATTGCAAAAGCGCCAAAATTTATAATAAATATAATGAATTTATCACAAAATAACTTTTATTTCTGCTCAAAAAAATAAAAGTCAAAAAATAACTTTTATTTCTACTCGAAAAAATAAAAGTCAAAAAATAACTTTTATTTCTGCTCGAAAAAATAAAAGTCAAAAATAACTGTTATTTTTGCTCAAAAAAATAAAAGTCAAAAAATAACTTTAATTTTTGCTTGAAAAAATAAAAGTCAAAAATAACTGTTATTTTTGCTCAAAAAAATAAAAGTCAAAAAATAACTTTTATTTCTGCTCGAAAAAATAAAAGTCAAAAAATAACTTTTATTTTCTGACTTTTACGATAAAAGTTATAACAGTTACGGTCCCTGCTCAATAATCAATTTCAATGTATTTTTAATAAAAAATATTTTACTTAATAAGTAAAATAATAATTTGGGATTATTAGTGCGTTTAAAAATTTTAAACTTAAAAATAAAATTATTTAATTCAACACTAACACCAGAGTTCTGCTTAGCAGCACTGAAGGTTGTTGAATAGAGATCGAATATATCTTTTTGTGATTTCATATTTTAACTGAGTTGCTAAAACAGATTCCTTAACAGCCATGGTAGGAAAGGTTAGGTTATGTTAGGTTGAAAAGAGGGGATTACACCCATCCTTTATGGCATGATAAGGAATTTTGGGAAGATACCTCAATATAAATCTTAACCAAACATTGACATTTGAAGTCTACACTTAACATTAACTAGAAATTAATGCTAAAGTTAGTCATTTTATGTAACGTGTAGACCGCAAGTAAAAAAATTCGATACTATCGATAGTATCGATAGTTTTCCAACAAACTATCGAATGACGTAACTATCGATAGTTTGTCAGCTCTATCCCAAAGCTGATTTGAAATTTGGTTGAAAAAATGTTCTTGGTTATAAACAACTTGCAATCATTTCAACGTTTGTCTTTGTGGAAACCACATCAGAGTTCATTGAATGAAATATGTGATAAAATAGACCGACTGTACCATAAATGATTAATACAAGATTATACCATCTCAGGCCACTAAGATGAGCTTTGTAGTGGCCACAATTCATCACTCTTCCTCCTGTCCAAATTTTGGACACTAGTTATCACTATAACTGTGAATATAATTCATTATAACCATTGCGGACGTACAAATCAACAAAATAATACTGAAATAAGTGAACACTTTAAAATTCATTGTTACGGAATACGACGCCTTGCACATGAATCACAAATGACGTCACGAGAACATGTTCTTATTGGCCAACCGTTGCGGGCTGTCAAACTTAAAATAATTGTTGCTATAAAAGGTGAGTGAATTAGATACGATCCACAAAATGTTTATTGCACTTTTGTGTTGCAGTTTAGGACAAATTTTTAGACTTGAAAAATTAAAAAAAAACTCAGTGTAAACGGTTTAGATTTCGATAAAGATTTTAAATCAAATATATTAGATTTCGAGACAATGATAAAAATATTCAGGATGAAATAATATAAAGGTAGAATCACTTCTGAACATTTTCGCTTAAATTACTTATATTTATTTATATGATCTCAATTTTCGCCCAAATCTTTTCAAAATTTGACGTCCATATTGTCCCAACTGCTAAAATAAGCGGCATTCAGATGCAACAAATCCAATCGACAAGCTTTTGATCGATTAATAATCATTTGGTGATCGATTTGTCAATCCTATCATCTGAAACTAATCATATTCCACGTAAATGTAAATTCCACCCTTCTCTATGGATACGATACTTGGAACAGCGCCCCTAGAGACATGTATAAGACAAAAGTCCCTTTAAAACCTCAAGAATCCTAAGGTTGACGCAGAAATGACCATCATGAGTAAGAAATGGAGTGGCAAAAAAGAAACTAATTCATCCAATTTATTGGTGTCCTATGATTCTTCTAGGATTGTTGGGATTATATTACTTTAATTAAAATTTGGCCTGCTATCACTATATTTTTCTGCAAGTGTAGGCATACAATGGACAATGTTATTTAGCATACGGCAAGGGGTTGATTTAATTTTTCATTAGAGTCTTATTAATAGATTTTGCCACACCATGAATATTTTAAACACAAAGAATAAACCACCCACCAGCCAGTTTTGTACCATTTTGTATCCATCAGCACCAAGATTTCTTTTCATAAACTCCGGGCGTGTGTGTGTCCTGCTATTTTTATTTTATTATTTTTACAGTCTTTTTTTTCATTTCTATTTGCTCCTTGTTAATGTCCCTTATTTACTTGTATGTATTTTGGTCTGTGTGGAGAGAGTTAAACGACATTTGTTTGTTGTATTATGATGTTGTCTGTGGAAGATTTTACTCATTTCTTAAATTTTTCTTTTTTATAGTTTCAAATAAATAACTCAATTGTTTTGTTGACATTTTATTTGACACGTGACTCCTTTCTATAATCAAGTCCTGTTGTTGTTAATAGTTTCTTGTGTTTGTTGTTGTTGTTAGTGTTGTTGTTGTTGTGCTACAAAGTTGACGTTTGGTTGGTATTTAGAACAACGTCGCCCAAAACGTCCATTAGTTAATCCCTGGGGGCATGCTCTAATACATTCAGGCGGTGTTTCTTGTATTTTTGTTGCTGCTTTTTGTGCTTTTTGCGGTTTATTGCTGGTAATTAATTTCTAAGGTGTCTATTAGTGTCAACACTGTCTTTTCTGTACTTCGCCTGGCTTCACTGGCTCTTTAACAATTTAAAAGGCATGTACGGCAGTGGATTAGTAAATGTTTTAGCCAGAATTTAAGAAGATACGTGTGGTTTAAATATCTTCCCCCTTATGCAAAAACGATTGTTAAACTTAAAGTTGGTTTAACAAGCGAATATTGTATGGCAAAACCGGTTTAAAAGCATGTTTTAACTTTAACAATCGTTTTTGCATAAGGGTACTTATCTTTAATGTATTTAATATTTGAGGTGTTTTGTCTCTTTTAGATATTTTGTTGTTCTTAAGATTTGAAAAGTTGTTTCGTCTACTGAAACTAATTATTGTTTAAACTACATATTTTCATGAGTATGCATGAGAAGAATTGATGTAACGCAGAAATATCTAAATTAAAGTCAAATGGTAGAATTTCTTTTAAGACTCTGGTTAATTTAATGTAAGAAGCGCAAAATCGCACCCCTGTTCAAAATTATCGTGGTCGTACATGAAAAGCCCATCGCAACATGATGGAAAATTTCAACAAAATCTTTTGAAAAAAATTTGTTAAATTTTCGAAAATAAAACTTTAAGGCAAATATAACAAAAATCAAGGCGAATTCAAACCTGGTGTTCTTAACAGCCCACGTGTTTGATTTCGCCATCAGGGTTCTGGTTTTAGGTTTATTCTTAAAATATATTATTTTCATACGTTCAATTAAACTATTTTTTCAATATTAGGGTCTGTTTATATTTTTATCCTTTAGTCCGATATTTCGTTAAATTTCGGCAAAGTTATAAAAATATTTATTTTGTGATTGGAAGGAAAAAACATAAAAGAAAAAATGGAATAACTTAAAAAGAAGTTAACCGAAGGTTAACGAAATATCGAATTAAAAAAAAAATTAGCAATCTTATTAGTTGTTAATCTCTCGAAAAATGTGCGCAGAAAGACCTTACGTCGGTCTAGACGGATAAAGTAAAGTTTTTTTTTTGCCTCGAGCTTCTTTAGAAAACTTTATTAGAAGTTAATTTTTGCGTGCGATTTTTTAACTTTTGTCATCAATACAAATTTACGCTCCCTGTTGAACACACCTCGTTTTATATAAATTCCCCATAACATGTGTTGCCCAGAACAATAAAAGTAAATATGTATGCTTATCCGAAAAAAAAGTAAAAATAAAATTGTATGAAACAATGTCATTGCTTATAGTTTAATGAGTTTGACCCCTTCGTTTCATGAACAGTAGACGATGGTTGGCTGAATGGTCGTTCCATGAGTTGGTTGGTTGGTTGATCTGCCGTTCCGTCGGTCGGTTGTTGGTTTGTGGCTTTCGTTTAACCAACTCATCTCATGATGCCATATGGTGTCACCTTTTACAGCCATTAACCACAATGGCACTATTTCCTTGGAAATTATTTGCATAAAATGTTGTGTGTGGTTGTAGTTAAGCACAAAATGTACAAGTCTAAAAGAAAATTAAAGAAAACTAGAAGTAAAATTGTGTAAATATGAAAGATTATATATATAGAGGATCTGAAACACTTAGAGAAAATGGTATTCAAGATGAAATACTAGAAGTGATGTAAATAAATAATTGGATAATTCAAGAAACAATTATATTCAGAAAATCGAATTGGGAAAACTTGAGCAGCGAAACGAATGAAACAAATGAGGTCTTGGATGGTTTTTAGATTTAGGTTTTTGCCCCTGCTATATCCATTAGCTTTTAGATTTAATTGTCCCTTCAAAAAGCCTCGAACTTTTCCATTCCTACTACTTCTTAGACCAGTGCTGGCCAACCAACGAGTCAAATTTATTCGTGTATGTACATATAAATGTCGAAAGCTTAGGCAAGTTTAAAACTAAAATGATTTAATGTCTTATTTTATATGTAAACTTGCTCTATATAAACGAAACAGCAAGTTTAATAGAAAATTTTATGACTTGCGTAAGTAAAATTGCCTAGTGAAAATTGGGACTAATAATAGTTTTCACAATATACACAGTATACATTTTCCGTTTTTCATTTTGATTATTGTGCTAACAGTACGCAAATCAGCTGAGCTTCTTTCATAAGTAATTTTCTTCAACTCTGACATCCTTTGTGATCTAAAATATATTGCTTTGATTTAATGGTTGTTTACCAAGACTTAAAAAAATGGTCACATTAGTAAAGAAACTATAATAATTTTTGGAATATTAATTTATAGATATTAATTATATAAATAAATTGTTCATATAATTCGTTCGTAAATGAGAGTATTGGCAAGCCCGAAGTTGGTCCTAAAAGCGTTAAAAGTTCACTAGCACTCCGGTAGAAAATCACTTAAATTTTAAATTTAAATTTTCTAGACAATTGTTTAACATGAAGATATCAATTCAACAATTTTTTTAAGTGTATTTGCTAAAACTAAGAAAGAGATAAAAAAAATTCAAACAAACTAAAATATGGCATAAATTATGCAAATCATAATCGTTATTTTTTTTTTGTTCGTTGCAACTGTCAACCAAATGAAATGAAAGTATTTTTGGGTTTATGTAAGTAAGAATAAGTTTATAAAATTGTTGTAATTGTATTTGAAGTATTTACGTCATGCAGCACATATTGTGTGGGTGCACATACCCAGTGAACATTTTTTTGTCTCTCTGCTCGAATTGCAAAAATCGTGTGACCGACTGACAATAATACGTAAATATTTTTCTGAGAAAATTTTTAAAAATTAACTCAAAAGAATATACCATCTATTCGTTAAATAACTTCAAAAACTATGATCCATTTTGACGGACGGATCATAAGACAAGCTGCATAAATGTCGTGTATTCTTAAGGGTAATGAGCAGTACCATCTGATGAAATAATTTAGAAAACAGGCAGACTATTCTAATTATTATTATTATTATTATTAGGGGTGTAACAAAATAGTATTGAAAGTCCTGCCAAATGTCTTAGACAATTTTAAACAATTCGGTTGGCTGTCTGCCAAACTTTCAGATGTCTTTCGCCCACAGAAAAATGTTCTCTGGGTATATTCAAATGCTTTTAGGAATTGGTGCAAAAAGGAGGTTGAATTAAGGTTACAATTGCCAAAACTAATAGGCCAATAGTTGGAACAATATGCTACCACATTTAGATGACAGGCTTTATTTGTGCGATACCCCTACTGCAGCACACTACAATACGAGGCAGCTTATTAAATTTATTTATACGCAAATACGCTCTATACTATTATACGTACTTACATATTCATAAATAACGAAATAACTGGCTAAGAAAAATGTGCTAGCGTTATGTCCTGTAGCTTTGAAATATTACAGAAAGAGCAGAAATGTAGATGCTTTGACCACTAATCTAATCACTTTGCTTTTACTGGCATAAAAACTAGATGCCTTTAGGGTTTCTTTTTCACGACAACAGTAGCTGCTTGTTAAACTAATTTTACTCAAAGGACTTTTGTTTTAATTTTTTAAATTATTAACAAAACGAATTACTAAGAAACTTGGTTCGCAATACGTTTGCTCTGCCCTAGGCGCATGTTAATTATATGAAGGAGTTGGAAATGAACCGCCATTAGGCAAATTTTATTTTATAAAATATTTTTATTTATTAAAGAAATTGTTTAAATTCATTTGAAAACAAAAAAAAAGTAAATTGGGTTTCCTTCAACTAAATTGCCTGTAAAATGAGAACAAAAAACAAACAAAACAAACATGGCTTAATTGAGTGTGGTTTAACACACATTCGTTTATAAAAATTAAAAAAAATAAAATTTATACTTTTGGCCGAAAGCACCATCATTCCATTCCATTTACATTTAAGCTTAATTTCAAAGGGTCACAAATAACGAAACATTTGTAATTGCTGTTCATATTATTTTTTTTTCATTTAAGGTTGAAATATTTCATACAAGTATTTATTTTATTTTCTATTTTTTTATTTAATTTAACACATTCATTTGTGTGTTGTTGAACAAAGCAACAAAACAATTATCCTCCATTTTAATAAATACAAATATTTCAAAAATTTGTTTTGCCCTTTTTGCTGAGAAGGATTTTAAATAATTTCTGCCTTTTTCTGTTTTGGCCAAAACGAAGAAAATTGTCTGGCTTTGCTCGAGGTGTTAATTGGGCCAATTTGTGAAGTTATTAAGGACAACAAAATGAAATGGTCAACAGCGATTAATGTGGTACATACACACGCATGTAAGTTTGTAATATTTTACTTAACAAATTAGAATATAAAACAATAAACTAATTACAAAGTCTCTAATAAAACTGACTTAGAGAGTAAAGTTTTTTGTTTACGAGGAAGTGAATATTCCGTATTTCAAAATAATAAAAAAGATAAGCAACCTAGAAGGTAAAGTATCTAGAAGTGGACACACCATATGTACACTAGAGTATTTCAACCTCAAAGCGTTGGCAGATGTGTTTCAGATTATCGAGAGCACCTGCCATTACGGCCTTAGCTCAAAGTGGTTTAACACCAGATGTAAAAAAGATTCCAACCATCGCTCCCTTGCACCCTTTTAGAATGAATCTAGTGCCCATACTTCAAGGAACTTAGGTTGCAATATTCGATTATAGTTATTGTCCCTGTACTACGTCATGCAACTTGCTGAGGTGCTCAGAGCTATCTAAACTCTTTATGCCGTAATGACTTTGTCAAAACAGTGGTATCTGTTGAATGGCAACAGCACCTAGAATAGTGTCTCGCTGACCGCGTCAGACCAACCACTAGCATTGATTTAACACTGGAAGGCCAAGACTATTCTCCCAGCGATTTTGTTGGTAACCAACAACCACCACGTTGAATTCTCAAAGTTCTCACGCTAAGTTGTTGTGTATACACCCATAGTGAGGTCCCTAAGAGAATACCTCAACCATTGCCGGCACAGCTCAACCACTCATGCGGGATGAACGCATGACCGTGTCGCCAAAAATCCAGTGCCTACTCCACACACACCAAAATCATCCCTTAAACCCCACGGGGTAGAACGAACTCGGCGTTTTAGCAAAGGATCCTGACGACCACTACATACACTCAAAACTTCAGAGCAGCTCGACTGTCCGGCAACCGGCACCCGTGGTACCAGAGACAAGCATCTGGTGATACCTCGAAGTTACACCATAAAGGCTTCACCTCTATCGTCTTTTGAACTAAGGGTAGTTCCAGATGACGCTGCACCTAACTGACATTAACAGGAACCTGTCTTCCTTTTATAAATATGTGCACATCCTTTCCTCTGTTGCCAGAGATCGGGTAGTAACACATAAGTTCTATGGCTGATGTACCAAAGGTACGTCAATGGAAAAAGCCACATCACCCTAGCTGGGGCTCCGGGCTTGCCATACCCGTAGTCAAAAATAGACTCTTCGGGGGGGCCTTTGGCAGAAGAGCACTACCTTCTAATATAGATCCAAGAATCACACATTGTCTTTATATGTACGAGTCTAGTACGGGCAGTCATCATGTCCGCATACAGAGACAGTGTTGAAAAATTAAAAAATTAACAAAAGCAGTGGGCTCTAGAACAACATATTAAAGCAGCACTATAGCTAACATACTAATATAAAAATGTTTTATTTAACTGAATCTAAATTATTTTGAACTTTGAGGTCAAATGAATTTTTTTTTAAGTTTTATTTAAACCCATTTAAATTTTTTTTTGTTAATGACATTTAACAGCATAATAAATGGACTTTATAGTTTGCCGGTGCATCATGCACTTTTTTAATAATCACTTGAAGAGCATTTTATGAAAAGCTTTGATTTTGCAACCTTCTTTCACAACAAAGCTAGAAGAAAAGCAAAACAGCAATTTTCTGCAATATTAAAGAGTTACACGATGGAAAATTTTTTAAAAATATTTAGCATGTTTTTTAAAGAAATGTGTCTATAGGACCATCTATTTTTACATTAGAAATAAATGCCACATACTGTTATTAAACTAAAGGCAAGTATACTCATTTTATTCTTCCTGCTCTTCTTACTATTTATTATTCCTCTACGAGGAATTGAGGCTCAGCTAAGGCTCATTAAAATTCATGGCGAAACATTTAAAAATTGTGAAAAAGTAAAATAAATACCAACACAAACAATTACACTGACATTAAAACACGAAAAATAAAAATCAAATGAAAAGTTCCGGTTTGTTTTTTTTATAGTTACGCCAGATACTCCATGTCTCGTAATGATATTAAGGATAACAATTGAATTTGAAAATTGTTTTAATTTTGAAAATTTATATGCACGAATATTTCAAGATTCGAAAAAGAAGTACAGTAGACTTTCGATAATTTGAAATTCAAGGGACCAGAGAAAAAATTCAATCAATCTAGAGTTCATATTAACAAGAGTGTTTTGAATTCATTTTAATTAAAAACACAAACACTCGAAAGAAGCTCAATATCACAAGCTTACTGATATCCACTGAATGAAATACTTGCTTTAAAATTATAAAGCAATTATTTTACTTATTAAGAAGAGCTTGCGACTTACGCATATTAATACTGAAAAGACATTAGAGTTCTGAGACAAAAGGTTTGCAATTATCAATATTTTCGGTAAGAACTCTTACTTTGATGGAAACTGACTTAACTAATGCTAAGAATATAAAACCGAAATAAATTTGCTTTCGAGAATCATGCAGTTCCTAAAGAAATTTCCAATTCAGTATTTGTGTTACATCTTTCTTTTGCCAAATTTTTCTATAATTACGAAATCATTTGCGCAGAAAATGGTTAAAATCGTCTAAAAGCGCAAATTTAGCAAAATGTCTTTTTCATTAAATCAAAAACATCAGCTTGGCATATGTTTGAATTTTTCATAAGCTCCGCCTCATTTGAAGATTAACAACCCCCTCATGCAAAAGCGATTGTTAAACTTTAAGTTGGTTTAACAAACCAATTTTGTATGGCAAAACCTGTTTTAAAGCATGCTTTAACTTTAACAATCGTTTTTGCATAAGGGCAATAATATCCAAACTTCAAACTTGAACGCGAAAACACATACTCCGTATGAAATTAGAAACTGCAGACTTATTTAAATTTTTTCCAAAGATCTCATAAAAAAAATAAAATAAAATGCTTTGGACTTGCAATTTCGCAAGATCGCTTGCATAAATCACTAAATGAATTAAATTAATTTTAATTTTACTAAGCGTTGGCTGAAGTACTTAGTACATTGACTACAATACAGAAGTTTTTCGGTTCGATCCCGGTATCCGACAGTCATTAAATAACCACACCACTAATTTTTCTGATATTCATTAGTGTTCCTTTGTATCAGTTGTTGTAGGAAAGTTCAAGTGATGAAGGCATAGTCACTGATCACTAAACTATACCGACTTTAGCAGACACTCACTAGTCCTCTCTTATTCGACGGTACTGTGTAGCAGAATCATGAGCGAAGTAAAATAACCAATAAAATGGCTACTTAACACAGCTTCGAAAAATTTAATACGCCTCATTGACACCAGAGGCGCTACAACACTGCATTTAAAAAAAATGTGCAAAACGCAGAGTGGTGAGTAATGAAGCTTTCCTCTAGCTCTTTCTTCACCACCTATCTTCTCTATCACTATCCCTTTCCTAAGGAAGGTAACACCCATTTTGGTAGTAGTAGGCATTCATTGCCTGAGCTTTACTTCTCTTTTAAGACAAAAAAAGCACTAGCGGCAAAGGCTAGCGTCTTAAATTAATTCAAATTATAAAAGCGTAGGTAGGAAAATTTCAAATATCTGCGATCAAGATAACATTCATGACATACATTTCAAACTAACGAGTGTATCAAATTACAGGGATTTTTTAAATTTTCTTCAAAATTATCGAGAGATTCTTATTAACGAGTTTGAAATTATCAAGAGTCGACTGTATATCAAGTATACGTACTATGTATACATCTATGGATAAACATATATACATACATATCGTCACCCTAAATGCAAATGGGCGTAACTACAATTTTATATTTTTTTTACAGGAGAAACAAAAAACGTTACAAAACCAATAATAATAAAGTAGTTTTGAATTTTTTTCTCGAAATTTACTTATAGTATGGATACTTATATGTTTTTAACCATTTATTTCCTTTTTATATACATATATTTAAGCTTTTATGTTAGTTACGTTCTTTGCAATAAAAACAATAGATAAATTCGTAATTACGTCCGTTTGAATTTCAGTAATAAATTCGTCATTTTCGATCGCAGAGATCTAAATATTTGCGTGAACATGTAGTTTGATAAAATGAACCATAATCAATCACAAACTCGATTTCGAACTTTTGTTTAGTTACGTCCGTTTGCATTTAAGGTGACGATATGTATGTACATATTTTTATACAAAATTGAAACACTGAAAAAAATAAAGAATTTCACCATTAATATATGCCCTTATATTCAGCTAGAGTAATTTTTATTTGAACAACAGTTCCATTACTAAAGTCAAATGGAGCCGAGTATGTCAGGAAGAATAAGCAATTGCTGCTGCTTTCTTTAAAACAGCAGTAAGAAATTTTTTCTCAAAGTCAAAGTTGTTGTTGGAGTCACACGACTTGTATGTAAATAATTTTTAATGATGATGTCATGAATAAATTAGTAAGAAACAACAACAACAACAACAACTAGTATTTAGATATATACAAACTGGTAAAAAGGTTCCGTCCTTCCGTCCGTCCATCTGTCGCTCTCACAGACTTTTAATGTGTGTGGATGGATAAATTCCAAAATGAGCATTTATAAAATTTATTTTTGGGAGGTGTGAGCGGAAAATGTTGAACGTTTTATGAGTTTTGCGTGCCAGCTCCTTAAATTGCACACACGCACACAAACACACACACACACACACTTTACTATTCACACGAGCTTAGAAACAGGAGTTAAAATAAACGATTCATTCATTTGAATGTTAAAGTGAACGTGTGTGTTGAGGTGAAAGTGTTCATAGAAGTGGGCGTGAGTTCCTTTTTTACTTATTTTTCTGCAACTTAACTTTTTTTTCTGGTGGTTTCTTATACAAACAAAGCCACACACTTACACTACATGCATACACATAAATAGGAAGGATATGCTTAAGCAGAAGGAGACATATTATTTTAAATACGGGGATTTTAGCTCGAAATGCTTAAGTTGTTGTTCTTTTTTTGTATTTGCGGTTTTAAAGGTTTTAATGAGAAGAAGAGGAATGAAGTCAACCATAAAAAAGTTGACTTTTTCGTGGCTCTTTGTGAGTAAAAGTGTGTGTAGATTGAATATGGCATGCAGAAGTATTGAAGTTTTTGTTATTTTTGCTGTTTTAGTTGTGGATTTTGATGTCGCTTAACTCACTTTGTGGCATTTAAGTCATCATTTTGAGTTAGAGAATATGTTGCGGCTTAACACGAATAAACTGTAGTTGACAGCCAAGTTTTTAAAACCGCATAAACAAATAAATCACGCACACACAGTCATGCAGTCACAAATACATATGTATATATGTATGTGTGTATATAGAAAAACTTATGCAAAGAATAGTTCGTACAAGGACTTATTTTCACATTTGTAGTTATTTCAGCTGTGCTGAATCTTAAATACACTTCACCGACGCACTGAGAGCAAACCCTTCATTTTTATCAATGAATTTTGTCATTTATAACGAGCTAACGTAAGAATTTATTGTATTCATGAAGAATTTCATGCATATAATGAAAACTTTCAATACGCTAATGAACAATTTCATTCATACAATGAAGAATTATTAATGACTACTATTAATGACTACTTCTTAGCTGAATTAATGCTTTTTCTCTTAGTACATACGCTTATGGATTACATATATAAACATACATATATATATATATGCACACATAAGTAGATACATTAACATTTTTTTAATGAAGGAAACGTAAAGCAACCTGAATGTGTATATGTATATACATAAGTTAAAACTTTTACCAGCCTTTACCATATAGATACCGACACCAAAAACTCTTGATTAACGATCGTCCTAATATATCAAATCTATTTAACTAAAAGAATAAAGTATTATTTTTAGTTATTTAGTTACTTTTTTTACATAGAAAAAGTTTCAGTTTTCCAACCCGGAAACCATATTTTTTACTTTTCTGCTCTTTGATATTGTTACGGAAATGGCCGTCGACAAGATTAATAAGTGTTACGCAAGAATATTCGAACAGGGCCAATATAAAGAAACATCCAGAAGTATTTAAATAAATAACTAAACGTACACTCGTATTCACATACAAGTACTATAGCAAACAACTATATACACATGCGTAGCACATACATACGTGATTAAACGTAAACAACCAACAACAACTACAAGCTTCCGCTTGTTATGAAGATAGACATAGCTACATGCATACATACATACATGCCTGGCAATTCTAGCGAAAGGCAGAAATAAAAGTTAACAACCACTTAATGATGTATGCATATACACACGTATGTACATAGTTACCACATGAACTTAATTACGCGCTTTGTAAACAACATTGAAGATAATGATGATTCGGTCTAGACTTTGCATGAAAATTCTAGTGGTTGTTGTGCGAAGTATAAAAAGGGGTTGACGCATCCAACAGCAGTTCAGTTGTGATTAAGAGTTCAGTCGCGATCAAAAGTTAGTTGGGAATAAGTCAGTTGCGAAGAAGCTCAGTTGCGAAGAAGCTCAGTTGCTAATAAGAAGTCTGTTGTTAATCAAGTGAGTTGACAATTAAGTTGTGTGCTGTCCGTGATTTGTGATGCAACAGTGAGTTGATATTTGAGTCTGTGCTTTACAATACGTGAGTTGGAAATTGAAGAGACTATAGTACAGTCTATAGTGACAGTTAGAGTCTGTCGTGATTTGAGTTTATTGTGGAGTCCCTTGAGTAAAGAGTAAGGGAGCAGTGGAAGCTGATAAACGTGTGTAAGTGAAGCCAGCGAGTCCTGATTAGTGTATCAACTGTGAGAGTCTGCCATAGAGTTGTTATTGGTGTATCAACTGGAAGTGTCGGCAGAGTGAGTCTTGTGTGTGACGAGCAACAGAGAAAGCAGAATTGTGTCAACACTAGCGCAGCCAGTTGTCTAAGACGTGTATATAAAACAGCGAAGAAGGTGTAGTGGTAACCAGTTGTGAATATTGAAGTAATCTATGTGTTTGTATTTAAGCTCTTGAATTAGATTTGGATTAGTGTTATTTATTAGTAAATAAAGATTGTATCATTCTTAACCCTAATTAGTACACTGGGGTCTTTTATTTATTGCAAATCTACGAATCTACGGAAAAGCGTTTTTAACAGAGAATAAAAACGTAACAATATTATATAATATCTTTCTAGAGCATAAAACATGTTTAATTAACAAAGAAAAAAAATAGGTTTAGTTCATTACTTTTATATACTAAAAATAGCTTAAATTTTCCAGCTCTGGAGATGTGTTTTCTATTTTTCTAATTGTTCATACAAACATATTGTTTTCTAAAACATAAAATGCATACATTTAATTTATAAAGAAAAAGAAAATGACTTTTATATACCAAAAAGTGTACACTTTCCAACCCTGGAATCATTCCCTTAGATTTTATTTTATTATACCAATTTATTTCTTTAGTTTATAGAGAAAAATAAAAGATATTGTGTTAGTTGATTACTACCAAAAACAGTTCAAATTTCTCAACCATGGAATCTTCTTTTAATTTTTTTTTTCTTTCTTATAAAAATTTAATTATCACTGATATATTTTTTCCATTAAAAGTACCTACTGGGAGACAAATAACGACATTCGATGTCGAACGGAATTAAAGAAATATATCGTCACCTTAAATGCAAGCAGACGTAACTACACAAAAATTCTAAATCGACTTTTTGATTGATTATGGTTCATTTTATCAAACTACATGTTCACACAAATATTTAGACCTCTGCTATCAAAAATTACGACTTTATTAAAGAAATTCAAACGGACGTAATTACAAATGCATCCATTTTTTATTGCAAGGAACGTAACTAAGATAAAATCTTAAATATACATAAAAAGGAAATAAATGATTAAAAACATATAAGTATGCATACTACAAGTAAATTTCGAAGAAAACTTTCAAGAATACTTTATTATTATTGGTTTGGTAACGTTTTTTGTTCCTCCTGTAAAAAATATAAAAATGTTGTTACGTCCGTTTGCATTTAAGGTGACGATATGTACTTATGTAAACTCTTTTGTAATATTTTAAAAATATCCCCGATATCGTTCAATGCGAATGGATTTGGAAAATTCTGTCTGTGAAAGATATAATTTTATTTACTACGACCTTTATCACGTGTCACTCTGTGCGCTATTCGTGTGTGTCTTGTTTTAGGTATAAAACAAATAGACCCATTCACGCACACATATAGACCATAAAAATTTAGATTGTGCTTGTCGTTGACAAAAATTTTCATAGATTTTCATTAAAAACCACAAAATAAATACATGCATCAGCAAGTAGTGTCATGTCAAAGTTTGATGAGTTAACAAAAAATATGTCTCTATGTATGTATGTATATACATATGTATGTATGTATGTGTTATGTTGTATACGTTAAGCCTTAAATATACCTAAACTGGTTTTTAAAACAGGTGTAACTAAAACATTATAAATCAAAGTGGTTATGAGCTGGATGATAAATATTTTTGCACACAAAAAGTTTTTCACACAAAACTATGTCTGTGCATAAAAGGCCTGAAATAATTTCCTTCCTGCTGCAACATGAAATGTCAAAAGCACAAAATTAATTAGTTCCTCTACCAAAAACTATTGGGCAATCAATCAAAATTTAATTTGATGTATTTTTTTTTTACATAAAAGTCATTCAGCTCATCATCGCAAAAGCTGTTTTATTATTTTACATTCAGCATTGACAGAATTGTGTTGCGTGTCCTTCGTCCTGTAGTTTACATATTTTTTTATAATATTGATTTATTGCTTTCCTTTATGTTTCCTGCAGTTTCAATACATTTTTGCTTTCATGCTAAAAATGAGTTAATGCACGTGGGTTGTTGAGTCTCATATTTGAGGCAGAAATTTGACATGTTAAACTTGTGGTTTTGCAGGAATAATGACTATTAAAGGTATAATTATACATCTACCAATAAAAGTACAGCATCATTGTTACAAAAAAAAAAAAAAGCTTAAGCAGGGATAGATGGCCAAGCTAAAGGTCACGGTAAACGGAAAAGCTAAGAAAGTTGCAGTTATTGAACTATTAAAATTAACCTAATTTAATTATTATTGTTCGAACTTTAATTGTTTCTATATTTATGATTTGATTAGGCTAAAGTTCATATCACTCTGTAACCTAAATAACATGTGATAATTATTAAGAAGAACAAATAACACCAAAGTTAATTGTAAATATTATGACAAAGAGTAGCATAACGGAACAACTAGGTGTCTTCGAAGGTCACTACACCTTCATCATCATCAGCTTTCTTTCTGTTTGGTCCACTGTGTGTGGTGTCAGTTGATGTATGTAGATTTCTGCTTTATATACTCAAGTTTTTAGTGCAAATGAAATAAGTGAATTGTTTTCATGCATCGTATTGCACTTTGATGAAAGCTTTTGTGCAGATTGTGAGCGATTAATCTGTAAATTTAACATCCGGACACTCAAATAGTTTTAAGTGTCCCACCATTTATGTTTTTGACTGTAATTAAGATTTTTATTGTAATTTTTTTTTTACTTACCAAGGGTACCCCTTCCTATTTTTTAGTTAACACATAAAAATTTGCAATGGAACAGTTTACTGCTGAAACTCTTACAACAGCATCTCCGCCCACCACCGCCATCCGTGGCAAGCAATCAGTCACGCATACAGATTGTAATTGCGTTATCGTTAAAACATTATTACAGCTAAGTAACAATAACAATTACAAAAGAGGCAATAATGCTATAGCATACGTGTATACAAGTACAAACATATATTAACACTGTCATCACTTGGTGGCTAGCTTTCATGTTCGTGTATAACAAGAAGCAGTGAAACAAGGGTTGTTGTTGTTGTTCCTCTTTGCCTTTAATATTTTGTTCGCCGATGAGGGGTGTTTCCTTTTGTATTGGCGAAGTAATTTTTAAATAGTGACATGATTTAGTTAAAAACCAAAATTCTTTCTTTGAACCCATTTTTTTATAGTTTGATTGATAGTGGAAATTTACAATAAATTGCGAAGAAACTTAAGGGAAGAAGGGTTTGCAAATAAGTGTAAAAAAGAGATTCAGCATCATCATAAAGAGCTTAATTTATGGTTTTTATAGCACTTATTAAACAGGTTTAGATAAGGTGAAACTATGTCAGCCTTACAGACATCAAGATTTCTCCCGTTCGAATTATATGAAGATCCAATTTAGTTGCAGGCAAGTTACTGGGATTGCGGTCCTTAGTTCCTAAGTTGTTGTCTACACTGGGAAGCATTTTACTGCAAGACTTTTGAAGTTATTGATGAAATGAGAAAGCCAAATGGAAAATGGAACCTTGTTTCTCTCATATAAATGTAGTTCTTGTTGAGTATATCATGAAAAATACACGACAAAATATGTTATGCAGTTTCAAAAGAGAATTTAGAAAAGTTTTCCAACAAATATTTAATAGTGTGGACGACGACTTATAAAGGGTGTTTTTTATTGAGGTATAGAACTTTAAGTTGGCATCACTTTTTTAACTGGCGGCCATTTTGTCAGCTGTCAAGTGATTAATATTTAGTTTGGTTTGCCATTTCATCATGAACAGGTTGACAAAAGAACAACGCTTGCAAATCGTGCAAATTTATTTCGAAAATAATGGTTCAGTTCGCGAAGTTTACCGCAAGCTCCGTCCATTTTATGGTCGACATAATCGTCCATCAGAGCAATTAATTCGGTTAACCATGGATCGTTTTCGCACTACGTTTACTCTATGTGATAATACGCATCCGCAGAGACGTCGAACAGTGCGCACCGAAGAAACAATTGCCGCTGTAGAGCAAAGTGTTGAAGAGGACCCGAATGAATCGATTCGCCACCGTGCACAGCAATTGGAGCTTTGTCCATCAACTTTATGGAAGATTTTGAAGATTTTGAATGTGGATGAGTTGTGGTTCCAACAAGACGGCGCTACATGCCACACAGCGCACGTCACAAACGATTTATTGAAGGAAACATTCGATGAGCGCATAATTTCGCGGAATGGACCTGTCAATTGGCCACCAAGATCGTGTGATTTGACACCATTGGATTATTTTCTTTGGGGATATGTGAAGTCGCTCGTCTACGCCAACAAACCAGAAACGTTAGGGGACTTGGAAGCCAACATTCGTGGCGTTATTGCCAACATACGGCCCCATATGCTCGAAAAAGTGGTTGAAAATTGGACCTGTAGAATTGGCTTTATTCGAGCCCAGCCGCGGCGGCCACATGCCCGAAATCATATTTAAACATTAATGGCATAAAATTATCCTTCCAATAAAGCCAAATTGATGGACATTAAAACGATTTTCTTGTGTTTTATTTCAATTCGAAGTTCTATACCTCTAAAAAAAACACCCTTTACAATTTATTATAATTTGAATAAATTCTATAAAATAATTATGTAACGAACGTTTAATGTCAAACGAATTTTGCTAAAATGCAACTCTGATTTAATGGAGTTTATCAAAATTTCCAAATGACAATCATCCTTATTCCAGTTGTCAACATGGCAGTCACATCAATACAATATAAAAAGTTGTCCACAGACTGCTTTTGAAAGCCTCATGCTATTTTTTAGATCTAAAGGAATAGAAATAGACTCTCAATAGCACAAAATGTTTCTCAATCGCTGCTAGACTAGCCCCAATTTATTTGTATTGTATTGACGTGAAGTCCATTTTGGCAACTGGAATAAGGATGAATAACTCGTTAGATCAGGGTTGAGTTTTCTCAAAAGACGACCGAACTGTGCTTTCTACTTTTGTGTATGGGATATAACAATTAACATTTCAAAAACTAACGGGCTTATTTGCACGCCCTCGTAACTTTAAAAAATTTAAGCTATCAATTGTCAAAGTTCCGCAGTTCCCTCTTGAAGTCTCCTTAAATATAATGAAATATTGTGTAAAGTTAACAAAATTTGCTTATTACTATTTCAGTAGATTTTTTAAAAAAATTGCTTTATTTTCTAACAGCAAACAAACAAACAAATTTTTAACGCCCTGTTTCTACAACCCAGACGGTCCACTTGAGTATAAAATTTATATGGAAAGCACTAATTTTTTTGAGTGATTTTCATACAAATTTTCTAGACGAGTCGTCTGCCTGACTTGTAGAAACTGCACATATACATATACTCGTATTATATATAAAAGGCTTTTTTAAAAAATTTTATTAAAATTTGTTTTAAAACCCCTATACAAAGCCTTAATAAATTTTATAAATAAGGCTGAAAGTTTGAAATTTATTTGCTGGTGGTTCAGCGTTGTCTATATGCATTTCATTGTTGCTGTAACAAATCATCAGTAGACTTCAACCACACATTTTGAATAGTCACAAAACTCTTATCCTTTCAAAAACTATTTGAGAATTCACAAACAATAATATTTTTGAAAATCATAAAAGAAAAATAAGCGTAGTAGGCTTAGAAACTTAGACTTAGGCTTAGACAACGCTGAACCACCAGCAAATAAATTTCAAATCAAAATAAACGTCTGACAATATGTCGAATAATAAATTTCTTAAGGCTGATGATGATAGATGATATTTATTTTGGAAGTACGAGTATATACACAATTTTCATTAACGAATTGAAAATTTAAACCTGTTGTGCCAATGTTCGACTTATGACTGTTTTGGAGCAATACTAGACATATTTACGTTTTGTGGCAAATAGTTTTGTTTGCCATTAATCAGCTGATTTTATAGTCGTTGTACGCTAAATGTTTCCCCAATGTGACAGCCAATACCTTGGCGAAATTTTCTGTATACCTATACATAAACAATAATTTGATTGTTTTGACTTTAGTTAGTTCCAGCATTTATATACAAATGCAAACGCCTATATGTACATCAGTGATCAGTAATGCATAGTGAAAAAGTGAGTAGAGTTGAATCATGACTTATAATTTCACTCATACTTATTGCAATATTGTCCAACTTCATATCCACTCGAAAGTTTGAAGTGCGCATCGAACTCATTGATTGACATTGTTGATTTCAACTCAAAATATGTAGGATTCACAACGCGAATTTCGCATAAGAACATGAAAATACTCATTATGAGGAATTGAAAAACAACGCTATTTACTACTATTATATACTATGTAGTTGGAAACTATTTAATGACTAAACTTTTAAATATATATATATATATACGGATGAGTTGAGTGAGCTGAATCAATATAAGTAGTATAAGTATTTTTCTGAAATTAGAAATCAAACTGAGGTGATTTATGAGTTTGAGTATGATGTCTACGTCGTATTCCATATTTATTGCAACCTACACTTATAAATCAATGTCATCGTGAGTATGCGTAAATCAGAGTAGTTGAGTTTAAGTGATGTCTACTCACTCATATTTAAAATGTCATGAAACTGTATGAATAGCGGTAAAACGATTCATTGCCGATCACTGATATACATAAGTATGAGTGCTAGTTTCTGACTACATCAGGTCGAATGTGGCAATTGAGGAACTTCTTTATAGATACACATTCGACCATAGAGACTCTTCAATATTGTTTTTTTTTTACTCGTATCATATCAAAAGAAAAACTATAATAGCAAAAAAAAAGGAAAAAATTTACATAAACCAATGACAATGCAGTATGTGGTTGGGCAACAACAAAAAAACAGCAGAGTACTCGTTTGAAGATGACTTTTGCTTGTGTTCATAACACTGGTTGTCAGTAACAATATTGTGGTTTTCTTGTTTTATTTTTTTATTTTTGGAACATCAAATATTGCATCATTGTAGTAAAGTTCTGAAAGTGTTGCCATCGTTGGTAAACTCTTTGCTAAATGGTCAAAAAGGGAATATGAACTACTACGTTCAGCGTGCTGCACTAACCAGGGGTATAATCGTCGCTTTCGATAACACGCTGATTCGATCACGTTTTTTCACTTTGAGGTTATGGCATTCAAATATCGTACCATATTATTATTTTCGTGTTCAACATCTTTGCTATTTATGTACATATCTCATAGTTTTGTAAATTAAAGATGGTCTGTCGTGGAATAACAAGTGCACACATTTTTCACATGAAAATTTCCAATTGAAAAAAAATTGTTATTATTTTATAGCCGACAAGGGCCAACATTTCCTTCTTTTATCTTTTGAAAAAATTCTTTTATTGTGTTGTAAATTTATTTGATCTGAAGTGGCAACTCTTAATTAAAGGCACACATTTGCATGCAAACGACCAGTGATGTGTTTTTACAATAAGGAATAAACTTTAGAATTTACATACTGGTAAATGCATAAAATCAAACACATACACATACATTCACATTCACACTCACACACACACACAGTCACATTTGCAAAGTTTGGTTAAGTTGGTAAATTTTGCATTTTGCTGATGTTTGAAAAGTCTTAAAGTGCGTGTCCTTTTAAATACAAGCGAACATGTGAGAATGAAAATTATTTTGCTTGCTACAACCGAACATATATGTGTATGTGTGTGTGTGTGTGTGATGCATTGCATGTGAGTATATTAACGGTTGAATGCTTCAACCAAACTCTTTATGTGTTCGTGTGTGTGTGTGCACTTACCAAATGTCAATATGGCGACAACAAACGCACAAAGCATGACAAAACTCTTTGGCGCCTTGTCTCCGAGCATTTCAAACTTTATGTGGTTTATTTGCCAAATATGCACATGTATCTGGTTGGTTGTTAAACTATTTGTGTGCACCAACAAATGACATACTACGAATATGTAGTAGCATTGTAGCACACTGCTGCTTCTGCATGTGCAGAGCATGCACAAGCATGCCTGTTAGGTACTCCTATTTAAGTATACGATGTTGACTGCATTAAGTTTTGTATGAGGGCATTCATAAGTATTGGATATATGATTGTGATTGCTTATGCATTTTTTTTAATGTATTTGTAAATTTATGCTTGTGTCTATGCTTCTTTTGTTGCTAACATTTTATGTTTGTAAATATTTCTGTGGTTAATTACAAGTAAAATGTCAATATCTATCAGTAAATCAGCCAAAGGAACGGAAAATAGGAACAGGAAATGCGGAGCTTGTTGTTTCACTCATCGTCATTTGGCACAAATTGTTAAAGGTACAACTTTTTAAATAGAATATATGTAATTTAACATTTGAAATACGTAAATATGTTCATATGTGTGTGCTTCAGATCATCGTACTAAATGTAAAAAATTAATTTACATACATACGTACATACATACTTGGAGACAAGATATTCAATTCAGCTCAGGATTGCAAAAGAAATTTTCAAACATTAGTGAAAATGTTTCATTATTTAAATTGTAAAATAATCTGGTTTTATTGATAAGATAAGTTTCCATATCGATTTAAATACATATGTACATATCAGATCCTTACAACCGAAAGTGGTACATAATTTCATAGATACGTATGTATGTAAGTAGGAGTATGTACATACGCGAATTAATAATCAGTAAAGTGACGATATTATAAAGGTACAGCCATACTCGGAAAACATTTACCCAAATAAGCCTGACCACTAAATCCTGATGAAAAACATTTTGATTCAGACTCAGTATGTACTCATGCATATGTACTTAGAAACTGTCGCTTAATCTCATTATTGACTAACCATAACTTTATACATTAAATATATAAACGGGCCAGCAGAAAATGCTCAGCTGGGTAGCAAACTATGTTACTTTAAAATGTGTCTAATGCGATCACATATATTTCCCTTAAGCAATTATGACTACAGCTGATTCCAACATACAAGAGCCTCTATATACTTCATTTATGCGAAAAACTAAAATACAACTAAAAATAAAAAATTATATCCGTATCCAGCGCACTGACTCTCTCTCTCATATTTTTAGTTTGAGTATGCTTATACTCAGGCTATGGATATTTAATTGTACAAAAAATATGCGCATGATACTCGGGATATTCATTCATCATTCGCCACCGTATATGTACTTACAATTGTACTTACAATAATATAATATAAAAGGGAATGAAAAATGAGTAGTTGTTTAAGTGGCTGTTTGAAATCATAATTTATGGCTGTAGGCAAATAAAATAGCCCTGTATATACGCATGTATAGCTGATTAATAGTCAGAGTATTTTCATACTCATTGGTATGAGTGTGCGTCATACAGTCTATAAATTTTAGTTACAGTTGTTTGTGCTGCGTAATTTAGAAAATGTGTATAAGCATAGTTGTTGGATGTTAATAGTTATACGTATTCGGTTTGAAATAATTTAGATATTACTTACTGTAAAGCTATATACAGACGGTTGTCAGATCTTACAATATTGCCAGTAAAATTAGCTCAAAATTTCTTACAACTGTGTGAACTGGCAATTTTTGTCAGGCGTCGTTGCCAGGAAAATCATTGTCAGTACATTGTAAGACTACCAGATGACAGGAAATTGTCAGACATCTTACAATCATGTGAACACATTGCAAAATTATTGCCAGATATTTGTCAGACATTCTAATATTGTCAGATGCGCGAAGTTTATGCATCATTGTAAGAGAATTCTTTCTATGGGAACACTGCACACACTTGATTTTGAAAAAATATATATGTACTATCATAAAATATATGCAGCCAAAATCATTGCAATTGCTTCTTTATGTTCTATAATAATTTATATTTTCACGTTTTACATTTAACACAACCGCAAACAATTGATATTTTACAATTTTTAATACATGCTTTGAGTCTGGCAACGCATAACAACATATCTGGCAATTTTAGCATATGACAGAAATATTATTCCAGTATATTTTTAATCTTCATTTGGTTACTTCTTAGTATGATCTATACCACTTCTTAATTATTTGTGGTGCTTTTGTAGTTCACGTCTGATCTTGGTTTAACATACTATGTATATGTATTTAGCTTATTCCAAGCCTGGGTCACACCCAGCTTATGTTAAGTGTATATTTGTGTGTGTATCAAAAGAAATACAAATTCGTTTATATCCATAATTTCTTATTTTCCTTTCAATGGTATTTTTTTTTAATTTGTAAAAACAACATTTATACATACATACATATTTTCGCTGGTTCCATGTATGTAAGTATGTATGTACATATATATGTATGTGTGTTCGTATTATTCTATGTTGATAAATAATGCGAGGGAGTGTGTACGTTTTTTATTTTTATTTTTATTTTTCCTCTGTATTCCTAATTTGGTATGAAGAAGAATGTATGTGTTTGTGCGTGTGTGTGTGTGTGCTTCGCATTCCATCGGAGTTAACCATTAATACTTGTCTACTTAACGGTAAATTACAAAACATTAAACACATCCATTTATACAGAATAAACACAAATACTCGTCAGAACATACACACACACACACACACATATTTCTTATGTATGTTTTCCGTTTCCTTTTTTTTTTCAACTAAATACTGTTGAAGTATTTAGTTGTCGACTATATTGTGGAAATTTTAACGAAAAAATGCTGATGGATTTTTTGTTCAACAGTAGCATTTACAAGAGGAGGACAAAAATTAATGACTTGACTTTGTTTGATGGAGTGCACGAAGTCGTTTTAGATGGCGGGCGATGTTAAAATGAGGTTTTGCACATTTGAAAAAATAACAACAATTTATATTTTAATTTCACAAAACTGTCCCCCGTACATGAGGAATCTGTATAAAGGGAAATATTTTTAAATTTTATATAGTATTGCTACAATTTAAAATATTACTTAATTTTTTAATCTCTTATATTTTTATTTAACTTGCGTAACCAATATCAAACTATTTTTTTTTACATTAATTATTTCATGTTAAGCCAGAAGAGGAAATAAAATAACTTATGAATCTTGGAGAAAACCATAGTGTTGCAGACATTTATGAATTAATGTATACAGAAAGGCTTAAAATGTATCAAAGCACGTTGACAAAAATAATTTCATTATGAAACTATTTCTATGTGAACACTAATAAATAAATTTCGCTTTTGGAAAAATAGTTTGTGTCAAAGTAATATTCAAAAGCATTTGCCCGTAAAACCTGAGCAAACACAAACACAAACGCCTGCCTGCATTTCCTGCTGCTTCTTTTGTTTGTATTTTACGCATTTGTAGTTTCCCTGTTAAATGCCGGATCTAAATTTCTAATCGCATGGATGATAATCATACATTGCTATTACAAATAACATTGATTGTGATTAAAATAGTGGAAAGAAACACTAAACTTTCAGATATGCTAGGAGTTTAGAGGGGACTGCAAATGCCACTCGTTTGCTAAGGGTCAACAAATATACACATCCATACATATGTACATATGTATATAGCATAGATGTATATGCTTTTAGCAAATTTGATACAACAATATCATTATCTACAATGATTTAATCATGGAAAATTAGTGCAAACAACTCAAGGCTTCTATTGTAAAGGATAGCCTACAGCATTTTTCCTTTGTTACTTTGTTTTGCAACTTTTCGTAGTTAAAATGCTTTTAACCTAAAATTTTTTTTATTTTTCAGTCTAGCGTAAATTATTGAAATTTTTGTGTGTTCAACAAAAATGCAAAATACAACAATTACATGCAACCTATGCATTTGACTATTTATTCTTATTTGTTCTTGCCGCAACAGTGGAGTGCATAAATTGTAATGAAATGACAAAAAAAAATATATGTATATATTCAAGAGAATTATTGAAGTATTTCGCTTATCAAAAATAATTTTACAACTAAAACTGGTGTTTATAGCCAATTTTCTTTAAAATAGAACAACAAATCATAATTAGAAAATTGAAAAAAAAAGAATTTTAATCAATTAATTTTAATAAATTCTTAATCAAGCTCAAATTGAAGTAAGAGTAAATCATCAAAATTCTTGAATCAATATAAAATTTAAATAGAAAAATTAAAAAGAAATTAATTTTTATCAGGAGTAATTCCTTGATTGGGCTCAAGTTCAGTATTTTCAATTCTTATAGAAAGAAAATATTTTTTTAATTAATGCAATTTTCCAAAAAAGACAATACTTTATCTAGGGGAATTGCCTGTGCAGCCATGCACATCAAATGCATTTTAGATAAAACAACATTAAATATGTATAAAAAAATTTAAAGAATTTTTATTTCTTACTAATTACACAAATCATTTGCACTTGCACAAGATCTAGCAGATTTAAAATAAATTTTTTATGAAAATCTATACCGTTTACAACAATAATTTTTTACATTTATCATGATTTCCATTAACTAGAAATTTTCCAAAACTACAACCAAACAACTATAGTGTAGCCAATTCACACACCTTGTTAAGTATGCAGGCTGACTTTTTAGTACAAATTTGTAAAAGAAGAAAACAATAGTTGTATGATTAACTTCCACTAGATTTTGACAAAATCTTGCGACGAAGTAGATTTTGTTTTGTATGGGAAATATGCTAAATTTTGTCAGAAATCTCGTAAGTAGTGGATTTTGCTCAAATGTAAATGCAATATTAACAATATGTATTATTTCAAGTAAAGGGTTTAATTGAATCCATCTAAAAATTAATTTAAAATAAATTTCAAAATCAATTCATGTAATGATTGTCATATTGTCTTGAAATCCAGTTGATTTGATTTGAAATCTTTATTAGAATCTATATCCTTTACACGAAGCTTTTTTGACATTTTTAAAGATTTCGTCTCCAACACAAAATCCTTTGCCTAAGGGCCAATTTCACCAACTCTATTTAAATATCAATTCATAATTAAATGTCAATTTTTTCATTAATTTTTGTATGGAAAAATGACTTTTAAATATGAATTGATATTTAAATAAGTGGGCGAAATTGGCTCTAAAATTGTGTCTTAAACTGTAACCCAAAAAGTGCCGACTTAAAGGGCATTTACATTGTCTCAAAATCTAGTACTTACTAGATTTCTATCTAAATCTTGCTGATTTTTATTAGATACCCCATTCAAAAACAAATCTAATTTGTCAGTAGATTTGTAATAACAGACGCGATATATTCGGCAGTGTACACATTACGATGATGCACAGGCCCGGCTTCATCTGTAAAGCTTACAGTATCTTCAAATTTTTTTTATACTGCCATTTCCTTGGTCTATTATGACCGCTACAATCACCCCGTAATGCTCGAAAACTGGCCACTCCTTTGAGTCAGCATTTTTGTAGAAAGTTTTGACTATTTTTAAGCGTTCTACTGTTGTTTAACGATCCCTTTTTCTAAATAGCCAACCTTTCACTAAATTAGTGACACTTCAGCTGGCAGATATTTAACAGCTGACAGCCTTGCCAGAACGACAGAGTTTAAACCATTAAATGGATAACCCTGTAATAATATAATCAAATCAAAGTCGAGCAGATATTTTGGGCATGTCTGATAATAATTTTTTATTATTTTTATTATATATTGTTCCCCACTGTATATTTAAACACAAGCAGATACAAATGATGGTTTGTTGCTGTAGTTTGAGTATGCAGTTTTAGCCATTATTTTTAGCCATAAATTCGCGTGTTTGTAATTTTAACATTTAATTTGTAAAATATGCATTGAAGCAAAAATGTTCAATAAATACACACAACCATAGAAAAAAATTTACTAAAGCTCGAACTCGAGCACACACACTTACCAGCAATCCAGCATGCGCATATACATTAATACATAAGTGTGTGTGTGTGTGAATGTGTGTGTGTATCTATCCATAAATGTAGTTTTAAAATCCTGTTTAAGTGTTTATGTTTGAGTCGTATACAATACATTTTAAACGTTTATAGACACAACCACATTGTTAACCTCATACTGAATTGTGAATTGTGTTAAAGGCATTAAATTTGTGCTCCTTCCACTCATTTTTGCACACACACACACACACACACACACACATCCACACACACATCCACACATAAGCACTTGTGCATAAGTGCTCTCCAACATGGATACACACATCCAGTGCAGTTTTTATGTGCTCTTTTCTTTTTTATGTCCACACAAGTGAGTAGTCGAGATATTAACAGGCTCCAGGATAATAATGTAACTGCATGTGTGTATGTGATTACAAAATGGAATGTACATACATAAACACACTCACGCAAACACACATAGATGCATATATATATGTATGCATATGTAGCACTTTGTGTAGGTTCTTCTTTATTTATTTATTTTCTTTTTTTTTACAATCGCATGCATCCATACATACATACATACGAGTATGTTTGTATGCATGAGTGAGTGTGAAAGTGTGACTTGTTTGTATTTTATTTCAATTTTACAATTTAACCATAAAACCACAGAAAACATGTTAAACGCATTTTTAATGGACTCAAATATGTTGCTGCAACAAAACAAAAATAAAAGCACCGATATAATTTGCAAACATCAGTTATAAACAATCGATTAAAATAATATGAGGATGTTAAAAAAGAAATAAAAATAAAAGCAGACAACGGCAATGGTAATAAATTTTTAAATGCACTTTAACTTGGTTTAATATAAGCTGTAGAGGTATAAGAGAAAAAAGTGTGCAAGGCATTAGAAAGAAGTTTATGTCGCATTAAGAGAAAAAATTAACAAAACCACCCCAAACAGGTAATTAATTATACGCTGAATTATCAGTAAGACGAAATCTTAAAAGAAATTACAAGCGTTGTTGGCACAATTCGGAAGTAAAAATTATTTTTGGCTGGTTGGCGATATAAGTAACTAAACGATCCTTTCATTCTACTCGTATGCATTAGTTTTTAGGGTTCCGTACACCAAAGATGAAAATAAACCCTACTGTTTTCGCAACGCTGTCCATCTGTTCGTCTATCCGTATGTCTATCTGTCCGTCACAGGCTGTTTACTCGAGCACGGTAAGAGCTACGGAGGTGAAATTTTGAAAGACTATGCAGAACTTTGGCAAATACATGACAGTTAAAATTTAAAAGGAAATTTGCAAATTAACACTAAAATTTAAAAAGTATGAAAGGGTATTCCATCAATGAATGTAATTTTGTCTATGTAATTTTGACAACTTGCTGTATATTGTAAACCGTAAGAAATTTTTAAAAACTCTTAAACTAAAAAGTCCCAAAATTAAAAAATCGACAAAAACCGAAAAAATCGCCAAAATTAAAAAAACGCCAAAACTGAAAAAACACCAAAACAAAAAAAACGCCACAATTAGACAAATCCCAAGAACTGAAAAGGTAAGATATTTGATTATATAGGCTAAAGTTCGTATAGTACGAGTATTACACATCGTCGCTGTTTTAACTAACCGACCCAACTGACATTTTTTTTTTGAAAAATGAGTTAAGTCCACTACTTGACTTTATGAGTCATAATACACCTTGTCTGCAATTTTTATGACTGCAAACTTTACTGTTGAACCTATAAAAGTAAAAATTTAGACGTTTCCATGTATTAAAAAATCATAAAAGCTGCTCTCCTGCAAAATTTAAAAAATTTTAGATAGGTCAGTTAGATAAAACAGCGACGATATATAGTGTCCTTATGGACACTACATGATTATTTTCCTCAGCAGGTTTTCTGGGTCTTTGTACCAATATTTTTTAAACACTGTCAATTTCATCTTCCGAGCATTAATTTATTTCGTAGAATATAAATCTATAAAAACGAACTTCAAAGCGACAAATGCGAGATAATACAGTCTGCTGGAGTCGTGGCTTTCACAGTTGGTGAAATTTTTTCCTTTGGCAGTAATTTTATTTGTTTTATTACAAGTATCTAAATAAATAAACATTTACATCTTTACTTAATTAATGCAAGCCAAACAGAATGTGAATATATAACTTGGCGAATAAAATATTTTAGTTCAATTCTGGCGGCTCAAAAATCAGTTCAAATGTTACAACGATTTACATATTTGATTTTTACAGTCTTATGTTTTTTAAAACACTCTCAGAACTTATACTCAACCTGTCATTTGTAAATATATATCTGCTTGCAAGTATAAGGCAATAAAATCTAAAATCTTAAATATTAACCTAAACATTTAAGTTATAAATTAAAGAGAGAATGACATAAACACGGTCACGCTTACAAGCTGACGCCTGATATACAAAATAAAAAAACAAGGGGAGAAAAACCAAGACATTAAACCATACTGAGCTTTTACCTCTGCACAGCGATTCGCCAGCAAGCAGGATGTGCACAAAATTGTATACCTTCTCTTATTACGTTACGCTTCCTTTGTGTACGGACAGCAAATACTCGTGTTGTAACAACAACCATTTGCTTTTTGGTCCATCAATAAATTTGGTCATGTTTATAGTTGCAAATCCATACTCCATCCTTGCAATGCACACTCATCACTCCCCGCTCCAATTTCTAGGTGGGTGAGCAACAACACACAGGACTCTGAACAAAAAATCCCAATTGAAAAGAAGAAGAAAAATGTAGTATATGTATATGAAGGTCTTGTTGAATTTGCGCGTGTAACATTTGTGAATGGCAGCAGCTTGAACAAGAGCCCAACAAACGGGAACAAACGCATTCGAGTACAGGGAAATATGAATTCTTTGAATTGGTTTATGGAATGTAATGGTTGGTTGCTTCAACTGGATCCGAAGTGCCCAAGAGCCAAAATAAATAATACAAATCAGAGCATTTTATTGTGGAATTCTTATTTCTTTTTAAAACTTTAAACAATAAAGTTATTTAAAGTTTGTTTTACTTCAAATATTGAAAATAAGATTTAAAATCATTTTTTATTCGCAACAGATTTAAGAGGCAAATCAGAGTATTAAGTAAACACAGTGGCGCAATAGATAATAAATATTTCCCCATTTAGAAAGAAAGAAAGTTTAAAACGATTTCTGAAAATATGTTAAAATTCTATTCATTATTGACGTAATTCTACTCAGGGTTTATTCAGTTTCATTTAGATGCAAATATACTTGTGCCCAACAGTTCTTTTTGAACTAGTTGGTTCAGTTGGTCACAAGTCCGGTTAAAAACATCTATGTAAATTAAATGGGTTTGGAACAACTTTTGATTCAAACGCTCTCGTACTAGTTCAAAAAGAACTGTTAGACACAACTCTAGATGCAAAATAAAAGAAAGTTGGTCGAACACATGCAACACAATAACAGACTACAAGCTAACTAAGTGACAAATCGTCGTTCTTGAGGTGTGAATCAGAGAATAATAAAAGTATCGTTTTAAGTACGCTTTGAGTGTTGGCCGTCAAACAACTGTGAATACGCTCATATGCAAACACAAGTATTAATTTTAAGCCGAATACGTATAACTATAAAAATCCAATAACTATGTTTATACACATTTTATAGATTACGCAGCACAAACAACTATAACTAAAATTAATAGACTGTATGAGCTACAATCATACGCATAAGTATTAAAATACTCTGAATATTAGTCGACTATACATGCATATATGCAGGGCGATTTTTTTTACATACACACATAAGGAATGTTTTCAAATAGCCACACACACATTCTCATATTTTCCATTCCATTTTATACACAATGTAAGTGTACGGTGGCAAATGATGAATAAATATCCCGAGTATTCTGCTTAGTATTTTTTTGTACGACTACATATTCATGGCCTGAGTATAGGCATACTCAGACTGTAAGAATGAGAGAGAGAGAGCAAATGTGCTTGATACACATGTATCTTTTTATTTTTAGTTGTAGCGTATTTAAGTTTTTTGCATAAACGAAGTAGGGATGCTCTTGTATGTTGGAATCGGCTATAGTCACAGTTGCTTGGGAGAAAATATGTGAGCTTACAAATTGTTTGCGCTACAAATTATAATTGTACGCAGTTATTAAAATTAAGACTATTTACTTATGTATATTTTTTTAGCGCTCATTGTCATTCTCTGCTGTCTAATAGCGTGTATGTCCATCTCGTAGGGTACACACTGTTCTAAATTTACAACAACTGAAAGCAGTATCTTTAAGAATCTTACAAAAAAAAATTTAAAAAAAAACATTCCAACTGTTCGCGTAAGATGAAAGAAAAAAGGAAAATTTTGTTTCAATGAAAAAAAAAAAACTAAACGAAAAAGAGATAGTATAGAAAAGAGGCGTCACGTGGTTTCAACATAAAAACGTGAAGAAATTTAATTCTTTTTTCTCAAGCTAGTAAAATCAATTTCCTTATTTCTTCTTTTAAATTAAAGACAAGCATCGCTTCTTTATAAAAATGAAATTTATAAGAAATTTAACAGAAAACTCTTTTGTTTAACTCGAAAATTAAACAATGGAAATCATTGTGCTAGTGTTCTTTAGTCTTCTCCATAATCAGAGATTATTGGCACTAAGATTTAATAATACGAGTATTGGGGGGATTCCATAACATGAAAATGGCGTTCAGTTTGGTGGGCGTTTGCTTTCTTTATACTTTCAATATTTTGTATTTTATTGATGGCAAAAAAAAAACACATTCGCAAAAACATAAATGTTTGTATGTATGTGTATGTGTAAACATACTTATGTACATTGTACATACTCTGTAATATACTATATTTAACAATATAAACTCGACATCTTGTTGACACAAATGTGGTTATTTAATGGTAAATTTAACATTAAAAAGAAACAGCCAACAAAAGCAGCGAACAGCTAAAGTATCCCAGTCATTTATTCAATCAGTCAACCAACCATTTAATTTATTTATCCAGCCATTCATGCGTTCATTAAATAAAAGTATAAAAAATATATAAAAATCCCAAAATGTACAAAAACATTAAAAGGGAGTTACCACATTCGTACCAGAGATGGGCGCTGCTCACGTCACACATTATTGGCAGATATCACATGAGATTGTAGCAACCTTTTCTATGAATTTTGTAATTTAAAAAAAACGAAGCTTAGAGTAAGGCTGAATGCATCCATTTGTTTCATACAAAAGTTTTTTGCATAGAAATTTTTTTAACATGTAGATATCGTCGGTTGGTTTCTGTATTGCTGCAAACATAATGTATTTTGAATATACTGTGCCGCAAACCAGAAACCAGCCGACGATATATATACTTAGTTACTCCATTTTATTTTTAGGGTACCGTACAGGAAAGGTCTGTCTGTCTATCACAGGCTGTTTTCTCGACAAGCGCAACTCTTGAAATTTTCTAAAACGCTAAAACTAAAAAATAAATCGTCAAAAACTGAAAAAAGTCACCAAAAGGAAAAAAGCACCGAAACTAAAAATCGTTAAAACTGAAATAAACGTCAAAATCGAAAAAAACGACAAAAACCAACAACTAAAAAAGAAAATCACCTAAAACCGAAAAATAATTTACCGGGAAATTAAAATGATTTTAAAAAGCTCTACATCATGTAAGACATTCGATTGAATAGGATAAAGCTCGTACAGTATTACATATGAAATGTATGTACGGAACCCTACGTGTGCAAAATAGTTATTAGACATAAAAAATTACCAAAAAAAAAGTAAAAATTTTATTTGAAACAAATATATATACAAATTTATTTGTACATTGAATACATTGTTTTTTCAATATCGTACTTTTTAGTTAATATTATGAATTATATCAATCTTTATGCTTCTTTCTTGAAAAAGAAAAACAAAAACAAGCCAAACCAACCACTAACACTTGAAAACTATACAAAACAATTTCATTGTCCTGAGAAGCTTAAACAATTTATTTATATAGTTTTGCGTTGAAGCTAACGATATGTGCAGACATATATACATATGTGTGTATGTAATTAAAGTCTCTGCAAAAAGAATTCGAGACTTTTGACAGAATAATGGAAACTTGTTTATATATTACGTTAACTTCTGTTGATTTTTTTTCGTCACGTGAGACAGGACTTCGCTCACGATTCCATCCTTAATTCGAACCAACAAATATACATATGTATGTGTATACGTACGTATGTATATACATATGTATGTATGTATGTATATGCGTATCTATCTGTCCTTTGATTGCAACGTGGTTGCACGCTTAATACTCGCATGACGCGTGTGCTCAGACATACATTTGAGCATAAAAATTCAATGTTTTTATGGCAAAAAATTACACGTGTCAATTCAATATTAATTGACATCGTCATTAAAGAGTTTTTATATATTTTTATATAAGCATGTATGTACATACATATGCACATAATTTTATATACATTTTGAAGCATTAAAAAAATGATTAAATTACATATTTTTAAGAAAGCAGAAATATTAAATTATAAAATAAAAATTTTCGAAATAACAATTATCATTTTCCTAAATATTTAAAAATGTTTATTTAAGTGAATATGGAAAATTTTTGTGTAATTTTAATATATGTATTTTTAAAATTTAAAAAATCTATGTTTCGTAAACTTTTTTTGAACTGTGTTTGAAGTCTACTGAAGTGTTGCTTAGCAGCAATGAAATGTATATAGACTAGTGATCGGCAATGAATCACTTTTTCGCTATACATGCTGACTCATGAAATTTTAAATATAAGTGAGTAGGCATCATTTAAACTCAACTACTCTGAGTTATGCATACTCACGATGACATTGATTTATAAGTATAGGCTGAAATAAATGTGAATGCGATGTCGACATAATAGTCATACCACACTCCCACTCATAAATCCCCTCAGTTTGATTTCTAATTTCAGGAAAATACTTATACTACTCACATTGATTCAGCTCACTCAACTCTTGCATATATGTTTATTTAAAAGTTGAGTCACTTAAGAGTTTGCAAGTAGTATACAATAGTAGTAAATAGGGTTGTTTTAAAATTCCTGCAAAAGAAAAAAGAAAAACAAGCAACAGAGAAACACATAACCTCATAATGAGAACTTTAAAGTTCGTATGCGAAGTTTGCATTGTGAATCATATTTCTTCTGCAGCGTCATAAATGTTGCTTAGTACGAGCTGGATGCGCACTTCAAATTTTCGAGTGAATGTGATTCATAGACAACATTACAATAAGTATGAGTGCGCATAAGTACAAGAAATTATAAGTCATGATTCAACTCTACTCACTTTTTCACTACTCATTGCTGCTCTGTGATGTAGACATGCCAAAGCAACAACAAATACATTTGTTAATTTCTGAAAATTATCTTTTTTACACTGCAGCCATACGTTCATTTTGTTTTTTTTTTTTGCAAGTTTTTTACACATACTTCTTGTTAAAATTCGTGTGAATTGATAGCTGTGATTTTAGCTGTCCTAATATTGGATATGTGAACTACTGCATTTTATTTTTCGCGGCCTTTTTTTATAATTTCATCACTTAATCCCTGCAGTAAGTTTGCATGATACTTGCTGTGGATTGTTTTTTATGTTTGCGCTGTGATAGGAGCAATCCAAAAAAAAAAAGCAGATACCATGATTGCACTGACCTCTCCTCATTCCAATACACTGTTTTGAGGGGCTGGATTTTGACTCAGGTCAAGTGGTGTACCCATGAGTTATCCATGGTTATAAGTTAATGCAAGAACTCGGCTTTATTGCGATGAAACATCGCCAAACAATCTATTGAAACATCGTCACGACTCTGTTATTTTCCTATCGCAAGCAAATTCAGCATTCATCATACACACAGCTTTTTTATCTTAAAATGATTCGTCATTATGCGATGTAAAGCACATTCAAAAATATCTATCAGTTCAGATGACGTCCGTAAAAAGCTATTATATGGATTTTCTTAACCTTGTCTGGCGTGGACCAATAAGGTGTTCGTTCTTGCAACTCGTGTGAACACGTTTTAAATACATATTTTTCAGTTGTGCACCATTTTTCATAGTTCCACCAAAGTATGGACAAAATATAAAAAATCAATATCTATTTATTAAATTATGTAAAATAATGTCCTCAAATTATATACTCGTATGTACTTATGTATTCATTTTGATTGACCATTCAGTCGTTTGTAAGCAATTTAATTGAGTATTTTGTATACGCACCACTCCTACAAAATATATATTTGAGCCTCCAACGGTCACTTGCAGGCAAATGTCAAACACAAAGTAAGGCCGGGAATACATCTGTGTGCCATGTGCGTAAAAAAGCGTAACCACTAATTGTTAATGAAAAGCAATTGTAATACATGTATGTATCTACTAACACCATCCGTTGTAAAATTAAGAACAAATCTGTTGAACTCACTTCTGAGAATGGATGAAGTCAATTTCGATACTTTTCGAATATTATTTCCCCTCAGTTCAATCTTGTCCTGAGGAGAAAACTAACTGCGCCATTTGGTAAAATTATTAATTATTTATATGGCGCTATAAATACAACAGTAACTAAAAAATCTCAAAATTAAAAAAATGCAGAAACGAAAAATCACCATAAATAAAATAAATCGTTAAAATACACAAAAAAACACCAAAAGTAAAAAATCGCTAAAACTAAAACCAAAACTAAAAAAAGCACTAAAACTAAATAACGCCAAAACAAACAAAAAATTTAAAAAATATCTACGTCAGGTAAGATATTCGATTAAACAGGGTAAGGTGCGCATAGTGTTACATAAAGTTACCTTAATATAGAAAGGCCCCAACTCATTATTATTTTTTAAATCGCGTTTATTTGTATATTTCGATGGAAGAACATCTCATGTATCGAAAAATGCCAAAAATTCGATGTCAAACAAATACTGAGTTAGAGTCTTTCTATATTAAGGTAACGATATTTACTATCCGGTACGGTACCCTTCGTGTTCGAGTCAAAGTCGCACTTTACTGAATTTATTTATAATTTACTCAAATCTTTTTCATATCTTATTAATTTTTCTACAGAGTTTCACACAACAATTCCTGTGACTCCAGCAAATATTTTGTGAACTAACGCTCTAGCTTTAAATATTATCTCATTTGCTCTAAGATAATAATATTACTTTAACGATTTAAATTTAGTTAAATTCTTAACTCCAATTTGCTATTCACTTGCCAGCAAATGCTTACAAAATAAACTCATCAAATGAAAGACAAAAAAAAAACGGGCTAAGTATTTTAAAAATATATTGCAAAATTAACAATAAAAAAGACTATTAGTCAGAAGGGTATCATAGCTGAAACGCACCCACATACACAACCGGCTTTTTTTTATTTTATTTAAAAATACTTGCACAGGATTAACAAAGTATTTATTTGCAAGACATGTTTAACATCCCTTAAGGACAGTAAAGCACGAGGAAGAAACATAATCAAACGTTTAAAATAAAAGAGAAAATAAAAAGGAGATTTGTTTAAAAAAATAAATAAATTTAAACATTTTTAGATAACGATCGTTAACAATTTACAAATTGTTGTTTAAACGCTATTTAACATAAGGATTTTAAACTAGGATTTTTTCCTTTTTTTTCGGAATACTTTTTAAATGTTGCTTCCATGTACCAACAAAACTTGCAAAAAAAAAAGATATTAGTACACAACCCAGCGAGCAATATTTTTTGTAAAGGATTGATTTGAGTTTAAAAACCGTTACCTATTGGTAACATCAGTCAGGAATAACACATACATATTTATAAGTAGCAACGCACAGTGGGTCATTTTGAAAAAAAATTTTAATAATTCTGCAATGTTGCAACGATAGAACAATGTCCATGTTAAGGTTGCTGGTATTGTGAATCGATTATATCAAATCGCTTTTAACTCTCTTCTTCTGAATTTTGTATATGTATATTCGGCTACACCGTGATCCGATTAATGGCTTAAATGAATTTTTAAAATATTCATTCGACAAGTTTGCTGGGTTGCTTGATATACATATTTCAACATTAAGTGAATGTAATGAGGGTGGCAGCTCACATCAGCTCCGAAAAATAAGAATTGAATGAATGCACAAACTGATGGATTGAATGAACGACTGACTGAATGTTGAAACGACGGAACGTTCTAAAATATAAAAAATCTCCAAGCACACAAACACTCAAGAATAATAAATACACATACATACATACATACATGCATACATTTTTATCTACATACATACATACATAATAAATGTTGCGAGTAGCGAACAAGAAAAATGTGTTGAGGATTTTTTTGTTTGGACTACAGCAAACATAGAAAGGAACACAGACAAAAGAGGCAGCAAAAATGAGTTTTTAATGGTTGCAAATATTCTGCTATTTAGCGAACGATTAAAAGGAATTTTAAATATTTTTTCTTCGGCTGCTTTTTTCTTTTTGCTTATTTTTAAAGTCAGCTAGGGAGTTGTTCTCTTTAATTTTTTTTATCATGACAATTAAAAAAATGTATCTAAAGTTTATGGCTTTAATATGCATCTGTAAGCTGCAACATAAAAGTATTTCTTAAACTATTTTCTTAAAATTTGCTCGCTCACGTCTGTTGTGACCACATGGCAAAACAATCAAAGTATTATTTTACGTCAAATATAAAATCTAAAGACATTTATGCATCAAGAAAAGTAAAGTAAAAAGAAATTTATAAAATAAGAAATGCAATACACAGTATGTATCTAATACGAGTAATATATAAATATGTACATACACATATGTAGATGTGTATGGAAGCTGCACTCCACATCCATATCAACTTATGTGTCATATGTTTGCTTTAAGTGTGTTTTGCAAGTCACGAGTACTTTTGCGTGTATGTACCGGAGAACAGCAATGAGTAGTATATGCGCACTCATATTTATTGCAATATTGTCTATGAATCATGAATCATATTCACTCGAAAGTTTGAAGTGCACATCAAACTCATACTTAGCAACATTTATGACTTTGTTGGTTTCGACTCTCCTTAACTCAATGCCTATGGACGATGCAAAATAAGTATGATTCGCAATGCAAACTTTACATAAGATTAAAGTTCTCATTATGAGGTTATGTGTTTCTTTGTTGCTTTTTTTGGTTTTTTGTACAAATTCAAAAAAAAAACCCTACTTACTACTTCTGTATACTTCTTAAACAGTTTGTTTAATGACTTAACTTTTGAATAAACATATGTACATGCATAAGTTGAGTGAGCTGAATCAATGTGAGTAGTATTAGTATTTTCCTGAAATTAGAAATCAAATTGCGGTGATGTGTTAGTATGAGTGTGGTATGACTATGATGTCGACATCACATTCATATCTATTTCAACATATACTTTTAAATGAATGTCATCGTGCGTATGCTTAAATCAGAGTAGTTGAGTTTGAATGATTCAGTATGAATAGTGAAAAAACTATTCATTGCCGACCACTTGTATACTCTTTTGTAAATAGTAGGGGGGAACAGAAATATTGCTATAATAAGAATCCCTCATTCAAATAATTTTAAAGAGGACAACTTTTAATTTGGTTTTTTCTAATTTTGTATATAGAAAATACAGTACCTATTGTCAGTGAATTTTCTTAATTTATTTAATTTGCTTATTTACAAATTACAGCTGTTTATAGTCAGTGGTGACAAGGCAATACAAGTAGCAAAACAAGCTTTGCTATTTTCGGTGTTGTGAAATTGCAATAATGTAGCAAAAGCAAAATTGTCTCTTTTGTTATTAGATTGCAGGGAAAATATACAATATTTTGTATTCACACTTACGCAAGACCACTTGCATCAAACAGTGAATACCATTAATAATTTTTGCCTGAATCTTTTAAGTTGTTGTGTATTAGAAGTGAGAACTAAATGTTTTCTAAATATACCTGTCCATTTGGTTAGACTTACTTGCAAACAAACAACATCTACGAGTATTTATTCTATAATTTAGTTAGTGCCGGTCCAGACTTGCAATTTATGTTGCAGCAATTATTCAATATGTGTGAGAGTGTTGAAATAGAAATATATACTTTTTGTATTCATCTCTCGCTCTTTTGCACTAAAAAATAAAAAGTTGCTGCAATAAAAATTGCAAGTGTAGACCGGCACTTAACAGGAACTTATTGCAGTAATGTTTTGCTCATGTTTTTAGACTGAAGAGGGTTTAACTCACTAATACGCATTTAACAAAATATAAAATTAAATGGGAAGGTATAAAAAGTGTGAAAACAGTTTGATATGAATCTGTCAACAAATGCGCATGGAGATTTGACAGTCATATGTTTATTAATTTGAATTTTGTATTGGATCAAAGTTGTATCTTAATACATATGAATAACAAAATCAGCTGCTGATTCGCTGGCGGCTATAATAAGAAACTTGTTTCAAGTGAGATGATGATGTAGCAAAATGTAGCTGCATAAAATATTTTGACAATGATTTGGATTCCATAAAATCTAATGAAAGCGAAGCATGTTTATATATGACTAAAAGTAGGGTATTGTTAATGTTTTCAATGCCACTTTTAATTTTCCTCAGTGCTTGCATGACATTAAAAATGAATTTATGACTCTCTTTTTAAATTTTTGAAGCAACAATCAGTATTAAATCCAGCTGCATAAGAATGACATTAAAATGAAATTTGAATGTGCAACATTAAAATATGCAAAACAACTTGCAAGTGATTCTTTGGCCACAATTGCTCTTGTTATTTGTTCATATATTTTCTACTAGAGATGGTGGTGGCATAGCTCAAGTGATTGTCATGGCTTTTCAGTAGATTTTTACTTCACCTAAGTTTTGCATAAATAAGTTTTGAAGTGTAACATGAAATATAAAATTTGGGAGTAAAAATAAAAATTGTCTATTAGTTTCCTCAATGCTTTAGAAAATAGGTTGGCTCAGTTTTAAACTTATTTTTGAAGTTTAAAGTGATAAAAATGCTTTAAATATAAAAGGAAAAACGTACAAAAACTTAAACATTCGTTAATATTGATTATTCAAAAGAAAATATTTTCTTATGTGTCTTTAAATAAGCCTGGGTTACGTTTGCTTTGAGAGCCGCAGTGCCTTGTGAGTCAGTCGCACGAATCTTCAACTTAAAAAACGCCATAAGAAAAGCTCTAACAGTGCCAAATTGGATGATCCTGGTGTTCAGCTCACATCACCACCACGTGAAATTACCAGGCTTTCAAATGGCTTTTGCTGGCTGTCAAGCAAGAACACCCATTTTTATTAAAAATAAAATTATAATTTACACGTGTTGTTGAACGCAATATTCGATATAGCAAAATAAACTTAATAAATGACAGCTAATTTGACATTTGCACTTTGAACAATATGACCCCTATTTTGTGATTCTAAGTTCTCGGGATCGTGATCGTGATTAAGTTTTCTTTATTAATATATAATAAAGGACATATAATATATTGCTTGGAAAATGCTTTTGTGAGCTTGAGCATGATAGTGAGTGAAAATTTACTCACCATTCCATCTCTATCTTTTGCTTATACTACAAATAAATTCTTAATAGATTGTTGTAGTGGCAAAGAATATGTTTCAACCGTAAGTAAAAGCATGCGACAGAAGTGACTGTGGTTTTCTCATATTGTTGCTTATGGACTGGAATTTGCAAAAAATGGATGATATTTAAAAGAGTATTGCTTCGGAAGTCAATTCTTAGTTTCCTTTATTGTTTGAAAATCACTTTTCTTGCCCGAACTTAGTTTTTAACACGTCAATTATTATCAACTTGTTAAAATCTATTATTTCTTACTAACAATCCAAATTTTCTCTGATTTTTATTTTAATATTCTTTTTCATTTAAAAGTACACGGAAAATATTATTTCAATCGTTATGTTGCCTGAATCAATAAATAATTAATTTTACCACCAATCATCAGAATTGCATGAATTGAAAACAAAATATTTTAATTTTTAATTCGGTGGAATATTTTAGTTTTAAGCAAAACTGAAATTACAAATTGTTTTATTTCAATTAAAGCTTGTAATTGAATGAATAAAAAAAGGATTTGAAAATATCCTTACAATCAATTATTTTAATTATTGAAATAAGCAACTACAAACTTTGAAAGTCCACCATTTAAGTAACAGCAAATATATATATAGGTTCCCGTCGTTCCTACAAGGAGCATACGGCCTCAATATAATCCCTTCACATATCCCTATTCTGCGCCAACGCCTTCACTTCTCTCCAACTTTTGCCACTGCGGTTTATTTCGGCCTCAATTTGTCTTCTCCATGTGTGAGCTGGGCGCCCCTTATTTTATTCCCTTGAGGGTTCCGATCTACGGCAATTCTAGTAATGTCGTTCGTTTGCCTTCTAAGGGTGTGGCCAATCCATCGCCATTTCCGTCTCTTTATCTCAATTGATAGAGATTGTTGGGTTGTTCTTCTCCAAAGCATATGATTTGATACAGTTCTTAGCCAGAATACACGTAAGATCTTGCGAAGACAGCGGTTCACGAAAACTTGCATTTTTTGCAGGTCCCGAGTGGCAGCATTCCATGTTTCACAGCCGTACAAAAGGGTAGATTTCACATTCGCGTTAAGGAGCAGCTAAGTTAATCCAATTAAATCAAAATATATATACGAGGGCGGTTCGGAAACTTCTTAGCCTATCAATGAAAGAGAATAGTTAGTTTTTCAAAAATATTTTTATTTTTCAATATAATCTCCTGAAACTTCAATACACTTAGTCCAACGCTTTTCTAGCAATTCTATCCCTTGATTAAAATAGTTTTCCTCAAGCTCTTCAAAATAGTGGTTTACAACTGTAATTGCATCTTCATTTGAGGTAAAACGCTTGCCAGCAAGGAATTTTTTTAAATTTAGGAACAGGTAAAAGTCACTGGGAGCCAAATCAGGAGAATAAGGTGGGTGGTCAAGCAACTCGTACTTTAATTCGTTGATCTTAGCCATTGTTAAAACACTCTTGTGCGCTGGTGCGTTGTCTTGATGAAAAATTATTTTTGTGTGTTGTAAGCCAGACGTTTTTCTCGAATTTGTACATTTAATTGATCCAAAAGGTTGCAATAGTACTCTGAATTTATTGTTTTACCCTTGAAGATAGTCAATCAATAAAATACCTTTGAAGTCCCAAAAAACCGTTGCCATAACCTTACCAGCTGATTGAATTGTTTTTGCCTTCTTTGGGGCACTTCCTCCAGCTTCAGTCCATTGTTTGGATTGTTGTTTTGTCTCTGGAGTATAGTGGTGGATCCATGTCTCATCAACAGTTATGTAACGACGCTTAAAATCCATTTTATTTCGCTTATAACGATCCAAACAAGCTGGAGAAATGTTCATTCTTATGCGTTTTTGGTCGACTGTTAACAAATGCGGCACCCATCTTGCAGAAAGCTTTTTCATCTGTAGTTCTTCATGCAAAATTAAATGGACTCGATCATTTGAGATGCCCATGATATTAGCTATTTCACGCACTTTTATTCGTCGATCATTTAATACCATATCATGCACTTTGGCTACAATTTCTGTTGTTGTTGCTGTTTTTGGACGTCCACTACGTGGTTCATCTTCAATGCTTGTACGACCACGTTTAAATTCAGCAACCCAATTTTTTACTGTTGCATATGAAGGAGCACTTTCTCCTAACACATTCACCATATCATTATGAATTTCTTGTCCCGATAAACCTTTTTTATGTAAATATTTAATGACACCACGCATTTCTAATTTTTCCATTGTTAAAAAATCGCGGATGCGTCTTTTGTGAACACCTGTTTATATATGAAGGAGTTGCCAGATCGAAACAAAATTTAACATGTGTTCATAGCAGAGATGGAAGTTTCCAAAACATTTAACTTTTTTCTGTTTATACCGCGCTTTTTGTGCTAGGCTAAGAAGTTTCCGAATCGCCCTCGTATATATTTTTTTCAATAAATTGCTCAGTGGAATTCTCAATAATCAATATCAATGGTGGTCAAGTAATAAAAAAATACTTATTATCGGGCCTGTTCTGAAAATCACGATGATTTCAAAAAGAAACTATTAATAGCTGACTTGTTAGTAAATTTTGTTTGTATTTTAAGTTTTTGTCATGTATGATAGAATATTTTATTCCAACTTCCATCGCTATAAATCGTGAAATTTACAGAAGCAATGATTTGGCTTTTATTAATTTTTTGAAATCACCGTGGCCGGTTTAATTTTTTCTGTTTAATCTTTAATATGATTCCTGTTAGATGTGCAAAATTTACTTGGCAAATTCTTAACTCAGCTGGGTAATAAAAAGAGATAATAATACTTTCTCTCTCTCTGTCCTTCTCCCAGCTGAGTTAAGACTTTTTAAAGTAAACTTTGCTTGTCTAAAGGGGGAGTATTCCAAATAAAATCAAAAATGTACTTTAATATGACCCAAAATCCTTTTAAAACCAGCTTAATTGGCATTTAAAATTTTATATTAACTCAACTCTTTGCGTGCTGAAAGTATTTTATACTCGCACTAGTTTATGGTTATGGTTGCAATGTTCTTTTATTGTTTTTGTCAGCACTTTTTATTTAACATTTTTATGAGACAATGTGATTAAAGATTTTTATTTTGTAGCCGCTTTTAATGCGAAGTTTATTTAACTTTCTTTCTCATTTCACGCACAAGACAATAAAGTGTAAGCAAGATGCTTAAGGGAAACTTTCCTGAAGCTTCTCTTAACAGTAGAATATTTAATCAGTAGAATTAAAGCGTTACAATGAATATTCTGCATTTGAAATAGCTTTGGCACTTGTGCTCGCTATCACGCATCTCTTTTTTGAATTAGAAATGCTATAGAAAAATCCTAACAAAACAAATTTTATTCAAGTTCATTTACGAAAAATATAAGAAAACCAAATGGTGTTTTTTTCGTTTATTATGTTTCGCTTTTTTGGCTGGCAAGAGATTTGCTGAATTTACTAGAGTTTTAATAATGTTTTTTTTTTTCCTTTTCTTTCAAATCCGCTTTTGCCACCTTTACAATTTTTTTCTATTCGCCTGACATTCTGCTTTTAACTGTCGTATAATAAATGTGGTGACATTTGGCACGTCAATATCATAGAAGTAAAAGAGCAAAAATACAGAAGTAAAAAAAAAAACATAAAAAAACTTTTAAAAAACTGTAAGGAAAAAATATTAAAAAAAATCAAAAAGAAAAAAGAACTGAAAGCTAAAAAAATTGAATTTATATTAATTTATTAGCATAAGCAACTGTTTTGACGTTTACGAAGTTAGAAGACACCATTTACGGCAAACCTAATCCAGAGTAAAATTAGAAATTTTAAATAGAAACTTACTTCATAACGAGACTACATACATATGTACATATATCCCAGGTTTCCCAATTAATCCAATTGAAAGTGAGTGACTCGATTATTTAAATAATCTTAGTTATGCGCTTTAAAGAAGAGCGCTTTAATTTCATAAGAAAATTTTCTTTTTGTCTCAAAATATTCATCAGTATTTTATTTGGGAAACGGTGTAAAATTTTATTTACTTTTTTCTAGCAAGCAGTGAAACATAAAGTATACAGTGTGGACTTTATGAAGTGGCTAAGAAAATTTTAGAATAACAAAATACATTTGAAATGTAAATGAGTTTTAAGATAAATTAAAAGAAATGAATCTTAAACTTCTATGCGGGCACTTAACAGGTGAATAAAAAGAAAAGAAGATTTTAAATAAAAGCACTCTCGCCAAGTCATCTTAATCTGGTCGTTACAACCACCAACAATTTTAGATTGAAGTTAAACAAAACCACCAGCAGCACTTGGATATGCAAATTTTATTAATATTTACAGATTTACATACGAAAATACTTTAAATTATAAATGTGAACAATTTCTGTGTGAAATGGAGTCGTTTCCACAAATATGATTGCATTTAGCTTCATTGTTCGTTCTTGTTCTTATTTCATCCTTATTTCGAATTCACACCACTTCCTCTTGCAGCACCAATTCCATAAAACTCTAAAGCACTTCAAGTTCATTTGCATTTACATGCCCGTAATGTATGTACATACAGACACACGTTTGTTGAGACATTTAAAGCCAATGAGTGGAATCTTTAGTATTTACAAAATAATGTTTGCCAGGCGTCTCATCTGACCTTATGCAGAGAAATACTTTAAATAACTCTATATCTCCACACATAATAACCGTCAACGTCAGTCATCCTCATACGTATCCACAACTCATTTACCTTTAACTCTTTTTAAATCTTTGCAATTTGATTTACACCTCTGAGCCGATAAGACAAAATTCACTATTCGAATGCTGATTCGAATTTACTCGTATCTACTTTGTCAGCATATATGCATGTGCGTGCAATATAGTATCTTGCCACAATAGACAATATCATGCAACATAAAGAATATTAAAGGAATAATAGAAATAGTATGATTTCTTGCAACAAAAAAACATTTAATAAGCGAGTGGTTAGTCTTTAACAGGATACGACATCGCCAGTAAATAGTCACTCACAAATGTCTACATTCACAACCAACACAACTACTGATAGATGCTTTTTCATTAAAGCAAATTTAATTTCGTGTAATACATTGTACAAAAAAAAAATATTATGAGTCTTTTGTTTCACTAAACGTTCTCCTTTAATACAGAATCTAAAGCCTAGATTTTGTAAATACAAACGCTTTTTTCGTTTTGAAATTTGTATGGTACAAATATTTTTTGAAACGTTTAGAAACGAAATTTTTTACAAATTAAGTTTTTAATTTATTCAGTTCTTCGAGGCATAAAAAAATATTATAATATAAATAACTACAAAGTAACTTTAACTAAGTTTTTTAAAAAATTTTTTTGGCTATTTAGTAATTCTCAATAGTTTCTTAAGAGTTTCGAAAAAAATATTAAGCGCTTACTTTTTAAGAGTTCAAAGGAACTCTATTGTTTTCGCTACGATGTCCATCTGTCTGTGACTGTCTGAGACAGGCTGTTTTCTCGTGAACCGTAAGATCTATGCAGCTAAAATGTATAAAAAAAATATGTAAAACTTCAGACGCTATAACAACAAATATATGACAGTCAAAAATTTAAGGGTGTTCTAAGGCGAGCAACGAAAAACTTTGAAATCCTAATGTAAGGGACCAGTCCGAGTGGATGGCCTAGGATGGGGTTAATTGATACTTAGAATGCACCTTGTGACTTGTCACTGAACTATTCCATAGGGACCTATAATATAAATTATATATAAATGTCTTTCCGACAATTGACGCTTTTTTTTAATCTGAAAATTTTTTGAGATTCGATCCGACAACCTCGTGCATGACAGGCATACACACTACCCACTCGACCACAGGGCCACTCATATTTCCAAAAAATAAATATCAGTTAAGCTTAGGTTAATATCTAGGCATAGTTACGGGACTGGTTCCAGAATTACATTATATATATATATATATATATAATATATATATATATATTATTTCCTTTTGTTCCTAGAAGGAGCATAGGGCCGTACTTCATTCATTACGGTTTCATTAAACATTTAAGCTTCGGATGCTAGTCTGGTGCTAGGGCTGCTAGCTAAGCCTACCAGACAGGCACGGATAACATCCAACACATTTATATAGCGAGCCGCTTGATGCAAGAACAGACGCCCCGCTTGAAGACGTACCAAATCGGCGACGCCCATTAATAGCTATTGGTTTTGAATGGCGCCAATGACTCGCCATGTCATTTCGAGTATCATTGACACTCAGAATTTAGGTGGAGATCGGCGCAACCCGAAATCCCTCTGAGACTCTCCTCTCGGAACCGCTGATTGTCCGCGACTGCATAAAGGAGCTACCCCGCATATCTGCAGGACGTACCACTATCCGCCACCTGTGACGCGTCTGGTAGCATTCAGCTATGCTTCCCGTATCCAGACAATAAATCTGGCACCAGCATTGAGAGTAGTGACCGTGTTATTATTCGTAATTTGGCGGAAGAATTACATTGGAGAGAACAATTAACAATATACATATTTGCACTATTTGATAGGTCTTGTATTCAACCCGTTTACCACAATACTACAATAAATAAAATGCCGAAACGAAAAATCGCCAACATGAAAAAAGCTCAATTTAAGAAAATCACCAAAAATAAAGTAAATCGTTAAAAAAACAAAAAATTCACCGAAAGTAAAAAGGTCGCCACAAAACAAAAAAAAAATTGCCAAAACCGAAAAAATCGCCAAAATGCAAAAAAAAATATATCGCCAAACTAAATACGCCAAAACTAAAAAAGCTCCGGTACTACAAAATCGCCAAAAGCGGAAAAAGCGTCAAAAACCGAAAAAGTCTCCGGAACGAAAAAACGCCAAAACTAAAATAGGCCTCAATTCCAAAAAAAATCTCCAAAAACCGAAAAAAATCGCAAAAATCAGAAGAAATCGTCAAAACCGAAAAAGTCGACAAAAAAAATCGCCTAAAATCGAAAAACTTTCCAAAAAGAAACAATCACCGCACCGAACTCCTTATGTGCGAATCAAAGTCACACTTCACTGAATTTTTATTTTAAACTTATTCATTTTCAAAATCAAACAAAGTGCGTGTGAGATATCACCAAGATCTTATATTCATTGGAGAGGATAACATGTAGCAAATGTCTGCCACGACATTGCTGAAAATGTTAAAATTTTTACTTGACCCTATTTAGAGGAAAAAGTGATATATGATGTTATTTCTTTGTGGTTTTCTCCACCTTTTGTTGTGTCAACTGTCAAACATGGTTGGTATTCAGGTTCACGGTACAAAGTTTTTTATTTTCGCTAGATCCCCAGTTCAACAGTTTCCAATATAAAATTAAATTGATTTTCCTACTTATGATGTTATTCAAGTTATTCAAAATATTTCTGTTTTTTGCCTATTTTTATAAAACCAAAGGAAATTCTTATTCGATAAATTTAAATTTAAGAAAAATATAATTTTAAAATTTTATAGTCAAACAAAAATTGTCTTTCTTTATTTTTTTAAAACATGCAGCTAACACATGGAATACATTGACATGCAAACATAAACTCGAGAAAGCGTGCACAATAAGAAGTCAGAAAAGCTACTGTAAGTGATTTCTTATTTTTAGAGAAATAAATAAACCACTGGAGTTCCACATTTGTAATAAACATTAAACAAAACTTTCACAATTTTGCAAAAGGACAAGCACTTCAAGGACACTATCACATATGTATGTATGTATGTAAGTGAAAACTTTTTCATACAAGTTATAACCAACAAAAGCAAAAACAAATAACACACAAAAATGTGTAAAAGTACAACTTCAGGTTTTAAGAAGAAGAGCTGCCTGCCCTACATATAGGATTCTACCAAAACAATTCCAAGAAATATGTTGGAAGCATCAAAAAGTAAACACTTACTCCCACAAACACACTCACGCTCACACATGCACACACACGTACACACATCCACAAACACACCAACGCATTTACCAAAAATATACAGCATCACTACTTTCTGTCGATTGTGTTTGCGTATGATGGAATACGAAGAATAGGAGTAGCACGACAAAATGTTGCACAAACCAATCATTCATTCCCCGCTTTCTTCAGAGCTGCTCCTTACTACCAACATTGCAAAAATAACCAACAAAAGTGTAGAAAATCCAACCAAACACTAAACCCCAACTCAGCACATTGTGCAGCATACAAAAACCCGAACTTAAACACACTAATTCCTTAAAATGAACATGAAATTATAAAATGGAAAGAAAAACAGACGAATGAACAGCGACACCAGCATATGAAACAGCTGCAAGCTGCTAAAACGCCAGTAAGTAAAACTATGAAGACGAGAATCCCTACAAAACCCCATCGCATTCGCAGACAACACAATGCAGCACATCGCAGTACATCACAGCAAGTCATCAGGACATTAAGCTCCAAAGATTATAAGTCTTGGAGCAGCTTACAAACAAACATGCATACAAAGTCTCTACTCGTACGGAACTGTTACATTCATTTTTGTCTTTATTCGTGAATTTTTCTTCTATTCTTCCAATTTGAAGTTAAATGCACTGCGAGAAATATTTTTCATATATTAATTTTTATCTTTATTCGCTTATTCACTGTTTATTATTAACATGAGCGAAAATAAAATTAATAGCAACGTTTAATGATTATGCAAACAAAAACTGATCTGGTCTCTAAGTGAGATTTGAGGGGTCTTTTACTTTAAAACATAGTCGCTCAAAATTTCATTTGCAAGCCCATGGGCTTGCGCAGTCGACGTTTTGGTGACACACGTATACTTCGTACAAAGTATGTGTGATGTTGTGTGTTTGGCTGTTTCGTCAGCTACTTCGGACAAAGTGTGTGTGATCAGTGCTGCCAGAATGATGATTTTATCATATTTTTGATGATTTTTGGACCAAATTATGATTTTAAGATTTTTGTTCTCGAATGATGATTTTTAATTTTGCAATATATGATTTTTACTTTCAATACATACATATGTATGTTCAATTTTCTTTGTTGGTCGAGAATGTTTATCAATAGCTACAAGTTGGTAAGGGGCAGAGAGCACATTTCTCCCTCCTCTTCTGGGGTCAACTGAAAAAAAAGAATAAGAAAACGTCATTTTACAAAAAAGTCTTGTTAGAGAAGTGACGAAAAATCGGTCCGGAATATATTCAAATCTTGCACCAAATATATACCAAATCGTTTAAAAGAAGTCATTCGTCGATAAGGAAAATCAATTTGCCTCTAAATTTTAGAGTATAAAACAACTGTACATCAGTGATGCGAAATGTGGCACAATTGGGCCATTTGTGGCACTTTTGGATGTTTGATGGCCCTGTGGTATCCTCTAGGATATTTTGGCCCATCAGTTCAAAATTCAACTAATTCCTTCAAACATTTGAGTACACTTTTTAATTGAGTTTTCTTCGTTTTAAAAACTACTTTTATTTTTGGAGATTTTTATTTAAACTGGTTTCCGAAATCTGCGCTAGATCATGTTTTGAGTGGGGAAACCAATAGTATTATACCACTTGCTATTAAACTTTTTCAAAAGGAATTTAAAAAGCTCAAAGATTTATATAGAAGTAAATTTTGCAAAAGGATTTCTACCATTAAAAATCGTTTATGTAAACCTTTGTATACAAATATATACAGAATTATTCAAGGAACTCTTTCTATTCACCAATCCTCAGCAGGACTGAAAATTTATATTGAAATCAACAATACAATTTGAAAATTCGCTTTTGTTTTCAATATAAATTTTCACTCGAGAGTTTTCTTTCGATATTGTAAAACAGGCCATAATAGAAGAAATCGTCGTCATGTAAAAAATACTGTGTCATATTTAATATAATTAAAAAAAATTAATGAAATCTATTTCTAATAATTGTTATGATGAAGATATTTTAAAACTTAACACAAAAAAATGCTTCTAGACAGGGTTAAATTGAGGAACTATTGGACTACAAATTTAGAGATTATGTTTAATAAAATGAGAATTACATAAGTAATGTTTTCTAACTAAAATTTAGTTTTTTAAGCAACATACATACATATAAAATATGTATTTACTTTAATATAACAAAAAATACTTTAAAAAATTTGAACTTTTGTCGCTAAGTTCTGCTTTTGCTCTAAACAAAATAAATCACATATTATTAAGACATACTTTTGTTTTTATTTAAATTAAAAGATTATAGTCGAGTACATTAAAAAACTTTTTTGGCCCTATCAAAGGTATTTTGGCCCTTTTAAATCGTTAATTTGGCCCTAAACCAAAAAAGCCAAAATGCATCACTCCTGTACATACCTTATATGATAAGAACATTGGCAATGTCGAATACTTATTTTGTTTGAATTTCTTAACTAGTTTTTCATTTAATGCAATTTTTAAATAAGTTACTTGAAAATGCTTTCTTAATTCTTTTTGTAAAATAAGATAGTAAATAACTTTTTATAAAATTGGTGTATGTCGAATAGTTTTCTTGTCCACTGTAAATGTCAATTGTTACTTTTTTATTTGAAAAAAATTGGACTTGTGATGATATTTTTCTTCAAAATATGATTTTCTTTCCGACAAATGATGATTTTCTTCGCAAAACTTCTGGTAGCCCTGTGTGTGATGATGATGACTCGAACTGAAAAAGAACAAAAAACACACATAAAAAGCAGAAAGAACATACACATGCGCACAAAGGCGCTCAGTCACGTTTGGTGGGCTCTGCTTTAAAACACGCTTCTATAAGACAATGGCGCGTGGTGAATATACTTTAGAACTCTCATTGAGTTCTTTTACAGTGCAACTGTATAGAGCTTTAAGTTTTGAAACGATAATACCACACAGTAGTTCAGAATTGTTTTTCATTGAGCAAAACTCTGTAATATTTGAACTTCTTTGGTAGATAAATTACATCCTAAACTTTTATACAGTTTTAGTTTTATTCGAATCACAACAGTGGTATTTGAAAAATTTAAGGTTGAAATTGAACTTTCGATTTTGTTTAATTTTGCATAGAAATGCGTGCTTTTTCATTCCTTTTTTAGGGTTCCGGTCGTCTGTCCGTCACAGGGTATTTTCTCGAGAACCGTAAGAGCTACGGACCTGAAATTTGGACATAGTATGTAGACCCTTGGCCGCTACAACAACAAATACATGAGAGTTGGAAATTAAAGGGTGTGCCAAAACGAGCAACGAAAAATGTTAAAATCCCATGTAATATACATACAATTGTATGTATATACACTTGAAATTTGTAAAGTTAGTGTATTTTTATACAGACTACAACAATTAACACTAAAATTTAAAAAAATTTAATTAAAGGGTATACCATCAGTTAATGTAATTTCGACTATGTAATTTTGATAACTTGCTGTATCTTGGAAACCGTAAGAGCAAACTTCTTGAAATTTTCAAAAACGGTAAAACAAAAAAATCTCAACATTATAAAATCGCCAAACCGAAAAAAAATCGCCAAAATCAAAAAAAAAAGCACCAAATTAAAAAAAATTTCTAAATCGAAAATAAATCGCGAAAAACCGGAAAAATCGCCAAAATGAAAAATCGCCACAATGAAAAAAATCGTCAAAATGAAAAAAAGTCGCCAAAATAAAAAAAATCGCCAAAATTAAAAAAATCGCCAAAATTAAAAAAAATCGCCAAAATTAAAAAAAATCGCCAAAACGAGAAAAAGGCGAAAAATAATCAAAAAAAATTATTTCAGCTGAAAAAACGTAAAAAAACACTGTATTAAAAAAAATGCTCAAAGCCCAATGTACGGAAACCTTCGTGCGCGAGTCAAAGTCGCACTTTACTGAATTTATTTTTTGTTAAATAATATTTATAAAAACAAAAAAGTAGGTTTTTGAAAATTTAATACATAAGCTTAGTTTGTTTTAGTGATAAATAGATGCTACACTATTCTGGCTATTAGAATATATCGTTAGCTAAGATCCAAAAAGGCGTAAGAAGCAAACACATAAAAAAAACAATACCCTTGTCTTTTGTTAGTAAAAGCGTCATTTTTGATGGCAGTTTAATGGCATTCATAACAATAATCAATCCAAAACCCGACTTTGAACTTTTAATTAGTTACGCCTTTTTGCATTTCAGCTAACGTTATATGGATAAATATGTAAGACATGAAGATGAATATCTCCGATACACTGAATTAAAATAATTCTGCAAATAAAAGACGACTTCAATGCAAAGATTTTGTAGACCATATTACAAAATGCCCCACAGATTTTCGAAAAAAAAAAATTATGGGACCAACCTGCAAGTAAACCCTACAAAAATAATTTTTGAAAATCTGTTTACATATAACAGAGTTATGCTTGTGATGGGGGTGAAACCAATTTCCCCTTCTGTTTTAATAAAAAAAATTTGCCCCTCCGATTTTGAAAAAAAAAATAAGGAACCAAACTGCAGACAACATCTTTCAGACAAACAATGAATTTTACAAATCGCTTTACAAAAGACAGAGTTGTGCATGGGGGAGTAAATTCCTCCCTCCAATTTTGAAAACAAAATTTAGAAACCAAGCTGCAGGCAACCTCTTTTAGACAAAAAAAAGAAAACTTTGAAAATCGGTTCACAAATGACATAGTTATGCATAAGGGAAGCAAATTTCCCCCACCGATTTTCGAAAAAAATTATTACAATCATTTAGATTTTTCGTACACTTGTAAACATAATTAACCAATAATATCCCTGCAGGAAATGGAACTGACACAAGACTAGTCACGTGATCGGTCTTTAAGTGATAGGGACCAGTCCGGACCAGTCACTTTTACATGGGGATGGCCTAGGATGGGGTTAATTGATACTTTGTATACGCCTTTTGACTTGTCACTGAACTATCCCACAGTGACCTATTCGGTGTAGAATAATATAATTATTTTAAAATATCATTCCGACACTTAACTGTAACAATGAAAACTTATAATTTTTGTTTTTATTATTACAAATTCAATAATAATTTATATTTGAGCAAAAGTATAAACACCTGTCAAGCTTAGGCTAATATCTAAGTATAGTTACCGAACTTGTTCCAGAGTGACTTCACGGTCCATTTCATTGTATTTCCCAACCAAGTCTTTCTTATTTATGTATTTATATACTAAACCAAAAAAAAAATATTCGTAATACATAATACATGCCCTAGCGGAGTCTTTCTTATATAGACATAATAAATATGAAAAAAAATATTCGTAGTACATATAATATATAATATTCGTAATAGTGCCCTATTGCACTATGGATGACGAACAAAAATGTGCTCAGGTAACATTTACCCTATGAAGAAAAAGATAGTGTTTCCAACTTGTTCCTCAACATACACCTTGATCGACGGCTTATATGGAAACACCACATTGACTCTAGCGAACACAAATGAAGCTTAAATTAACTCAGATACATTGGGTGATTAACGAGTAGAAATCCAATCCTCAGTATAGATTGTAAGCTTTTATTATACTTTTGAAACCTTTATGGTGCTACGGAATTCAGTTACGGGTAGCCTGACCACACATCCCGCTATTGAAATTTTTAATCTCTTCATAGATTTTTATTAAAAAAATATTTTTTAAGTGAAGTTATTGCTTAACTATCCAAATCCCTGTGTCCTTCGTAGTTCAGCTAATTTGTAGAATACAATTCTCATTATCAACATGTTGTGAAGAGTTTTAAAATTATCACTGCGTTATTTTCTGTCGGAATCGGCGTAATTTCAAGTTTGACCTTGTTTAGATTTATAAGACTTGACACGAACCTTGTGCTTTAACAGAGCCTTATAAGGGTCTTAAAGGAGCTCTGTTAAACCTTAATGCATTTTTAAAGGACTTTTCCAGTAAATGAGGCAACCCAGAGGGAAAAAAGTAATGCTCCTTCTTTATTATTGCCCATGAATCTATTTCTGAAAAGCATGAATTTTAACTAGATACTCGAATTGCAAAGTTTTCAACTTGGCATTTTCTGAAGGATACGCACCTTTGAAAGTCAATGCTGTCACATAATATTGGTCATAGATTAATGTCCAAGTGGTGCTTTAAAACGTGCCTAATCAGAATTTTTTAAAGTTTTCAGGAGGTCTTCAAAAGACTAGAAAATGTGAAAACTGTGTATCTTAAGTACATACGAAACTGTATATGTGCATATTACACATCCCACTTTCTAAAAGATATTTATTTTGAAATCCCACTTTTTGATGGATCATGTCCCGCTTTAAGCTTCCAATGTAGAGAAAATCCAAAGAAAAAAAAACATATATTTATATTATTTAATAGGTCCTGGACTACAATACTACAACGAGTCCCAATAACTAGAACAAGTCTGTTGAAGCTGTTTGGCTTTTAATGTTGATGTTTAGTAATTCTCAATTACCTTATGGTAGATTTTATACAATTCCAATTTTGTGTAAAGACTTTGGTTGACATTTTCTGATAAATTTAATATAGAAACCACCTAACTCATTATTTTCTTTTTTTAAATTCGAGATTTGGGCATTTTTCAATATATGCATAAACTTTAAGATAAAAGGCCGCTAATCCCTTGTGTTCCGACAACAGCGGAAGCTGATTATTTCCCCGTAGCAGTTGCACGCATTGTTGTTAAATCAATCCATAAATAGCTGAACAATATTCGAAGCATTATGTTGTTCTGAGTATTCAAGGCAAATTCATACCAGGTGATCTCGTTTCAAGTCCAAAAGAATAATAAGACATTGTTTTTCCCCTTTAATTTAGATACTTAAATATCGCCTAAGAGCATTTTAATTTTTTTTTCAGTGTAGAGCTCTTGACTATCATGTCATAAAATAAGAGCACGTTTTGTGCCAACAACAACATCATCTCCACTAGAACCACTGAAATCGACTTGACTTTGTATCAGCAAAACTTTACACTGTATTTTATTTTATTTTTTCTGTTGGCTCACCAGATTGGGGTTGAAGGTTTGGTTTGGTTTGGTTTTCCTATCCAACTCCCCCAACTTGTGCACACTGTCACACACAAAGGATACACTACTCTGCATTGTCTTTATTGCTGTTTAGAAATGTTTGTGAAATACAGATACAACGGCGGCACATGTTGTTTGCCTCAAACACACATTGAGGATGTTGAGGATTGTGACGTTTTGACGCCATATTGAATGATGGCGAATAAACCTGATGGCTGCTTGCCTGCCAGTCTGGCTTCTTGCCCGACTGAAGCACTGCATGGATGAACGGATGAGTGGTGAATGAGTAGCAAATGGTTGGCATGTCATAGAATGTGCACCCACACCACTGCTGCTGCTATAAAGTTCAGCTTTTTTCTATTTCTTTTTTTTTTGCTTCGTTTGCTTGGCTTTGGGAAATGTTTTCTTTTTTTTTTTGTATTATTCGTAAACCATCTCCTGTGGTGTTTTATCAAATCCTCTAAACAGTTGCACACACACACCCACACAATATTCAACTGTCATTCGGCGATATGTATGTATGTGTGTGCGTATCTATGAAGATGTGTGCAAGTACATTCATGCTAAAATTCAAATGTTTTTCCTTTTATAGTTGGCTTAAAGTGTTTTTTTTTTATATCTAGTCTTTGTTTCAGACTGACAGATTCAAATGGTTATACTACGTACGTACGAATGTTTGTCTCCTTGTCTTTCCTCTTTAATCCGAATGCGAGCATTGATGTTTCATTGTAAAGTTGTAAATGTCTGTCGTATGACTTTCGCAGTTGTAAAACATTTACATCGTGCTCTCGCTCTATAATCATTAACTGAGTAGATATAATCGTAAATAGATTTTATATTTTGCCATTAACTGCAAATCAATTACTTTTTGGTGTTAAACATCATTAACAGTCAGTGTGCTTTTGTATATAAAAATTGTTTTTAAAAGGCAGTTATTGAAATTTTAACTACAAATATCCTGTTGATTTTATTGCAACACATACTATAGCAAACTCGGTTTCATATTCAACGTTATATAAAAAGTAAGTTACTGAATGTTCTTTAATTAAAAAAAGAAAAGAAAAAGTAAAAAATTTTTAACATGCTTAGCTCTCCTTAGTAACTGAAAAAAATTTAAAGAAAATTCTTATTTCACTGTTCTTGAAGCAAAAATAAACTATAAAATGCGTTCGAATTTATATACGTTAAGGTCAGTGACAGAATTTGTGCGAAAGTGAAAAATCAAAATTTACTATTTAAAAAATAATTTAAAAAATTGAAATATATGTTCTTTATACCAAATTAATAAAATTTGTATTTATAATCGAAATACATAGGATTAGTGCGTTTAATTGAATGAATAAAAAAAATGTAATTGAAAGCAAATTCAAAAGCAATTATTCTTATGATTGAATTAAATAATTCAATAAGCGAAATGTTGACCAGAATAATTTAAAAAAATTGTGTTCACTAAAACGAAGCAGGTTGGTTACGTTTATTTTTATATGTGACCATAATTATGAAAGTGGTATAAGTCATTTATTCAATTTAATTCCGACTTTTTTGCTGGACAATAATATGTAAACTTTTTATTCATAAAAAACTAAAATGTATACGAAATTTATTTGAAGAAAATTTTCTATGAAAATTATGAAATAAAATACATTTCAAACTCATTTTAAATTTTATAAAAAAAACTATTTAAACAAATCTAAATATATTAGGCCTGGTCGCTTTGCATGGATAAAACATATAAAATTTAACAACTTAAGGATAAGGAAATTATTCTAAGCACTTTTGCCCTAGAAATCATGGGACTGAAATATATTTTGAACTTATAAAAACACCCAAATATTTAGCAAAGGAAGGAGAGGAACTATTAGTTGAAGTAAACTTAATATCAAGCTTGAAATGCTTAAATGTCTGTACTTGATTTTTAATGCACTTGCAAAAAACTAGTATAAATATATAGAAAAAGCTAACATCTCAGCCAAAATTAAGCATATGTACTTTATTTTTCCTAAATAATGATTTTTTTTACTTAATCCTCATATCATTCTTTATATTGTGTAAAAATTTCATACCAATATCTTGTTTACACAACTTTTGGGAGAAAAATAAAATTTTCTTTTTCCATTAAGTTGTGTGTAAATTTAAAACCTCAAACTCGTTTTCTGGCAAACTGGTTCTTTTGAGTTATGACGTTCTTTGAGTAAATGAGCCATAAGTATTTAAAAATATTTTAAGAATCTCGTTTTTTAAGTAAACTTACTCTTCAAGATGTTTTTTTTTTTCATCTTCATAATTTTTGTAAGAAATACATACATACGTATGTAGGTAACATATTTGTATGTATATATATAAATTTATGGCCGAATAAAAATACTGATTTATACTTCATTCATGTGGAGATTAAATTTACTCGCTACACAAATCAACGTCTGCATGCCACAAATGATTCAAGCTGAAAATATAGTTTATACACGACATAAAGTAATCAACACCTCAATGAAAATTAATAAACTTGTCTTGAAATCTTTCAAAGTTTTCATTAAGTGTTAAATTATTGATTTGACCCTAAATAATAGACAATGAATGACTTTTTCATTATAACTCGTCTTTTATCACACAGACACATACATACATACATACATACATGCATACATACATACACACATACATGCATGCATACATTCCTGCACATCTGCATGCAAGCAAAAGTATGCAAAGAATAATTCAAGAATATATACATACATACATGCATACATACATACATACATACATACATACATACATACATACATACATATGTATACACATAAGTATATACATATGTACATCGCTGGCAAGCAGTGAATAGTTGAACATGTAAATTACTTAATACCACATGTTGCACTTAATTAACGAAGCCCCCAATTGCCCCCACCATCGACAACAGCGTGAACTTGCTACTAAAAACAAATTTCATCCAACACTGACAAAAACAAAAACAACAACTACAACTACAATAGCAGCAGCAATAAAAGAAATACCAACACTACTGTATGCCTCTTGGCCGCCCATCAGCGTCGTCATTATCAACGTTGCCCGGAAAACACGAACACACACACACACACACACACACATACATTTACCGTATGCTATTTTTGTATTTAACTCACAGATAGACAGACATTCGCCAGACAGACAAATTGCTGCATTGCGTTGGTGCCAAACAACGCGCAGAGCAACAAAAACAACACCTTTCCTTTAATTTAGCCCATTGACCCAAATTAATCTGAAAAAATATTTTAATTTACAATTGAAAACTTTTTTAAAGAAATAAAATGAATTGTTAATAATGCAAACAATGTTTTCTTTTTTATATTTCAAGGGAATTTTTAGAAACCTTTCTTTTTCAAGTAAAATTTTAACCCTTTCGTAGCCGTGATTCGTTTGCTGCAATTAATCATGTTGGGTTTTCTATTTGAAAACCAAAGATGTTCTCATAATTAAACCAAGCCGACACTTACATCCTGCTTCCACAATTTAGGCAGGCGACTTGTCTAGAAAATTTGTACATATGAAAATCAGTCAAAAAAGTGAGAGCTTTTCATATAAATTTTCTGCTTAAGTTGACCGTCTGGGTTGTGGAAACAGGGGGTTATAATTTTATTATTTTAAAATTTTTCTAGAGAACTTGTTGCTTAAAGCTGATAAGCGAAAATATAATTTATTTTATAAAAAAGATCAAACTCGAAAAAATGTTTAACCTATAAAAAGTAGGTAAAAAGAACACTTTATCAAAAAGATAGTCCGTTGTGTGACAGCACACTGTTCATATAGAAAATATGGTTAACTGTGTTAAGTTATACGTTTATTATAGAACAGATGCTTGTCTGCTATCATACTCTTTTCATAAGAGAGATGGTTGCCTGTGTGACAGTTTACTCATCTTCTAGTAAAGATGGTTTTAAAAAACACATAAAATTTAGAGAAATATGTGAAATCTTTATTTGAGTCGGTAGAACGATCTATATAATTCAATGTTTAAAGATAATTTCATATTAATGTTCATATGCTGAGAAATGACTCATATGCTGAGTCCAATTTTGGCATAACCGTTCCATCATATCGCCCGGTATCTCACTAATAAATTCTTTAATATTGTCTTCTACTTCGTCAATCGTTGCGGCATTATCCCTATAGACATGCGCCTTACCATATCCCCGCAAAAAGTAGTCTAAAGGCGTTAAATCGCACAGTCTAGGCGGCCAAAAGAGCGGCCCCAAACATGAAATTAACTGTTCGCCAAATTGCCTCTCAATTGCACTGCGAATGGCACCGAATCGATAATTCAAGGTCATCAGCAGCACTGGGTGGATACAGCTGCAATATTTTCTTCTGTTCGCTTTCTACGTATGCGTGTTGGTGTTTTAATGTTCAATAACGTACTTTTGATGCGAAATTTAGTCACCAGATTCCGATTCTGGCCGCCTCAGGAGGTCGCCCAAACTGACCGCAAAAAGGAAGAAGTGCACGATGCACTTTCTTAACCGAGCATGAATTTTGATAACAAAATTTAATAATTTGCAAGCGTTGTTCATTTGTAAGTCGGTTCATGATATACGAAAACAGCTGAGTTGCCAAAAACAGTGTTGCCAAAAAGAAAGTTGCTAAAAAAATCACCCTTTATAAAGAATTGCTAACTATTTGTCAGCACACTGTTGTTATATAAAATATGGTAGACTGCGAGATAGCGTAATCTTCTTATAGAAAAAAAGGTTGACTGTGTTATAGCACACGTTTATTATAGAAAATATGGATGACTGTGTGAACGTGCACTGTTGTTATAGAAAATTTTGCATGCCAGAATATTGTTGTTTTGATTGATACAACTCTTTTTAATTTTTTTTTATACATTTTTTACAACAATTCTTGTATGTTTTAAGATCCTCGCAGACATAAAATGTCTTCTGCTTTGTAATTTTTATTAAAAGCTTAAAGGCTGCCCGACCACACACACACATATACACACATACATGCTAAACTTAATCACCATAAAATGGAATCCTGTCATAAGAATGCATGTTGGTGTTTTAATGTTCAATACCGTAATTTTGATGCGAAGTTTAGTTACCAGATTCCGATTCTGGCCGCCTCAGAAGGTCGCCCAAACTGACCACAAAATGAAAGAAGTGCACGATGCACTTTCTTAACCGAGCATGAATTTTGATAACAAAATTTAATAATCTGCAGGCATTGTTCATTTGTAAGTCGGTTCATGATAAACGAAAACAGCTGAGTTGCCAAAACCAGTGTTGCCAAAAAGAAAGTTGCTAAAAAAATCACCCTTTATAAAGAATTGCTAACTATTTGTCAGCACACTATTGTTATAGAAAGTATGGTTGACTGCTTCTTGGCATAATCTTCTTATAGAAAAGAAGGTTGACTGTGTTATGGCACACGTTTATTATAGAAAATATGGATGACTGTGTGAACGTGCACTGTTGTTATAGAAAATTTTGCATGCCAGAATATTGTTGTTTTGATTGATACAACTCTTTTTAATTTTTTTTTATACATTTTTTACAACAATTCTTGTATGTTTTAAGATCCTCGCAGACATAAAATGTCTTCTGCTTTGTAATTTTTATTAAAAGCTTAAAGGCTGCCCGACCACACACACACATATACACACATACATGCTAAACTTAATCACCATAAAATGGAATCCTGTCATAAGAATGCATGTTGGTGTTTTAATGTTCAATACCGTAATTTTGATGCGAAGTTTAGTTACCAGATTCCGATTCTGGCCGCCTCAGAAGGTCGCCCAAACTGACCGCAAAAAGAAAGAAGTGCACGATGCACTTTCTTAACCGAGCATGAATTTTGATAACAAAATTTAATAATCTGCAGGCATTGTTCATTTGTAAGTCGGTTCATGATAAACGAAAACAGCTGAGTTGCCAAAACCAGTGTTGCCAAAAAGAAAGTTGCTAAAAAAATCACCCTTTATAAAGAATTGCTAACTATTTGTCAGCACACTGTTGTTATATAAAATATGGTAGACTGCGAGATAGCGTAATCTTCTTATAGAAAAAAAGGTTGACTGTGTTATAGCACACGTTTATTATAGAAAATATGGATGACTGTGTGAACGTGCACTGTTGTTATAGAAAATTTTGCATGCCAGAATATTGTTGTTTTGATTGATACAACTCTTTGAACTTTGCTTTTTTTTAATTTTTTTTTTATAGATTTTTTACAACAATTCTTGTATGTTTTAAGATCCTCGCAGACATAAAATGTCTTCTGCTTTGTAATTTTTATTAAAAGCTTAAAGGCTGCCCGACCACACACACACACACACACACACATACACACATACATGCTAAACTTAATCACCATAAAATGGAATCCTGTCATAAGAAGCTTGTAAAAAATGGCTGTTACATAAATACACATTTATTGCCACAATATTTCACTACTTTACTTTATGTTCATTCGTCTTGCTTGTTGTCCTCCTTAAACATTTTGTTTTTATATCATTTCAACACATTTGTTGTGATTTGTGGCTGGCTGGTTATTCGTTTGGTCATGTTGCAATGAGAGTGATACAAGATTGAGGGAATAAATAAAAAGTTCAGCATAGAATGGCCATGATTTTGTTTAACATAAATAATTTTAAAGAGAAAATATTTACTTTAGTTTGCTTAAATCCTGAAATTCCTAGAAATACATACATATTCAGCATGTTTTACATCAATATTTAAACAAGGTAATTTAAAATTAACATACTGCAACTTTTTTCCCTGCCAGTTATTGCTCAAATAAGTTATTTCCATTTTATTTATTTTTTTATGTGAATAGAGGGTAGTAGAGATGAGAAGACAGGGTCAAAATATATTTACATATACATATAAAATACACGTATTTTAACAATAGCTGCAGAAATTGTAAAAAATAGCAGAAATGTTTTTTGAGTAAAATAGTTTCAAAATTGTCAAAAAAAAAAACAGTCCAGAAAACTGAGAGGAAAATAAAGTTATGAAAAATTTTAAAAGAAGCGAACAAAACCACAAAAAAAAGTTCAATTACATGTAGCCAAATTATGACATTCGACATCGAATAAATTTTCATAATATTTTGATCGAAATCGAATGTCGTAATTTTTTCCTTGAGCACTTGCAGAGACCTTGGGCAGGATATTGCAATTTAATGCTTGCAGTGATTTAAAAGTTATTTCGAACTGAAACTGAGATTAGTTCTGTCAACTCTAAGTAGTTCACACCATATGCATTATTTTTTAAATATAAAAAAAGTAAATTTTCATAGAACAAGTACACGTTATTTAAATGGAAAAAATAATTTTTTCGGCAATAATTTCAAAGAAATTTTTTCATTAGCTTGTGTGATTAAATTCTTTGCGGAAAATATTAGAACTACTAGCTTGATAAAAATTTTACTTCAATACAAAGTGCTTTAATTTATTTGAAGCCTCCAAATATTGCAAGTCGATGCGTTATTTGTGTTATTATATAGCTTAACTAAATTATTTTTCGCTGAATTTTCACTCCCATTTTATAGTTTTATATGCTTCGCTTTAAACAACAAGCACTACTGGCGTTTGAATTTTATGTTGCGTAAAAAAATGTCTACATCGGACCACCAAGTGTGCGTACAAACACATACTTATTTATTACACGCATTTAGTCTTACATACCCACATATCACATATTCAGATACAAATATCAAGGATAACAAAGAAATAAATAAGCATTTGTTTGTACTAAATGACAGTTGAAACACATAGTGGGAGTTTTGGTAAGAAAAAGTAAAAAAAAACAAACAAAATCTCTGTATGATACTAAATGGGTACAAATTATTATGTGAAATATTTTATTGATTCAATTACTATCATTAATATTCTTGTGATAAAATTTTAAATTAAGAAAATTCGTGCAAGTCCTAATATTTCGTAGGCTGAGAAGAAAAAAACTTTAAAAGAAAATCCATTTAACAAAACGTAGTATATAGTAACATACTTGGGCTTCTCAAGCATTGTATTTCACACAATAGTGCGCCAGGCCAGTAGATCCGTACTATGCATACAGTGTATGGCACGAAGCCATTGCTCCCGCTTTCACCCTCCCTTCAATCATAATATCGTGCCATAACCGCAAAAAAAAGCTTAAGCGACATAATTTTCGAACTTAATTTTTTGCCCAAAATCGATTAAATAATCGATTTTCGTCAAAATAAAAAACAAGTTCCAAAAAGTGTGTCGGTTAAACTTTTTTGTCAGTTATGGCTCGATATGATGAAACTTAAAACATAAAGTTTTGCTTTAAGAACCTTCTTGAGATATGGAGACGTTATTTAATTAACAAAAAAAAAACAAAATATTCTGCATAATAATACATTAGAGATTCAAAGTTAGATAAATATATTCGCCAAACTTTCCTGCAATAAACACATTTGATTTAAAAAAAAACCAAAAATCAATTAAAAATTTTATTGAGTCAATTAAACTTTTAATTAAATTAAATTTTTCCAAAAAATTTTAATTGCGAAAATGCTCACTTTCCACAGTTTGCAAGAATTTGAACGTTTTCATTCGAATTCTTGTTGTTTTTGTAGCAATAAAGTTGTTTTTTTTTTTAATTGTTCAATTCACAAGTCTGGTTGTATTGCTTAAAGTCGTATTTGAAAATAAATGTTCTATCAACATCAATAAAAGCAAGTTATTTATAAAATGTTTTTGTTTTGAGAGATTTTATTTGATATTTTCTTTTTAAATGCAACTCTAAACGATACAACATGGCTTGTGAATTGAGCAAATGAATTTTTAAAATTAGTTGTATACTTATAAAACTTGTTCTATGAAAATCGGCTGAGTGGTTTAGTCTTATTGCCACTAATTCATTTCTTGACACTCACTGACCAACCACCTTTAAGAATTACAAAATTTAAAAATTATAATTATATCCCAAGAGATCTTAATAAATTGCATTATTTCAGCAATTTCTATTCAAACTCAATTGTTTAGTACGAGGATGAAAAACTTGTAATCTATTCAATATTTATGCTCCAGGAATACTATAATTTTGGGAAATAAAACAACCCACCAAGCCCACTCTTGATGCATTAAAGCAAGATATAAGATTTTAACAAACAAACAAAAATTCGTTCAAAATAACAATAACCAGCCACACGCAATCATATTTTCATATCTCCACATTTTAAAAATTTCAAATATTTTTCTTTGGTATCGATGTATCTCTAAAGAAATGGCCCATAAACACTACTGACACTGGCTAACAATTTCATGTAACCTTTTGTGTGTTCTTGTAAAATTTTCCCTAGACTCATGGCAGACATTAAAACACACACACACACACACACACGCACACACGCACACATTCTATTGCAAGCATTTTTCAAAGGACGAAGAAAGTCTGTTTAAGAATGTTTTAAAGCAATAGAAACCTCGATTACATTTCAACTTAATTTAATAGACTTTAATATTTGTGGAGGTGTTGTAAGAGGTCTGTCTCCCATTCTATTTGACTTTATATGTATGTAGAGAAGGACTTTAAGGTACAATGAAAGCTTTTTAAACAAAACTAAAACCAAACAACCATTAACACTCGCATAAATAGGAAACAGCAAGCGAAAAGGGAAAATGTAAAAAAGGAAAAGGCTTTAAAGTATGAACAAGAAAGCGTGTCATAAAAACGTGTTTTACGAAGTCATTAACATTTACTATAACGACACAAGGATTATAAATCGTAAAGGCAAGAACTCAATAATCAGCTGTTAAAAAAACAGACAGACATACGCGCAACACACACACACCCACACCTATGTATGTACATATATAAGATGGTAGAATGTGTGAAATAAGCAAAGAGCGAAAGAAGCCATAAGCAGCACACACATTTACGCGGATATAAAATAGGATTTATATATTATAAAAGGATTAACTAAAATAATAGCAAATAAACAGACTCCAAATAATATTTCCAACATGATGATACACTTCGAAACCAGTATTTTAAGCAATATTTCTTAACAATTCACGAACACTTTCTTTGAATTCAGATTTTAATATTTAAGTCTATTTTATATTTTCGTATTGAATGAATTTTAAAAAAAAAAATATTCTTTCTCCCTTATTTAGTTGCATGCTAGTGCGCATGTGCCCTTTTTTGTTAATACAATATCCTTTTGTAGCACAAGTATACTCCCCAAATACAGGGGAAATTAATTTAGAGTTAAACTCCTGCCACAACATGCGGCCATCTTCTCCATTTTGCACAACCAAAGCAATCATGGCATTTCATGGTCTCTTTTCACAACAAATTTTCATAAACAGGATTTCCCCTGTGAGCTGCCAAAATATCCTTTCTTTGTGATTTTGAGCCAAATCGTATTTCAAATATATTTCGTCAGAGCCAGAGTTCTGTAATCAGTCAAGCATTGTATTACACACAAAACACAGGCGAGAATTGTACCTTAAAGCCAAAACGCCATCTTAAACGGCAGTAAAAAAATAAAAAAAAAGTTATTCCCTAAGGAAACACACAAACAAAATGAATGTGTGGGTGTATGTGTCGGTATAAAGAAAACGTCTTAAGCAAAAGTTCATTCAAAATCAATTTGTGCAAAAGAAAAATTTTATAAGTCTTTATCGAAAGTAAAATGAAATTTTTAAAATGTCTTGAAATGATGGTTTTTGAAAAACAAAAAGAAAGAGATTCGAAATTACAACATATGCAAAAATTACATATTGCAATTTAAGGACTTTTAACGTTCAAGTTACTTGTGTGTAAATAAAGCTTTAAACTTAAAAAATGATTGAGGAGCATCATCCCATTCCAATTGGCATGTGTAAGTATTTTATTATCCCACTAAAAAGAAAGAAAACTCCGGCGGCCAATAACAAAACTAAAAGCTGCCGTCGGTAAGGTAGTTAGAAAAAAAGTGCCGGCTGAACGAGAGATTGAGTTGAAAAGCATTTTTGTAAATATTCTTCAAATTAGCATTTTCTCTAAAAACAAATTGCAAGAATTAGTAAAATTTTATTTAAATTGAAAATGCTTTCCACAAGATCTTTGATTTTTATTATTGGTTTTTTAACACTTTTTTGCCTAGATTTTAAAATATTCTTAAGTTACGGTCACACATGGCAAATATTTGCCAAAAAAAAAAAAGCGTAACCATTAAATTTTACTTCAGACTCGAGTTTTATTAAGTTAAACAGTGTCCAATAATATTTCTTCAACTATTAGTTCTGTTTCACTTAATAAACTCGTGCCTGCATAAAAATCTTCTGCATTAGTATTTAGTGGTTACGCTTTTTTGGGCAAATATTTTGTGCCTTATTATGCACACAAGCATAGGTTTGCCCTTTTAGGCAGTTCTCTTTGTCTGTTCCTTTTGACCGGAATAGAAGTTCTCTTAAGACTTTTGCGAAAAATTAATTCATTCGATTCGATTATTTTTATATTGATAAAAAAAATGTTTCATTGCTTGTTTTTGAGTTACACATATACAACTTTTCCTGATATGCATTATTTTTTATGCTAATGCATTTCACAGAGCTTTTCTTTAGCGTTGTTTGTAGCCCTAAATCGTCAGCGAAGTGAAATAACTCTTAAGATGGCTACAAAGCCTAAAGTAATGTGCCAGAAGCGCTGTAACGATACTATCGTCACAAAAAGGCCAAGCTCCTTTCCAAAATATCGGCCAGCAAAAGTAGTGAGATAAAAATGTTGACCAAGTTCTCGCTTGGCACAATACCTATCACTATTATCTGCTATACATTATATACATTTTTAATCGTCAAGGTGTCATATCATTTCCAGGCAATCTTCTTTTTTCTTTTAAGAGAAGTAACACTCAGGCAATTAATGCCTACTACTATTTATTACTAGGTGTTGCCTTCTTTAGGAGAGGGATAGTGATAGAGAAGACAGGTGGTGAAAGGAGAGATAGAGGAAAGCTTCATTCTTTTCTACAAATCTGCTCTTTGCACGTTTTTTTTTTTTTAATAATGCAGTGTTGCAGCGTCTGATATTAAATGAGGCCTATTAATTTTACTAGGTGATCGATTATTCGACTTTTTCCAGAAACCGGTTTTCGAATAGTTTGTATATTTGAAATTATGAAAAATACGGTTTTCCTGAATTGTAAAAACCGATCAACCGGTTTTTTTAAGTAAGAAAATTATTATGCAATAGTTTTGATATTAAATTACTTTATTAAAAAAAAAGAGTTAACAGTTCATTAGTAAATACTATAGCTTAGGAGACCCAATTGTGATTAATTAGTAAATACTATAAAACAGTACAAAAATTAAAGGAAAAACACAAAAAATTAACTTCATATAGCACATATACATATATAATACATATATAAATGATTGTATGGACGAGGTGGATATCTACATCTATATAAAATATGAAGCAAAATGTCAGCAAAACTAAACAAAACTTTTTACAAATGGATTTTGACATCCATTGCCCACCATAAGGCAAATTTAATTTGCCTCTGCTACAACCTCATAAAATAGTTTAGCTTTAATTTCATGTTTCACTAAATCTTGCCATGCCCAAAAACGCCTAGAACTTTTACACTGAAAAAAAAATACTTAGGAAAATCAACAGAACACGTTGGTCTAAGTTTTAATATAGTAAACCGAACTATTGTGAAAAAACGGGTTTTAAGACCGGTTGTGAAAACCGAGTCGATCACCCTACTTCTTACTTTCCAGCTAGCCAGGAGCTGTTTAATAGACGATGATGTTTAATAAACAACTCCTAAACGGATCTCCTGATGATTATTTGTAGAGTGATATTGTGCACTTCATGCATAACTCTCTCTTATAAATCTTCCAATGTTTAATCGACGATGCCTTTATATTAAATATGTTTGCTCTTTTTTATTTTTGTGTTTACTGTTATAGATTGTTATTTTTTTCTTAATTTCTCGCTAATGCTTTCATTTAATTTTTGTGTAAGAATCTTGCCGGTTGTTTCGTCCTTTTTTTATTTTTTTTATAAAAACTAAGTATATGTATATTAAATGGCAGTGTAAATTCAATGTGCTTATTATTTTACATCAAATATTTATTAAATTATTGGAGCTACGTAAACAGCTTTTAAAACAATCTAACGGCCTGTCCCACGATGTCATCAGAAATCGTTCGATCGACAACTTGTATTCCAAATAACAACAAATTTTCTAATGTTATTGTTGTTTGCAATACAAATTTTCGATCGAACGAATTCTGGTGACATCGTGGGACAGGCCGTAATTCTTTTAGTGTAGCACCATTTTGTATACGCCAAAGATGGAATCAATATACGTTTAGAAAAAGCTTAATTCAACATAGTAATCATAATTTTTTTAGTTAATTTAATTATTTTTCGAACTGTATTTGTTTCTATATTCTTATGAATTGAATAGGCTAATGTTCGTAACGCTTTTTAAGACAAATTACATGTGATAATTATTAATGAACAAATAACATCAAAGCTAGTTGTAAATATTCTGACAACAACACATAGTTGAAGGGAACAGCCAGCCGTTTTCGAAGGCCACTAAACCTTCCTCATCAGCGTTCTTCTGTGTTTTGGTCCACTGTGTGTGGTGTCAGTTGATGTAGATGTCTGCCTTATATACGAAACTTTATTGCAAATGGAATATGTGAATTGGTTTGATTCATTGCATTTTTCAATTTGCTCACATATATGTTAGGTCATGAAGGCTCAAAATTTACCATCTTCCATATATATTACAACAGTCTTACCATTGTCGTTTTGTTTCTTACTAACTATGCACATGTTTTGTTAATTTGCTTATTTTTGTTCTACTTAAGACAAACTTTTTTGGTTTGTTACTATTAAGTATATTTTTAATTTAATTTTTGCCACAAGCCCATGACTATTAATTTTAGTTAATTTAATTATTTTTCGAACTGTATTTGTTTCTATATTCTTATGAATTGAATAGGCTAATGTTCGTAACGCTTTTTAAGCCAAATTACATGTGATAATTATTAATGAACAAATAACATCAAAGTTAGTTTTAAATATTCTGACAACAACACATAGTTGAACGGAACAGCCAGCCGTTTTTTTAATTTGTTTTGTATTAATTTATCTTTTATTTTGTGAGTTTTTAAACTATTTTCTGTTTTAGGAAGAATTCAAGCTTTCACTTTTTTAATTAGGCTTTAATCAATAACACTATGCAACAAAAAAAAAAACGCATTTAATCAATAACACTATGCAACAAAAAAAAAAAACGCACCTATAAAATGAAATGTTTTCTTAGCTAATTTAGGATCGCTGTACACGAAAATGACATTAATTCATTTTTCTTAAGAAACGTTTTCGAGATATTCGCGAAAAAGGTGTGTTTTTGCAGTTTACAAAGATATTTCCAAAAATCTTCAGGACTGTTTATTTAAGTTGAGCAAATTTTACACCGTTGAAAAGATATGTTTTTATTTTATCTTTCCATATTTGTAGTGTATTGATCGAATAAAAATTCATTGAGTTACGGCCCTTTAGATTTAAAAAGATTTGAAGTTTTTAGGTTTTCTTTAAAATTAAGTATTCTACGTTGCGTCCTTAAGCCCAAAAAAATTCTAAAATTTGTTTTAAACCTGCATCTTAAATTAAATGTTATAGTCAACTTATTAAACGTTATATTATTATAATCGAAAAAAAATAAAAAGTTTCACTAAAAATTTTAATTTTTTTAAATCTAAAGGGCCGTAACTCCGTGAAATTTTAACCGATCACTGTGTGTGGTGTCACCCACTTGACGTGAGATTCTACAAAAACGAATGCTCACTAAAGCTAAGGAATTTCGAAACAAAATTCTCCGTTATTTGTTCGCAAACCTAAAAAAATTCGAATGTTCTCTAATGCTTCGAACTTCGAACTTCTCTCGATAGTTTTTCGAATGTATGATGGTAGCCGACTGCTAGTATAGGGGTACCAAGTTCAAGGCATGACAGCACTGTAAGTTAAAAAATAGAATAAGAACACACACACTTACATATGAGTAATAATTGAACAGACACATTTGCCACGATAGCCTAGCGGATGTGTGCTAATCTTTTAGAATGAGATACCCTGTTCAAGGCCTGCAGCGTGTAAGTTAAGGAATTAAAAAAAATAATTAAAATAAGTAAGTTAAAATAAATAAAATAAAAATACTTTTTACTTTTTTTGCTACCTTTTTACGATATCGAAATTAGTTTTGTATTCTCTCACTTTTGATATTGCTAGCGAAACTTCGATTCCGAATGTTTTATGGGACAAAACTGAGTGACAGGTGAACTTTTTTCGATTCATTTTTGAGTGTCACACTCGATAGTTTTACACGATAAATGTTCGAGATATATTCGAAATCCATATCAATAACGAAAGTCGTGGTCAGCTGGGCAGTTGATGTAGATTTCTGCTTTAGCCAATATTGCAAATGGAATTTGTGAATTGTTTTTGATTCATCGTATTCAATTTTGATAAAAGCTTTTTTGTAATGAAAGCTCAATTTACCTTGATGTAGATTTCTGCTTTAGCCAATATTGCAAATGGAATATGTGAATTGTTTTTGATTCATCGTATTCAATTTTGATAAAAGCTTTTTTGTAATGAAAGCTCAATTTACCATCTCTAAATTTATAACAGTCTTGCCAATGTCGTTTGTTCTTTACTAATTATTGATATGTAAGTTAATTTGCTTATTTTTAACCCCCGACCAAAAAAAGGGGTGTTATAAGTTTTTACTGTGTGTCTGTGTATCTGTTAATCTGTGTGTCTGTCCGTGTCCACGTACAGCCCAAACGGCTGGATCGATTTTGATTTAGTTTTCTCTGTTTGAAAAGTGACTTGATCGAGATGGTTCTTAACCATGTTTGAAGAAAATCAGTCCAGCCGCTTAGAAGATGTCACATCTTTTCTAGATATATCGGGGGTTTTTAAAACTTTTAATTTTTGTTATTTGTTCTACTTAAGACAAAAATTTTGGTTTGTTACTATTAAGTATATTTATTTAATTTTTGCCACAGGCCCATGGCTGCCTGTGCTTAAAAATGTAGGAAAGTTCAACTGATGAAGGCGTAGACACTGGTCACTGAACTAACCAGCTTCAGCGGATACTAATCTTAATGTAACCTTCGTCGGTATTATGTAGCAGAATCATCGGCGAAGTAAAATAATCAAAAAATCGGCTACTAAGCACAGCTTTGAAATTTTAATACGCCTATTGACACCAGAGACACTACAACTCTGCATTATTAAAAAACGTACAAAAAGCAGACTTGTAAAAGAATGGAGCTTTCTTCTATCTCTTCCTTCAGCACCTGTCTTCACTATCACTATCCCTTTCCCAAAGAAGGTAATAGCTACTAGTAGCAGTAGGCATTCCTGACTTGAGTGTTACTTGTCTTAAAAAAAATTAAAGCCGCAATAAGAAATGGCTAGTATAGAACTAGTTCAATGCTTATAATAAGGCCTTGAGCACTTGCACTCAACCTTGTTGATGAACTTTTAAAGAATTTTTTTTATAAAAGAGAAAATTCAATTTTCCAGCCGATAAAACCAGTTGTTGGAATTTACCCATTTAATTTCATTATTAATCCATTCTAGCATCCAGTTGATTTTTCTGTTATCAAAATACTACACTCCGTTTTAGGTTCTATGGGCGGCCCTAACTAAAATACAAGTAGGTGATAATTTTCTTAATTTTATTTTAAACACCAACACTTAACTGATTACGTAATAATTACCTTTTGTCACCAAAACATATGCAGGCAGTCTTACAGACAGAAGGACAATAGAAAAATCTTAACAGAAGTCAATCCTTTTTAGATTAAGAATGACATTCACCTACAGTATATTTTAATTCCATCTTCTATAAGCAGATAAAAGCAACACGCAGAGCCATTGTCTAGATCCATACAAATAGATTTTTTATAGGGAACCAAAATGTTTGTGATAATCTGATTAGAGATGGCAATAACATGCAAACTACACCTGTTACACTACACAGCACGCACACTTACATACACATACACACACACATACACTCATACTTGCCCATTTATTCCAAAATACAATCCAAGGAAGTAGCAACCAAAAGGAAGCATAAAATAACCAAATCAAAAGGGCATTTCTTTCAACAATGAACAAAATCTATGGATGAATTTTGAAAATCTACAACAAAAAAAAAGAACAAATGTTTCATGAATGATTTGGCCAAAGTTGGCAAAAAAAAAAATACATGACTTGGCATGATAACAAAAGATTTACACTTGTTCAGCGCAAAGAAACACCACCCATTTGAACTGGAAAAGAAATTATTTCAAACAGAAACACCAACGAAAACAATAACGTGCCATTCACTGCAAAAACGGATAAAACGTTTTGTTTACTAATTAGAAACTAATGTGTTTGAGGACGAACCAACAAACGAACTGTGAATTGAATGAATTGCCTGAAAATGTTCCAATACAAAAAAAAATATTTAAAAAAAATATATAAATTTGAATGTAGTTTTAAAAGGGGTTCCCTTGTTACTTTTATCGAAGTCGTTAGCAAAATCATCCCTGTTTAAACAGATTTGCTTAAAACGAAATTATAAAAGAATTTCGAGACAGGAGAATAAAATAGAGTTTTTTTTACGAGTACAACATACAAAAATACCCACTGCCACTTGCAGATGCTTATACAAAAATACACTGCAACCCCTAATTATTTAACTGATAGAATTATTTGGGTGCTTTTGTTTTTGTTATTCATCGTTTTTTTTTTCTTCTTTACGGTCTTTAAGCACAAACATATGCTTAAGGATTGCAGGATATTTATTACAGCTTTCAGCAAACGTACGTACGATTGCAATGAGTCAGGTCAGATAGTTAAATTATACTCGTATTATTGTTGTTGGTTTGTTGTTGTTGTTGGTTGTTCTTGATTTTTGTTTTGCTTTCATATTGATTTCACTTTAATCGGATTTATTTAATACAATTGAAATTTAGCAAAGTATTTAAGCTGAAATAAGTCAAATTTTTATAAACAAATCAAATGGACTGCCTGCCTCTCAACTGCAATATGTTCAAATTTGCTTGTCTTGTTATCAAGTTTATGGCAAAATTTATTGATTGATATGAAGGCAAATAAATATTTATATTTAGTCCATGCCTACAAAAACTATTACTACGTTTATACGCGCACTAGTTGCAAATAAAAATATTTACAAATAAATCAACAGTCTGTTTATACGAAATACTAAAAGTACAAAAACATGTTAGAACTTCAATAGAAAACTTACCTACATACATATGTTGCCCAAAAATAAAATAGTGTAAATGTAAAAAATATTAAATAATTATTTGTTTTAATTGTCATTATTTGCTTCTATCAATATTTTTGTGAAATATTTATTTATTTATTGTTTTTGCTATTCAACATTTGTAAGCGTGGCAACCAACATCAAGCATTTTATTTGAAAATAAAAAATTAATTAGCCGTTTATGCGGAATTTTTCTATTTGCAAATAAGTCGCACGTATAAACGTAGTATATGTTAGTTTTAGTTTCTAACAGGAGAAGTATTTATTTCCTAGTGCGGATGTGTTTTTAATGCAGATATTGACAGTCGACCATTAGCTGTTGCTACATTTTGAGCTGTTTCTGATTTTACTTTTGTGTTATTGAATGGAGCGGGCTTAAAAAGCTGCCACTGACTGAAGTCTTAAATTTAATATATATGTATTTTCACAGCACTTATCACTCACAAAATGCTTAAGGTTGTAATGCACATTTCTCTAGAGTTGCAAAACTTTAAATTAAAATAATGAAAAGAAAAATATTTTTAAGTTAAACATTTCTTAACGCACTAATACTCCTAAACTGTTATTACAAAATATATATATTATACAAATATTTTTAATATCAATTTAATTGGCTTTAGTGTGCAGATACTTTGATGCTTTAAAAGTTTAAATTTAAGTGTGGCTGCCACAGCTGGAGAGTGTAATTAGCTCAAATTGGAACTCAAATTTTCACACACTTTTCACACACTTATTGCTTCGAATGCTGATTTCCATGTGTTCAATAGTCTCTGGGCTATCAGCTTCCAAGAAAACTAATCCAAGGGAATTAAGTCACACGATCTAAAGGTTCAATTAAATGTGCCATAACCATAACCATAACCATACGAAAGCAGCTGTTCGAACGAAGCTTAGAAGGCTTTTCCACACGCAACATTTACTTTGCAAAGTCTTGAGTTCGTAGGAGAGTAGGGAAAAAAGAATAAGAGCTTTTTGTCTTGACTTTGCAGGAGAGAAAGGGAAAGAAAATGGGAGCTCTTCTCCCTTCTCTCCTACAAACTAAAGATTTTGAAAAGTAAACTTTGCGCGTGGAAAAGTCGTCTTATTGGCAACACTGTATTTAATTATAGGTGACCATAACCACAATCATAGAAATCAATTGCATTTTGGTTTTTCATCGTAACCATAAACAGTTGTTTGCTGGTTACACATATTTCTGTGGCAACAAGGAAAAACTGCTTAAGTCGAGTACCTCCGCAATCTGCATATTTGAAAGTGCCCTTGGTCAAAATCTCAATTAAGTTGTGTGATTTTTCAGGAAGTTATAGCACTATAACTTGCAACTTATCTTTTTTATACTTCTAATCTCATTTGAAATAATTAATAGCTTAATTTAGGTTATACTTTGGTATGTCCGAATTTACACTATGCAAGTCTTATTGCTAAGCTGATTAGTTTGTGGAAAAGAAATCTTTCAGTTGCCCTCGTCTCTCTCTCTCTCCTAAAAAATTAATCAGCTTAGCAATATGATTGCATAGCGTAAATTAGGACTTAATGTCAATTTAAAGATATTACTGATAGTGTGTGGAACGATGTTTGCTTAAAAGAAATAAACTTTAACAGAGAATTTCCCAATTTAACTTTAATAAAAATAAATTTCTGAAAATCGACTGGAACGCTTAAAAGTTCTCTCCTGCAAAACAGTAAAATATAACTTAAGCACTTTTTCCTTATTACCACACTTTTGAAAGTATAAACAGCTGTTTATGGTTGTGGCAGCACTAATAGGAGAATCAAATAAATTTATGGTTATGGCATGATGGCATGATGTTACGGCACGGCTAATTGAACCTTTAATGGCCAACTTACAGGACCATTAGCTGAAACTATTCATTCATTAAAAGTTTCTTTGAGTAAATTACAGCGAGCACTATATGGCATGTGACTTCGCCCTGTTGGAATGACATGTCAGCAAGATTAATGTCAACTGATTGAGATACGAAAAAAATTCTAATAACTTCTCTATGCCGTCCACCATTGACAGTAGCATTCTTTCCATCATCGATTTTGAAGACATATGAACCACATTTTCTGTGGGTGTTATGGTTTTCGAATTCTATATTAATATCAATTTTAGCTTTATCCCAGTAGACGGTATGGAGTCTTATACGATGGTCGCTTGGCTTTAAAAGATGAATCTTAACTTGCACAAGTTGAATATTAAAGGCTCGAAATCCCAGATCCTTCCGCAAAATCGTTCACTATTTGCTTAGAATGGTGCCGAACGGATTAAGGTGGGTCTTCTTCAAAGCTTTTAAATACAGCCGCTGTAGCTTGTTTGGTGCACACTGCTTGGCATTATACGAGATGAACATATTTATTATGTAAGAGTATACAGACAGACAGTAGAATCAATAACGATTTTCGATGTTTCGCTTGAAGTTAACTCAAGTTATTTGGGATTACAGCTTTCATACAGTATTTCCTTTGGTGCAAAAGTATTTGAGAGGTACAGGTACGAGTAGTACCAATGCACATTAAACAGGTACCCTCATTACTACAACAAATATTACAACAACAATAACCACACGTACTTTGTTGATATAAATTATCATCTTACTTTTCAAAACAGGGTAGCATCGTCAGAGTGTATGTTTATTGTAGGAAATGTCAAACACCATACAAAACTGAATATTCGTTAGGTGCTTGAGGATAACCCAAATATACCTACACAATCCAAATTTGACATTTGGCTTAGTCACCTGGTGTAGTGCGCCTTGAGTAGTACACTACGAGAAAGAGTTACAAATCGGCATTTTTGTCGGCAACTAGACAGCACTTCTTATGCTAAGGTCACCTGAAACCTCCTAAATTTTAGTTAAAACGCGTAAGGTTGTGCTATTTGGTCTTTGTCGTCAAACCAACATCACCATCACGGCTAAAAGCTGAAGAACGTTGCCAGTTCAAAGTTGTGAACATGGAAAAGAATGTACTTGCACTCAATTCGTTTGAGAAAAAGAAACTCATTATTAGCAGTTGCGATAACATATTTATAGTTGCAATTCAAATAACATCAATTGTATTAACTTTTGCCTTGTATAAATAAAAATAAAGGGCCTAATTATGAGTATCGTATTTCGACTATGGCTACGATGATTTTGTACAAGATTTAAGAAAAACTATTGCAATGTTCTTTAGTCTAGTACAAAATAGATGTAGTCGAAGTCGTAATACGACACTCGTAATAAGGCCCAAAATTTCAACAAAATTTTTCTAGAAAAAACATTGAACATAAATTCATTCCATTTAACGTATGTGGATATTTTATACTTTATTTGAAACAAAAAAATAATGAAATATTTCACTTAACAAAAAAATTAAATAATTTGAAAACACCATGAAAATGTGGTTAAATAATTTCATTTAATTCAATAAATTGAGACAACATTAAACAAGTGTATAAAATATGTATATGTACGAGTATACAACTACAAATATATATTACAAACAAACATTTACTGTAGTAGCAGAAGTAAAAGCTTTGGCAGGATAAAAAAACACTCAGTCAGACGGTCGGTCACCAAATAAACCAACTGACCAAAACAGTCAAACATCATTCCAGTCAGTCATTGAAACTTGACCAACAACAGTGGACAAATGCATTAAATACCAAATGTAACCGAATAACAAACAACAAATACTTCCAACAACCAACACAAGGGGAAATTCAAGTGCGCAGCTTTTAAGTGGGATAAAAATAAATTATGTAAAATTATTATATTTAGTGACACGTAGTTGACTCTGTTATAATTTTTTTAATACAAGCGAAAGCGGTGGCTTTATAAAAACAAAAATAGCTCTAATTTTAGGGGCCAGTAACAGATATAGAATTCTTAAAATTGTCACATTATCAGGAAATGATTTTAGACTGATGCTAATGATAAGAAACTGACCCCATAAGATTCGAATGGTAGTCCTTAATATAAGCTCAATGTGATTTATTTTTATTGTTTAATTTTATTTCTTAATGTTTTTTATTAGGGCAATACCTATTTAATTTATTGTGTAACAAATAGGAAATTAAAGGGAACAAATTTTACTATGAGCCCATAGTGCACTTAACTGGTAAATGACTCACAAGTGTATGGTTATTCCGTTGTAGTGGCGATAGAACGGTGAAGCGCACTATACATTGCCTAGATGCTCTAATTTGTCAATAGACTGTAGCAGCCTTAAAGATGAAGTGGTGGACTACACATGCGGGCTCTGTAAATGGACTGAATTACCCACTTTTAAACTTTTTCGAGAAGTACCAAAAAAAAAGTCAAAAATGTTTAAGAAAGAAAGTATTAAAACACTTATATTTATATCCATAACTTAACTTGGCTATAGTTAAGTTTTTCAATGCTAAACAATGTAATTAATAATTTAAATAAAAAAAAAGTTAAACCAGGTTAAGTACATTCCCAATAAGCTATCCCAAAGCAACGGAGAACCCTTAAGTAGGCTGCCATACACAGAAAAACAAATTTCTCCAAATTAAACTTTTTATTAAAAAAATAATAATTGTAATTGTATAATAATCAATTAAAAATTTAATAAAACCAGTTAAACTTTTGTTTAAAAATTTAATTGATTGAAAATTTAATTAAAAATTAAATTAAGTTGTTTAAAAATTCAATTAAGAAGTTCATTTGACACAATTAAATGTTTAATAGATTTTTGGTTTGTTTTTCAATTAAAGGTGTTGTTAAAAAAATATTTTTTCTGTGTAGAAAAAAGTGTTTCCAAAAACCTTTACTTCCGTAAAATATTCGTTGAAACTCTAAGGGCCATTATTAAAACTTAAAGTTAGTTAAAAGTAGGATTTTATCGGAGGTATAAAAAGTTTTTCATCAGTACAATTTTAGCTAAATCTAAAGTGAGCGCTAAGTTACAGCCAAATGTTTCCTTCCTGATAAGTTAAATTAAATTTTTAATAATGGATAGCGTTTTATACGTCCGACAAAATCCAACTTTTAACTAACTTTAACTTATAATCATGGCCCTAAGAACGTATAAGAAAATAAAAATCAGACCCGTAAGTTACAAATTTTATTATTTAGTTTTCTTAACTTACTTCAAAATTAATTATACCCTTCTCAGTATCACATGTGTACGTACAGTGGAGTTTGATTATTTCGAACAATGATTAAAGCGACTTCTATGCTATTTAACGAACTTCATCTCAGACCTCAAAAGTTTTGCTTTAATATTTCTCCAGTTATAGCAAAGTTGGCCTTATAACGAACTTTCTTAAATCTTGTTAATAAATCTACATATAATTTTATATTCGTAAAGCAAATAATAATATATAGCTTTTATCTAGTGTCTTTTAAAACAAAAAAAAGCTAAGATTTCAAAATTTTAGAAGATTTTGTTTTCTTTTTTTAACGAAAATTTATATTTTGCTGTTGTATATAAACATATATAAAAACGCCCAGCAAACGTTGTCTTACCCTGAATTATTTTTCTAACTACAAAGTGCTTCACACAATGGTCACTTTTCCGGTCAAAAATAAAACGAAAACCTACCGAGTATTGACCCGAACCTGTGTTGAAAATTTCAGCTCAATAGTTGCAGAGATCATGCGTTAGATTTTATATATATAGATATGCATGCAACGTATTTAATATGACAATTTCATAATAATATTTATAAAATTTGAAAGTAAACTGAAAAATTGTATGGTTCAAAAATTAGTATACTTTCGCCTTTTTAAAAATTCATTGATACTCTTTCACAAACCGAGAAATTGTATTCTTTAAAAAAAAATTAATACGCTCCTGTTACACAACAAATTGAATCCTCACCGGCTTTCAGATTTTTGTAACATTATAACTCCCACATTGAAAAAGAAAAAGCAATGAATAAATAAATATACAGTTATTTCAATAATTACAAAACCACAAATTTACTAAAGTACAATCCAGTTAAATGGGCAACTGACCGAAAACAACCAACTGACCAACCAACAAACTATTTGCAAAAAAATGAAATAAAAAAAAAATGTGTAATAAAACCCACTGAGAGGAAGTAACATGTATGTAAATAGATAGATACAAGTAGCTGGTAAAATAATAACAAGGCCACAAAAACAAATCCCGAGCGAAACCACAAAAACATTAAAATTAAGTAAAACTTTATTTCAATCACACGCACTCACACAAAACACAAAAAGTGTTGCTTGTTGTTTCAGCTGGCAGGACAATAAAAACAAAATAGATAAACAGTAAACTAAAACCTTAAACCAAAAGTAAAAGTAAAAAACTAAAATTGTATCATGTTTTATAGTTCCTCTAGACATTAAAACTTGTCAACCGACAGTAACACAACAGCACATCTTGCTACATCACCATCACCACCACCAGCAGCAGCAGCAGCATCAAAGTACACACTGCAACTCTTTAATGGCCATGAACGGAAATGAAAGAATGTTAACAACATCTACAGCAAATACTTCCGCAACAAACAATAATAGTAACAGCAACAATAGCAATAGCAACAACAGCACAGCTACAAGTGCTTCCAGCAACAGTAATTTGAACAAAAGCACCTCTTCACCAATAACGCCTCAACAAACGACAATAACAAACTCCACCACTCAATTGTCTGCAACACAACAACAAGTGAATGCCAGTCAAAGTACCTCCTCAGCCAATGGTCATGGCAATAGTAATGGCAGCAGTAGTTGTGGAAATGGAAATGGAAGTGGAAGTGTTACTGCAACGAATGCCACTGTCAATGGCAATAGTAGTCATGGCAGCAGTCAGGAAACACTTAATGACAGTATGACAAACAACAGCAACACAACAATAAGCACAGCAAATAATAGACAACAACAACAACAACAGCAGCCATTGACAGGAATTACACTTGTCAACGGAAGTTGTAACAACCACAATGGCAACTGCAATCAAACAACTATAAACAACAATAGTAATACGGCATGTGATAACAAATCATCAACAAATCCTTGTGGACCAGGACCACCATCAATGCAACAACAACAGCAACAGCATCAACTTCAATTGTCTTTACAACATCAACAGCACCAACAAGCCTTAAATGTTTTACAATGCTCAGCCAACCGTTTGACATTAACCGAATGCAATTCGAACAGTAACAATATAAACATTAACAACAACAGCAACAACAACAACAGCAACAACAACAGTAGTAGCAATAATACAAACAATTGCCACAATAATAGTAACAATAATAGCAACAGCAATCAACATGCAATTGAAACAGCTTTAGCCATACAACAGCACTTGTTACAACAGCAATTGAATACAGCCGCAGGCATTCCCTGCTCCCATTCCCACTCCCACTCCCACTCCCATTCACATCCTCATCACCATTCACATCCTTCTTCCACACACCTCATTGATTCACTGTGTCCGTTGTCGGCATCAGCATTGTCATCGTTGCCATTATCGTTATCTTCAAATGCCTGCTCAACACCATCGTCCATGTCCAATACCTCAATGCCCTCATCGATGGCATGTGGCTATTGCTGCCAACCAATTTGTGATCGTTATATAATGCGTGTCGTTGACACTTCATTTCACGAGAGCTGCCTTAAGTGTGCAACGTGTTCGTTGCACTTGGTACATTCCTGTTTTGCACGCGATGGCAAACTCTACTGTCGCATCGATTATGAAAGGTAAGCAAGTAGTAACAGTAACAAATGTAGGCTCAATCTGTTAAACAAATTTAAGAAAATTTATTACTAGTTAGTTTAATAATGGCTGGTCACACAAACAAAAGCCTTAGGGATATTTAAAAACGTTTTATACTCGTATCAATCTCGGATTTCATTGTTTTATAGGTTTCCTTATAAATTTCTGTTGAGAAGAACAAAATATATATAACAAGGATTGACTCTGTTAAAAAAGGTCACGAGCATCGACCCTTTGAAAAACAGAATTGAAGTTCTCGTCTTCTTGCACCTTATTATATTGAATCCCTTAAATTTAGAAAACTATGTTAGAGCTTGATATATGCTCCAACAAATACAATTCATATTTTGTTGTTAATTCGTTGTTGCCTACGATTGACCAGTTATATTTAAAATGGAACAACATAGAACTGACGATTTAATTTAAGTGAAAAAGATTAGACTAATTTGCCAATCCATCCAGCAATCCATTAAGCAAATCTGTACCTACTATACAGGGGATGGCGTTCCCTGAAGTAGTTAGTACGTTGACTGCAAGGCCGAAGGTCCTGGGTTCGAGCCACTTTAAACAGTCATTAAATAACAACACCACACATTTTTCTGATGTACATTAGTAGTGTCCCTTTGTATCAGTTGCTGTGGGAAAGTTCAAGTGATGAAGGCATAGACACTAGTCACTGAACTACTCCTGCTTCAGCGGATACTAATCCTAATGTAACCTTCATCTGTATTGTGTTGCAGAATCATCCTCGAAGTAAAATAACCAATAAAATCGCTACTAAGCATAGCTTCAAAAATTTAATACGCCTCACTGACACCAGAGGCGCTGCAACACTGCAAAAAAAAGTTAGATTTTACAAGGTACAAATTTGTAATTCCTGGAGTAGTAGGGAGGATTCCAGGGTCTCGCGGGCGTCCTGACCAAGGCTTGGCCTGGAAAAATCTAATGAATTGTTGAGTATGAACAAGAGAGTATTACGGGTTCTTATAGGAGCAATTACTGGACGGCATCTGGAAAACTGCCATCGTTGATTTTTGCATGATATGCAAAGATGAGTCGGAGCCAGAAATACTCTAACACATTTCATGTGTGCCATTTTCCCGAAGTTACCACGCCACAAATTTAAGTGGCTGAGTAGCGTTTTTCATAAGGAACTAAAGGATATTGAATCTCATCGAGTCAGTGATGGAGAAAATATCGAGGAATTCATAATGAAGATATAGCTCTCTGAGTGCTCTACCTTCCTAGCTTAATCCGTCTGCTCGATTTAGATACAGTTGTCTTGATTTTTATTTCGAGTGTAGAAGGTTATGTTACCCTTAAAGTTTAAGTACAATAAATGTGGAGCAGTTACTAACCCTCAAAATATTCTCAATATAGTATTTCTTATCCTTCGCAGAAAAAGTAAAGTAACTCTAAGCGAATATATGACGAATTAAAAAAATTTAGAAAAATATTTGCCATAAAATTTATAGTAGAATTTTAATACTTCAAATTCAACTTACACAGTAGAACCAAAATTGAAAGCCAGAACAGTTTGCGCATTTCATACGCTCTACAGTTTCAGTTTTTCAAATTGCGCATCATCGATAGCATTGAAATCAATATAAAACTTGGCATCACTAGTATCAAAATCAGCTGACTTGTTCGCACGCTTACAAAAATTGAAAGTAAACCCACTTTTCACATTCTAAGCGTCAAGGCATGCAATACTTTTCTTTGTGTAGGTCATGGTCCACACCAGAGAAAGACAATGAGTACTCAAAAAAAATTGCATGGGTATCAAACGCATTGACGCATCTCTCTCATACTAACAGTCTGAGTACATTTATACTGAGGCTATGGATATTTAATCGCACAAAAAAAAAATACACAAGATATTAATTCATCATTCGCCAAGAAAAATAAGCTGCCTTAAATAGTCGGCAGTGGCGGCCTAGGAAAAAATAGTCCGCAGCGGCTCATAAGCCGGCTTGAGCCGGCTGACATTGACAGGTCGCTGATTTTGATTTTGACAAGTTTTTTAAACATATTTCTATAAAAAAAAGAATTCCAAACACCTGGGGCCCGTTTCTCAAAAATACAAATTACAAATCTACAAGTAAAATACACACAAAACAACAATATTTATGTTATAATGTTATTTTGTGTGTATTTTACTTGTAGATTTGTAATTTGTATTTTTGAGAAACGGGCCCCTGATGACTGCCATATAATTTGTAATATGTGGTAAAAATTTGCAACTACAAAAAACAATTAGCCGGCTGCAATTTTGAGCCAAGGGTAGTCGCATGTATCGGCAGCGGCTCTTGAGCCGGCTGTTACCCAATCGGCTTGTTTCACTGCATTCGCCACCATATACCTACATTTATGTATATAAAATGGAATGGAAAATGTGTGAGTGTGTGTATTGCGATTGAAAAACATGCTTTATTTGTGTGTGTTTAAATAAAATAGTCCTGTATATACGCCTGTGTAGTCGATTAATAGTGAGAGTATTTTTATACTCATGCATGTGATTGTAGCTTACACAGTCTTTAAATTTAAGTTGCTATCGTTTGTGCAGCTAATTTAAAAAATGTGTATTAACATAATTGTTGGATATTTATAGTTATACTTATTGGGTTTAAAATTAATGTATTTGTTTGTATATGATCATGTTTTTTACTTCTAGCTGTACGCATTTATAATAGTTTGGCGGCCAATACTCAAAGAGTACTTAAAACTATAATTTTGTCACACACAGAAATTTTCTTTCTTGAACTTCCAGTTCAGTTCTCCTCTTCACTATATGTTCCTCTTTATCATAAACTCCAAAATTGCTCAACAAAAATTTATTTGTGTGGACTAGTCTAGACTGCAACATACAAAAACAGTAGTTCTATTTTTTAACTTATGCTAAAGTAGTGAGGCGCGAAAAAGCTCCCCCATGCTAAAGTTTTCCTCCTCTTTTAATGAATTACTATACATTCACAGTCTCAGCTGATAAAGCTAAGCTCCTGAATAAAACATTTGCAACGACCTGTTGCTTGAAAAAATGCCCGTTACCATGTGCGAGATATTCTTTCGAGAACGTGCAGTAAATTAAGATATTTCAGGCTACACACTAGTATTTACTTTTGTACATCAGAGTTGAACTTTGGTGTACATATTCGAGAGCTGATAGTGTACATATTCTTATAGAACACTTCAATACGTTATACTTGTACACCCGCTTAAGAGTTTTTCGCACTTTAAAAAAAAAAATACTGAAAATGCATATGGAGAGGAGTTACAGAATTTAAATAATACAGGAAAATGTTCTGTATTGAATCTTCATAAAGCTGCTGAACACATTATTCACAGATGGCAAAAAGCAGTCGAATACCATCAAAATTGTCCTCCATAGTCCATTTGTCTCAAATCAAGGCATATTTATATAAGCTAGACTTGCCTCAAATCACGTTGAAAAATGCGTTCTTGGGATGTCAATAAAATGTGTATTGACATCTGAGGGAAATTTAAATCACAATCTGCGAAAGCAGTCATCCGGTCTATCAAGACCAGCTGGTATGAATTCGCCTTGAACACAATGTTCGAATTTTGGAAAATTCATTAATTCACTAACAATCATATTTCTTTCCATTTCATCATTGTTTATTTGGCAACAGGGAGATCACGTTTTAAAAACAGTCCCTTCATGATTTGACAAATCTCGGTCCCGATTTGAGAGCAATTGGAAATCTTTATCTTTTCATTCTCAAATTAATAACGTTTCCTACTTTTTCAAGGCAAACTCGCCTCAAATCGCTTTGAAAAGCGCAAAAAATAACCAACTAGTTAATTGAGACCACCTGATAACAATATTTATTTAAATATGTACATATTTTTATTTTTATAGATTTTATCTAACAAGGTTTTATTTCAGATTTAAAAAAGTTTAAACTATTTCATATAGAATCTGTTACAACTGAATGCTGTTGATATAAGAAATGAAACTCATAGATTCATATTAAAAAATCCAAATAAATATAATATTTCTTTATGTAAAATGTATTGCAAATACGTATGTTTTTCTTGTTTTTTATCCACAGACTTTTTTTACGAAATCGTTGCCTTGGCTGCGGTCACAAAATTGCAGCCGATGAGCTGGTGATGAGGACACTTGAAAATGTTTTCCATTTGAAATGTTTTGCGTGCGTTGTGTGCGGTGCCATCCTGAAGAAGGGTGAACAGTATGTTGTAAAACAGGGCCAATTGTTTTGTCGTTTCGATTACGAGAAAGAAGTGGAAATGTTGCAAGGATACGGTAGGTAACAACAAAACATAAACAGCACATACACGACACCCGCCCCCGCTGTTGCAATACTTGCCTTCTGCTATTGACTAAATAATAAATTTATGTATTTGAGAGACAAAAAAAAAAACAAAGACAAAAGAAACACTTATTACAAAAGGGCTTATTTAGCTTAAAAGTGATATTTAAATTAAAGCGAAAATTTAATCAAAGAAATCAGCAAAAACTTTATTTAAAAATTCCTTGCATTTATTTATCTTCTTTCTACTTGTTACGCAGATTTCTATGGTGATGATTTGTTTGCGCCAAAGCTGGATGGTCGCCGCGGACCCAAGAGGCCGCGCACAATTTTAAATACACAACAGAGAAGAGCTTTTAAGGCATCATTTGAAGTATCACCCAAACCCTGTCGTAAAGTAAGAGAAAATCTGGCCAAGGAAACGGGCTTAAGTTTAAGGATTGTTCAGGTAAGACGCTGAAGTTTTTCTTTTTATTTAATTAATCTCAAAGAATTACTTATAATTTTTCCTCCTAATTTCATTAAGGTTTGGTTTCAAAATCAAAGAGCCAAAGTGAAGAAAATACAAAAGAAGGCTAAACAGGAGGGCCCTACAAAAGGCAACAGCGACTCGCAAGACTCTCAAGAGTCCGACAACAGCAACATGACAAAAATAAAGGATGAGGCACAAAGTGATAATGAATCTTTAATGGATTCACCGTTTGCTACAGCCAATACGACTGATGCGATGGCCAAACTGAGAAATTGTATCAAAGATGAAAATGAAAATGCTCCCTTTAGTTGTACAGAAACAAACAAAGGTAAATTTGATTGGACTTATTAAACGAAAATGTTGCTAATGTTATTGCATTTTATAGAAAATTGCAACAAAACCAATGAACCCATTTTGAATACCATCCTGGGACTGAGTTATTCCACATTCCAACAACTGATGGGGCCTTTTTCACAAACTCCCATGATTAATCCCATTGATCGTTTGTACAGTATGCAAAATTCCTACTTCCGGCCTGACGAATTGGCTTACAGTGATGATGGCAGGGGAGAAGGAGGTGGTGGTGGTGGTGCTATGGGCAGTTTAGTGAATAAAGACATTAATGATAACTAATTATTTCGTTTTTTTATCTTATTTTAAGTAGCTTTAACATGCACTTTAATAATTTAGAAGAAAAGAAAAAAACACAAAAGAAAACCACAACCAAAAATCAAAATTAGTATTTGTAATATAAGAAATTAATTTTATGTTAATCACAGTTTAAGTGTTAATAATTTAGTAAATCGAAGCAGAGCAATTTAATGAAAACAAAATGAAGAAATAAAAAGTTAAAAATTATAAAACCTTGAAGCAGAATTTTGTTCTTTGAAGCAGGATATAAAACCACAAGCAAACATTATCAACTTAATGACCACCGTTTGAATATCCCAAATATTAATAAAGTGAATTGAATTTACACACTTTCAAAATTCAAAAATTAATTGATTCTTACAACACAATACTCTTTTTCACTAATAAAACTAAACCACGAAAAATCTTCTTTTAAATCAAGAAGTAGACTAAAAATAAGATCAACAAGCTTTAACATTGGAACAAGATAGAAATGCAAGCAACAAAAAATATATACCTGGGGCTGGATTAGGCAACGATGAGTTTTAAATCCTCATCAATTTTGGGGTTCACTTTTGATTTGTGTGAGAACGAATTATTTTTGACTATTAAACTGAACACTAGAGTCAAAATTGTGAACACTTCAAAATGTATCTTTGCTGAAACCGGCCTTTGATCTGTCGAGATCATCTGTTATGAACTCGCCTTGCTGTTATTCACAATTTATTTTTTCTTTGGTAATTCCAACAATTGGTATACATACATACATACGAGTGTATGAATTTTATTAACTTAATTTTCATAAATTTTTATCAAAAATATTTTTCATGACTAAGTTCAAATGTCGATTGTATTTAATTTTCCTAAATACGACTTACAAAAACTACTTGCTCTCATTTCACCAAAAAAAAAAAAAAAACAAAACAAAAACAACAACAACAACAACAAATGTTTCAACACAAAAAAGAAGGACAGAGTCGAACAAGTCTTTTGAATGTTTAAACATGTCTGCAGGTGCAGTCAAACGAAATTTGTTCCACTCAGTTGACATAAACAAGGGCCCGGGCATCACATTTACCAAATGCGGCAAATTAGAAAGATTTAACAAATTGAGGGACAAAGAATTGTACGAATATGAGCATGAAGTGAAAAACTTTCATGCACACTGATACAATAAGAAAGAAAAAAACTTAGTTGCTTACACAGGCTGCAAAAGCACACGCATAAATAAAATGGAAAATCAAAAAAAAAAAAAAAACTAAACAAGGAACATAAAACGTTTTACTTAAAAATGCGTAAAATCTTATTTCGTCATGCATTGTTCTAAAGGGCGACAATTGTTGTTTTTATGTCACAATGCATCCAAACAATGGCCGAGTAACATCACAAACACTTGTGTCATGCAAACTGCTTTATGTAACCATCAGAGACGACTGTGATATTGTATCTGACGCGAAGTGGGGAAAGAAAGAAGAGATGCCTGCTAGAATATCTAATGTTTGACATTATGTCACACTCAAACACCAACATACTCTGCACAATGTCATAGAGAATATTCAGCCAGCGAACGGGGCAAAAGAAGCACCCCAATTATTTTGTGAATGCTATTGAGGCGGAAACGTTGTATTGCTAAACATTGACTTGGGTGCTAAAGTTGAAAAGTTAAAGGAATTCAATGAATTTGAATGTTTCAGTACAAACACATGTTACACAAACACATATTTACACACACGACGTACATACATATATGCATATGTGTGTGTGTGTGTGAAGGTAGATACAAATGTGTGTATGTATGTGTATTATGCTGAGGATGGAACTTTCCGACCTTTAATGGTTTTACTTAAATAAAGCATACATACATATGTACATATAAGCAATACATATGTATGTATGCATGAAAATAGTTTGTTAAAGATTTGTATTAAATCCTTAACAGGATCAAATTCATTTAAGCTCCTCATGCCTCCGTATTGCTCTTTGTGTTAACACCCAAGAAACTCATTGCACAAATCCTTATATTTTTTGTAATTGTTTTACAAAACACAAGAACATTTTGCAAAGGATAATTTGTCACAATATGTGTCACATTTGTTACGGCAATTGCATGATTAACTACGCCACTAAAACGATTAAAACTGCGTCGGATGGCTGAATATAAAAATCATGCTGGAAAAGGAAAAATAACATCCATATTGCATAGCAAATTTATAAGCAGAACAACATACATACATACATACATTAGATCATATTAGCCTGCGTCTCGAATTTATTGTTGGAATTTGTCAAGCAAGTGTGTTTCAGAATGACGTTGGCTGAAGTAGTTGGCACCTTGACTACAAAGCCGAGGGTCCTGGGTTCGAGCATTGTCTAGGACAGTCATTAAATAACAACACCACTAATTTTTTTGATGTGCATATTAGTGTCCCTTTGTATCAGTTGTAGTAGGAAAGTTCTAGTGATGAAGTCATAGACACTGGTCACTAAACTACACCTGCTTCAGAGGGTACTAATCCTAATGTAACATCAAAGCAAACTCCTTCGTCGGTATTGTGTAGCAGAATCATCGGCGAAATAAAATAACCAATAAAATAGCTACTAAACACAGCTTAAAAAATTTGATACACCTCATTGACACTAGAGGCGCTGCAACACTTTCCTCTATCTCTTCCTTCACCATCTGTCTCCTCTATCATCACTATCCCTTTCCTAAATAAGGCAACATCTACTAATAAATAGTATTTAGTAGGCATTCATTGCCTAAGTGTTACGTCTCTTCAAAAAAGAAAAAAAAAACTATAAAAGAAGTTTTTAATAACACTCTCATAAAGATTCACATGGCACCGGTTATCTTTCCGAGCCTGTAAGCAAATTTTGTAGGAAATTTCAAAGAATCCTGTCAGTTTGGAGAACAATATACGACAACGTTAATCAGTATGTAATTTTGGGTCATGGCTCCAAAACTAAACTTCTGCTTCTAGCATCAAACTTAAATAAATGTTAGTTGGTTTTATTATTATTGTTTGAACTTTATTTGTTTTTATATTTATGATTTTATTAGGCTAAGGCTCGTACCGCTCTGTAAGCTCAATCACATGTGATAATTATTAATGAACAAATAACTCCAAAGTAAGTTGCAAATAATCTGACAAACACTTAGTAGAACGGAACAATTAGCTGCTTTCGAAGGCCGCTACATCTTCATCATCAGCGTTCTTTGTGTTTGGTCCACTATGTGTGGTGTCAGTTGATGTAGATTTCTGCTTTATATACTCAGTCATTATTGCAAATGGAATATGTGAATTGTTTTGATTCATCGTATTACAATTATAAAGCTCAATTTTACCACCTCAAACGACAATGGCAAGACTGTTGTAAATTTAAAGATGATAAAATTGAGCTTTCATTACAAAAAAAAGCTATCACCAAGTCTAAAATAGCTGTTGGCCAAAAACTGGTGATACCATATTTTGAGGCCGCACTGATTTTCAAAATCTTTGGAGACCTATAAAAAAATTTAGTCACCAAACTCACCAAAGTGAGTATAGGGTTTCGCTACCCTGTGGTAATAATATCGAAACTATATTGTCCAGTCCGAGTATTTTTCCAAAAAAATACATAGTGTAATTATCAACATACTTATGACAACATGTCGAATAATAAATTTCTTACAATGACTACATTAAATTAAATTCATGGTGAAATAACCATGATACAATAATATAAAGGTAAAACCATGATATAAATATAGAAGGTACTTCCATTCTCTCTTTGTTTTTAAAAAATAAGTATTTTTGAAGTTTGTTTTTTGAGAGAAATAAAAAAAAGGATCCCATATCGTAAAAAATATAAGTCTTCCCCCATAAAATTTTTACAAAAATGTGTAATCATCTTAACAAAAGTTGCGAAAAAAAAGTGGTTATGTAATAACTTAGCGTATCTTTTTAAGTTTTCTGCCTAAATTAAGTATTTTAACTATATTTTCATTCAAAATGATAGATAATTTTCATTAATTGACAATGAATTTTCATTAAGTTTAACAAATATTGATGATATTACATCTTGTTTAATCTATCAGGGGTGTTCTGTAAACCGCGCGTTTTGAAATCGTACGATTCCCAAAATCGAAAACAGTGTTTCGCTGATCGGACGATTTAGTGCATTCAAAGTTAAGTTCGTTTAAAATGTCTTAAGCATCTAAAACATTAAAACCAATTAAAAAGCTGCAATAAGTCACCTTTTTAATTGAGCTCTTTTCGGGAAATTAGGCGATTTCAAATCGCGCGATTTGCAGAACACCCCTGTATATAATTCGCTTCTTGTTGATTGTAACATGTTTTCTAAAAAAATCACTTAAATACACGTTCAGATAATTTTGGCAAGTCTATTTCACAGATTTTGCAGGCTCATAGACACTGTTGGCGGACACCAGATAATGTAGAGAACTCAAAGAATGCTACATTCATATTTTTACAATGATATTTTGTCCGTCCACAGTTTATAATATGCAGCTCATTTTCGCTTTCTTTAACACAACAATGCATTTCATTGTTTTTCAAGATAATAAAACATTTATCATCACAATTTTTTTTAAATTGTTTGAATTTATAAAAAAACTTCTGAAATAATTTTTCAATAAAATTTTCAAACAAACAGGAAACAGAGGGGAAATATTAAATTAATACGGTAGCACGATTTTACTGGAAACTTCAGAATACCTATCCTTGTCAGAAGGTGAATGTCAAGAAAAAATGAGAGAATGGAAGTACCTTCTATATTTATATCATGGGTAAAACCATTCTCTCTTTTTGTCGCCATATTAACCTTCTGACGTATATGCCGACTGTTTTTTACTCTCAAAAATAATGCTACCGTATTCATTTTTGAAATCCGAGCTTTTGTTTAGTGTTTTGACTGTTTGTTTTGTTATTTCAAAAATTTAAAATAAATATTTTTTGATAAAAAAATTTAACAATTTTAATTTTCTTTGCATTATTATTAATGAGCTGCATTGGTAGCTGTACTACCAAGAAAAATAAACAAAACATCAAGAAGTTCAGCCGCCTTCGGTGTGTGGTGAAGAATTAATCGGTCTAACAATTTAGAACAATTGGTTGTGACGTTCAAGAATTGGTTGGCGTAGTTACCAGTGAAGGAAAGTGCACAAAAAATTTCAATGTGCACAAAGGCACGGACATAATACGCAACCTATTCGATGAAGATTCCATAAAAAAGTAGAAGGGTAACTTGGGTATTAGCCATACACGTTACTCTACTTCCGCTGCATCGGTTGTGGTCAACTGCCAACCTTTCCTTGTGAATACAGCCCATGAGCCATGGCGTTGGCACGCCTTGGAGAACTGGTAAACAGCGAATTGGTAAGGCGTGAGGTTTTCTTCCGTAGTGTCAGTGACAGTGAACTTATTGCTCAGAGCCTTTGTTGCTGCCAACTATCATACCTCTCTTAGTCGCTGGTAATTATGCCCAAAGATAAAATCTATGCTGTAGGCCTTGTTTACGGAAATCGTCCTTTATGTTTACGCAAAATAGTTTCACTCTACTTCGGCATCAGTTGAGTTGAAGATGCAGCCAAATAAACTTACCCGGAATGGTTATCGTACCGCAAATATTACTGAAATGGTGGAATACAAGCAATTCCGTTTTGTATTTGTGAATATGTTTATTTTGCCAAAGGCGACCACCAATTAAATAATTAACAAAATAACGTTATAATAATGTACGAAATAGTAATGTACATGGAAATAACGTCTATGGAAAATAAAATAAAAAATATTTCGAATATATAATTATAATGAATTCGGTGGTTGTATATTGTTTTAGTTAGTGGCCTTATATATTGTCTGCCTAAAAATTTTCTATATTAAAGCAGAAAATCTTTATTCAAAGAAGCCACTATTCGACATATCGCTTATTTACTTCAACAAAATCACAACTCAAAAAATGCGATTAATAAAATAACTTCGAGAGTATAAGCAGTTACATTTACTATTCAAAAGCACAAATTACACACTTCCTAAAAAATTCCTAAAAAATGTTCCCCGGGCTTGCGTGTGGCAACGTTTTCCTCTCTCTTTACAAAAAAAACAGAAATCAAATAATTGTGATAAAAGTCAAAATTAATTTTATATGTCAAATGTGGTTGTACCTTTATATTATTGTATCATGGAAATAACTTTGATTCAACATGGTTCATTGTGTTATTTGAGTATCAAACTCACATTGTTTAACTTTGAGTCAACATGATTCTTTATTTAATGCTTGATCAACATGAAATAAAGTTATTCCAAAAGGAAAATCTTCTTCTTGGAAGATTACTGTACATCATGTTGAATTAACATTAAACATATATGAAACTGAAAAATATTAAGTTAATCTTGTTTTTGTAGAGATTAATATGAAACTTTTCTGTGAATAAAAAGCCATAGGGTTTAAATCATAGATCTCTAGGATGTTCAACAACCGGAACGGTGTCTCTATAGCAAAAATTGTGCTTATAAGCTGACTAAACGCTGGAAATGACGCAAGTAGTATTTTAAGGTTTCGTTCGCCTCCTCGCATGATCTGCATGCAATAATCTCTATCAGTCCCATGCGAGTTAGATGAGACCGCATAGGATTCTGGTTACTCTTTCCACAGTAGAATTTCTTAAAACTATCTCATGTCCTTCAATCGCTCACTGTTTCAGTTTGGTTTTGAGTCTTTTAAAAGGTTCGACATTCTGCAGTGTGATGATATTTAAAGATCTCATATTGGCAAGGCTATCAGCCTCTTTGTTTCCTGTTATACCTTGACGGCCCATACTATCTGTAGATCAAAAGTTACATACAAATTGGAAAGCATTTTCTTTCGTTTCGAATTAAAGGGCAGACTCCCAGTATGCGTATGATTTTATTTAGTTTTTACATTGATGGGCGTTCCGGGATTTAACTTACTCCTGCATTAAGGCTTTGATAACAGCTTTATTGTCCGTTGAAATACGGACCAACACCCTGCTATCAATTGACTTTAAGAATTTTTTGGTTTCTAGCCGTAGAGCCCGCTTGCCGTTCGGTCACTATTTTTCGAACCGTTTGGAAAAATATCGGTTCCCAGATTATTCCTTCTTCGAACATTGCATTCCCATGCCGGTGTTAGGGTCATGCAGTTAGTGTGTATATGTCTAATTGGGTTTATGTTACACATTTATGTGGTGGCAATTCCTCATGGTGAGATGTCTACTGCTTTGTTTCCAGCCATTCTTCCATCACCAGTAACCAAAGCTGCCACATATTTAATATGTGTATAGATCGTGAATATCAATAAAATGTCCTCCATTGTCTTTGTTGGTGTGGTTCCCAAACGTTTGATTAGAAACGAAAATATAGAGCTAAATACAATATTTCTTTAATATATATTTATTTTGCTTTTTTATGATGCTCTCTCGCTGTTGCTATGATATTTTGCAATTTAGTGTTTCGTTGCGATAAAGTTGTTTTTGACTTTTGTTCATTACTATCATTTGTTTATTTAGGTTTGACAAACAAAAACACCAGCGCACCATCATAAAGCTAAAAGAGCTCAGGCATTCATGGATTTATAAATTTTACAATTTATTCTTCTTATTGTCCATAAGTACGAAAATCTATACACAATGTGCCAGTCAATTTAAGTCTTTTTATAAATGTTTACTACTCGTATATGAATGTTTGTAAACTTACATTTGTTCCAATAATTTAAATACACACACATACCCCGCTCTTAAGCATACACAAATCTGCGTTTAAGTAAATGACATTAAAATAACATTGCAATTTTTGGACACTTTTATACCAAAAAGAAAAAAAAACAATATTTTTCCTTATGCAAACAATGCCATCAATTTATCGGTCACATGCACATAAAAGCAACAACAATAATAAATGCTGAATGAATGTCCTCACGTTCATGCACACTTCCTCACATGAAGGAATCAACAGAGCCCACACCACACTCAGTTATTGTTGTTATTTTTTATTTATTTATCTTGGAATTGATTTTCACATACAATCGTATGGATACAATTTGTGTGAATTTTATTGCGGCTCAATGGAAGAATGACCGTCATTATTTGTTTAACATCCTGTGGTGTATTTATGTATGTATGTACACACATACTCGTATGTATGTATGTATGTATGTATGTTCGATGACGAGGGGGTATTTTATATCCTATTGATATTCTTACTTCTGGATGAAAATTTCTTCAATTTGTTTAAAGAACTTAATACAATGAGAAAATTTAAATTTTATTTGGTGTTTCTTATTATTTATTTATCTTCGTCTAAGAAGATGTGAAGCCTAAACAGACTAGCGAAATGTAAATTAATTCATACAATACTAAAATAAATAGTTATAATGTCTTATTAACAGAAAATAATTCTGTTTTATAAAGGCTTTAGAAAACAAATTTTGCATGGAAATCTTTTTTATAAACCTTTTATAAATCAGAAATATTTGTTATGAACAGGCCTGTTATTTCAATGCTCTATAAAATCTAAGTTATGCACATAAAAAAATGCGTTTCGTTGATAATGTTGTTTTTATGCTTCGACTTATCAGGCCTGCTAGCAATCTCTTGGGACCGACAGGAAAACGCCAGGTGAAGAAAAATCAGTCCTTCTGTACGGATGCGAAACGTGGAAAGTAAGTGAGGCCATATAAACAAAACTACAGGTATTTATAAACAAATGTCTGCGTAAAATAAAGAAAATCTTTTGGCCCAACCGCATCACCAACGCTGACTTGTTGTCAATTAGTAATCAAGCTCCCATCGTCCATGAAATCCATCGTCGAAAATGGACGTGGTCATACGCTTTGTAAGGACATCTATAGCATAGCAAAGGCCAGCCTTCAGTGGATCCCTCAAGGGAGACGGAATAATGGATGACAAAGAACAACCTGGAGAAGATCCGTGGAAGCAGAACTTATGAAACGAGAACACTCCTAGCCACAAATCCGCCACATGGCACAAGACACCTCCAGATGGAGATCCTTCGTAAATACGTTTCCATAAACACAAACAAATTATTTTTCTATTATTTCTTTTTTCCTTTTGTATCGCTAGAAACTCCATCTCTGGAGTAGCACTTTTTCTTATTTGTTCTAACTAAATAATAATAATAATAATAATAATAATAATAATAATAATAATAATAATAATAATAATAATAATAATAATAATAATAATAATAATAATAATAATAATAATAATAATAATAATAATAATAATAATAATAATAATAATAATAATAATAATAATAATAATAATAATAAACCTTGATTTAAAAATACTCACCGAAATGCAAAAGGCAGTCCTTATAAGCGCAACAACTATAATGAGGGAAACAATACAATAACGGATATAAAACCTGGATTATATCCCCACAGAGCGTAACCTTTGGTCTAAGACCCGGTACGTGAATTCCAGCCAAAGATGAGAATGTAAAATTCTATAATAATAATAATAATAATAATAATAATAATAATAATAATAACAATAATAATAATAATAATAATAACAATAAAACCTAAAATCTGCATTAATAACAAAAATTAAAAATTTTAAAAACTCCCGATATATCTAGATAAGATGTTATATCTCCTAAACGGCTGGACCGATTTTCTTCAAACATAGCTAAGAACCATCTCGATCAAGTCACCTATTAAACAAATCAAAATCGGTCCAGCCGTTTGGTCTGTAGGGACACGGACAGACATACAGATAAACAGATACACAGACACACACTACAAACTTATAACACCCCTTTTTTTAGTCGGGGGGTTAAAAATATGCACTAAAATTAAAAGTAAAAGTAAATCAAAAGAAATCCTAACTGTTATACTTTTTTTTCAAACGCATTAGATATTTCAAACTACAAGATATTATTCTGTTCAATTCTCAAACTCCATATATAAAAATGAACGAAATTTATGGTACTATACTATCGAATCCGAGTAAATTTCTCCTTTTGAAAAAACTAGTAATAGTCCTGCAGACGTGTTTAAAATCATACAGGATAATTTTCTTTCAGATATAATATTTGGGAATCTATGTATATAATACAAAAATTTTAAAAAATATTTCTATTGTCGGAGTTAGTTTTCTTAAATCGTGTGATTTCAAATCGATTGGTTTACAGGACAGGGCCTATTATTTTCAGTGTTTTCATATAGTGTTTGGCGGTTGTGCAGAAATCAGCTGAACTGTCCACACAGACGGTAGTGCAACCACTTGCATTAGCAAGATCGGCTTCGTGCTTTTTTAGGCTTTCTGTTTTTAGTTTTAAATATGGTTTAAGGTTTTTACCCACGAGTTTGCCTTATAAAATTCAACTTACACGATAGATATCTAGGCACCAATAGATATCTACTTGTAGAAATTACGGAGCTAAGGAATTTATATTTAGTTTAATTGATTGGAGGCTTTGCCAAATATTTGTCGCAAAATGGTTTTGCTTAACTACACTGATAAAATAAGTGAAATATAAAACATAATAGATTTCATTTATACATATACATTAGATTGGCCGTTAGTTGTATGGAGGATTTTTTTTTTTGTTGATTTCTTTTATTCTCACCCCCAAATCGGTTCAGTTTTATGTAAAAAAAATACAAGAAAATTTCATAGCGATAAGTTGTGTTTTAGGGCGTGCGTCCGGCCCTCAAAGTTGGCCCGCAGGCTCATATATTCAATGTAATTTTTTTTTAGTTTTTGTATGATTATACTTAATATATGTATGAAATAATTTAATAGATATAAACTCTTATTGTAATCGCCAAGTAAAATAATTTCCATATAAATGAAATTTTGTTATACATAATTTTTGGTATTTTGTTGGTTATTTTCTTCATTATTTTCTAAAATATTAATTTTAGCAAAAAAACTTTCATCATTTTCTTGTAAAATGTTTTTTTTTTAAAGATAGTCATATGCAAACAAATTACATTGAAAATGGGCTTGAAGGCCAACTTTGAGGGGCGGACGCACTCCCTAAAATACAACTTATCGCTATGAAATTTTCTTGTATTTTTTTTTTACATAAAACTGAACCGATTTGGAGGGTGAGAATATAAGAAATCAAAAAAATAAATAAATAACGGCCACTGTAATATGCACATCGTCGGATGGTTTCTGCTTTGCGGCGCACTATATTCAAAATACATTATGTCTGCAGCAAACCAGAAACCAACTGACGATATGTATACAAATACAACAAAAAAAGAGTTTTATAAAAAAATATGCATTATAAATATGTATGTATTTATTATAAAATATGCAAAAGTATGTAGTTAAAAAAAAAATATGCAAAAATATGCACTAACAAATCGGCGTAATTTTTTTTTTGCAAATTTCTCAATTCGGAAAACTAAATTATCCAGATTAATTTTGACTTGATGACTACAAATATGCATTTGCATGAAAGTATTAGCACTGGTTATGAACAAGGCCTTTAATGAATATTAATTCAAGTTATGTAGGAATATCTTTTAAAAAAAAAGAAGCAATGTGAGTCCGATCACAGGGGAGATGTGTAAACATCTAGTAATGAATTTTTTTTTTAATATTGGCTTATGGTAACTAAAATAAGATATATAAATTTTTGACTCTACTGTATGGAAAACTGCATATATAGAAGTGGAATTATTAGTTGTGGGGGTTTGTGGAGAATTGCTCATATGCAAGTGGAAAACGTAAAATAAAAATTTTGATAAAGCTTGCGACTGTGGGTTTGCAAAATTTTTATTAAAATCTCCATCCATAATAATTGGCTTGAGATGGAGATTGTTACCCAATTGCCGTGCACCAGCTTCAGTGTAAAGCAACAGTACGTAATGAAGATATGTTATAATATAATATTAAAAATTTTTTATAAAGACTGCTATATAACTTTTAAACAAATATTTGATATTTAAAACGTTCTTTTATTAAAAAGTTTATATTTATTTTATTTAGTTTATATTTTTCAACTTTTTAAAAAAATTATCCCCACTGGCAACACTATTACACTTCACAAGCAATTTCTATTAAAATTGGCATTGCTCCTGAAGGTATGCTTTAAAATTTGCTCACACTGATTTGATAACATCTTACTCAAAATTTGTGATTGTATTGTGAAAAAGATTTTTACCCTCTAGCGTATAGATGTTTACACATCAAAAGTTTTTGATAGAGTAAGCTACCCGTAGACTACAAAATATTATTGAGTAATTTAATGCTTTTACTTTTATGGCTTTACAGTACACTGTTCAATAAGTTGCACAATATTAAAAAATAATGTATATGTATGTGTGCAATAAGCTAATTTCCGACTACTTTACATCACTGCATTCTTAGCTAGGGAAAAGCTGGCAATACTTCCTTTGCATGGAGCTTAGAATTTAAGAAATAGAAGAACTTCTATTTCATACAAACTAAGAAAACAGAGAATGAACAAAATGCTACATAGTAATAGATAAAAAGTTTTGTTGTAATTTTCATAAAAATTACATACTTTGCTTTTCATTACTTCACTTCAAATGATTGAAATGAAAATAAAAATTCACAATCCATAGTTAAATATTTAGTTGTTTAACCAAAATTATTTAAACAAACAAAAAGTTCGTTAAACAAAAGAAAATCTCAAAATAGTTCTATTCAAAATGAATGTGCGCACATCTTTTACAGAGAGTTCTTTTCTTTGAGGAATGTTTTTATTATATTATTAAATGCATGCAAGGCCCAATCTAAGACGAAAAAAAAATTAAGTAAAATTGTTTCTTAACTTGAAATACAATAAACTGTGTGTACATACATACATATCGCTCACTAAATCATAAAGAGTCACAACTCAAAATATTTCATTTTATGATTTACTTGGGGGGCCACACGTTCAATTTTTGCCATTCAATTTTCAATACACTCACACTTTTTTTACTTACACACTCAAACTTTTTGAATTGAAAACTAGATTGCTTTCAAATTCACCTATCCATTTAAATGGCAATTTAATTTTCAATTTGAACGGCTGGTCACAGCACACATTGGTTGAAGCTACAAATTTGAGTTGTTACTTCGTCGGTGGCATTTAAAAATGAAATTGACTATCAATTTGTGCAACAGCTATCAATTTCAAGAAATTTTGACAAACAGTATATGTGATGAAATTGAAAGCTATTTATTGAACCTGTGGCTGCAGCGTTAGTGTGCGATATGTACATACATATCGCTCATTTACTTCAATAGTGTCACAACTTTGCAGAAAACGCGTTTCAAGTTTTCAATTTGCATACAACTCAAAGAAGGCATGCAAAAATACTCTTCTCTCAGGAGGTGTTAGAACAGGTTATTTATATGACATCTTTACACAAGATAAAATATGAAATACCGAATTATTTTGCATTATTAACTCAAAATCCTAATTTTTTGAGTTATGACTCTATTGAAGTAAATGAGCGATATGTATGTATGTATGTATGTACATACGAGAGTTTTATCACTTGGTCGATGTTGATACTCCTCGTACTTGATGCTCGAATGCAAAGTAACAAGAGTATTTTGCATTTTTTCCTTTAATTTTTATTTAAATGCATGTAATAAAAAATATTTTTCCCAAAGATACTTGAGACTCCTTCTTTAGCTTTTTAGCTTTTTTTTTCATGTTTTTCGGTGCTGTTGCGTACGATATTGTTTGGAACAGTTGAAGTTGCTGTTGTTTGATGATTTTGTTGTGTTTGTTGTTGTTGTTGTTGTGGATATTGTTACCGTTTCAGCATAACTGATGCAAAGACAAGACGAGGCTTAAGTCAGATTTTTATATGATATTTAACATAAACACATAAATAAAATGCACATTTATACACTGTAAGTATGTATGTATGTATACACTAGCATTTAAATATGTATGTTTGCATATGTTTAAGCATAAACGAGGCTGAACTAAAAGGTCCACAAGTCTTCAGACAGGCTGTGAACTGAATATTACCGTCAGCAATGATCTATTTAGTAGTCATTTATGATTAGTAATGGTTAGGAAGTAATGTTCATTAGATATTATTTTACTTTTGAAAGAATCTTGAAACTTTCTGTTTAAAGTGTCCTCCGATCAGCCTTAAAAGTTTTCTTCTCGGTCTGGTTCAGGATCTTCTTTGTTAAATACCAATGAAAAGCTACGCAGAATATCTTAATTCAGAGAATTCATACATATCGCTCATTTACTCATTAACTCAAGAAAAAAACTAGTTTGCTAGAAAACGAGTTTAAAGTTTTAAATTTACACACACAATTTAATGGAAAAAGAAAATTTTATTTATTTTTTTTTAATATGACGTTCTTTTTATTTTAAAATTTTTTTATGAAAATTTTATATTACCAAAATATAGTCTGTTTGGTATATCACATTTATCACATTGCGTGGGGTATAATTTATATACCGGATGTAACATTTAGAAAACATTTATATTGGTGGACCTCTAAATGATTCATCCATTGTGCAGATTGATAAAATATAAAGTATGGGAGTCAGGCTGTTGTTCTTTATGCTGGTTTTACGCAACTTTTTTTCACATCTGACTTATCAGTCAATAGACACTTTGTCTGATAAAAAAAAGGACCAGTTCTTACTCACATGTTGTCATCCGATATTGCTTTTTACTTTTACAGTAGTATTGTTAAAGATCTTTCACACGGCATATATGTATATATGTTACCATTGGAAATTTTAGAAAACCATGCCGTGTAAACGCATCGTTATTTCGTGCTTTGTGTAAACTGTCATAAATATAAGCCGGAAATGTGTGTGTGACACAATTCGAATAAACGCAAATCAAATCACTCTTTTCTGTATTAAATCACATTTTTTATTGATTGTATCCAAAATTAAAATAATTATACCTTGTTGTCCATAAGGCAGGCGACTTGTTTAGAAAATTTTTATAAAATTCACTCAAGAAACTACTGCTTTTTATATAAATTTTCTAGTATAGTCGATCGCCCGTGTTATCGAAACACGGAGGTTAGTAAGAAAGCCGGAAATATGTGTGTGCCACAATCCGAATCAACGCAAATCAAATCACTTTTTTTCTGTATTAAATCAGATTTATTGATTGTATCCAAAATTAAAATAATTATATCTTGTTATCCATAAACTAGGCAGGCGACTTGTTTAGAAAATTTGTTTGAAAGTCATTCAAAAAACTGCTGCTTTTTATACATATATATTCTCTACTCTAGTCGATCGCCCGTGTTATGGAAACAGGGAGTTAGTAAGAATAAAAACAAATTTGTATTCATTTATTAAGCCATAATCATGTGATGTGAAAAATATGTGTTGACATCTGATGGAGATTCATAGTGCAAACGACGAAACAGTCGCTTGGGGTGTCGAGAGCACCTGACATGAACTAGTGGTCTCAACTGCTCAGGTGACTATATTCGCTGCATGTAATTCCAATATTTCTCAGCTGTCAACACATATTTTCAAGTACCAATTTTTAAAAGCGACTAGTGAGCATAGCTATAGAAAGGCCATTCTGGGGCAGGGACATTTCCCCCATCCTGAGAATTTTCGTTGACCTCCTCCCCCTCCCATTTATTTTAGTATTACGCATGAAAATCGCCGATCATAATGCCCTCTCCTAGAACAAATTTCCAGCTTCGCCAGTGGAGGTGGGTCCTACCTTTTATAATTATGCCTTGCACTCAACTTAACTGAGAATAACTTACCTGGAAGATGATATGAATCCTTCACTTGTAATTATAACTTTAATAAAAATATTTAATCGCGTTAACACGACACTGATCGGAGTTATATCGACGCAAAGCTGTTTGATTCAAATTTTAAAATGCCTAGTGGAAAAATCTATATTTAATTTTTTTTTTAGTTTTTTTAACAAACACAACCTGCGAAGCGATTAGCTTGTCTGCAGAAAACATCCAGGGTTTATGGCGGGAATCGAACCCACGACCTCTGGACTGAGCGGCTAGTATCGCTACCACTCAGCCACAGGGGCACCCCTATATGTTTCTTTCCAAGACAATTTTCAGTTATTCTTCGCATGTACTCGTATGTATGTAAGTTTATGAAAAGAAAAGAAAAATAAGTAAAATATTTTATTCTTAATACGAGTACTGAAGTATAAAAGAAATCTGTGTTTAAGTAACGATGATGTAAAAAATGTTTTTATTGCATTTCGCGAATATACTCGTCGCATAACAAAATATAAAAACAACAAAAAAAGAAATAGAATACTGTGATAGAAATAAAAGAGAGGAAAAGGAAAAATAAATTTCATACTTTACTAACAAGTAAATCAAAGAATTTTTTTTTTAATATTTATGTATGTATGTGTGTATGCAAGTGTGTGCGTTTGATATGAAAGAAAAAAAAATCATAAAATAATATAAAACTGAAAGGTGTGTATTCAAACACTCCCATGCTTAAGCTGCTGCATCTTCATTTGGTGGGATCTTTTTACGAAAAGAGAAGCTATGCCAATTGAACAATTACTTAGTTCTTAGTTCCTGACATTATTTTACCACCCACTGCAAATGTATGGAAGGGAAATTAAAAATTAATCAATATCATAACAAAACAGTAATGGATTTCACATCCAACTAGAAAATTTGAGATATTAAATACACTTTTCAAATGCAAAGTTTTCGATAAAACAATTTCAATAATTTCATTCCTAGTGGGAACATAATTGGGAGCATGCGGAATCCCGTTTTTAGCGAAAACTCTTCCCATACTCAAAGTTTTGTTAAATGAGGGAGTTTTTGGGGAGCGTAATATTCTTCTTCTTCTTCTTCTTCTTATTGCATGAAACAGTCCGTTCTTTTTCTTAAGGCTACTTTGGGCAAGCAAAAAATCAATCAGCTGTTTGAAAACTTAACAAGAACAAATAACAAAATGTACCTCAAAACAGAAAGTTTTCTCATTTTATATAAAATTAAAATACGAAACATTCTAGATACTTTGAAGCATTGAAACATTGACGTTTCCTTTTATGGTAAAATTTTTGGTTACGGGATCAAACTTAATATGTTTTTCAACCTTTTCAAAGGACTTTTGAGGATATACAACCCCGATCTTAAGGAAAATGTTTAACAACTTATTAGATCAGGGTTGTTTCTTCTCAAAAGTTGTACGACTATGTAAAATTCGGAAGACCAGCCTTAGCCTGATATTTTGAACGCATATTCAGATTTCGCGAAAAGAAAGAATTTTCTGTTTACGTGAACCTGCAAAGTTATTTTGGTCAAAAAGTATCTATCATTTAAGTTTTATTTTCTCACAAGGATTTTTTGCTGTCATAATCGTGTCTAACTTTTTTGTTCTTTTAAACTTTTGAACTATAAACTTATTCTGAGTGTAGAAATACTTGCAATTGTATCAGCAATATGAATTTTTTTTTCAATACGAAATGAACTTATGCTGACGATTTGAAGTCAAGACATTAACGTTGTCTCCAGCAATAACATTAACCAATGCCTTAATAAAGAATTATTGGAACTTTGGTTCGGGGATAACAAGAATAAATAAAAATGTATAACTGGAGCACCTTCCCTCAATACGCTTTTATTAGAAAAACATGTTCGCTTTCGCGCCTTCTTTCTGCTGATTTCCTTTAGTTTAAGCTTCAAAGAAAATTGCTTGTTGCTGGTGTTGCTGTTGCTGTTGCTGCTGCTGCCGTTATAGTTGAATATGTTGCTTAAGTGGTCCCTTTTATGCTTTTTTGATTTGCACAAAATTATATGCATATCCTTCACAATCTTTAAGAAGGATATCAACTTCAATTTTTCATTTTTTTCCTACATTTTTTTTATACATTTTTCATTTAAGCATTCGCTAACCAACCAGTTGTTGTCAAGGTAATTTTTCTTATTCTTTTTACAGCAAAATTTTTTTTTCACTCATTCAAGTCATTCTGATTTTTTTTATATAATATTTATTTCTTTTTTTTCATTTAGAAATTCAAGTCAAGTTGAATTGTTGACAATAGCATCCGCTGAAAAAAAGAAAACATATAAAAAAGTTAAAAGAAATCGCAGCTACTTAAGTTGTTATTTATTAAAAAAAAAACTCAAAAAGGAAAAAATAAACGAGTTGTTAGAAAAAGTACAAAAGAACATAAAGTTCTGGGAAAATTCGTTTCGAAAAGAAAATTTGCATTGGGAAAAATTTAAATGTTGCTGAAAATTTCCATATCAAATGCTAAAATACCTAATTTAAAGAAGAGTTATTGAATTACGTTTGGGGCTTGTGATTACAAACGAATTGTTCTTTGATAAAGAATACGCCTGCATACTCGTGTGTAGATGCACGTACCATATCCTTTGTTTTATTTAAATAAAATTATCCATAAAAAAATAAAATTAAAGTCTTAGAGCCATGGTGAAATTTCGAAAATACGCACAGGAAACAAACACATAGGTTCGGTATTTTCCCAATCACGTTTTTCATTAATAATAAACATAGACAAATGTTCGGTTTGGAATAATTTTTTAGTAGAATCCAAGGGTTCAGCGTGTGCCAAGTGCAAACTGTACCACAAAATCTTAAAAACTAAAAACAAATGGCGGTTGTACCAAAGGACTATTAGGTCATGTGAACCAAAGTTCATGGTCATGCATCTACATTATTGCAATTAATTTATTAACTGTATTCATATTTTGATGAAAATATTTTAATGCATACAATTGATGTATAACATATGTATATACATATTTATATCTATCTATGTATCAGTGATCGGCAATGAATAGTTTTTTCGCTATTCATTAAATTTTAAATATAAGTGAGTAGACATCATTTACGAATACTCACGATGACATTGATTTATAAGTGTAGGTTGAAATAAATATGAATGTGACGTCGAAATCATAGTCATACGACACTCAAACGCAAAAATCACCTCACTTTTATTTCTAATTTCAGGAAAATACTTATACTACTCACATTAATTCAGCTCACCCAACTCAAGCAAGTATGTGTATTTAAAAAGTTCAGTCATTAAACAGTTTGCAAGTAATTTACAATAGTAGTAAATAGGGTTGTTTTTCAATTCCTGCAAAAAAAAAAAACAAACAAAAAAGCAACAAGTAAGAGTGCTATATTCGGCTGTGCCGAATCTTATATACCCTTTACCAACGTACGTACATATATATAGTATACAGACACGTACATACATATTTGTTTTGTGAAAAAATTTATAATTTTTTAAAGTTTCCATCTTTGGAGCTATAATTTTCATTTTTAAAATTTCATACACCAAACTTTTCTTTCAGAAGCATAAAATATATTCAATTTATAAAGAAAAAGAAAAAAATTTTTAGACCTATTTAATTTTACATAACACAAAAAGTGTAAGTTTTCCAACCCTGGAGTCATAATTTTGGATTTTTCTGATTATTGATACCAATCTAGTTCTTTAAAAAATGCATAAAATATGTTAAGTGAAAAAAGCAAGAACGAAATAAGTAAAAACTTAGTTTCATTTAATTCCTTTAATATTAAAAAAAATCAGTTAAGTGCGACTTTGAATCGCGCACGAAAGGAAGGTTTTTTGCTTTTTTGAAGTTTTTTTCAGTTAAAACGATTTTTTCAGTTTTGTCGCTTTTTTCTCGTTTTGGCGATTTTGTCTGTTTTTGGAGGTTTTTTTCATTTTGGCGATTTTTTTCTGTTGTTGGGCTTTTCTTCATTTTGGAGATTTTTCTCATTTTGACGATTTTTTCTGTTTTTTGGGTTTTTTCGCGATTTTTTTGGCGATTTTTTTGTTTTTTTTTTCGTTTTGGTGATTTTTTTCATTTTGGCGATTTTTTTTCATTTTGGCAATTTTTTTCTTTTTTTTATGTTTTTTTTTCGTTTTGGTGATTTTTTTCATTTTGGCGATTTTTTTTCATTTTGGCGATTTTTTTTCATTTTGGCGATTTTTTTCTGTTTTTAATTTTTTTTTCGTTTTGGCGATTTTTTTTCTTTTTTTTGCGATTTTTTTTCATTTTGGCGATTTTTTTCTGTTTTTTAGGTTTTTTTTCGTTTTGGCGATATTTTTCATTTTGGCGATTTTTTTCATTTTAGCAATTTTTTCGTTTTTTTGCGATTTATTTTAGTCTTAGAAATTTTCTTTTAATTTAGTGCTTTTTTTCATTTTGGCGATTTTTTTCTGTTTTTTGGGGTTTTTTTCGTTTTGGTGATTTTTTTTCATTTTGGCGATTTTTTTTATCATTTTGGCGATTTTTTTCTGTTTTTTAGGTTTTTTTTTCGTTTTGGTGATTTTTTTCATTTTGGCGATTTTTTTTCATTTTGGCGATTTTCTTTCATTTTGGCGATTTTTGTTTTCATTTTAGCAATTTTTCCGTTTTTTTGCGATTTATTTTAGTCTTAGAAATTTTTTTTAATTTGGTGCTTTTTTTCGTTTTGGCGATTTTTTTTCTGTTATTTAGGTTTTTTCTTTTTTTTTGGCGATTTTTTTCATTTTGGCGATTTTTTTCTGTTTTTAAGGGGTTTTTTCGTTTTGGCGATTTTTTTTTTCTTTTTGACGATTTTTTTCTGTTTTTTAGGGTTTTTTTTCGTTTTGGTGATTTTTTCATTTTGGCGATTTTTTTTCATTTTGGCGATTTTTTTCTGTTTTTTAGGTTTTTTTCGTTTTGGCGATTTTTTTTCATTTTAGCAATTTTTCCGTTTTTTGCGATTTATTTTAGTTTTAAAATTTTTTTTTAATTTTGTGCTTTTTTTCGTTTTGGCGATTTTTTTTTCTGTTTTTGGCTTTTTTTCATTTTGGCGATTTTTTGTTTTTTGGGGTTTTTTTCGTTTTGGCGATTTTTTTCATTTTGGCGATTTTTTTTTTCATTTTGGCGATTTTTTCTGTTTTTTAGGGCTTTTTTCGTTTTGGTGATTTTTTTCATTATGGCGATTTTCATTTTGGCGATTTTCTTTCATTTTGGCGATTTTTGTTTTCATTTTAGCAATTTTTCCGTTTGTTTTTGCGATTTATTTTAGTCTTAGAATTTTTTTTTAATTTGGTGCTTTTTTTCGTTTTGGCGATTTTTTCTTGTTTTTGGCGATTTTTTTCGGTTTGGCGATTTTATAATTTTTTATTTTTTCAGTTTTACCGTTTTTGAAAATTTCAAGAGTTTTGCTCTTACGGTTTCCAAGATACAGCAAATAGTCAAAATTACATAGTCAAAATTGCATTAACTGATGGAACACCCTTTAATTTAAATTTTTTTAAATTTTAGTGTTAATTTTTGTAGTCTGAATAAAAATACACTAACCTTACACATTTCAAGTGTATATACATACATACATACAATTGTATGTATATTACATGGGATTTTAACATTTTTCGTTGCTCGTTTTGGAACACCCTTTAATTTCCAATTCTCATGTATTTGTTGTTGTAGCGGCCAAAGGTCTACACACTGTGTCCAAATTTCAGGTCTGTACCTCTTACGGTTCTCGAGAAAATACTAATATAGTTTTAGACATAGTTAATTTTACATAACACAAAAAGTTAAAGTTTTCCAACCCTGGAAACGTCTTTTTAATTTTTTTGTATTTTTTTAATTTAAAATTCCAATTTTAGTCGTACTGAAGTGTAAAATATGTACATTTATTAAAAAAAAATAAAAATTTGTTTTCGGGAGTTACTTTTATATGGCAAAATGAAGTTTAAGTTTTCCAGCTCTGCAATCGTCTGCCCGATTTTGCTGAATTTCAATACCAATCTATTTTGGAAAATTTCTGACACACCAGTCCAAGAACGAAGTCTCTAGCTCTTCTGGGAGCTTCGGAAAACCGATTTCACGTACAGACAGACGGACAGACGGACAGACGGACAGACGGACAGACGGACAGACGGACAGACGGACAGACGGACAGACGGACAGACGGACAGACAGACAGACGGACAGACGGACAGACGGACATCGCTTATTCGTCTTCCCTATGCATAAGGATCCAGAATATATATATTTTATGGATCGCTTATTGATATTATAGAAATTACAAACGGAATGACAAACCTATATATACCCTTTTACCATTTTTTTGGTAAAGGGTATAACAAAGAAACACATACCCTCATAATGAGAACTTTAACTGCATTGTAAATCATACTTATGTTCTATCGTCCATAGGCATTGAGTTAAGGAGAGTCGAAATCCACAACGTCATAAATGTTGCTAAGTATGAGTTCAATGCGCACTTCAAACTTTCGAGTGAATATGATTCATAGACAACATTGCAATAAGTATAAGTGCCTATAAGTACAAGAAGTTATAAGTCATGATTCAACTCTACTCACTTTTCACTACTCATTGCCGTTCTCTGGTATGTATGCATGATATCACGATTTGGGATTTCGGGATCAAAATCCCGAGCCCCAGGAATTAAAAGAAATCAGTACCGATTGGCATCCCTAGTGATGGCTTTGTTTCATATGATAATTTTTAGGGTTTCGTTCACCAAAGGTGAAAAGAAACCCTATTGTTTTCGCTACGCTGTCCATCTGTCCGTTTGTCCGTCCGTCTATCACAGGGTATTTTCTCGAGAACCGTAAGAGCTACGGGCCTGAAATTTGGACACAGTTTGTAGGCCCTTGGCCGCTAAAACAACAAATACATGAGAGTTGGAAATTAAAGGGTGTTCCAAAACAAGCAACGAAAAATTTTAAAATCCCATGTAATATATGTACATATATACAATTTTATGTATGTATATACAGTTGAATTTTGTAAGGTTGGTGTATTTTTATACAGACTACAACAATTAACACTAAAATTAAAAACAGATTTAATTAAAGGGTGTACCATCAGTTAATGTAATTTTGACAACTTGCTGTATCTTGGAAACCGTAAGAGCAAACTTCTTGAAATTTTCAAAAACGGTAAAACAAAAAATCCCAAAATTATAAAATCGTCAAACCGAAGAAAATCGCAAAAACAAAAAAAATCGCCAAAAAGGAAAAAAGCACAATATTAAAAAAAAATTCTAAAACGAAAATAAGTCGCAAAAAACCGGAAAAATCGCCAAAATTTAAAAATCACCAAAAAGAAAAAATCGCCAAAAAGAAAAAAATTGCCAAAATGAAAAAAATTGCCAGAAGGAAAAAAAATCGCTAAGATGAAAATAATCGCCAAAATTAAAAAAATCGCCAAAGCGAAAAATAAAAAAAAAACAAATTATTTCAGCTGAAAAAACGTCAAAAACTTAAAAAAACGCTGTATTAAAAAAATGCTCAAAGCTCAACGTACGGAACCCTTCTTACGCGAGTCAAAGTCGCACTTTACGGAATTTATATTTTTTTCTATTTGACTTGTATCTGACGAATGTCAGAAACTTCTTTTTGTTTTGGTTGTTACGGAACAATTATAATTGTGTTTTTGACATTCTTTAGTTTTTTAATTACACAGCAATTCTTTATACAATCACTTGGTAAAATTGCACAAAGTGTATTAATGATTTAAGCTCGCTATGACTAATTTTTAACGATTTAAAATGAATTTTATGCGAAACAACTGACATTATTGATACTAAATATAACGAAATTTTTTCTCTTAAGCTTTTTCAACTTTTACCCCCTAAAAACACATAGAACCAACTCATTTTGGGCAAAATTACATATTACCAAAAAGAAAACATAAGATATAAGTGCTAATATTGAAAAAGCAAAAAAAAAAACAAACTTCCATAAATGGTAATTTCAACACGTTGAAAAGCGAACAAATGAACAAACAACAATATTCATATGAATGAATATTTGCAGAAATTTCTATTAAAGATTATGAGTTTATGAAGAGCTTCCTTCAGTGGCCGTCGCTACGAGTGAGTACATTCATACTCACATACACGCTTGTCTATTTGGCTGTCTGTCGGTCGATTGGTTTGGTTTTTAAGTTTATAAGTGTTCAGTTATGAAAAAGCCAAAAACACACTTTAGAATTTAATGAAAAAAAAAAAAAAGAAATATCATATTTGATCATATTGATGCCGATGTTGATGTAAATGTTGTTATTGCTGCTGTTGTTCCATTATGGAATAGAGAATGAAATGAAGCCATCCATACACATGATGCGAAGAGTAACGGTAACAAGGATTCAGTAACAAGTTACCAGAGCAAGCCATGCAACCAACAACAATCATATTCAAAATGAGTACTTCATATTGTGGGGTAGGTGTACTGGGTGTGGGGTTGCTGTGTGTGTGTATTCAAGTTTGTGTGTGTGTGTGTGTGTGTGTGTGTGTGTGTATGTATGCATGAACATGATGTTATTATTTACTTGGAATCATATTGAATGTTATTGTTGATTTTATCCAAAACCAAACCATATTTAACGAATGCACTATGGAACTACATACATATTGTAAAATAGAAACTATTTACATGAGTTTATCGGATTTTCCTTGTATGCTTTGGATTTTTGAGTCCTCCCTCTTAGTAAACTTTTACTTCGTTTCCCTCTGAAATGGGTGGAAAATAAAGAATAAAATGACGTTTTCTTATTCCAAAAGATGAATTTTTGACAACTGATTGCTTAAACCATTGACAACTAAAATTGTTTTGTAATAATTTTTTCCTTGAAGTCTTACACTTTTTTAGACTCCTCTGAAGATGTAAAAAAAAACAAATTTCACTAAAACTCATTTAAAATGCTTTGTAAACTATCGAACAATTTACCTTTCACTACAATTTAAAGCCAAGATTCCACTATCGGCGCAATGTAGTGACCAGTGTTTGAAAAACTGCCAGCAAAACAGCAACAGCACTAAAGAAACTGCTTTTGCAGCATATGTGCAGCACGCTGTGCTGTGCTGCACATATGCCTGCAGTGAAGTCACACCACAGCTACATCGCCCGTTGTTGATGGCTGTTCTGTTGCTTTAACTGCGAAATTTCAAACAGTTCAGTCAAAGCACAGTCTTAAAAGTTAGTGGTACAATTTATGCTATACCTGCCGTGGATATGTATCATCGTTTCTTTTTTTTTTTTTTTTGTTATTGTTGTTGTAATTAATTGTTTAAGAAGTTTAGCCTAGCTAAACCAATAGTCAAATTTTGTGTGCTGTTGCTGTTGCTTTGACTTTAGCTGCGAAGATCTTCACAGCACAGCAACAGTTAAGTTAAATTTTTTTTTCGCTTAACCACAGTCAATTCGTTCGTTTTTTGTTTTGTGCTTTCCTTTTGCTATCGGCTTTTGAATGAAACAAAAAAATGGAAGTATATACTTTCAAACGCTGGTAGTGACTTTCGTTGGCTCACTGCAGTAAAGGCAGGAGTAATAAACCAAAATGTCCAAATTAATGCATACCACAGAACCCTCATTCGTCGATATTTGTAGCAATTAAACGTAAACTATATACAATAACTAATAAAATAGCTACACATCTTAAAATAATGCGACTACTGAACACCAGAGGCGCTGCAACGGTGCTATAAAAAATTAAAAAAATACACAGCTTCTCTTCTCTCCATTTGTACTTGCACTAAACCCTTGCTACTCTCACGTAATACAAATAAACTCAAGTGAGCTGAGGACTTACTTTCTTTTCTCAGCAAGCTCTCGAACATAACCTAACCTGAAAATATTCTTTCATATTCCAAAAATAAAATTTTTCCCCAACCAAAGACTATAAATAATGCACTAAAAATTACCAAAAAACCAAAATGGATTTTTTTACCTTTACCATTTCTTAGAATACGAGAGCTTATATTACTAACTAGCCCCATAGTGCAAATGTATGTGATGTAAACGAGTATATGTGTCAATATGAAAGTTAAAGATACGAGTTCGAGTTCAAAAGTGTAGATAGAATGAAAAAAAAACATATTTGAACGTATTCGTGAGTCCGTTTGTTACATTTTGTAAACGAACTGAACAGAATGTGCAAAATGTGCGTCAATGTTTGTTTTACAAACTGTTTTTGAATACAAAATAGTCTTAAGGCACATGTTTTAACTACGAATAGCAAATACTACTTGTTCTTTACATGCTGTTACAACATCCACAAATATTGCTGCTAAAAGTATCATTTGTATCTTTCTATTATCACACACAGATATTTACATACATTCATGCATACACACATACACACATACATACATACATACGTACATATGGATTTTGCTCGTATATTGGTAATCTTTGGAAGTGTATTTGTTCTATAGTGAGTACATAAATGCAAATAGAATAGTACTTGTGTATGTTTATTGGAAAAAAGAAAAAGAAAATCCCCATAGAAAAGATAGTATGTAATTGGCTTTTTCTTACTAGAGAAGTGCCAACAGATATGCAAACAGCTTTGTAGTCAATAAACTTTTGTGTACAATTTTCCAATCTATAGAAATTACAACAATATTTAAAAGATGATGATCATGGTAACATTTGTTTTCTTTTTTTTTTTTTTTAAGTGCATAAATTAAAAAACAAAGGAATAATCTTCAAAAGGTATGTCAGCATGAAACTAATTGAGCAACAGCCCATAAGAATATTTTAATTTTCTGTTTTTTAATTAAATAAAATACATTTTGTATGTACTCGTATGTATGTATGTATGTATGTATAAGCAACCACTTTAAAGAAACCATCTGGAATTTTTAACAAGTCCACTTCCTTCCTGTTGACACGAATGTAGTCGAAATATTGTTTTTATACTATTATTCTATAGAAATTTATATTTTTGGAATCATTTTGTTCAAACACACGTACTCTGGCATTTTGCATTTGAGGTAAACAGCTTTGAAAGTTCTTACAATTTGTTTGTTCTTGTTTCCTTATAAAGTCAACAGCAAGCCTTGTTGTGGCCGAGATTTTATTGGCTGTTGTGCTATCGTCGGTGTGAAAGCACAAATCTATTTTCTAAAAGCTTGCACATTGTGCTTATGGTTTGGACATAGCAGGATATGTATGTATATTCATATCGGATTTATATAACTTCGCCTTTTTTTGTTCAGACTGAAAGCTAAATGTAGTTGTAAGAATAGATTTTATGTTGGGAAAAAATTTATAAGTCCAATTCGGCTTAAAATGCTATTTAAAGTTTTATTTTTGCCACAATTATCAGAATGTGAGCAAGCAAACATAAAAATACAGAGTCCATTCACTTTACGCAGCCAAGCCAATATTTTTTCATATTTAGAGGAGAAAATTTATGAGCACGACCAGGGGTCAAATTACGGCACTCGCTATCGAACGAAATTGCGAAATACTTCAATAGAGTTTATTTGGAAATATTTTAAAATTACGAAACGTATCGAATGCCGTAATTTGCCCCCAGACTTCGTAATGGGGCCCCTAAAAGTTGCAACTGGTCGTAGAATTGAGTTGCATACACCAGTTGATCGTTCACTGCACAGGCTGCAATTTTTCATCAAACTCCAGTAAGAAATTATTTTTACAGAGTAAACATGAGTTCTGATTTTTTAGCTCTATTGGCCATACAATTTTGATGGAGAAAAAGATCAAAATAAAACAAGTTATTATATTTTTCAATAATATTGCGCAAAACTTTTTGATTTTTCATTCAACCGATCACCAACAACCGTTGTTCAATCACATCTCTAAACTAACAATTGGTTGTACAACTTAATCAAATTGTACAACAAGTCGCAACGTGTAGGGGCCGCATAAAAGCATAAAATTGATGTGACCTATGTGATATCATACTGTGCTTATAGAATAGAAGCTAGCTGCGTGACAGCACACTATTCTTGTATAAAAGATAGTTCTTTTTATTAGAGATGGTTGCGTGTTGAATCTTTCCAACACGGTACAACCCGAACACGAGTACGAAGTGCGCACGTGAAAAATTCTCTCAACACGATACTGCACAACACTCACGAAATCATATTGAACAGCAAAAAATTATTTTTACATTCAAACAAATACATATTTTTGTTTCATTTCACAACCTCAAGCTTAAGAGACCCATACACTATCGATAAATTTGGTGGTGTTGCACGTTTGACGATACAAAATATTAAATTTTTTTTATTGGAAATTTTGTGTTTTTCGTGAAATCACGAAATCACTTTTTTTTTGTCACGAAAAAAAAGAAACGCGCCCATCTCCAGTTTGTATTACAGCGTGCGTCACAATATATCGGCAATCGCCGTTGTATTTCTGAACAACGTGACTCAATTTTTCTTTAAATTTTACCTAACGTAGAGCTGCTGATGGCCTACACATATGTATATATAAAGAGGTAATAAAAAAGTTTCGTTTTCTCTGGAAAAAAACAAGCATATTTGCTTGGTGTCGCACGCTACAAAAGGTTGCCATTCCTGTGGAAATGCCCATATGGTGTTTTCGAAGGCTATTTTGATTTTTTTTTTTTTATAAAACACAGAAAATTAAAAGAATTCAAATTATAGAACATAGAGCAGATAAATTTAAATTATAAAGTGTCGGCGATCGAGATGACATACAAAAAAAAAATTCAAATTACCAAGGAACCCAAATTGCATGGACGTTCTTCAACTTATTGTATGTTTTTCGAGGGACTTGAAAAACAGTTCAAAATATCGAGGAATTGAAATTATCGAGTTTCAAGTTATCAATAGTCGACTGTATTTGCATGAAACATCTCTCCCTGATTATAACATACTAATCAAAAAAAAAGAGAAGAAAATCCCATTCCCCCAAAAACAATGCGCCCGGACAGAATATTAAAAAAATGTCTTTCTACATGAAATCTACTAACGAAAACGAATGCAATAATTTTATCAAATATATTATAACAATTACACAAGTACACCCAGAGAAAAAACAACGTAAAATCATAAAAACCATATTGAATTAATAAGAAACATTAACGAAAGTCTAGTCATGTTGAAATTTCTTAATTCAATGTGGAAAAATATTAATTTTCAGCATTAATTAATTAATTTGATTTATTTTTAAGTATCTCAATATACATTTTCTATTATATTGAAAACTATTGAGTTAATGTTTTGCGTTCTTATTTTTAAGTTGCAGTTTTTCCCTGAGTGTATATATTTTTTCTCCAGCTCCATACGAAACACAACCATTTTCATTATATCACACAATTGTCAGGGAAACAAGAAAGAAGACACAACCTAATATGTTTCTTAAGAGAGACAGACACACATTTCCACAAAGGTCTTAAGGAATTGTGCAAGTGGAGCCTGAAAACACTGGAGCATGGATATGAGTGCCACACGAAGTGATATGAATATTTTTTATGGATTTCTTCATACTTTCAGCCGATTTCCATGCACACAAGCGCTCACTTACATATGTATTTCTTTTATTCCTTTTGTAATGATTATATTTAAATTCACTTACAACACCCATATACTATTTTAGTTGAGCGTTAAAATGAAAAAGAAAAGAATCCAAACAAAATCTCTAGTTATTTAAGTGAGGTTTTATGAAAAAAAAAAGAAAAAGAAAAACGAAAATCTGTGCCAATTTCCCGTAGCAGGCAGAAAATAAAACGTTTGCATTGTTGCGTGACATGTGGCATCAACGACTCGCAACGTGCTCATATTTTGTTGGATATGGAAATATTTTTCACAAAAGGCGACTATTTTCTGTTTGCAGTAGAACTATTTTGTTCATTTCCATACATACATATGTATGTACATAAATGATTTTTATGTTATTCGGGTGTGTTACTTCATTCTTATCAAGACACGTAGTTTTTATTACTTTTATGGCAGTGATGTGGTACATGCAACGACAGTCAGTTATGCAGAAATGTTGCTTTAAATGGCTTTTATTGCTATTAACGAAATATGTGTGTGCCTGCCAGCCTGCCTGCCTGCCTGCAGGTGCATGAATTGGTTTGCTTTATTTTGTTCTCTATTAATTTAATCATTTTGCTCTTTAAGCTGAAGCGCTTTTATTTTCAATTTAATAAAAATTCCCCTAAGCCGAAAATTTCTCAAATCTAAAATTATTCTTGATAATTAGATGCGTTTGGCCAACAAAAAATACTCACAGCCATCAAACAAAGTTTGAAATATATTACAAAACTTTTATTTTTTTTTTTTGGCAAATTAGCCAAGCAACCATATTGTTTTGTCCATGCATACGTTTTAAAAAATCTCATCATACAATTTTTTTCTTTCTTTTTTTTTTTTTTTGGTGGTGGCGGTGTCCATACATAAGCAAAGAATAAACTTTAAAAATAATAATTTAAGCACCATATTGTGTTTTTTATTGCCTTCATCATCACATCCTATGCCACAGTTTTTCATACATTGTCCATCGATATACATATGTACATAAGTACAATGAATGATTTTTTTCTGTATGCACTTGAAGTGCGTTGAAATAAGCAAAAAAATGGTTAGCGATTTGCCTCTTTTAGGGAATAGAATTTTATGAATAGATCACCTTCATAACCAAAGCTTGGTTTTTAGATTATACGAATTTGACATGACATGTTGTTGGAATAACACTTAGTCCAGATTTTTTCTTCATCTTCTTTAGTCTTATTGATTTTATCGCCCAGTAATGTGGCGCGATTCAGTAACTTTTAGCGATCCGACAGTCGTAATTTTTGTCTATACATTTTGGCGCTTGCAAGAACGATTGTGTGATTCTGTAACTTCTTTTTAACGATAGTACTCAGCTGATATTTTGTGTTGATTTTTGTCGATAAAATTAACAGCACAGCTGTTTCGCTTAAATAGCGACACAGCTGACATTAACCTACAGCGAATATCGTTAAAAATGTTACTGAATTGCAAATTCGATTAACTTTCGTTATAATTATTTTAAGGATACCATTATTGTTCAAAAAAAGTTAGTGAATCTCACTACTGGTATAGCTTACCATTCCATGAATACAGACTTCCCTTCTTTGTTTGCAATAAACAGCTGATTGTGACTTCAGAGTTTGACAATAGGTGTGTTCATTTACTAAAATTGTTTATAAATTTGTAACAATTGTTTCTGTTCATTAACCCAAAAAAGCTTAGGGAGAAAAAGCGTCAAAAGCGGGTAAAAAATTGAGACAAAGAAAATTCTTGCATAGTCCCCTTTTACACAAGAATTAGCCAAACAGCTGTTCTGTGCATTTGCTTACAAATTCATTTTTTGAAAAATATCTGAAAAAAGTCATCTCGAAAAATGTTAATTTAAGCAGCATATATACAATTTTACAATCAAGGATGTACAATTATTGAAGACCTATTATCGCATTTGACCAGGGATGGAAAACGGTTTTTTTATATGTGCTACGTCCCTTTTCACAATGTATGATTAAAAATTAACGTGAACTTTAACTGACAGTTCTTCATACAAAACTTGCCGTTAAAGTCCTTGTTAACTTTTAATTGTACATTGTGAAAAGGGTCGTTAATAGTATAAAATAGAAATAAAATAATTGAAATGTCTAAAAATAGTAAATAATACATGAAGCTATTATTTATAGAGTTACCAAAAATAGAAAAATATCATACTAACACAATCTGTCTTAAAAGATCCTTCGAATTATACCAATTTTTTTGGAAATGTCTTCTCTTCGCTCTGGTTTATCTGACAGCGCCTTTGCATGCTTAAAGTTTTATAATTACTGACCCTTGGACGGACCAATAACTTTTTCAATGAGTATCTAAATAGATTTAATAATCTTTTGTTCTATTTGCTTTGTATCTAACAAATTTCAAAAACTTGTTTTGTTTTATTTGTGGTACAATTATCATATTGTTTAAGATGTGCTTTGGATCTTTATGCCGAGTACACACTATGGCATTTTGTGACATCGCAAGCAAAAATAAAATTGGAAACTAGTGACAACGTTTGTCATTTCCAATATTGTTCAGCTTGTTGACATTTTGTTATATTGAGTACATACCGAAAGAATTTTTTAAATGTGTGCGGGTATAAAAATTTAAAAGTATGGAAAACTAAAAAGAAATTGTAAAAGCACAGAAGGGTGTGAGAAAAATTCAAGCGCCCTGGACGCATGACATGACGACACTGCTAATTCAGCTGCTGTATGAAATCATATACATCATGCAAAGGAAACTGCATGGACAGAAATTTCTGCGGAATTAAGGCTTCTGGCACACGAAATGTTTAAACCAACTTAAATCCAGCTTTCGCAAACTTGAACACAGAGTACAATAGAGTCCTTTGGTGGCGCGCATATTAAGCCACCACATCCCTTGCCGTTTTTTAAATTTTTTAATTTTTTTAATATGGCGTTTTTCGCGTTTTTGATTTTATTTTGTTTTTTCACTCTTTTCTCCTTTTTGGCGATTTTTTTCAGTTTTTGGCGTTTTCCATTTTGGCGATTTTTTTCATTTTTTTATTTAGGCGATTTTTCCGGTTTTTCGCGATTTATTTTAGTTTTAGAATTTTTTTCATTTGGCGCTTTTTTCGTTTTGGCGATTTTTTCTTTTTTTTTGGTTTTTGGCGATTTTTTTTCGGTTTGCCGATTTTATAATTTTGCGATTTCTTAGTTTTACCGTTTTTAAACATTTCAAGAGTTTGGCTCTTACGGTTTCCAAGATACAGCAAGTTGTCAAAATTACATAGTAAAAATTACATTAACTGATAGAACACCCTTTAATTTAAATTTTTTTAAATTTTAGTGTTAAGTTTTGTAGTCTGTATAAAAATACACTAACTGTATAAATTATAAGTGTACATGTGACGCGCAAAATAGAAAGGGACCTAAGGGTAAAAATCGGTTTTGTTCAGGAGAGCCATTTTAAAGATTTAAATACGTGTAGCTTTGGTGTACCATCACTGAGCGTGTTGGTATTGGTCTCATTTGAAAGCGACACATCTCATGACGTCAGAAACGTGTTGCTCAGCCTTGAAAACGGGCGTAGGTCGTCCCTACCTCTTGTTTTGTGTAGTTGGTTTTTACTGTTTTCTACCTAGCGCGCTGTTTCCATGAGTTTGATATCAATTTTGCTCGCGTTTTTTCGAATCCAGGTTTATTTTCTGAAATTATTAATTGTGAATTATAATAAATACTAATTTATAATTCTTTTAAATCGTGAATATCACTCTGTTAGTACGAAAATTGTTTCCCATAACCTTAGAATCGTCGACTTTAATTTCATAAAACGCGCATATCTCTGGGAGGGAACACTTTTGGGGCATGGGATCGGTCTCATTCGATGCTGAGATGTTGTCCACATCAAAAAACAAAGTGAAAATTGATTTTTTTTTTTACCCTTACGTCCCTTTCTCTATGCGCTGTCACATATACATACATACAATTGTATGTATATTGCATGGGATTTTAATATTTTTCGTTGCTCGTTTTGGAACACCTTTTAATTTTTAACTCTCATGTATTTGCTTTTGTTTTGATAAAACAAATGACACTAAATGTCATTATATCAAAATTAGTTCTTGATGTAGAAAATTATACCGTGTTGCCATTATTTAGGAATGATACACTTTCCTGTCACAATGACACAACAAAATTGTATGTTATCGAAAAACTTGATGGAAACGGCTTTGCAAACACATGAAAATGACAGCACATGAAATGCCAGATATAAATTCAGCTTTACGCAGCTATGGTTGTTTTGAACAACTCCTTATGCAGTCACTTGGTATAGTGACTGCATAAGGATTTATTCCTCCACGATATGTTCGAAAACAATGTGAAGATTTGTAACTCTCTTGTGACTCGAACATCTTTAATGCCACATTACGAAATATGTAGGAAATGACAAACGTTGCCACAGTATACACTATTGCGATGGCACAAAAAGCCAGAGTGTGTACTCGGCATCCCAAAATTCACGGATCGCAAGGCAGTCAAGCCTAAATCTTATCACTCATGCTTAATTGTAAGAAGTTTTTTACTTTAAATCAGTGATAACCAAGCCCCGAACGCACGCACACAAAGATATTGGCGCATATTCAGAAATCATTACTAGGTGCTAACTTTTTTAAATACCTATTTAAGTTATTCACAGACGGCTAAGAAAGTTTAGACTTAATTATGAGTGAAGCTGTAACTAAATGTTAACTAACTTATACATGTTATACTTATACTTTACATCTCAAAAATTGTTTTTTGATAGTTTGAATAGTTTTTTATTTAATTGCAATTTATATCGATCATAGTATTATCGACATTTCATTTTCTTATTTCTTTTATCAGCTGGGAGTCGTTACTTCGTTAGTTTAGATTTGTGAATAGAACCTGTAACTATCTGTTAACTATTTTTTAGTATCTGTTTAAGAAATTTCGACTTTAGTTACGATTTATGAATATGCGCCATTATGTGCTTGTGTGCGGTCGCAAACAGAAGCAGAATTATTTAACATTGTTGCTCTGTGTGCTTTTGTGTTGATTACGAAAAAGAAACAAAAACAAAGCCAAACAAGCATGCGTAGTGTTGCTTTCACAAAGCTTGAGCAGAGACTGATGTTTTGAAGCGAACAAAGTTGTTGTATATACATATGTGAATTGCCGACCGTGTCTGTGTGAAAAATACGATTATTGACTGCCTCGCGAGGCTATGGAGTGGTTATCACTGCTTTAAATGAATGCATGAGCGTATGGGCGTAATCTGCATTAAAAGTCCTCTAATCGTACTTTAATTAAAGGAATATGTAAAATGCAGCATTTAAATTTAAAAAAAAAAAGATTCGTACATAAATCGACCATATGAAGTAGAGTTCGACCGATTAATCGGCTTCGGCTTCGGCCAAAAATTGGTAATCGGCCAACATTCGGATATGGCAAAAATCGGCCGATTAGCCGAAGCCGAATATTTTTCATTCCAAGCTTGAAAAATAACATTATTTTTGGTCGTTGCTCGCCGACAGTTTCTATTGTGTTTAACGTTTTGAAAGGGTTGCCTTGAAATACAACCCTGTTGCTTTCTATTTTCTTTTACTTGGACGTTCTTGTGAGTGATCATATGAAAAAGCAATCCAGAAATTGAAAAATAGTTTTATTTTTCTTGTTATGTATCCAATAAATATTACAGCTATTTCAGTGATCTCAAAAAAGCAAACTTTTTTCTTAATTCATATAAAACAAGTATCATTTTTAAAATTTAAAACATTCGGCTTCGGCTTCGGTTTTGGCCGAAGTTTAGGATTTTAGCCGAAGTACGCCTTCGGTCGATCTCTAATATGAAGCTAATAAGCAACTTTTAATATTCATATCACTCATACGCTCTCACTCTCTATCTCGCTATCTGTCTATTAACAATTTAGTTTGAAAAACTTGTTCCAGGAAGAAAGAAAAAACCTCCAAACTTTTGCATGAGTGTTGGTTGGCACTTGCACACGTACACACGACACACTTATTATTATTTGTGTGTTCATATTTAAGATAAAAAAGATAAAAAGACAAAATATATATATCACATTTTGAACAAAACATAAACCGCATTTATACAAATTTTAATATAAAATAATATATGTGCATATATGTATGTATGTATGTATGTATGTATGTCTACATATAAAGCGGGAAACTAAATGCACACACATATGGGTATAAATTAAAAAATATTACATTTTTTCTTTAACCAGGACGAAAAAAAAATAAATATTAAATGAAAAGCAAACGTTCTTAGGTTTTTAAGGTTTTTTTCTTTTTCCTTTTTTTCTTTTTTTTTTTTGCTGTTAATAATTTTCAATGGAAAAGTAATGCACATGCAGTTTTTTATCAAACACACACACACACATCTACAGCTATATTTAAAATACATACATACATTTGCATGTAGATATGTATGTGTTTTAATGTTTCTATGTGTGTTTGGGTGTATTCATAAACATAAATTATTTTCATCTCTTTGTTGTACATTATTTCCTTTTAAGTTGTCTTATTTCTTCATTTCCCATTGAATTGTTCGTACATTTTGCAAGAGTACGAGTAGAGTTGATGTCTTGTTTTATTTAGTTTTTTTTTCTTTTTTTGCAGAACATTTTACCCGTGTGTTGAATATTAATAACTTTTGTTTAGTCATACGTGTTAATGTGACTTTATGACTTTCTTTTGCTCGCTATTCACTTAAAATGAATGTTTTTCTATTTCCATTTTTATTTCTCAAAGTCATGTGTAAATAGTTTGTTACTAGAGATGCCAAATGTAAGACCCTCTTTTGAAAAAGGTATCGATATCTTTGTAGATTGGAGGAATATAGTGTTCGGGAATACTAATCCCTGATCTCACGCAGCACTGGATGTAATTCAAACGTAATTAAGGAGTTTTTCAATAAGGACTTCGAAAGTTTGACAGTTGAAAGCGGCCATGCTGTTGAATTGCCATGGATGGATATAGTGTTGTGTTCAATTACATTTGCAAATGATAAATATTTTTATAGCTATTGCTATTTATGGCGAGATACAGGGGTTAGAAAATAATTTTCGTAACAAAATTAATCGACACTATTACAGTTATAAATTTATTTTTGTTTTGATTTCTTTGTACTTAAAAGCAGCGTACGAAAATAAACGAAACAAATTGTTTGAATTTGTTTTGCTTCGTTCTTTGAAGTGAGTGAAAAAAACAAAACAAAAACAATGAGAAACATTTGCTGAATTTGATTTTGTATTGTTTTTGTCCTGATCACAAGCCAGAAAACACAACCGATCGACTGTAAGCCGGCTAACAGCCGCCACCGGCCGCAAACAATATATTAATATAATCGTGCGCCACTAGAAAATACAATAATGGGAAATAAATGGAAACATTTTAAAATATTTGCGGCGAATTTGACATCATCATATAATATTTTCACAATGTATGGTTAAAAGATAACAGAGACTTTAACGGCAAGTTGTGTATGAAGAACTTGTAGTTAAAGTTCTAGTTAACTCTTAACCATATATTGTGAAAAGGGACGTAAGTTTGTTTTATACTATGTTCACACTTATGTTTTTAAGCATTTTTAATACATGTTCACACTTATGTTTTTAAAAATTTTTAAGACAAGTTTTCTAAGAACTAAACACACTCGTTCACATTATATTTGAGATTTTTAAGGTTGACGTTTTGTGAATAAATTATTGTGTTTGTAAGAAATTTCGAACAACTATGATTTTTGTTTGCTTTATTATTTTTAAGCAACAAATGTTTTTGTAAGTAATGTAATATTTTTTAAGCAATTATTGTGTTCCAAATAATTTTTTTAACGTGCCACTATTTAATAACAACACAAAGTTGCCAGAGCTATCAAAAACGCACTGAGCATACTTCATTTACGTGTTTATCGATGAGTTTAATTTTAAAACATGTTAACTGAGATGCTTAACAAAACTAGTCAATATATGATAAAACATCAAAAAATTATTGTGTTTAAGCTCTTAAAGATGAATAGGACGTTAAACACATAAGTGTAAACATATTATTATATAGCTAAGTAGCAATTGCTATAACCGGGTGTCCTAAGACACCTCTCTTCTTTTTTTTTTCAAAATGAGTGTTGTGTTTGGGTAAAAGTCATAGTCGCCCTATCGGGAGCACTATTTGCAGTGCAATGGATTAATTTCAGTCCACTTTTTCAGTAAACAATCAACCAATTTCAGCCGTATGCCGACGAAACTCAAGATCTGACAAAAGCATCAGCACTGTTCCTGAGAGTCTGCTCACAAGCAGTGTTGCCGTTTTAGTTACTTTTAACCAAATTTGGTTACTTTTTACCCGACTGCGCAACGCAAAGAAGGGTGTTGTGCTTATCAGTATATGTACATATGTATGTATGTGTGATCCTTTGCGGCACTATATAAACCGAACGCGTGGACTGATTTCGATAATTCTTACACCAATTGATTTCTCTTAATCCCGGAAGTTTCACTAAAGATATATCAGCTGTTAAAATTCAATATGGCGGCCAACAGACGCCATTTTGCAAAACAAACAAAAAGTCGGTGAACTATATCAAAATGGGTATCATTCGAAAGGTAAAAAATCAATAAGATAACCTCATAAAAACTACAAGATTTCTTCGTGATTTTTTCAAAAAGGTTTTCTCTATGAAATTAATAAGATTTCCTTATTGAAAAAAAAAACCATAGAGATTTGTTATTCTATTTTATGAGGTATTTAGTAGGCACTGTTTTCTCTGTGTAGACTTTTGGATACATTATTAACATACAAAGTTAAGGGCTATCGCCAGGTCTGAGTAAGTTGTTGGCCAAAAATTGAGGGCGCACCATTTTTGGAGGGAGCACTGATTTTCGAAATCAATAAAAACCGCCAAACTGAGTATGGAGTTTTACTACCCTTTGGTAGTAGCATCGATCATATACTGTCAAATCTGTGTGTGTTTTTTTTTTTTTTTGACTGTTGCTCAGTGTAATTGTTGCCTTCGGCCATAGGCAGCAAATAAATAAAGTCAACGAAATTTAAAACTGTCAATTTGCAAGAATAATAAAAAGTTTCATTTTGTTATGTAAAGTATAAACAGATGGGTAGACCACTAATAATACAAAACAATCGGTCCTATTCTGTAAACCAATCGATTTGAAACCGCATGATAATTCCGACAATAGAAATAATTTTTTAGATGTTTTTTTTTAATTTTTAGGGTTGCGTACACCAAAGGTGAAAAGGAACCTTATTGTTTTCGCTACGCTGTCCGTCTGTCCGTCACAGGCTATTTTCTCGAGAACCGTAAGAGCTACGGACCTGTACCTGGCCGCTACAGCAACAAATACATGAGTTGGAAATTAAAGGGTGTTCCAAAACGAACAACGAAAACTATTAAAATCCCATGCAATTGTATGTATATACACTTGAAATTTGTAAGGTTAGTGTATTTTTATACAGACTACAACAATTAACACTAAAATTAAACAAAAAATTATTAAAGGGTGTTCCATCAGTTAATGCAATTTTGACTATGTAATTTTGAAAACTTGCTGTATCTTGGAAACCGTAAAACCCAAACTCTTGAAATTTTCAAAAACGGTAAAACAAAAAAATCCCAAAATTATAAAATCGCCAACAAAAAAAAATCACCAAAAACAAAAAAAAAATCGCCAAAACGAAAAAAAGTGCCACATAAAAAAAAATTTCTAAAACGAAAATAAATCGCAAAAAACCGGAAAACCGCCAAAATTAAAAAATCGCCAAAATGAAAAAAAATCGCCAAAATGAAAAAAATCGCCAAAATGAAAAAAAAATCTCCAAAATGAAAAAATACGCCAAAAACTAAAAAAAGATCGCCAAAACGAGAAAAAAGCGAAAAAAAAATCATTTCAGCTGAAAAAACGTCAAAAACGCAAAAAACGCCATGTTAATGCTCAAAGCCCGCGGTTACATTTGCGGCTGTATGCCCAATAACTTCATGAGTTTCATTTTCGAGGTTTTGAATCGATTGTGTGCCATTAGCATAGACATTATCTTTCATTTAGCTCCAAGGAAAGAAATCAAAAGTTGCAAATTTACAAGGTCTCGTTAGTTAATTGCGACCGCCTCTTCGATAAGTCACACGGTCAGGAAGCTTTTCACACAAAAGGGCGATATTACCGTCATTTGTGTGCCGTCAGATCAAAAATCACACCAAAGAATTTTACGTTCAGAATGTAGTAGCTTTTCAGCAATAGTTCTTGGGTTTTCCAAGCTCGAAATATGACAATTCTGCTTGCTGACATAGCCTTCGAGGTAAAAGTGGGACGATTCTAAATTGCTCCAGTGTGACCGCATAATTTTGACCAATTCTGTAGTGAACTTTAATCGTTCCATTTGAATTAATAGCATAGTTTTTACTTATCATCTGTCAAGTAGTTACAGGTTGAGTAATGACAACCGTTGAAATCTCGGGCTATTAAAAATGAAATGTGTTATTGGAACACCCTGTATTTAATTTACCGCCTTGACCATGATATCGACAGAAAGAGTTCGATCGACAAATTGTATTGAAAAAAAAAGAAAAAAATTTTTTGGCTTGCAATATAAGTAATTAATCGAACGTTATCTGCCGATATCGTAATCCAGGCTGTTATTTTTTCCTTTTGTCCATGTAAAATTAAAATAAAAATCCTTTAAATATTTTTCTTTTATTAGATGATATCTCAAAGTATATTTTCTTTATTTTCTAATAGATTGTTTCTAACAATATTAATTTTGTTTTCTTTTTACAAATAAAAGAGAAAATATTTCAACATCAAAATAAGGAACTAATGGGAATAAAAAATATTTGTTTATAGATTTAACTACATAATTTGTATAGAATAATGAAATATTTCTAATAATTTTATATATTTGTGTATGTATGCTATTGGATAAATATTATCACTAAAATTTTTTTAACTTAACCACTAATAAACTAAAAACGATGTCTTTTAACAATCTAATTAATTCAGTTAATTATTATAAACGTTAGGAAGTAGAAAAGCTATAGTGTTTTTTTTTATTTTTTAATTTATAGCCAAAGATATTTATTTATTCAATGTAATAAGGATGCGAGGAGGGCAAAGATTTATTTCTTTTAGTTAAAAGAAATAGAACTTTTAAATTAGTAATAGTGGAGGTCACAACGAACCACAGAAGTGTGCTATTGTAAAACATTTTGTTTAAAAACTAAATGTTAGAGCTATGAACTCCTTTAATATAAACTATAATAATAAGAAATTCAAATGTTTTTAACAATAATATTTATAAGTTTGTGTGACCAGTTAGATTAAATAGGCACTATGTATAAATTTAAGGATTTTACTTTTTAAAGGCAAGCTTAGCTTATGAAACTCACAATCAATACATTTAGTTATTTTTGTAAAGGAAACGATATGGCTAATTTTAATTTACTTCATTTGTGCATTAATTTTTATATATGTATTTCTATATTTAATTTTTATATGTATGTATAGATATATTTATATTTTTATATATTTGTATGTATATCATTTGAAAGCTTTTGATAAAAATTAGCTTTGAAGTAAATACAACAAATAAATATTAAGTACCATAAGCCATGTTAAATAAATTGTTTAGTAAAATATTGTCAACATATAAAAACGCATTGTTTCTTTGTATTTTTGTAAAACAAATACATACATAAATAAAAGTAATAATTAATTCACACATTTATGGCCTGTCCCACAACAATAAAATAAGGAAATTGTTTTTGTTTTTGTTTCTGTTTTTGTTTTCTACATGATAGATCGAAAGCTTTCTCTCGACACCGTGTTATAGGCCGTTAATTTTTTATCACACTCTCAAATGATATCATGATATTTTTGTATCATGTTCCCAAGTACATTATATTATTTAATAGTCCCTTACTTAAGCCAAGCTTTTCATATGTAACGTTCTAATTTAAATGTTTATTAAGATATTATTCTGCCTTATTACGGTTGTCGAAATATTCAATTCCACTCCGACAATTAAATTAATTAATCCGTTAGATTAGTTAGTTGAAGATTAAAGAAAAATGCTGCATGCTTTTGTAGTCAAAACTACAGCAAATCGAAGTTGAATCAAAAATAAAGCACCATTATTTTGGCTGTACGCCAATAGGAGTATCTTCTATAAGGATTCTGTGGCAAAAAGGAAAAAGTGCTTAAGTCGAGATAGGCTGATTTTGAGTTAATGGTACCTCCGCAATCTGCATACTTGAAAGTGCCCCTGGTCAATATCTCATTTAATTTGTGTGATTTTTCAGGAAGTTATAGCACTATGACTTGGGACTTATCTTTTTTAGACTTCTAATCTCATTTGGAATAAAAGCTTAATTTATCTTATACTTTGGTATATTTCAACTTAAATGTATAACTTATAGTGTGTAGAACGATGTTTGCTTAAAAAAATAAAGGTTTTAAAGAAAATTCCCCCATTTAACTGTAAAAGAAATAAATTTCTGAAAATCGTCTTGAACGCTTAAAACTGCTCTACTGCAAAACAGTAAAATATGACTTAAGCACTTTTTCCTTATTGCCACAGAAATATTGTGCATATTTATTAGAGTTCGACCGATTAATCGGCTTCGGCTTCGGCTTCGGCCTTCGGCCAAAAATTGGTAATCGGCCAACATTCGGCCTATGGCAAAAATCGGCCGATTAGCCGAAGCCGAATATTTTTCATTCCAAGCTTGAAAAATAACATTATTTTTGGTCGTTGCTCGCCGACAGTTTCTATTGTGTTTAACGTTTTGAAAGGGTTGCTTTGAAATACAACCCTGTTGCTTTCTATTTTCTTTTACTTGGACGTTCTTGTGAGTGATCATATGAAAAAGCAATCTAGAAATTGCAAAATAGTTTTATTTTTCTTGTTATGTATCCAATAGATATTACAGCTATTTCAGTGATCTCAAAAAAGCAAACTTTTTTCTTAATTCATATAAAACAAGTATCATTTTTAAAATTTAAAACATTCGGCTTCGGCTTCGGTTTTGGCCGAAGTTTAGGATTTTAGCCGAAGTTCGGCTTCGGCTTCGGCCAAAAAAAACGCCTTCGGTCATTCTCTAATATTTATATTTGTCCTAATTACGAGTGCTGTGTATTTCGAAACTTGTGCGATGTTTTTTACTCTTGCACTAGAAACGAAATGTATGTGATGATCGAAAAGAAAAACAAAAATAGGTGCATAAGGATAAACAAGCAAGCAGAAATGATTAGTAATACATACTTAAAAATGTAAGTGCACATCAATAATTGTTTATACAAATAAAAAACACTTCCCGTTTTCTATTTCATTACAATTTTACGTATGTTCATTTCCAATCTAAAACCAAGTAGACAGATATAGAAACTGATGAAAACCGTGTTAATACAAGAAAATGTAGAACTTCTAAAAACAGTCGTAGTTAGGTAAAGTTTCCACTTTACGAACGAGTCTGTGAAGAAATTATACGAAAAATACGCAATTTTTTGGGTGATTTCTATAAAAAATTTCCAGCCGGTTTGACTGTTTGTAATACGGAAACCATAATTTAACTTTTAGTGTCTCCCTTCGGAAAATTATATCAGTTTAAAAAAACAGTTATTTCTAATAAAAAATAATTTATAAATAATAAACTTGAAGCCGATTAGGAAAGCATTTCTGGAATTGAAAAGTATTGCAGTTCAAATAAATAAATTAATGACAGATATTATGCCTCAGTAGCATCCTTAAATAATTATACAAAAATAAGTACTTGGGCACCACTGTGACATAATCACCCTTATATTCATAAAATTTAAAATAAGTTTAAAATCTATTTTATTTAAAATTTTTCATAAAAAATTTTCTTAAAATAGATTTCAAATACATTTTATTTTTTTTATGAATATGAGGATCAGAATTTAACATTCAAAAATACAGAGAGATTGTTATGCAAATAATTGGCACGCCTCATGCAAAAGAGCCCACTAAACTATTTTCTGATCCAATAAGTTACATATCACAAAATGAAACAGCAAAATAATCCAAAACTATTTTACAAAATTGTATTTCAATTCAAACCCCTATTCTCGTTTTCATTATCAATCAACTGCCTTTTAAATATTTCTTAGTTTTAGTACTGCATATAGTTATAATTCTGGTGAAAAAAAATTCGTACGCTACACATTTTTTCTCCAGCAACTATGACTAAATCTGAAATACTTCACAACTATAAATAAAAAGGCACAAGCGCATCATATTCCTCTCTGAAATATTATAGTCGGAGCACGCTTATACTCAGAGTATGGATATTTACTCGAACAAAAAAAAAATATACGCATGATAGTTATTCCGTATACATCCATTGTGTAAATAAAATGGAATGAAAAATGTGTTTGAAAGCATGCTTTATGTGTGTGTAAATGAAGTAGCCCTATATATACGCATGTGTAGCCAATTAATACTCCGAGTATTTTTATACTTATGCCTTTGATTGCAGCTAATATTACTTAAAACGATAGCTTTGTTATTTCCTGGTTCACACATGAAAATTTTAGTGGATCAACTTTTGAGCTTATGCAAGACAGATGATAAGATAATGAAGATGAGAACCATCATATTTTCCTCTCTCTCTCCATGAACTAAAAAGTTACTCAATTAAAACTGCCGTGTGTGTATCGGGACCTATGAAAGTACCAACTGGATATATGTATGGGCACCTATGGTAATAAATGGGAAAAGCTATAGTTTAATTTAGCAGACTTTCAGCAGTGATTTTTAATTTTTACCATTTCAGGTAGGGTCATATTAATTAAAGATTCTAGCAATAAGTTCTAAATATATTGGATTGAATTTCTATCTTGTAAAGTCAAGTTAAGTCATTACAACAGAAATCGAATAATATACAGGCATGTTTTGAAAATCACAGAAATAAAATACTAAATAAATTAAATTAAGTTATGGTAACTTTGTTGAAAATTAACTAAACTTTAGATGAGCAGTAGTTTCAAACATATTATTATCTCGATTTTAGCTTAAATTTACTTAAGCATTTTACTTTTTAATATACTAAATTTGTTACTAATCCACGACATCTAATTAAATTTCACTTTTCTTTCGCATTTTTTTTTTTTAATTTGCCTTAAGAAAACTCTTTTTTATTTACATTATAAAAATTTAATACCAAAAAAAAATTGCACAAAAGTCCATATATAACTCTGAAATTAAAACATCTTCTATTCATTTAATGACTTTAGTATTGATAAGCCACGCTTTATAAAACTTTTGGCCAAGAGATTAAAATTGTGCGTTAATTAAGAGAAAATTATTGTATAGAACAGACGGCAGAAGCGCCACTATACTGATTATTTAACCTACGTTTCATACCCTCCAAATAAATATCACGACAGAAGAGACCAGCTGCCAATGGAATGCTGCAAGAAGTTAAAAAAAAAAAGAGGAAGTTATTAGAGAACTGGAAATATAAACAATAAATACCAGAGACTTACGAATCTGTACCCGCTCTGATAATAGTTTTAAATAATGCCCAGACCGGCTTATGATCCGAAGTGATTATGGACGGCACCGAATCGTATAGCAAGCACTGGACCAATGGTGGGGAGGGCGTTGGCATGCCAGGTAAAGTGCTTTGACGTCTCATCATTAGGCCCTGAGTTTGTCTATATTTGTACAAAATGCGATCGGTATAAGCGGGAGCACGTTGTTTGGAGGACGTGTCAAAGTGTTGGGTACCAGGATCATACTTGAAGGAGTAACAAAATATTGAAAAGTTGTATAGAAAATATACAAATGTGTACATATTATAAAAATATTTAAGTACCTTGTAGGTGGGCGGAAATGTTATATTGGCCTCCATAAAGCCCCGAAAGGCTGCTCCGTCTGCCAGCACCGATGACAATTGGTCAGTATGCATGTAGCCATGCGGCAGGTGTGAGGGTAGGGGAAATTTCGTATTCTGTATCCATTCCAAAAGCTTTTCCCTTGGTTCACCCAAACGAAAATTTAAGTCTCCACACCAGAACACATTATCGAAATTCTGAGTAACATCCTTATTTTTATGTCTTAGATTGAGATTCTTGGGCAAGTCCAAAGCATGAATGATTCTCTTGACATCCGATACTCTTTCCTTGACCTTTTGCTGATGAGCTGTTAAATGCGAGGTTACAAAAAGCATTGAAGTACCGAACAGGCAAAATGATATGGCAACGGCTCCTTTTGTACGAAAAGCTGAACCAGTTCTCACCGACATATTGGCATCTTCGGGTGCAGAACAGTACCATATTAGGTCCCTCCTCATAAACACAGCCAAATGGAGGGTACCCAAAGTTGTTGCATGGAAGAGAACGTGTGAGGGTCCCAAAGTTTCCTGTATGGTAACTTCCCATTCAAAACGATCTGGACTCGATTCCTGTGTACCTATTGCAACAATATCGGGCACATGTTCGACATTTGTGGGCAACACAAAGTCGTTCATTTCTCTGGAGAAAGAGGATAAGTGTTTGTAAGTAATTTACCTTTAACAATATAATCTAACAATACGAGTATAATCACTTACTTGGGCGGACTTTGACCATTCATATTCCAAGTGCCCACAAAGATAGTTACTTCTTTGCTGGGAATTACTTTGTCTAATTCGCTAGGACCCAACAGTGAAGAAGAACCCAAACGTCCATCCAAATAACTTCTGCAATGAAGGGAGTTTACTTGACTGTTACGGTTTTTTCCAAGTTTTTGTGTAACTCACCTTTCTCGGGCCTGATTGGTTGGAATTAAGCTTAAGACTTGAGCAGCCATAAGGGCATGTCGTGCTAGCCCCGTGCTGGAGCTTTGCCGTTGCATCTGTATGTTTTCATGAGACATGAAGCGAACGGATTGTGTCTCCGGTTCATGGACGACGGAGCCTGTTATTTCTGTCTGACTGCCAATATTGGGAGAAGACATGTGCTGTGGCGTAGTGGCTCTCTTTATTTCGGATATGGCACCTTCATTCGGTGCCGGAAACTCAGAGCCAAAGGATGCTACCTCTTTTCCCGGAGGATAAAGTTTGAGTCTTAAGCGAGAACGACAGGCCGAAACAGCTATTGGCTTGATGGGACCACTGTTGATTATATTGTTAGTACAATTTGGTGTATCACTTTGATTGCTTCTCAGCGAGGTATTGGAAGGTGAACCGTAGGAGGAATCAGTGTTATGAAACATCATGGACTTTCCCGTTACAGGACTCTGTGGAGCACTGGCACATTCGGTCAATGCAGCAGCCGGTACAGCCACAAATGAAGGCTGCAAGCAGTTCGTTGGATTAGAAATGACGGAGCCTATGGACAGTGATGTATTGTCCGCCGTACTCCAACTTAACGACATGTTGTCCTTTTTTACAATTAGACCGTTATCTGGAATGGAGTTGTAGCGCACTGTTACGGGCGGAGTAGCTGGTTTCTTTTCCGCCTTACAGCACAAACTGAACTGATGGCTGAAACGATTATGATTAGGAGAGCGATTTTTGGGGGGTTTCCTTAAGACGACATCTACTCCACTGGCAATGCCGCCATCACTTTGCGAGCCATCAGTGCTGTGACGATGAAGGTGGTTTTTATTTTTACCTGCCTTCACTTTACGATGTAAATTTATGATGCCACTGCTCTGTGATTTCTCTATGAACTGGGCGCCTTGCATCATGTCATTGGGCGTGGCATTATTCGGTAGTGTTTGGCTTCGTTCATTATATCTTCCCGCATGATTTATATAATTCTTGTCAGATGTGCATTTTGCAAAGGATGTGTCATGATTGACGAAAATATTTGCACAATTCGAGTGTTGGCTTTTTCCGGTAGAATGTTTTTCATTGTTTTCTACTCCAGCGGCGGGATGCGGTTCAACTTTCGTGGAACGTTTTGTAAGCAAACCCAGCAAGGCAGATCCCGGATATTTACTGCTATGACGTGGGCTGGAATTAGCACTCGTTATACGCTCTTCACTGCCACCACGTTGCATGGTGAGCACTGGTGTTTGTTTGTTTGTTTGTTGATATATTTACTATGTGTATTAATTGCTTACAAATTTTCAAAAATTGAGCATAATTTGGGGCGAGTGTTGTTGAATTGAATATTTTGTGCATATTTTTACTTTAAAAAATAAAAGTGAGCTCAAATTTCATTTGTGCATAATGTTTTTTTTTTTGTCTTCTTTGCCAAGTTTCTGTAATAAAAAATTAAAAAAAAATAGTAAATTATTAAAATATATATTATCTATCAACTTTTATGCGAACTGAAATTAATTTTTTTCAAGACAGAATTTCTTAACTGGGCACGTTTTTTAACTTGCCGCTATCGAAAATAAGAAGTTACTGATTTCACTCTGATTTTCGAAAATCGACTTTTTATCAAATATCGATGTTTTGAAGTCATGGGAATATATTCTAATTATTTTTAGAATGATGTCCGTATGGAAGTGTTTTTGTGTGTGTGCGTTAGTGTGTGTGTGTGTGTGTGTGTGTGTATGCGTGTGTGTATAAAAACCTCAATTACCTTAAGAATGGCTTAACCTATCGGAAGTTAAACTCAACAAGAAACAACGTCGACTGCTGCGTCGACTTGATTTAAATCGATTGATTCGTTCGAGCGATATCGTTGGGGAAGTTTTTAAAAAAAACTACTTATCTTAATAACTCCAAAAGTTATTGTCAAATCGATTTGAAGGACTAATTTCCTTTTTTGTCCTGGATGAAATGTAGCGAAAAATGGAAATTCGACCTAAGTCCGAACTTAGACGGGCGAACATTTAGAAGGAAAATAACTGGAATTCTCTCTTGTGGTTTGCTTCGCGTCCACACAAACAAAAACATTCCAATATTATTGAATAATAGCAAGCATACATGTATATGTATGTATGTTTGTATGTACATGTAGCAAAGAATATGAAAACAAAGCGTGTCGCCGAGTACCGAACACCAAAATGATTATCTCTTTCCCATCCGTAAATTTCTACCAAACTAAATGTTTCCCTTCCAAATTTTTTCGTGTCTAAACGCTGAGTAAGTAGGTTTGAATGGTTCGAAAATTCCTGTTTTTTTATTGTTTCAAAACTCTATGAATTTTTCAGCGCTTTGATCTAGAAATTAGCGACAAGTTCTAATTGTGGTCTGGAAGCTCAAACGTATCCCATTTTTATTTTTTTCTAATATATTATTATAATTATTATCAAACTCATTTGCTTCGTGATATATATTTTATTTTCTTATAAATTATTCTGCATTTTTTAGCTATTTAGAAATTACTTATTGTTATATTATTCATTTTGCTATTTTAGAAATAGCAATGGCATACCTTTTTTTTATTATTAATCTCACGAGATTTTACCTAAAATGATTTTTTTATAATATCCCAGTAAAAAAAGAGACTCCAAAAAAGTCATGAAAATGTAGAGTTTGCGATCTGGAAGTAGTGCAAATTTCGATCCGATCTAATGATTTTTACATAGGGTTGTCATTGCAAGAAGTTCTCTTTTTCGATGCCTGGTCACCGAATTGGAAGCGATCTTAAGAAAAATGTCATTTTTTGTGTTCTATGATAATATTTTCATATAGGAAAAATGGTTAATAGTTACCTGTTTTAACAATTAGTTTATTTTTATAGGAATTTAAACGCGAAACAGTATTTTCATGTAAATTTAAGCAAATAACTTTACAATTTTAGACCAAAATTAATTCATAAGTTTCTTCCAAAAAATCGATTTTTTAAAATTTCTGGGGAGTAATTTCTAAAAGTATAGAGGAATTACAAGGTTTTGTATGACTAAAATAAACTTCTACTTGGTTTTCTGCTAATTATCGGCAAATTAAAAATATCGATTTTTTGGAAGCAATGAAAATGTACTTCCTTTAGAATGACTTCCAATTATTTTTACTGGGATGTATATCACATGTTTATGAATAATGAATCAGTTTTATGGCATTTGCAAACAGGATTGCATACTTTAAGGTTCATTTACCAGTCAATAATTTCAATATTGAAATACTCGTATGTATGTATGTATGTGCAATGCATATGTATGACATATGTGTATGTATGTATGTGTACATATGTACATAAATTTGCTTCATATTTTTAGAATTTTTTGTGCGATCTACTATCTACTTCAGTTTATTTATTGCAATATATACATATTTTTATTACAGAAATTACAATTTAATTTGCACTTTTTTTGTTTAAATATTAATTATACTATGTAATTTAATATATGCACATACAAACATAAATAGTTTTTTTTAGAAAGGCACGAAAATATTGCTTTTGATGATTATAATGTCTCAACAAACTTATAGATAATGAGTATTCTAATGTCAGGGTCTGAGGTTTATAATGTTTTTTTTTTGTGTGACAGCGTGACAATTTTTTTTATGTATTTCTATTTCAAAGATGTTTTTATTTATTTATTTTTGCTCTGTTTTAGTGGGTTTTTCTTATGTTAATGGGCATCGTTTGTCTGAACACGTTTCTATTGTTGCTATTGCCGATTTTTCTATTACACCATATACATATGTTTATATTATGCACTCACATACACAAACATATATGTATGTACATACCCAGCGGGAACTAGAAGGAGTAAGGATGAATTCTAGAAGGCCTCTGTTTGCCTTCTCTTGGATGTAGAAGGCCTGCTCGCACCATTCCATACTCATATATTTTTTACACGCTGTTCTGTTCTGTTCTTGGTTCTTTCATCAGAGATTCTGAAAGGCCTTCAAATTAATGGATTTTGTTTTTATTTCGCTAGAAAACAAAACAAAACATGTTACTTCTTCTCTTCTCCCTTCTCATAGAAGAGTGTGTGGAATGTGTATCGATCGTATCTTTTATGTGAAAGAGTCCTTTAATAAGGCCTGCACCAAGAAGATCTTCTGAGTTTTACCGCTGGGTATTTATATAAATATGTATACTGTCTTATTCTCTAACATTTGATCATATACATATCAGTGGTTCCCTAGCTAGAAATATAAATATATACATACATACTCGTACTATATATATATATATATATATATATATATATATATATATATATATATATATATATATATACATATATATATTTATAGAATTTTGGATAATTTTTTTTACTGAAAAATGGATGTTGTCATCGAAGAGATATTCAAATTTCAAGCGGCGAAAATGGTCATCTGGACAGTGGGGACCACCTGTACCTGTACCAGTACTGCGATTCACTAACATTTTTTAACGACAATCACATCGTTAATAATTATAGCGAAAATTTATCGAATTTGCTATTCAGTAACATTTTTAACGATATTCGCTGTGGGTTATTGTGAGCTGTATCGTTATTTAAGCGTCAATTATTTATGTGCTGTTAGTTTTATAGACAAAAATCTACAGAAAATATCAGCTGCGTACTATCGTTAAAAAGAAGTTACAGAATCACACAATCATTATTGTAAGCGACAAAATGTATAGACAAAAATCTAGTGGTGCGATTCAGTAACTTTTACTACGATAATCGTATAACTATAATAAAGAAAACAAAAATTTATCGACTTTACTATCCAGTAACATATTTTAACGATATTCGCTGTCGATTGAAGTAAAAAAATTTAAGTCTCAAGCACAAATTTTATTTAGTTTTTCTTTAATTCTTCTTTGAGCTTTTTGTTTACTTTGACATGTTGCATGCAAGGATGCCACATAATATACAATTAAATGGCGAGTAAAACACAGATAGATGTACACCATCGTAAAGAGTAATTAGAGAATTACATTATCGTTACATCAAACGAATAAATATACAGATAAATATTACGATTTTCGGTTCGCAAAAAGTGACTGAATTCAGATACTATTTATCGACATATTTAATCGTTTGCGGTAACGATAATGTGATTCCGTAATTTCTTTTTTGCGATAGTCTCCAGCTTTATTTTTCAATCACCATTTAATTCAATATCATGTGCTATCAATGTATAGACAAATTTTTTGAGCTTGTGATTTAATTTTTTTACTTAAACCTACAGCGAATATCGTTAAAATATATTACTGAATAGCTAAGTCAATAAATTATAGTAATAAAAGTTACTGAATTCAGCTGCTGATATGAATTCACATCAGTTGAGTTACTTTTCTTTTTAACTTAAAAGGTATAATGCAAATCAAAAACCTTTTTAAAAATTCTTAAACGTTGCCAGTGTTGTTTTTTATTTCACGATGATGCAGCTTCAAATTATTATGTACATATACATACATATGTTCCTCAAAAGCTTCTCCGATAAACGGGTAGCACTCAATTGCATTTTAAGGCTCAGTTAGCCGACTGTAATGGAATGTAACTGCAACGGTAGGAAACAGCTGATCGATATTGCTATGTGAGAAGTAATGTACAGATTCTTACATTCCGGTTACATCTCTATAACCATTTTCATTACTTTTCACATAACAATATCGATCAGCTGTTTCCTACTGTTGCAGTTACTTTACATTACAGTCGGCTAAGGGCTCAGTTACCCGACGGTAATGTAATGTAACTGCAACGTAGGAAACAGCTGATCGATATTTTTATATGAAAAGTAGGTTACGTTACATTACATCTCTATAACCATTTGCATTACTTTTCACATAACAATATCGATCAGCTGTTTCTTACTGTTGCAGTTACTTTACATTACAGTCGGGTAACTGCGCCTTAACTGACCCCTTAGCCTTTATAGACAAACATTTTTTTCCCTTACGGTGTAAACTTATTTAGAATTTTGAATTTTTGATTATTTGTGTAGTTTTTGTTTTATGTAAGTTGAACATACTACTCAAGGCGAAATCGCATAAGGTGATCTTAATTCACCAGCGGACATAACTTCTCTGCTGTCAAATCAAACAAAACGTTAGGAAATATTCGGACAGCGAGAAATTTTACACTATCTCATATGAAGCGAACAAAAAAATTTTTGTTATAAAAATTCGCCTTGTTTATATTTCTTACATGTTGGACCAAGGCATATTCATACAAGCTAGACTCACCTGAATTTGCTTTGAAAATTGTTCTTCTCCAATGTCAAAATCAGCTGTTATATCCAATTCAAAAACTTGTACGATTATTTTTGACATTTAAGAAATGATGTTGAAAAATCCATATTGTTTTTTTTTTGCGTTATTATAATTTTGTACAATTGCTTTAATGTGAAAAGTCAGTTCGCCCTTTTTATTCATCCTTATCGGAAATAAGAGGCGAACATTTTGTTCATGTGAAAAATAATGTTCCATGAACAAAAAATGGTGAACAAAATTAGAAAATAGTACACTTACACAACAACTTTACTTAAAAATTGGCGATTACAATTTTGGGGAAATGGAATGCATTTCACGTGAAATTGTATTCCCAATAAGGGTTAATCGCTGTGAAATAAACATTTAAGAAACTCTGTAACTGTAATGTTATATTTTTTGTTTAATTTTTTTATACATTAATTGGATTTGTTTTAGAGTAAATAAAAACCATGTGAATATGTCTTTAATTGGTTTTGCTAATTTTTATAATGTCTGGCTACAAACACATCTGTTGGCATCTATTTTTTTTTTTTTTTTTTTTTTTGGGTATAAGAACTTGTGTTGAAATCGATGACGTTTATTTGAAATTTTTTTTACAGAACAAATATCTATATATACAGACGTAGTACATTAGAGTGGCCGTTAGTTGTATGGAGCATTTTTTTTTTATTTCTTTTATTCTCACCCCCAAATCGGTTCAGTTTTATGTAAAAAAAAATACAAAAAAATTTCATAGCGATAAGTTGTGTTTTAGGGGGTGCGTCCGGCCCTCAAACTTAGCCCTCAAGCCCATATATTCAATGTATTTTTTTTTTGTATGAAATAATTAAATAGATATAAACTCTTATTGTAAACGCTTATTTAAATAATTTCTAGGTTAGGTTAGGTTAGGAAGGGTGGTGCTACACTGCACCTCCACTCGGAGACCCAACTGGGTCCATTCTGATACAAATAACTTCCATATAAATGCAATTTTGGTATATACATATAATTTTTGGTATTTTGTTCGTTATTTTCTTCATTATTTCCTAAAATATTAATTTTAGCAAAAAACTTTCTTTGAAACTAATGTTGTACACTAGAAGATCTAAAATATTTCCATATATCATGCTATTGTAAAATGCTTTTTTAAAAAGATAGTCATATGCAAACAAATTACATTGAAAATGGGCTTGAAAGCCAACTTTGAGGGGCGGGCGCACCCCCTAAAACACAACTCATCGCTATGAAATTTTTTTGTGTTTTTTTTTTAGATAAAACTGAACCGATTTCGGGGGTGAGAATAAAAGAAATCAACAAAAAAATAAATAACGGCCACTCTAATGTACATGCAAACACAAATGTAATTCTTAAGATATTGTTACGTTTTTATTCTCTGTTAAAAACGCTTTTCCGTAGATTCGAAGATTTGCAATAAATAAAAGACCCCAGTGTACTAATTAGGGTTAAGAATGATACAATCTTTATTTACTAATAAATAACACTAATACTAATCTAATTCAAGAGCTTAAATACAAACACATAGGTTACTCAAATATTCTCAACTGGTTACCACTATGCCTTCTTCGCTGTTGTATACGTACGTCTTAGACCACTGGCTGCGCTAGTGTTGACACAATTCTGCTTTCTCTGTTGCTCGTCACACACAAGACTCACTCTGCCGACACTTCCAGTTGATACACCAATAACAACTCTATGGCAGACTCTCGCAGTTGATACACTCTAGATCAAGACTCGCTGGCTTCACTTACACGTCTTTATCAGCTTCCACTGCTCCCTTACTCTTCAGTCAAGGGTCTCCACAATAAACTCAAATCACGACAGACTCTAACTGTCACTATAGACCAACTCACGTATTGTAAAGCACAGACTCAAATATCAACTCACGTTGTATCACAAATCACGGACTGCGCACAACTTAATTGTCAACTCACTTGATTAACAACAGAATTCTTATTAGCAACTGAGCTTCTTCGCAACTGATTTATTCCCAACTAACTTTTGATCGCGACTGAACTCTTAATCACAACTGAACTGCTGTTGGATGCGTCAACCCCTTTTTATACTTCGCACAACAACCACTAGAATTTTCATGCAAAGTCTAGACCTAATCATCATTATCTTCAATGTTGTTTGTAAGCGCGTAATTAAGTTCTTGTGGTAACTATGTACATACGTGTGTATATGCATACATCATTAAGTGGTTGTTTACTTATTTCTACCTTTCGTTGGAATTGCCAGGCATGTATGTATGTATGCATGTAGCTATCTTCACAACAAGCAGAAGCTTGTAGTTGTTGTTGGTTGTTTACGTTTAATCACGTATGTATGTACTAGGCATGCGTATATAGTTATTTGTTATAGTGCTTGCATGTATGTATGTACGTGTGTACGTTTACTTCTTCTGGATGTTTCTTTATTATTATTCCAGATACTTCTTTAATTGCCCTGTAGGAATATTTTCGCACTATTAACCCTATTGGAATTTATTTGCATAATGATGCATTAATCTTGTCGACGGCCATTTCCGTAACACTGCCGCCCACTTAAGCCTATTCGTCCCGAATAGGCACATCATCGTCTTTCTTTTTCTTCGTTTTCTATACGCCTTGTAGTTACGTTGGAGACGACTACCTCTTCCATATTTGTAGGCTTTAGTTCTGGCTCTGCCTCGGCTTTCAACTGGTACGTGTATTGCCATACGCTGGAGATTACTTTTTCGATATTTGCGGCCCCTGGTGGCACTGACTCTGCTTAGTATTTCCACTACAGCTTGCCTTGCCGTATGCTGGAGATGAAACCTTCTTTGACATTTGCAACCCTTGGTACTGAATCTGCTTCGTATTTCCTCTACTGCTGGCCTTGTTTTACGCTTTAGATGACAACTTCTTCCAGATTTGTGGTATTTGGCTCTGACTCTATTTTGTCTCTCAACTAGAGCTTGCCTTGCCATTCTCTGGAGATGACTACTCCTTTCCCATTTGTGGCCGTTGGCTCTGACTCTACCTTGTCCCTTGACTAGAGCTTGCCTTACCATTCCACATTTATGGCCCTTGGCTCCGACTCTATATTGTCCCTCGACCACACGCTTGAGGCTCTGTATAGAAGTTGTTTTCTTCATCCTTACTGCTTTTCTGCTGCGTACTTCGTATACTGTAGCAGTTTCTTTACCCTGAGCAAACGCGACCATTTCTTCCATAGCTAATTCCGCCGTGTCACAAACAGCTTGACTATCATCTAAGTAACCAACGTTCCCTACTGTGCTGGAAACTTCTGGCAAATTTTGCTCACGTCCAACTTGTTGACACTGACCACTGTTGATTTCATCTTCTGTCTTCAGTTTTTCGTCAGCGTCTTCCTCTGTGCCAGAAATGTCTGCGTTGACACTGTTTCCCAAGTCAGAAATCTCTTCGTCTGATTTACTGACTTGCATTTCTACACCATGTGCCCTTTTGTTTATGGACCAAGCTATTTCCTGGGGTTTCTCATTGCTGGCTCCAGATGATTCTTGAACGTTCACCATAATCTTCGCCTTCCATTTGTCAAGTGTGTCATTTGTGGCCTTAACTTCAGCTAGAACTCTCTCGCTGTTGGCTTTAGAAGTTTCTTGAAAATCAGCCTTCATAGCTCTAGCAGACTTCTGAAATATCTTATCCATTTGGTCTAGAAGTTTCTCATTTGTGGCCTTAACTTCAGCTTTCAATTCGGCAGAAGACTCTTGAAACTTCTCCATTTTGCTCATCATAGCAGCAAACATTGCGCTAATGTCTGTACTGTTTGCTGGTGCACGAGTACATACCTCAGTTTCATCGAACTCATAACTTTCTATGTCGATGTTGCGCCGCTGAAACTCTTGCAGTAGTCTCTCCTGTAGTTGTACTTTGTTACCAGTTGTTGACAGATTCTGCTTATTCAACTCTTCCTTGAGTTGCTCCACATTAAGCTCTTGATATTTCATTTTCCTCAAAACCAATTGCTCCTACGTTTAACCTTTTCAAACGTATGTGGTTTTATTCACGTTTAACCTTTTCAAACGTGTGAGGTTCTCCTCTCCGTATCACTCTTACTTTACGTTTAACCTTTTTTTTAAACGTGCCGCTTTTATTTGCAAATCCCACTTCTGACACCAAATGTTACGTTTTTATTCTCTGTTAAAAACGCTTTTCCGTAGATTCGAAGATTTGCAATAAATAAAAGACCCCAGTGTACTAATTAGGGTTAAGAATGATACAATCTTTATTAATCAATAAATACACTAATCTAAATTCAATTCAAGAGCTTAAATACAAACACATAGGTTACTCAAATATTCTCAACTGGTTACCACTATGCCTTCTTCGCTGTTGTATACGTACGTCTTAGACCACTGGCTGCGCTAGTGTTGACACAATTCTGCTTTCTCTGTTGCTCGTCACACACAAGACTCACTCTGCCGACACTTCCAGTTGATACACCAATAACAACTCTATGGCAGACTCTCGCAGTTGATACACTCTAGATCAAGACTCGCTGGCTTCACTTACACGTCTTTATCAGCTTCCACTGCTCCCTTACTCTTCAGTCAAGGGTCTCCACAATAAACTCAAATCACGACAGACTCTAACTGTCACTATAGACCAACTCACGTATTGTAAAGCACAGACTCAAATATCAACTCACGTTGTATCACAAATCACGGACTGCGCACAACTTAATTGTCAACTCACTTGATTAACAACAGAATTCTTATTAGCAACTGAGCTTCTTCGCAACTGATTTATTCCCAACTAACTTTTGATCGCGACTGAACTCTTAATCACAACTGAACTGCTGTTGGATGCGTCAACCCCTTTTTATACTTCGCACAACAACCACTAGAATTTTCATGCAAAGTCTAGACCTAATCATCATTATCTTCAATGTTGTTTGTAAGCGCGTAATTAAGTTCTTGTGGTAACTATGTACATACGTGTGTATATGCATACATCATTAAGTGGTTGTTTACTTATTTCTACCTTTCGTTGGAATTGCCAGGCATGTATGTATGTATGCATGTAGCTATCTTCACAACAAGCAGAAGCTTGTAGTTGTTGTTGGTTGTTTACGTTTAATCACGTATGTATGTACTAGGCATGCGTATATAGTTATTTGTTATAGTGCTTGCATGTATGTATGTACGTGTGTACGTTTACTTCTTCTGGATGTTTCTTTATTATTATTCCAGATACTTCTTTAATTGCCCTGTAGGAATATTTTCGCACTATTAACCCTATTGGAATTTATTTGCATAATGATGCATTAATCTTGTCGACGGCCATTTCCGTAACAATATTGTTGTTCTTCAGAGTCTGAATATAATTTTAATAAATTATTTCACTTTCCATATAATTTCACTACAATTAGTTGTTGTGTCTAAGTTATGAAAAGCTTATTTTATAATTAGAAAGAAGAATATAAACGCCGAAGTGTATTTATTTTTAGCCTAATTCGTACATACATACATACATATGTATATGTACATATGTACATATGTATTTGCTATCACATGATTTTTTTTTTTAATAAATGTACAATCATTGTTAGATTGTTTAAAAGTTGTTTGAAAATAATAGTAATTTTAAAAATGCTTCTCATCAATGAGAATTTGTTTTTAATTTATAACAAAACAATAACAAGAATTACGTCCGATTACGTTGACAAAATTGCAGCAAAAGTTTTGCTACTGTTTTATACGTTGCTTGCACTTCTTGCCGGAATACCTGAATAATAAATAACAAGAAATAACAAAATCAATATAAAATTAGACGACTCTTAAACCAAAAAAAAAAGTAGGTTACAAAAACGTTTCAATACTTCATGCTTATTTAAATTATTGTAATTTGTTTTTATGCAAAAGTGGTCCTTTTATACGAACATCGAACTGGGATTCATTTTATAGAGGATATATAAAAAATCTTTTCAACAGTTGGAAGCAAAATTAGTTACACAAATGGCTTATAATTTACAATAGGACTTGTGAGTTAAATGGGGGCAATACAGTAGAGGGCTAAAGTTAACCACTTATTAATTAAAAAAGCAAGAAGATTTTATTGTTTGGCCATTTCTCCTAAAAATATACAATATTTGACCTTTAATTTTGTATCTCGCAAATAATAATCATTTTGTGCCTTGCGAAAATTTTTTTTTCTTTTGGTCTATATTGTAAAAACGTTTAATTTTGAATACAAAATTTTTATCGACACTGTTTTAAAACCAATATGATGAATCAGTTCGGGCATGACTGCACCAACACACATTTTGATTCCCACCAACTCTTTAAAGCTGCAAGGACTTTCATATACATACATACACACACACAAACACTATGTACACTATTTAGCACTTTAGCACTTTAGCACAAATGTGTATATACATATGTATGTGTGTATGTATATGTATTTAAACTCACACTTATGCCAGTAAACGGTTATTTACATACGTAAGTACCCTGAATGTTTATATCTATGTACTAGTAGAGGGCAAAATTATAGCAGTTTTATTTGATGGTGCAGTAATAACTTTTCATATCATATTTAAGTATTTCATAATTATGTATATTACAGCTCCACAAATTAATCCGTCATCAACAGTATTGAGTTTCTTCTCATTTTGAATCCTTACAAATACACTTCGCAGGCTTTGAAGTTAACTTTTAAGAAATATGTACACCAATACCTCACTTTGCGTCGTGGTTATGTTCCAAAAAAAAAAACGCGAAGCAAATTGAAATGACGTAAAGGGAACTATTTTTTTTTTCTATAGCAAACCATGTAAAGATCGAAGATAGGTTCCAGTGTTTCGAAAATATATCGCCTACAAACTTTGTTTTTTTTTCGAAAATGCAGTTTGTGTTCGAACGTGTGCCAGTGAATTTGAATGGAAGCAAAAATTGGATGCATAACATTCAATAATAGATCCGTATCGAATAAAAACTATTTGCTCGGTTTTTTATAGTTTTATTTTTCTTTTGTGATTTTCAAAAATATTATTATTTGTGAATTCGCAAATGGGTTTTGAAAGTCTGTGCATCAGATAAGAGGTTTGTTACTGTACAAAATGTGTGCTTGAAGTCTACTGATGATTTGTTAAAGCAACAAGGAAATGCATATAGAGAATACTTAACCATCAGCAAATATCTTTCACTTGGCCCTGATTCACACACGTCAGGTCTGACTCGTAAAGTCTTGAGCAACTTTTTTTGCAACTCTGCGTATTCACCTTGTATATTTGTAAGTGTAAAACTTCCTGCTGTCAGAATAAAATAGTATTGAAAGGGATACAGACTTGACCGTACCAGTCAAGTTTGCTTTTTTGTTTTGTTTCATGTCATGTCATTCGTAATACTCTACGACGTTCAAACAAACTTGACGGTGTGTATGACCGCAAATGCAGGTTTAAAGGAAAATTGAACAAAAACTGATCAGGTAAACCTGATGTGTGTGAACCAGGTCTGGCATACATAACTTTTACAAAAAAAAAATTTATTTAAAAATTATTCATTGGAGCAAGTTGATAGCAAAGTACAAAATAACAAAATATTGATTCTATTAATTAATTAATAATACAAGGCAATGAGTTATAAATTTCATTAAAAAAAAATAATTATAGAACTCATTCCTCGGATGCATTAAAATAATTCATTACTCTCCTAGGACATGATCTGTGTTAAGAGTAATGAAATCTGCAATGAAAAATTATACATGCTGTGTATTAACTTCGTGTTTCCTGTTCATTACCTTTTCCCGCTGGCATACTTCTGTATTCTCATTATCTAATATTATACCATTTGTAACGATATCTTTGTCACTAAATGGTACGTACCTCTTCGCTAATATGTTCATCTACCATTATCAATGGTAACGAATGTTACCTTGACTTGCATAATTTTCAAGCTTCAGCTTAACTACATTATTCTACCTATGTCGCTTTCCTTTTCTGAGCAAGATCGGATTTTTTTCACAAACTTTTACATCTCGTGAAAGTATAACCTTATGTTTTTCTTTTATTTAAATACTTTAGCGTTCGTCATTGTCATAACCAATTAGATGAACTTTTCCAGCTCAATTTCCTTCTTTTATATTCAGATATATGGCACGTTGCTCCACCAACTTGTGGTACTGGAATATTTTACTAGATTTACTTCCTCACAGAGTACGATTAAATATTTATATTTGACCATAAACAGGTTTATAGGTAATTACTTTACGTTAAGAAATTTATTTTCTAGTTTATAACCAGCTGCAAGCCTTTTCATTGCATATACTGTATCAGTTAAATTATAAAAATGTATCCCAAAATTGTTTTAGCTATCCAAACATGATTACTGCTATTTAATTATCCACAACTAATTGCAATAGCCAAAGGAGTCCAAAACACTTTTTACTTCAGAAACTTAAAAATCAGTTGCTAGGTAGTAGTAGTGATGGTAGTGGGAGGGAGCATAACACAAAGTTCCATTTAAAGCAATATTTATTCAAAGAAAAACTTTTGCTTGAGAGGGTGGTTTATGGAGCATGGAACTTAAGGACAGAAATTTTATAAATTGGCGCCAATGGGTCATAAAAAAGTCAGAGAGGGACAAGCAAAGACAGTCAGTCAGTCTATGAGTAATATACATATGTATAAAATATATCAAAAAAAATCTCCAACCGCAAAAAAGAATATAGCAACAACTAATACATACTAAAATGTATACGTACATACATACATACATACATACATACATACATATGTATATGTATATTTTTTAACAATATTAAATGAATCCAATTCAAATAGGTATTCAATGGATTTCTTTTAATATTTTGCATTTAATGCCCACGCACAAATAAACACATATTTTTAACGCTTTTTTATTTCTATTTTATCTATTTTTTTTTTAAATACTTGAGCACACACACACACTTTTGCAACTTTGCATTTCCTTCCTTCAAGTTCAGGTTCATGTACAGTTGATTAATATTGTTGTTGTTGCTTCAGATTTTATCATTGATTTTACATTTTCTAAATTTGTTTTTACTACTTGCCGCACACTAACTTTAATTTATCGTATGTAATTGTATTTTTCACTAAAATTTCAATATACTTTTGCTTTCTTCCACATGAAATATTTGTTGTTTATGTAACTCGGACAATTTCTTTGTTAATTTCATGACAATATTTTTTTCAATTTTTCTTTCCTTGGCTAAAATTATTGTATCTATGTACTCGTATGTTGTAGCGTGTGGGTATTTCATCTTCTTGTTGTTTCTTTTAATATTTTTGTTAAAGAATTTTTGTTTGCGACATTTAATTTAATTTAATTTAATTTAATTCACCTTACTTGTGTGCGCTCACTGAAAATTTTTCGGCAACTATTTTACATATTTTCCCAAATTCAACAACAAAACCCCAACAACTGTTTGCCATATCGAAACGCGACCACTCACTCTTTCAATCGTAAACATTTTGACAGTTTGCTTTCAAACACAAATTCACTTGACAAGTTTTCTTTCCCTTAAATTTGTTAATTCGCTCTTTGAAAGCTTGCTCATAAAAGGCAACTGAAAACGAAAGAGGAAGGAAAGAAAAACAGAAACCGTTAATTTGAAAAATAAAGTTATAAATTAGCCATTGAATGGTGAGAGCATTACGAATACGACGAATAAAAAAATTGTTAGCATATAAACTGTGGGAATGTGGATAATTGTCAGACTAATTTTGGTTTGGTTTGGTTTGGTTGGTTCAATAAACAGTGCACAACATATTTGCATAAAAAAACATTATGAATATGTCATTGAAGTTCATTAATTTTGTTAAACGTTTTTATCTTAAATTTTACATTTAAAGGCTAATACCGAGTTCTTACGGAAATCCAGGTTCCCATAAGAACTGTGTGTAAAAAATGTTATGGAAATTCAGGTCAGGGGGTCGATTCTGTTTCTGTGAAATCGTGAAAATGAAAAATAAAATATCACTTCATTGAAAATGCGATTCTGATTTTAGTTTTTATGAGAACTACCTGTCAAGTGAAGTGAATATGATAAATTTTTTATCACTTCATTTTTATCATAAATTCAGAATCGACCCCCAGGAAAGAAAAGCACACGGAATTTTTGATATTTGTTATCTATTACAGAGATGTTGTAAATATAAGCGGAGACTTTTTTTCCGTCAACTGAATGAAACAAAAGTTAGTTAATGTTCATTATGAGTTTTATTGCACTTGGAAAGAACTGTTTGTTTAAAAATAAAAAAGTGTAAATATATGTATGTATGTATGTGACAAACACTTGTTCGTCGCATTTAAACATCCCTACAGGAAATGAATGACCGAAAGTAACACAAACGAGTGCCAGTCAATTCACTGGTCATATGACCGGTAGTGATGACCGATGCATTTATCTGTTATCGTTGCTCCTCCTCCTCTAATGTACATATGCAAAAACTTTTAAGACATTGCATTTTATTCTAAAATATACAATCCGTTCGGTCTGTGAAATTAAAATTTATAAAGAAGTTAAGTAACAACAATACTGCATAAAAGATATTTAAAAATTTAATTTAATTTATACATTTATGTATTTATGTATTTTTGAAATTTTAGGTATTTGTAAAAAGCAATTGCTTTTAAGGTTTGTTGGAGCTGGAAAAAAGCATGAAGAAGATTGGTTTGGTACCACCTATGTTATTTTCTATTTGATCAGTTTCTATGTAAACATTGACTAGTTATAGTTGGCCAATGCTTATGTAATCAGTGACTGGCAAAATGAAGCAGAGTAAGCAAATCAGATATAAATTCTTATGAATTGAATTAGGCTACTGTTCGTAAAGCTTTTTAAGCCAAATTACATGTGATAATTATTAATGAACAAATAACATCAAGTTAGTTGTAAATATTCTGACAACAACACATAGTTGAACGGAACAGCCAGCCGTTTTCGAAGGCCACTAAACCTTCCTCATCAGCGTTCTTCTGTGTTTTGGTCCACCGTATGTGGTGTCAGTTGATGTAGATGTCTGCCTTATATACGAAACTTTATTGCAAATGGAATATGTGAATTGGTTTGATTCATTGCATTTTTCAATTTGCTCATATATATGTTAGGTCATGAAGGCTCAAAATTTACCATCTTCCATATATATTACAACAGTCTTACCATTGTCGTTTTGTTTCTTACTAACTATGCACATGTTTTGTTAATTTGCTTATTTTTGTTCTACTTAAGACAAACTTTTTTGGTTTGTTACTATTAAGTATATTTTTATTTTTGATTTTTGCCACAAGCCAATGACTATTAATTTTAGTTAATTATTATTTTTCGAACTGTATTTGTTTCTTTAATTCTTATGAATTGAATTAGGCTACTGTTCGTAACGCTTTTTAAGCCAAATTACATGTGATAATTATTAATGAACAATTAACATCAAGTTAGTTGTAAATATTCTGACAACAACACAAGCGTTACGAACAGTAGCCTAATTCAATTCATAAGAATTTAAGAATCAAATACAGTTCGAAAAATAATAATTAACCATATCAGATATATTTGTTTTAGTTAAGTGAAACTAATTAGTTACATTAGTACACAAATGTGTTGGTCATTTTTTCACCAAGCCCCTAATAAACTAACTGGGGACTATAACCGAAGTGTCGATTATCGCTACTAGTCAAATGACTGGCGATTTTCATGAATAATACACTTTCTACACCTATGTCATTACAACAACATACATAAAAAATTTATTGTAGGATTATTTTTATTTGTATGTTGATTGTTCGGGTTAAGATTTTGCGCTATGGACTTTATATGGACTTAGACAGATGGGATGAAGGCCGCTGACGATCTGCTGCGCTAATAAGGCCACTTGGTACTAATTCACTTTGTTCGGTTGTATTGATAGTTCACCAACACGAACATCAGTGATGGAGTTTTCAATACTATTTTCTTTCTGAACGTAAAGAGTTTCTAAAGCTCAGTATTCACGGTCAAAATGCATGACACAAGCATCGTATACGTGTGCTTGAAGAACTCAGCATACACGTGTATACATTGCACGATAAATTAATAATATCTTGTTATGAGCTAAGTGCAACCCAATTGTCAACCTACATACAAAAAAGTTGTACGTATGGATTTTGACAGTTCTTTGTATAACCTACTGCGGCACAGTATATTCAAAATTCTTTACGTCTGCAGCAAACCAATAACAAACGTACGATGTGCGCGTTGCATATGCATAATCAAACAATTTTGATTTTGCTTCAAGCGTCGTTGGTGTGACTCATTCAGACTAATATCACTAATCGTCGCTTGGTTATTAGTTTGCGGCACAGTATAGGCTAAATGCATATACTGCATAACTGCAGCAAACCGATAACCAACCGACGTAATATTATTATAATGCAGTTTTTTCTCCTCTTACCCTGCGTTTACACATGCAAGGCACATCAATCAGGTACCCGCAATTCTACAACAAATATTACAACACCAATAACCACATGTACTTTGTTGCTATAAATTACCATCTTACTTTTCAAAACAGGGTAGCATCGTCAGATTGTATGTTTATTATAAGAAATGTCAAACACCATACAAAACTGAGTATTCGTTAGGTGTTTATGGATACACAAATAAAAGCATGTTTTTAGGCTTATACCTACACAATTCAAATTTGACATTTGGCTTGGTACAATGACATTAGTCACCTGTTGTAGTACTGCCACCTAATAAATCCGCCTTGCTTGCATGCAAGCTCTGCGTATCAGCGAAAATTTCGCACAAATGGCCGACTGTTTCGCAACTTGCATGTTTACCTTTTAGTGCAGAGTTGTCCATAACAAAAAAAGTTTAATTTTAAGGGAACCAGATTGTATTGAACTTTATTCGTATTGTTTCAATGTTATGTATTTCTAAAAAATTAATTAACTGCTTGATTTATGAATATTTAAGAAAAAAATTATTAAATTAGCTCTTAAATGTATTTAAAATTAGTAAAATTTGTGCTAAAGTATTAATAGGGCAACTCTGTTAGCTAACTTTCCATTAGGGAAGTAACGAATGTTCGCATTCGCAAATAATTCGCTTACTTTTGCTATTTGCATTCGCTTTTGCATTCCCTAAAATGTATGCGAATATTTAAAGCGAATACTTAAGACAAAAATATTGGAAATATTTTCTAGTTTTTGAAAAATAAAAGGCAGTGTGTGAATTGCGCGAAAATATTTTGTATTTAAGACTAGTCTGAAAAATGGTAAGCACATCATTACTTCGTTCAAAAAATTTTAAATGCAAAAATATTAAATATTCCTTCTTTGTTGTAAATTTTTTGCGAAACAAGTGCCACTCATATTATTTCGCATGAAAACTTAAAATGTTGAAGATATATGTCATATGTTTTTCCCAAGATGAACAGAGTACTACACTTGGAAAAAAATTTCATGAACAATTCATTCCAATTTTTTTTATATATATTTTGGTAGCATTTTACAGGAAATGTTGAACTAAGTACAAGGTCTTAGGGCCAAATTACGAATGGGTTGATTGCCTAACATTTTGTAAATTTATTTTTAACTATTATCTATACTTATTTCAATATGATTTCATATATCTTTTAGTTTAACAATTTTTATTTCTAATAAATTAATAAATATTTGCTGAATTCAAGGCTCAAGTAAATCTATGTATACAACACAACTTCATGTTCTTAGATACATTTATTTTTTTGTGATTTTTTTAACGTACTGTAATATTTGCATTCGCTTTCGCATTCGCTAAACTGGTATTCGTTATATCCCTACTTTCCATTTACTTGCTACAAGTTCACCAAGTCACTGTCTTGTAAAATTCCTTGGCAGTTGAAGTGGACTGTTGGAAGTAGACTGCAAGTGCCGAAAGTGTAGTTGAGTTAGTAAAAGAGTTTGAGTGTATTGAGTTTTTCGAACTTGCACTTGCACGTGTAAGCCCTAGGTTAAAGAATTTTTCTGTTCTATATAAAAAGTTTTTTCGTCCAACATACGTGGCAGCACTACATTCGTGCTACTTTTATCAACGCTGTGTATCTTTTGTTAACAATTCTCTCACCAACATTTCGCTCAGTTTAATTTTTGCATTATTTTGAGTGTGTCGCCCGCTGTTTGCTAATTTTAATTTTCTTTTGAAAAATATAAAATTGTAAAAATATTTTTGTTTTTAAAAGTAATCAAAGTGAAATAGAAAGTTAATATGACCGCACAAACAATTTTATTTGATTTCACCATTGAAAAAGAACGTGCTGGAGATACCAAGGAACGCCAAGACATTGCAAAAATATTACGGCACGAACTGGAGAACATTTTTCCTCAGTTGGAAATGTGTTATCAAATGCCCATGGATGATGGTTACTTCGCTGTATTAGCCGAGAATAAGGAAACATTTGTAACCTTGCGTATATTCGCCCAAGGTTTGGTGACCATCAATGTGGAATACTATTTGGAAGATGGCAAGGAAAAGTTGATGTCGTTTGATGTATGTAAAGCTTGTGACTTTTTAGATCTGATCTGTGTTCAGTTTATTTTCATTTCTATAAATTTTAACAAGGCATGCAAATTTTTTTATTTAACTACTTTCCATTTGATTTAATTTAATCATTATCAAAAATTGATTTTTTCTTCTTACGTTTGTCTGAGAATTTCCCCCCATACTTTTGTGTTGTGGTTTAACCTTGCAGTATTCTTTCCACTTTGTCGAGGAGGTGGTTGGGAAAGTTGCTGTGTACTTTTAGGGGGTTTCGTAGTCCTCCAAAGAGTGTCAAGTTCATTATTGTTAAAGGCACTATTCAACCATTTCGTATTGTGTGCACATGGGTGCTCTCACCAAATTTACACCATTATTATTCTGATTTTGCCCTATTTGGTGTGTTGGATTTAGTTTTTAATGTTCTCTCTTCTGCTAAATTTCTTTCCACTTGCCGGTCATTGATTTTGTTTGTGTTTCTTTTTTATTATTTGTTAAAAAAAAAGAGCCATGTGCTTTATAATGTTTTTATTTACTTATATTTTATGCCTTCTACATCGTTGTAAATAAGTTTTTTTCTGTTAATTTTATTAAATTTCATTTCGCGCTTGACCAGGCTCATTAAAATAATATTTACATACATAGATATCGTCACCTTAAATGCAAACGGACGTAACTACACTTCGATTTTTTACAGGAGAAAAAAAATCAATAATAATAAAGTGTTTTTGAAAATTTTCTTCGAAATCTACTTGTAGAATGGATACTTATATGTTTTTAACCATTTATTTCCTTTTTATATATATTTAAGCTTTTACATTATTTACGTTCCTTGCAATAAAAAATTGATGCATTCGTAATTACGTCCGTTTGAATTTCTGTAATAAAGTCGTCATTTTTGATCGCAGAGGTCTAAATATTTGCGTGAACATGTAGTTTGATAAAATGAACCATAATCAATCAAAAAGCGGATTTCGAATTTTTGTGTAGTTACGTCCGTTTGCATTTAAGGTGACGATATGTATGTATGTAATTAAAAAAAATTAAATCTAATGCTGACATTTCCATGAATAATCTTTCAGTTTTATTTAATTATTGCGTCGGACCAAATACAGCAATATGCAACTTGGTTAAGTTTATGTTTTCATTCAAAATTTGTATTTATTACAGACATTTTGAAATAGTATCTGAACAATAATTTGGTAGTATTGCTAAAGATAGAAAACAGCCGGCCGGTTATAATCATCGAGCTGTTGATGACAGGAAGTACATACAATTTTATCATAGAGGCGAAATTGAAAACTTATATTTTAACTCTTAATAATTTACATTTTGGAAATTCGAAACATTTTTGAAATTACAAGCATTTTTGTGTGAAAGTTTATACCTTAATCCAAACACTTGTATGTACATACATACATACATATGTACATGAAAATGTGGCAATATAATATAACTTTAAGCCAAAAATGTCTTTGTTAGCGGCCTTGAAAAAAAAAAAACAAAAAGGTTCTTTGTTAAATCGTTATACAAATGTACATAAATATATACACATATGCACATGATATGTGTATTTTTCCTTTTTATAATTAAAAAAAATACTTTCAGTTTTCGTTTATAACTAAAAATATGTTTAAACATTTTTGCCAAAAAAATATTCCACCTTCCCATGCTACAAACAGGCGACGAATAACAAGAAATAATTTTATGTTTAATATGAAAATTTAAAAAAAAAATTAACCAAATCAAATTAAATTTTGAATAAGCAAAGCAAAATTTTAAATTACACTGGGGGTACACATTAGATAATTGTTGCTGCTGTTATTGGCATTATTAGATATCGAGCAAGTCAAGTATAAATAAAGTTCACTCTGATGAAATTTATACAGCAATCTTAATCATAATCACATAATGGCTTGATTTGAATTTTTCTTTACCTTTTAGTTTTATATTTTGGTAAATTTTTTTAATTAATTAATAATAATTATAAAGTTGATGCTGACTGTGTGTGTGTGTCTAAATAATGTACTATTACAGACCATGCGTGCATTGGAATTAATATTGCAACAAAAATTAAATTCAGATCGTTCCAAATATTTGCCGCCCATAAAACGTGGTGGATATATCGATATATACATGACAAGTTCAGGTTAGCATTATATTCTTTTCGTCTTTAAAATGAAACCACAGCAAATGTCATCTTGCTAAATTTTTCGTTCATCATATATATCATGTTGAAAAAAAAAAAAAAAAAACCTGCCTAATGTTTAATACTGAAAATGTAATTCATTTACATACTAAGCAATTGGTTTAAAAAAATTTCAAATCTATTTTGTTCTACAAACAACCATAGAATTTATTTAAATATACACAATTATATTAAATATGTTGCTAGTTCCTCCCTTTTTCTTAGGTAAACACTCAAAACATGTGCTCCCCTTTCTATTGGTCTCTTGTTAGTAGTTGTTTCATTCCAAACCTAAAAAAACACGAAAATTGGATCTTTATTCGAAAAGAAAAACAATCTCTTACCAGAACAAACAATGAATTAATTGTTCGTTCTGCAGTTATAGACTCCTTAATTATCTTTATATTTTGTAATCTTTTTGTTCATTATAATGCATGCTTTGTATTTTTTCACAATCCCATTTATATCTCATCTCGTGTTTTCAAGCCTTCCAAATATAAACTAAATTTTATATTTATTAAAAATTTTTGATTTAATATTGCTAAAGGCCGTTTCACACTATAATACGAGTATTAATACTTTTGTGGAAAATGCAACTCTGACATGTTGAGTTGTTATTGTCTATTGAAATTTTTGAAACAGAAATTAGATTAGGGATGCATTTTCGTCAAAAGTATTAATACTTGTATTATAGTGTGAAACCGCCTTAAGGAAATATTAAATCTTTCAAGTTTATTTAATATTTTTAACACAATTCTTTACTTGAATTTATTTCATATCAAAAATTATCTCTTCTATATTATAATCGGTGTTGCTTACAAACTATTCAAATCATGTTGCCACCTAAACCACCGCCACCACCAATTTTATTGACATTTGATTGAATTATTGATATTTGTTCACATTGTCAAACAAAATTATAAAAAAAAATTAAATCAAAAAAATAGTCGTCAAAACGTCTTGAAAATAATATTGCCAAGAAATTGAAAGTAATTTCTGGACAAGTATTACCCACTCTGAAACGTGGCGATGTTGCTAGATATTTTCCATCTTCAGGTAATAAAAACATATAATTATTCCATCTTTTCTTTATTTGTTTATTCTTAAAATACATTTTAATATATTATGCATCTAAGCTACATACATATACATACATACTGCATGTAAACCGATATTTGCTTAATTTTCTTTTGAGTTTTATTGCATATATTATACACATACTCCCACTTATTTACACTAACCTCCTTTCTAAGCTTAAATGTGCTTAAATAATTTTGAATTTATGAAGTGCATATGTACCACTATTACTCGTTTCTTTTTTATTACTTACTAATTGTTGGCCTTTTTTGGTTTGGATTTTATTTATTTGAGAGTTTTTCTCTTGTTTTATAATCAATCGGCCCTGTTCTGTAAATTTTATTGGTTTGAAATCGCACGTTTTTAGAAAACTAACTTCAATAATAGAAAATTTTATTTAGATTTTTTTTTAATTTTTTATTATGTGGAGCCTAAAATATCATATCTGAAAGAATATTAAATTAACATAGATTTATGATTTTAAGCATGTCTGCAGGACCATCTTTAATTTTGAAAATCGTATGATTTCAAACCTACTCGATTTACGGAACAGTGCGGATTATTTTAAATTGTTTTATTTCTTAAAAGAATTTTTTCTTTAATCTAAAACTGGGTGGCATCAACTTTATTTTGCTTTAAAACGAAATGATTTAAAAATTCATTCCCCCTTTTCTCTCTTCGCAGTAAGACCAAGGTCGAAAAATTTTTCACTATCGAAATACTGGCCAGTTTTGATTAATGTGCATCGAAAATCGATTTCGGAAGAAATTGCGAGTAATAAAACACGAAACACTTTTTTCGCAAATTTTCGACAACAATGTCTCTCGAACAGCTGTCTCTTTTCTACAAATTTTGCTCAAAATTTTGGCATACGATACAATTTTTAAATCTATAAAAATTAGTGAATATCCAAAATCTATTTGACGAACAATTTTTAAGTTTTTAGAAAAAAAATAAAATGATGTTAAACCGAATCGGTTCACAATCTGACGACATGTAGTAAGTCAGCTCAACATCTTCTCCAAAAAAAATTCCTGGATTTAAAATTCAATTATTTTCACCCCTTTACCGTATCGGGTTTGCCAGTAAAATTCCTAAAATTCCTTAAACTATTTTTGCTTTTATAATTTTGTAACAAAAAAAAATTTTGAATAATTTTACTTGTTTATATTTTATTTATTAAACAAATATTGCACTACAAAAGCTCTTCCGCCCTAAAAACAATTGACTTCAACTAAAATAGTTCAAAGAGCAAACAGTTAGAATTAGTATTTATTAGAAAGAAAAATCTTGATAATCCAACAATACAACTTCTTTATACTTTGGGGTTTGAAGTTATTTTCACACATTTTCTAAACATGTAATTTGTAATGCAGATTTTTAATTAATTAATTAATTTTATGACAACACAAATCTTTCTTATTTCAAATATTTGTCTACTTTCTTTCACTTGTATTACAAAATCATATCAAAGCGCAGTCTGCATGCCTTTTTGTATTATTTTTATTGCATTTTTTATTTTATTGCATTTTTTATTTTATTGCACTTTTTATTTTATTGCATTTTTTTTTATTTTTATATAAATAGCATGAATATTTAGAAAGGTCGTATATCCTTTAAACTGCTTTCGAAATCGTTTAGATGCTGATTTTTTGTTGCTGCTTTTTAAAAATAAATATAATATCCTTAAGTGCTTGAAATTGTGAGCTCATGTGTATGGAAGTGTAATTTTTAATAAAGTGGTGTTTGCGCTAAAGAAAGGAAAATACCATTATTAATAAGTATAACAAACCATATCATTGTTCATGTAGACTTTACTTAGTGTGCATTTTTAATTTATACTCGATGTGCCATCGTAATCCGTCATTTCATTTACATACATTAAAATGCATACATACATACATACATATGTACATAAATAATGTAAACAATAATATATGATGATAATCTAGATAAAACAAAAATTTTAATACGGTTTTTTATTCCCTAATACATTTTTGTTTTGTTATAGATGAGCGCATAATAGAATACGATATTGATGACCTAATTTTTGAGACACGCTCGCCATTCCAGAAAATACAAATCTTGCACTCGAAAACTCTGGGCAACATGTTGATATTGGATGAGTTGCAAAGTAAGTTTGTTGTTAAAGTATGTATATAAAAGGTTTCTTATTTTCAGCTAAGTTTTTAAATAAAAAGAAGATCGTAAATAAAATGTACATTCCATTTCGTAAATCACTATAAATTTTCACCCAGTGATCACTAGATCTCATTTGCAGAATTGATCAATCTAGATCACGCATCCCCAAAACATGTCGTATAGAGTTGAGGACAATTATTCATGCTCGTGTGCGATATTTTGCGGATGGTCTGTTCACAATTTTGTTTATTTTATTTTATTTTGGGTGAATATATTTTGAATAAATATAAAAGTCACGTAGTTCCTTTTCGAAAGTTTACTTCAAATACAAATACAAATACAATTAATAAAAAAAAAACTCTGTTAAAAAGTGTGCATTTTTTGCAGTCGATTGGCGACCTAATATGTAATTTCACTCAGTGTATTCTTATAAACAATTAATTCACTGCTGTATTCTTTTCCAGACATTGCAGAATCCGATTTAATTTATACGGAAACCTTAATGGGTCGTGGCACTGAAAACTACGAAGGCAAAGAAATTTGTATTTTGGGTGGAGGCGACGGTGCTCTGCTCTACGAGCTACTGAAAGAGAAACCGAAATTTGTTGTTATGCTTGAAATTGACGAGTTGGTAATGCAGGCTTGCAACCAGTATTTAAACAGTATTTGTGGTGATGTGTTGGAGAAACGCAAAAGCGACAACTATGAGATTATTGTGGGAGATTGTGTGGAGTATATGAAGAAATTCATTGCCGAGGGTCGAAAATTTGACTACGTGTTTGGCGATTTAACCGATATACCCATATCAGATGCTCCAATTGGTGAATGTTGGGATTTCATACGTACAATTTTGGAACATTCGTTTAAAATCCTTAAACCAGACGGTAAATATTTAACCCATGGCAATGGTACCAGCTGCTTGGACTCATTGGAACTGTTTGAAGAGCAATTGGCTCTATTAAAACCGAAAGTTAAGTTTACCACTTCGAAGGCATTTGTGCCCTCGTTTATGGAAGAATGGCTTTTCTATCAAGTATATTTGGCTTGACGAGATGATGGTGCCAACTTGACGAGCATGCAGCGACGACTTAACTTTCATCAACAACAATTTTATTTAGCAGTGAGCAAAGCTTTCCTTACACCCAAACGTATCATATATCCTATGAGCTTCTCAGAAGAATCCGTATGTCTTTTGAATGTCCATCAAACTTCCAACAAACGGTTCTTATACTACACATTGGTGTCTTAGTTATATTTGAATATGCCACCCTATTTATTTGTTTTTGTATTCCTATTTCATCCGTAACAAGAATTATACCAAATATTTAAGACCAACATTTAATAATTTTAAGTTAGCATTTAGTTAACTTATCTTAAGATTAATTGTTATGTCCATATTTTTCTTTTTTTTAAGTATAAACACACACCATAATGTGTGCTAAAAAACAGTACGAGTACATAGTTTTAAATTTTAGGTTTTAGTTCCTTTAGTTGAAAGCTAAAAAAATCTTAAAATACCTTAAATTAAATCAAAAAGTCTCTTTTTAACAAATATAAATTATTATTTTTTGATTGCAATGCAGTTATTTAGTATGTATTTTGGATTTCCTGTTTGTACTTACTCATCAATATTATTAATTATCCTTTCTCTTCGTTCCTTAGTAGTGGAAACAAATAAGAAACTAAATTTATTTTTTAAATTTAATGTGTTGTATTGGCTTTGATGTCATTAATATATGTATGTATTTGTGAAACAATATACAAGAATACAATAATAAAATAGTCGTACGCAAAAAAAGTAATACTTATATCGAATATCTGTTTCCTTTCATATATGGTTCAAAATAGATCAAAGGAATTTAGATATGCGAAGATCGATTTCAACTGCTTTTAAGATGGAAGCTCCTATACGCCTTTCCCATGTTTAACATATCGATATAACAGTAAGTGTATATCAGAATAAAACTATTCATGGATCTGCATTGATATCCGATTAATATGAAAATGTTAGATATCACTACCTCATTATTTTTTTTTATATCCAGATTTTTTTTTATATTTCGATAGAAGAACATCTAATTTATCGAAAAATGCAAAAATCTCGATTTCAAACAAATAATTAGCAGACCCTTTCTACATTAAGGTAACGATATGTATATCCTTGTACGTACATACTAGTGATGTAACGATTGTCAATTTTTTAATATTCTTGTATGTGAAATTTATAGACATTAAATTTGGGTTCTACTTAAGCCTGCAATATGAATTATTAGAAAATTGTTATGAAAAAAGACTTCATACTCCTGTTGGTGTACGTTAAATTTAATAAAAACTAACCAAAATTTTAATGATCATCATTAAATAATATTTGAAAATGATACAAAGCACAAATTTCTATAAAAAATTTTATGGATTTGTACAAACTATTATTTTTAGTCATTTATTTAAATTTCGTTTGGGATTTATGCATTTATTTATTAAATTTGTTTGGAAAAATATTCGTATTCGTATTCGCCTGAATTTGGCGAATACTGATACGAATATCTAAAAATGGCAGAATATTCGACAATTCGAATACGAATATTCGTGCATCACTAGTTCATACATATGTATGTAGGGTGACCGACAACATTTTTCAAAAAGTGACACCAAATAGGGGATTGATCAAAAAGAAGGGGCAACATTAAATAAAATAAATTCAGTAAATTGCGGCTTTGACTCGCGCACGAAGGGTTCCGTACATTAGGCTTTGAGCATTTTAATAGTGTTTTTACGTTTTTTCAGCTGAAATAATTTTTGTTTTTTTCGCTTTTTTCTCGTTTTGGCAAATTTTTTAATTTTGGAGATTTTTTTCATTTTGGCGATTTTTTTCATTTTGGTGATTTTTTTCATTTTGGCTATTTCTTCATTTTGGCGATTTTTTTAATTTTGGCGATTTTTCATTTTGGCGGGTTTTCCGGTTTTTCGCGATTTATTTTCGATTTAGAATTTTTTTTAATTTGGTGCTTTTTTTCGTTTTGGCGATTTTTTTTATTTTGGCGATTATTTTTCGGTTTGGCGGTTTTATAATTTTGGGATTTTTTTGTTTTACCGTTTTTGAAAATTTCAAGAAGTTTGCTCTTACGGTTTCCAAGATACAGCAAGTTATCAAAATTACATAGTCAAAATTACATTAACTGATGGTACACCCTCTAATTAAAATTTTTTAAATTTTAGTGTTAATTGTTGTAGTCTGTATAAAAATACACTAACTTTCAAAATACAATTGTATGTATATTACATGGGATTTTAACATTTTTCGTTGCTCGTTTTGGCACACCCTTTAATTTCCAACTCTCATGTATTTGTTCTTGTAGCGGCCAAGGGTCTACACACCATGTCCAAATTTCAGGTCCGTAGCTCTTACGGCTCTCGAGAAAATACCCTGTGACGGACAGCGTAGCGAAAACAATAGGGTTTCTTTTCACCTTTGGTGTACGAAACCCTAAAAAAGAGACAACTAGTACACTAAACTTCTTATTTTTAATGTATTGTTATATAATTCACTTTAAAAAAAGAGGGACAAAAAGTGGCAATTTGCCACTTTTAGTGGGAAACGGTCACGCTGTATGTATTTGCACGAACAAAAATGGGCACTCACGTGCATATCACTATTAAAAGTGACAATTTTAAACTTGACAGCTTTTACTCGAATATGCAATCAAAATAAGGAACAAAAGGAAATCAATCTTAATTTTTGGATTAATAATTTTGAAACTAAATGGTTTCTAAACAAATTCTTGTGCATAATTTATCAACTGAAACAACAGAAATACAAAATTTATATTGTCAAATGCAAAAACTACTTGAAAATATTATGAATAATTTTTTAAGAACATATTTGCTTGAGTGTGATCATTTTTATTTGGTGGACTATAGAGATGAAAATTATTTTTTAGGCATTGAAGAAATTTACTTGGAATTTAATTGTGGATGCAAAAGTTAATCAAATTTAAAAATATGTGATAAGATTTTAATAACATTTGAAATAAGTTTTTTTTCACGATATTCTAATAACTTCATCACTACTGCCTACCTTAATATTATTTGCATATCAAGGGGTATTTTTTAAAGCGTTATATAATTATGCAAAATATCTACAAGTGAATTCAAATAAATAATCATCTGTTGGCTTCTGGTTTGCTGCAGTCATAATGTATTTTGAATATACTGTGCCGCAAACCAGAAACCAACTGACGTAATTACAAAAAAATAATTCTTATTAGGAATTTTTGGGGACATAATATAAAGAAAATCTGGCAGCACCGAGAAAAACAAGAGGCAAAAGAGAAATCTTGCAACATGCAAGTTCATAGAATAGAAAGTTGAAAGACGACAACAAAAAGATAAGTGGAAGGCAGGCAGTGGTTTCAATTAAATAATGTGTTTATTTATTATTTTCAATACCAACATTCAGCGATTAGCACGCATTCGGACTAGAAATAAATTTTGCAAAATAAAAAAAAAGAAAGACAAAACACTAAAAAGCCAACGAAATTTTATTTGGAAAAGTACGTCAGCAAAAGACGAAATCGTGAAAGTGTGTTGTTAACAAAAAGATTGTTCAGGCGGGGTGTAAAGAGTAAAACAAAGATAAAATGAACAAAATATAACAACAAAAACGAATGTTAAAAGACATTTGCAAGCAATTTTTATTACTTAATCATTATTTAATAATTAAAACTGAAAGTACCTCTGGAACCTTGAGATTTAACGGGTAAAAAATATGGATAAGAAATTGCACAGTGGTATACACCATCCTACTTTGCGAATGCTGCAGGAATCCGGATGTGAAATAACACCGCATAATTTAATGTATCCAGTGTTTCTGGTATGTGATGACAATAGTTTTCAGCCTATAGCCAGTATGCCTGGTCAAGCCAGAATGGGTGTAAATGTTTTGAGAGATCATTTAGATCCTTTAGTTGCCAAAGGACTAAGTTCCATTTTACTTTTTGGCGTAGTTGACTGCTCAATGAAAGATGAACATGCTACACATGCAGACTCTAAGGAAAATCCTGTTGTTAAAGCTTTGCCTTTACTTAGAAAGTGGTTTCCAAATTTGTTGATAGCTTGTGACGTTTGCTTGTGTCCGTATATGTCTCACGGGCACTGCGGCATTTTGGATGAAGGCGGTTTAAGAAACGGCAAAAGCATTAGACGCTTGGCAGAAGTTGCTGTAGCTTATGGCAGAGCTGGTGCCCATATTGTGGCTCCCTCCGACATGATGGACAATCGTATTAAAGCAATTAAGGAAGGCCTTATTGAAAACAATTTGGAAAATCGGGTTTCTTTGCTGTCTTATTCAGCAAAATTTGCTTCCAACTTTTATGGGCCCTTCAGGGATGCAGCACAGTCGGCCCCAGCATTTGGTGATCGCAGATGCTATCAACTTCCCAGTGGGTCTAAAGGTTTGGCTATGAGAGCCGTACAACGTGATGTTATTGAAGGAGCTGATATGTTAATGGTTAAACCGGGCATGCCTTACTTAGACATATTGCGGCAAACTAAGGACACCTATCCCAACCATCCCCTGTATGTGTATCAAGTGTCTGGAGAATATGCAATGCTATACTATGCCGCCGAAAATGGCGCTTTTGACCTGAAAGAGGCTCTAATGGAGTCAATGAAGGGTTTTCGACGCGCTGGTGCCGATTGCATAATCACCTATTTTACCCCTAAAATATTGGATATTTTAGAAGAAGAGAAATGATGGTTGGCTAAGGTGAGGGAAGAGGTAGTGCAAATGCTTTAAAAATTATAACGCTCATTATTGTTAAACTAAGTGTGCTTATTTATTGATTCATGTGTTTATGTTCCTTCTTTAAAACTTACAAAAAAATGTATTGCATATTGAACAAAAAAAAATTAGACTTGTTCATACTAAAATTGATATAATCAACTAAACTTTTTTTAATTTAATTAACGCATTTTCTATAGAATGCATTTATTTTTCTCATCCTAAAATTTCGATAACCAAAAAAAAAACAGGTTTTTATTTCATTAAAACAATTTCTGTAGAAGGCATTTAATTTGATTGTATTTGCTTAAGCGAAATATGTACATATTTATGTAATATAAACAATAAAGTTTTTATACAAAATTCATTGCAAGAACTGAATGCATTTTATATAAACTCTTTAAACAAACAAAAATATCATCTTCATTATATAACTTCTATGTTAAAGCAATTACAAAACGACAATAAAGTGAGCATTGAAACTTTTAACATTTCGCCATTTCTTTTCTTTTATGTAAGAAACTAATGAATATCACTTAATAATTTCCATGTCATTGTTATTTCACACTGAACTAAAACCCAAAAATCAAAGTACATATCATTTTGTTCAAAAGCACTTATCAATAGTTACACCGTGCAACTAAAGAAACTAATACACTTAATGTTATTTTTAGACTGACTGATAACTTTTTACTTTTTAAAGATACTAGAAAGCATTTTTAGCTCTTTTTTTTAATACATATCTAACTTTATTTTAACAAAGTATCTTATGTAATAAGTACTTAGAAAATATTGTTTTAAATAAAACAATAGAAAACTTTGAGGCAATTTGAAGAAATTTGAATAATGTCCAAAATATAAATGGAATTCGACGAAAAGTTTTAAATAAAGATGTAACAGATCTGTACATATTGTTCATTTACTTCAAGATTGTCATAACTCAAACAATGCGTTTAATAATGCAGAATAAATCCGGATTTCGCACTTTGTCTTGTGTAAAAATTTCATATAAAAAGATTGTAAGTTTGTTTCTTTACTTTTTGGGTAAAGTTCGGTAAAATGAGAGGAAACCATAATTTCGCTCAATAATATACAAAAATCCAGAAAAGTACGGGAAGTGTGTTCCTTTGCTGCATATAAACCGAACACGTGCACCGATTTCGATTATTCTTACATCAATCGATTTGCCTTAATCCTGGGACTAAAAATGTGACAGTAGTTAATACTCAATATGACGGCCAACAGACGCAATTTTTTAAATACGAAAAAAATAAAAAAAAGTCGGAGAACTATATCAAAATGGGTATAATTCGACAGGTGTTTTAAAATCATCTTTATGTTTCTCTTATGATTTTTCATTTCAAAGTTGGTCGCAGTCGGGTTTTTGATTTTTTTAATTACTACTTTTTTCATTTTTAATTCGGCTGATTGTAAATCTTTATTGGTTTAAAAATTTGTAAAATTTAAAAAATAAATATGCGATTTTTTATTTTTTTTTGTTAGTTACGTTGTCTTGCGTTTCAGTTGGCGATATGTGCATGCATATTTAAAATTTGAAGCAGCTTATCGTGATGGTATTTCAACGTTTTATTACGTAATTTTTTAAATTAAATTGATTTTTGTTTTACAACTTTAGCTGCTGACAAAAAGTTCTTGAATTTCATTAGCATTCGAATGTTAATTAACTATCGCACAGTGGAATTGATAGCAAAATAAACGTACATAGTAAAGGAACTGTTTATAGAAAAAAAATATTTTCGTTTTATAGAAAGTTTATTAATAAAATTTAAACAGAAAATTTTTTATAAATCCAATGGTTTCGATTATATTGAAAACTTGCGGATGATACATACCTACGTATACATACATACATACATATCGTTACCTTAATATAAATCATTTGGCCCTGTTCTGTAAACCGAATCCGAGTAAATTTCTCGTTTTAAAAAAATTATTAATGGTCCTGCAGACGTGTTTAAAATCATACACGATAATTTTCTTTCAGATATGATATATGAGAGAGAATCTATATAATAGAAAAATTAAAAAAAAAATTCTGAAGAAATATCTCTATTATCGGAGTTAAGTTTCTAAAATCGAGCGATTTCAAATCGATTCGGTTTACAGAACAGCACCCATAATGTTTTTTAAATTGAGTTTTTTGTATATTTCTATAGAAGAACCATTTAATGTATCGAAAAATTAAAAAATTTTCAGTCAGGGCCCAAGGCACATTTACAAGGTAGTAGCGGAAATGCAGCTGAGCAATTTTTTTTTTCAAATTAAAGTTCATCAGAAACTTCAAAAATTTTTTACGAAAGAGAAATTAAAAGAAAATGTTAAAAAATTTCAGTATGAAAAATATTTTATTGAAATAAATTCTGTGAAAACAAATTTAAAAATATGAAAAAAAAAACTATTAAAAAATTGTGAGAATTCCTAAACGTTGCAAATTTTGTTAGTGGTAGCTGCCGTGGAGAAATATTTTCAAATTTATGTGAATCAATTTTATTATTATTGTGTTAAACAAATTCTATTTTTGAAGTTTTGGATGAACTAAAACCCATGTTGTTTTTTTCATTGTTTTTGTAATCCTGATATTACCTGGAAATGAATTTGCCTTGCATATGAGCATAAAATTATTTGAAAAATGACATATTTAAGAAACAAAACTATATTTTTGTTCGTGTTTTCAGTTGTTTTATTAGTTTCTGATTTTGTACAAACATTTTTTTGTGTATACAATAAATAGTGAGTAAAATTTAAGTACATTAATGAAAACTGTTTTCTGTAATACTTTTTTATGTATTCTTAAATAAATTGAACACTTTAAAAATTTAAATGAATTGAAAACATGCATTTAAAAAAAATGGTTAAAAATGTGATGAATTTCATGGGAATAAATAAATAAATGATTTTATACGGAAAAATTACAATTGATAGGAATTCCCATGTTAAATTAAAAATAACCTTTAACATTTTTACGGACTTGCTTAAAAATAAATCTTAAATTTGAATTGGAAATCTGAATTTAGCTTTAAATTCAATTTAAATAATATATATCGTTACCTTAGTATAGAAAGGCCCAAACTCATTTTTTTTTTCGAGATTTTTGTATATTTTAATAGAAGAAGTTCTAATGTATCTAAGACTGCGTAAATCTCGATTCCATTAAAATAATGAGATAGGACCTTTCTATATTAAGATAACGATATACATACATATATAAATGCTTTATTTCGTAAAACGATGATGTAATTGTTCTTTTAAAGACAAATATGGAATTTCTTTTTCAAACAAAATATTACCCATTTCCTAACATACATTCATGTTTTGTATGTACATATTATAATATGTATAAACACTTTGAACAGTTTACGCATGCATCTATAGTACGCAAAAGTTATAGATTTTTTTCTTCATAAACCTCAAATACTTCTTATGGATAAGTCTTTTTTTGTATTTTTCAAGTTGAAAATTGTATATTTTAAAATACTGCAACAGTTGCTATTTTCGACTTCGTTTTACTTTTTTTATAAACTTTTCTTTTGTGCATTTTAAACACAAACTTCGTATTATGGAAAAAAATAAAAATTATTTCAAACGAACTAAAGTCCTATACCCGCATAAAACGATACAAAATGTAATAATCAAAATAACACTGATATGACACTGCTTTGAATTAGGTAAATAAATATTAAAAAAAAAGTACCTTCAAATTATGGCTACAAAAATTTTTTAAGTACATTCATATATAAATTCAAAGCCTGATGTGCTGGGATGTATTCCAAGACTTTTTTAAGTTTCTTGAGTTTCTTGATTATATATTTTGGAATGTTCTAGCATGTCTGTATTTTGCATTGGTTCCAAATCTGTGTCCGATATGATCTCTGCCAACCATTGCTCAATTTGTACAGGATGAAATGATTCCTCATCGCCACTGCTGTGTGCTTCCAATACTATCTTTAGATTTTCGAAATTTTTCAAAACGAAACGCTTTCCCTGGGCTTCTTCTCCTAAATAATCATTGAAACCGGTAGAAGAGTCTGCATTTTGTTGTGTGGATTGCGAGTTTGAGTTGGTTAAAGTACATTTGGATCGAACTGTTTGCTGTTGGTTAATCGATTTTTTTATTTCGTCTAACAGACGATTGTAGAAATCACAAGTCACTTCATTGGTCATTGATGACGGGGATGATTCTGATACAATGTTCTGGGATTCACATTTGATTGTATTCTTTATGGGCTTATTATCTGTGTTTGGAGGCTTTTCAATTTTATTGTTAGAATGTTTAGATTTTGGTTTTTTGGTAGATTGTGAACGAGAACTATTGTTGCTGGAATAGTTGGATGAGCAATTCGGTGTATTGGAGTTACTAGTGGAAGTGGGTGATGTACATTCTGTGTTGGAACTGGAAGAAACCAAGGACTCCACCAAGGTTTTAGATTTTTGGCTCAACTTTGATTTAGCTTTGCTTGTTGACGATGAAGCTTCTTCTTCGTCCTCGTCTTCCTGGTTGGGATAACGGACTGGTACTTGGGCTTGAACTTTATCTTCCGTAGTGCAGTTAATAGTTAATGAAGCAATATTTTTCAAGTTTATAGTGCCGTTGCAATTATTTATTGTAATTTTTGGCTTGAATCTTTTTTGTTTCGATGACTCTTGCTGGGTTTGGGAATACTTGTTATTCCCATGCTCTTCGGATGGTTCTAAAGATCCTTGCTCAAAACTGGAAACCACTTCAGCAATAGAAGACTCTACTTCGTCATCTAGTTCTTCTAAATTTAATGGAGGTACTGGATGTTCCCTTTTAAGTTTAGCCTGTTTTATTAACTCTTTAGCTTCTTTCAACGTTATATTAATAATAGTTTCGTTCATAAGCTTGGCATTATGTTCCATAAGACTTTTGTGGTGTGAAAAGTCCACTACAATACTTTCCTTGCTTTCGTCTTCCTCGCAATCCAACTCTGCCTGCTCACCACTTTGATTCAGACCCTTAAACATGGTTTCATGGTCATCAGAGGGTTTAATGTAGTCTTCATTTTTAAGGTAGACATCTTGCAGTGCCAGATTTAAGTTGGTCAACTGATAGCGTCCAAAGTTTCTTATGGCTGCCAGCAGCTCGTTTTCGTTATCGCACAAAAATTCTACTCCAGTATCAATATCGCTCTCTCGTTTTCCAGACTGTAATTGTTGTTTCCTTGTCGTATTTATCACTTCTAGTTGCCTTAGTAACAATTTTTCACGCATCATTACGGCTGATTTTAATTCGGAAAATTTTTCTTGTACATTTTGTTTAATCTATAAAAAGTTTTTTTTTTCATTAGGTTTATGTTTAAAAATATTAAAATATTTATTTCCTACCTCATTAACAATAGTTTGTTGGGCCATCTCTATTTTTCTTCAGCAATATGATTACAATTTGTATAAAAATCTAATAAAACTAATTTTTAAAAACACTATTCTAATGCTGTGTGTTCTCTACCCCACTAGACGAAAAATTTTCATTATTGGAAAAAACCTTTATTCTTGTTTCTGCTGTTTTCTTTTTATCGTTTCCTTCCAGTTTGAGGATATGTGTATGTGAGGATTTTCCTTTTAGAATTTTCTTCTAGATATGCTAAACATCTGGCTACGAAAGTTATAAGCAAAACAAAAATTACAAAATAAAAACATTTGGCAATCAAAATGCAACTATGAGCTGTCATTTTATGTTAACGGAACTTAAAGAAAGTTGCCACGTTTCTTTTTTTTTTACCTTTAATAAAAATAGAATTTAACGGTATAATTTAGCACTTTTCATTTCATTTATTAATTCGTTGTAATACATTTAGCAATTCGGTAATTAGCACTGTTGTGCAAAAATTTGTTTTTAACAATAACATTATGTGTTTTATATGGACATTTGCGTGCCGCGGTCACGCTAAATTATTTCACAGTAACTCGACAACGGTTTGTTCGATTTTAATAAATTAAACACTTGAAGTGCAAAAGAAAATAATTTTTAAATCTCACTTTTGGTAGCCTTTTTCAATTTTAAACGCTTTCAGAGTTATTCCAAAATTAGTGGCGAAAAAACATATTTTTAATGAAAAATTGATTTTTTTATATTTATTTTTAAAACTTTATAAAATATTTAAAACCGCAATTACTTACTTTTCGCAAAGCTAGGTGGGCTAGGAATAAAAAAGCTATAATTAAAGAAAATCTGTACACAAATTTTAATTGTGTAATTCAGTATAACCTCTCTAATCCGGACAGATATAGTTTCAGCTACTGTCCGGATTATTGGATCGTCCGGACTACAGTTAAAGTAAAAAATTTAATCGTAATACGTTTATGTACATCTATATAATTTACTTTTATTACCGAGAAGAAGAAAAACTACACATAAGAACTAATTTTTGTTTAATTAATTTACAGAAGACAAAGAAAAATATTTAAAGTGGTCAAAAATATTCATTTTTAAGAATTTAGTTTTGTTTGAATACACATATCATTATGTAATTTATGTGCTCTATTTTTAAATTCTTTTAAAAATAAAATTTCCTTTTCCGTCGCTTTGGTTTGCTCAGCCCAATAGAGAACTATAGAGGAAAAATTACTAAACTGTTCGAAAAATTCAAATGTCCGGATTACTGGATAGTCCGAATTGGCGAGTAACACACTTGCAACATTCGTAACACACTTGCATCTTGTGGTTCAATCGCAAGGCCATACAAGTAAAGAAATAACTTTTTATGTGACCTGGAATTAAAAAATATAGTAATAATAGGAAAATATGTATCCAATGCCTCGGAAAGCAGTATGACTGCATAATGGAAATCAATATTTGCCCGTACCATTAGCTCATGCATTTACTATGAAATATACCTACGAAAACAACAAATTACTGCTCAAAGGAGTTCAGTACAATCTCTATTTGTGGAATATATATGCATTTAAAAAAATCGCTATGCTAGGAGCACACACAAAATATTGTTGCTTATTTGTGAATTGGTCCTACAGATCCCATTCGATTTCGGGAATCAAAAACACTGCAAATGAGCCTTTAGTTGAGAGGCAACAAATATTTTTGCTAGCACTGTGCATCAAATTTAAAATTAAATAAGCAATTACATTAAAATTCCGCTAATTGTCCGCCTTTATGTCTTAGTTATTAAAATTACATAGCTGAAAATTCAAGATATAACATTTACATATCGCACTTAATCAACAAGATGGTATTAGTTTAGCGACCAGTGCCTTATGCCTGCACCACTAGATTTTTTCCCACAACAACTGATACAAAGGACACTAATGCACATCAGAAAAATGATTGGTGTTGTTACTTTTTTAACGACTGTCGGAGACTTGGCTCGATTCCAGGACCTTCGGATTTGTGGTCAACGTGCTAACTACTTCAGCCAACGCCACCCTCCTCCTAAAATGTTACCACAAACTGTTTTTCTCCTCCACGGAAAATTTTAAAATTTTGGTTTGATTAACTGTGATATATTTATACGAATGGTTTTTAATTATCCATAACACATGGTACAAAATCTTAATTCATTGGATATAATTTGAGATTAAATATTCATATCGATAACATTCGTCTTGTCGCACAGTTACATTGGAAACAACAATACAATTTTAAATTAGTTTTTGTTTGGAACGTAAGTGTGCGACAAGTAGAACGCTGTCGATATAATGGGACATGCCTATAGTCTTCATAATAGGAATTTTCAAATCGGATGTAAAGGATGGTGGATATAATTTAATCGTGAATCTCCAACAAAAACTTACATCTGGCATCACCAATCTTTCAACAATTGAGAAGGAAAGAGAAACTAACTGCAACTAACCGCACTGAACGTACACCAGAACAACTAAATATTCACTTTGTCTGCTGACAATTTATTTAGTTGTGCGGTGCCGTGTTGTAAAGACGTGTGAATAACTACGTAATCGGGACGGTAGTTTAATAAAGAAATAGAAAAACTAAGAAAATCTTTAACACATTAAAAAATATCAGCAAAATTTATATTCTTATAAGAAGTGGAACTATTGTGAGGCTATAAACAAAAATTATTAAACTTATTACAAAAGTGTTGTGGCTGTAAAGAAGAAAAAGTGATTTAATAATAAAAACCGCTATGAAAGAAAAATAGAAAATGCTCCTATCACATTACAGACACACAAACACATGCTTACAAGCACACATATTCATACATACATCAACTAATCAAACGCATGCATGAAAAAGTTCAGTCGCGCTAACGTAAACGTTTGACGGCCGTCGCACTCGTATCTTGTTTTTAATAGTAGACGTTGTTGCTAAAAGAAGAAACCGTAAAAACGAGTCATCATTTTGAATTTTACAATTTTTTTTCCTAATACATTTTATAGTTTAGTTGTTTTTGTATATTGTTTTTTTTTTTTTGGTTTGGTGGTTGTATAAAGAGGCAATTGCTAAAAAATAGTTATGAAAGATTTTTAACAATAAATAATTAAATAATAAAGTGTTTAAAACAAAAATGTATGCATAAGCAGAAGAAAGTAAGCTGATACTATAGAAAATACGGCAAATGCATGCATATGCACTAATTTAAGCACAATGGAAAAATAAATAAAAAATCTTAGTGGGCCTACATTGCAATTTTTCATAATTTTAATTGTGTTGCTTTTTTTAAGTTTTTTTTCTTTCCACACTTTTTTCCGTTTGAGCATTGTCATCAGTGTGACCAGATTTTAAAATAATATTAAGCTAAATCACGTTTGAAAAAAAGCTAAAATAAGCTAAAAAGTTACATTTTAGGCTAGAAAATAAAGCTAAACTTTTTTCCACTTCTTTGATCACTTTTCAATAGTTTCTTCTTGCTAAACTAACGTTAAATATTACACAAACATATTTTTTTATTATACATATAGAATATTTGCTTAATGAAATTATTTATTAATTATTATATTTTAGATTCAATGAAGAACAAAACAAAAACTTCCCCCAAATAATCTTAAAAAGTTTTTAAAAATGTAAAAACATTTATACTAAAATACGAAAGGTTTTTAAGTGAATTAATGCTATTTCAGGTAAAGCATGGATCACACTATCTGCACAATGTACCGAGTTTTGTCAGATCAGTGAAATAAAGTTATAAGTAAAGATTTTGCTCTAATTTATCAACTACTTGAAATACAAGGACACAATTGCGCCACACTGCATTGGTAATAAGCCCATATAGACTTATTCCAGAATTAATTGAGTAATAATGCCATTTTGGCTTATTACTTATGACTTTATTGAGGTGGCCCGACGAAAATCGGTACATAATGTTATCCAGGCTTAAGGCTATTTCAGGTTTTTGTTTTAAGTTAATTGATGCCGCTGAATGAACGTTCAACACAAGTCAAATAATTTTATACCCAAAAAACTCAAAAAGTGTTTTGGCCACTAATATGAATTTAACTTTTTCCATTGGAATTCTAACCATTCTGCCATTATCTGCTATTTTTCTTCTTTCCATTTATGTTATAAAATTGTCGTATAGTTTACATTTTGTATTTTTTGTAAACTATTTTACAATGCTAAAAAATTATAATTTTTATGAGTTGTTTATGTTTTTAATATATTTTTAGAGAACACGCAATTTAGACTAAAAAAAGGCTAAAAAAGCTAAATGAGTTTTTAAAAAAAGCTAAAAAATAAGCTAAGAGCTAAATGAAAATTTTAAGGCTAAATCTGAAACAAATAAGCTAAATTTAGCTCAAAATAAGCTAATATGGTCACGCTGATTGTCATACATAAGTTCGTTCGTTTTGTTGCTGTTCTTTTATTTTATTTTTTCTTATAAACGTGTGCTGATGTTGTTGTTTTTGTTGCTTTTGTGTCATTGTGCATTTAGTATATGGTTTAATAACAACTACAACAATAGCAAGACCTAACCAGCACCAACAGCAGAAGAAGCAACAGCAACAGCAGCAATAAAGCAGAGTGCAAAGTGTCATTCACGCGACAACAGACCTATAAAGAAGAAAACAAAAAAAAAAACAAAAAACAAAAACAAGGGAAATAAAAAGAAGAAACAGACAGGAATTAAAAACAACACCAACAATAACAAAATTTCAAAAATAACAGGTCAGTACAGATAAGATTTATATTCGATATTAAAATATTTTTCTTGTTTATTCTCCATCTATTATTGTTCGCTTGCTAAAGTTTTGCATTTATTTATTTTTTATTTTGTTATTATTGTACCTAGTATACGTTTTTGTTTTGCTATACGTATGTACTTACTAGATAGATATTAAAAAAGTTATTTTTATTTAATTTATGTTTTTTGTTTCATCTGTTTTTTTTTTGTTGAACCAATGAAGAAAGGTGAAACGAGGTGGCAAACGTGCACTGACCTAAAATTGAATGTAGAATTTTTTAGGACAATGGTTTTGTATAAATTACTTTTACACTTCTGTAGGTCGGTCTTACTTGCGGTTAGTTAGCTGGGTGATTTTTGTATTGAATTGATTTCCCTATTTCCTTTATCACTTACGTACATATGTATATACGTACATAAGTACATAATTACATACATATGTATCTACATACATATGTATGTATGTATGTATGTGCATCCGCATTGATGATGTCTAATAGAAAAGAATTCCATGAACTGAATTGATATAATCGTGTTTGTAATGACTTTCACATCCGTGTGAAAGTGAATCTTTTCCGCATATTTTGGTGTCCTGACATTCACTTCCGAATAATTTTTTCGTTTTACTTTCGACTGCACCAAGCAACGTGAAAGTAAATAGAATTGCCTTTTTTCCACAATAAAATCAAATCTTGTTTAAAACTAGGCTTGATATCCCATCTACCTAATCCGGAAATTTAAACCAATATAGGTATATTTGGTTTTAATACATAGAAAAGACGATATGAAAAACATTCCCACATTAGTAACCAATTTTGCGAAAATATTCGGAAGTATGCAGACACCAAATCTTTTTTTTGGCGATTCGGAAATTTTCATTCTAATTGAAAACTTTCGAAAGTCGTCATGAGTTTCAACATGAATATCCATAAAAGCGTTCCTTCAATGAATGCTTTTAAGCAACAAAAGTTTAAATATTTTCTCATAAATTCATCTTTGTTTTAGGAATTAAATTTTGTGTGCTTTATACATATGTACCTATTTTGCAAAATTTGCTAAAAATTACGAAAACACATTTCAAATTTCAAACTTCCATACATACATATGTACATGCAAATCTCGGTGTAACGAATCTCGCTTTAACGAAAACCCCATACCTTTAACGAACGTCCAATTTTTTTACATTAAACAATTTATACCTACATCGAATAGGTACTACCTACACAGAGAAAACAGTGCCTACTAAATACCTCATAAAATAGAACAAAATTAATAAGAAATCTCTATGTTTTTTTTTTCAATACGGAAATCTTATTAATTTCATAGAGAAAACTTTTTTGAAAAAATCAAGAAGAAATTTTGTAGTTTTTATGTAGTTTTTGGAAAATTTTCTAAATTTGAATAAAAAAAGTTGTCGTATGGCGCCAAGGCTGTTTTTATTTCAAACCAGTAAAATATTTACTAATTCATTAATGAACTAGTTTATAGTAGTTATATTTTCATATTTAAGTAAAATTTTCCTAAAATTAAGTAAAATTTTTCCATAAAATTCGGAGCTTTGCAAAAAAAAATTTTCGTCTTTAATCTCAAATTTAGTAAATTTTCCAATTTTTTTCTTGTCTTTAATTCTGGCACTTATTTTTATTTTTAATTAAATTCTGTAGTACATGATATATTATTTATTATATCTTCATATTATATTCTTAATTAATTCACCACATACATACATGTTAATTCCTTGAGAGGAGAGAAATATTGAACCAGCACCCTTCTGATTTATAGGCAAGCACTCTAACCAATTGCCTAACAAGGCAGCCTGAATAAACAGCATTGAAATTTTTGAGTTTTAAAATTTGATTTTATTTACAAAAAAATAAATTTTAAGTTCAAATTTTCCTCGAAAATATGAAAAAATTTACTTAGATTTTTTGCTAAATGCAAATTAATAATAAATTCTATAATTCAAAGAAAAAATACTTAAAACTGGTAAATATTTTCCTAAAATTTAGAATACCTTTTTACATCTTTTAAGTAAGTAAAATTTCATGAACTAATCAGGAGTAATTCATTTCCTAAAATTTATTTTTTGATTTAAAACGAAATTGACTAGTCCTTAGTATAAAATTTCCTTAAGTTTATAACCATTTTCCTACTCTTAGTAAATATTTCCTTTGAGTCAGTAAAGATTTCCTTAAACGTAAACATTTTTTTGTGTATTTTTATGAACTATTTTTGAGGATATGAACTTTTTATTTTTTACTCATATTAAGTAATTTTTACTAGATTTTTGTAAAAAATTACTTGAAATTACTTAAGCTTAGAAATTTTTTTAAATTGAATTTAGGAAAAAATATTTATAAATAATAGTACATGTCTTCTTTTTGAGTGTAGCTTAAGGCTATGACTCACTATCCTCTATTTTTAATATACTGTGCGGCAAACTAGTAACCACCCGACGTATTGTCTTTTGAAATTTTTTATAGACTCAGTCATACCAGGGTTGTATTTTCTCAAGAATCGCACGATTGTTTAGGATAGTGCATTCAGGCCTAGGTTAGGTTAGGTTAGGAAGGGTGGTGCTACACCGCACCTCCAATCGGAGACCCAATTGGGTCCATTGTGATTCTCTTCTGTTGACCAAGTAATGGTAAATCAAAAAATCTACCGTAAAATTTAATATTATGTAAAATCTATTCTATTTTCATCTGATATACAATATATATATGTATATGTATGTATGTACATATGTACATTGTATTTGACTATCATAATCTTAGAGTTGGTTATTTAAACCAGACTAGAACTAGAATAAATAAGTTTGTACATGTTTTACTTTTTCATTTTTACACTAGTATTAATGTAAAAATATTAACTCATTCGAACAAAAAAAAGAAGATATAGAATCAAATTATAATAAAATATAAACATTTGTATTTAAAGGGTGTTTTGTTAGAGTGTCACAACTTTGAGTTGGCATCACTATTTTATTTGAGCACCCATTTAACAGCTGATAGTTGCTTTGAAATTTCATTTTCTACTTACACCAGAGCAAGGCGTGTAAATTATTGAAATTTTTAATCAAAATAATTGTTCTATTCGTCAAACCCATCGTGCACTTCTTCAATTTTCCCATGAAGCCTATTCCTGGTTGAATGGGTACGCAAATAAGCAGAGTTGTCGCATTTGGAGTGAAGAGAATCCACAAGCTTTTGTCGAAACACCATTACATCCGCAGAAAATTACTGTTTGGTGCGCTTTATGGGCTGGCGGAGTCATTGGATCAAAAGTCTTAGAAAACGATGATAATCAGAATGTTACTATCAATGGTGAACGGTATAGGAATATGATTAGAAATTTTTTCGTACCTCAATTACGTGGCATTAATCTTGCTGATATGTGGGTCCAACAGGATGGAGCCACATGGCATACAGCGGGCGCTACAATTGATTTACTCAAAAAAGCTTTTGATGAAAAAATAATTTCACGTAATGGCCCAATTAATTGGCCACCAAGATTGTGTGATTTAACACCATTGGATTATTTTCTTTGCCTACGTCGATAAACCATAAGCAATTGAGCTGCTGGAAATCAACATTCGTTTCATTGATATTAAAAATATATTTTTTCCTTGTTTTATTATGATTTAAACTTGTGCCACTCTATAAAAAACACCCTTTACATTGTGCTTAAAATACCAGTTTACGTTAAATCCTTCTTAAAATATTGAAAATGTTGTCGCTGCCACCGTCAAGTTGAAAATAATATTTCAACTTAAATTAATTCAATGAAGCAGCTAATCAGGGTCAAGTATGCTTGACTAAAATTCTTGCGTTTTTTTTACACAATTTATTTTTATTTTTTATAATTTTTTACGATGAGATTTGAATGGCATAGATGAGTTTATCTTGTTGAATGTTTGCTGCATAAGAAGTGCTGCTGCAGTGAGTGGCTTTTAAAGCAAAATCAATGCTAAGCTCATTTTTGGGAAAATCGTTTTTTTTTTCGTTATGAATATAAAATTGAGTTATTTTTCTTAAAAGTCCATCATGGCATCAAACAGATATATGCATACATATGTACTATATATATATTTAATACACACATGTACATACGTACATAGATACTTATGTATGTAACTCTTTAAAAAGATGAATAAATATTTTCGAGAACTTATGTTTAAAATGTGGGCGGGTTTTTTTAGAAGTATACATACTTATGTACATACATACATACATATGTATGAATATAAAATGGATATGAAGTTCTTAAAATAATTTTTTATTTAATTCCTTATTTAGAATGCTTTCAAGTTTTCGTTTCTTTAATTAGTAATGTTTTTAGTTTTTTACTATTATTAATGTTATAATGATGAGCACGTTCTTGAAAGTGGTAAATTATTCTCGTATGTTTGGTAAAGAACAACTTTTTTTTATATAAAATAAGATAATAAAGTTCATACAAAAATTAAATAAATCTGTAATCAGATAAGTAGATACATTTGTAGATAAAAAACAATTAAGATTTTTAAACCAAATATCATATAGCAAACGTTCACCTTATTAGTTAATTGCTTTTGCATGGCAAGCATGGATTCGCTTAAAACCATTTTATGGTAGATTTTTCGATTTAACTTTATGCTCCTCGGCCCTGTTCATTTCAAGCAACCCAGTAAAAAAAGGCACTCCCAAGAAGTCATGAATGTGTATAGAGTTTTCGATTCGGGTAATTTCTAATGAAATGAAGAATTTCAGTAAATAACTATTGATTTTTAGACCAAAATTAATTCATAAATCTCTCTACAAAAATAAATTTTTTTAAAAATCATTTTGAGTATTTTTTAAAATTCTTAAACTGAGATCCCACTATCGGCACAATGTAGCGATTTTCGTCGCCTCACTGCAATAAAGTCCTAAGTAATAAGCCAAAATGGACTTATTTCTCAATTAATTCCGAAATACGTCTATATGGCCTTATAATCCATTTCAGTGTGATGCAATTATGTCCTTTTATTTCAATTAGCTGAGAAATAAGTCCAATTCAGCCTATAACTTATGACTTTATTTCAGTGAGCCGACGAAAATCGGTACATACAAAATTATGTTTTTTAGTGCATATTTAAATAATAGTTAAATGCCCAGCCTTGTGAATTTAAATCATACTTAAGTTTTACAAGCATACCATATGTTTTTGTGCGTGTGTGTGGTTATTGAGAACATACACATAAACATCATGTGGTCGTGTTAAAAAGAATTTCGTTTAATTTTCATAAATATCATCGCTGTTTTAACTAACTGACCTAACTGACATTTTGTAAATTTTACAGGAGAGGAGCATTTATGATTGTTTTCTACATGTATTCTTATGGAAACGTCTGAAATATTTTTACTGTTATAGGCTTGACAGTAATGTTTAGAGTCATAAAAATTGTGGACAAGGTCTATAATGACTCATAAAGTCTAATAGTGGACTTAACTCATGGAATAAATAAATAGGAAAATACATTCTGATGTTCGCTTGGTTTCATCAAATGAGTTTTTATACAATTTTAATTTTCTGCATGTTGATAACCTAACTTTTTTGTTTATATGAAACAGCTGTTGCTTGGAAAGCTTTCCATAATGTACTTTCAACGTAACTTAATAAGAACTTTAATTAACCACTAAAAAAATTAAACCATATTTAAATACAACTTAAATTTAAATTTAAAAATTAGCTAATTACGTACTTAAATATTAAGTTAAAAACTAGGGGTTAAATTTATAAGGTTTTTTGCTTCTCCTTGCCTCGAAAAAAAATCCAACACTTTATAATTGTTCAACGTTTTTAGTGTTTTAGTAATAAATTTGATCGAACTCTACCGCTATATTTGGTCGAACTTATAGTTCTCATTTATATAGACAAAATTTATATTAAGAAATTAGTTGCATGGAAATTATTTTGTTTCTCAATAGGAGGCGGGACATGCTCCTACATATATGTACATATATGTACATAAATAATAAATATTAATAAATTTGCTATGTATGTACTCGTATGTAATGCCAACAAAAAATCATTATTTTTACTCATTATAAAATCACGGTTTTATTGCAAAGTTATTTTTAACTTTTTTTGTTGCATGTTGCTTTTGTGATCACGTGCATGTTTTGTGTGATAAATGGTAGCACATGTCAAACTTGGAATTTGATTTAGAGCTTCTGGTCAGGCAGATTAATAATTCTGTATAAAAAATAATTTTCAATTGTTGCAAGTGACTAAATTATGTATTTGTAAATTCTTTTGAAAATAATCTACAAGTGCTTTCATTTTCAACTAACACGCATTTAGAATTATTAATTTTCGTCAGTCGTCTTAAATAAACAAACATTGACAGCAGCTGTCAGGGCTCAAGCTCAAGTTATTCGTATTGAATAACTTTGTTTTCGTCCCCATTAATATTTTTATGTTTTGCTTTATTATACGTACATGTGTACGAGTACATACGTACATATTTCATAATTTATTTTGTAGTGAAAGTAAAAGAAATTGCGGCATATGTCTAGCTTTATTTTCGATCTAATCGTAAGCGACAAAAATTAAAATTTTCAGCAGAAGGTTTCTTTAAAATATGTTTTAAGTATGTTTTTATTTGTAAATTGTGGCTTATGATAAAATTTTACAGCCCGTATTTTAAAAGTTATCAAAAATTTTGGCATTTTGATAATTCTTAACTATGGGTAGGCCTATCAAATTTTAATTTCAATAAAAAAGTATATTTTCGATAAAATGTCGCTTACGATAAATTGAATTTCAACATTTATTCTTTTTTATTAAAAACTTTAATTACATTTTAATTCTATTTGCATTAATGTCCGTTTAAATATCATTTGCTTTGCCTTTGTGTATATAAATGCATTAAAATTCCTATAGTTTTTTATTATTATTTTAGTTTTAGATTTACAAATCTCATTAGTCTGTTTCTGCTTGCCCCCACCATCTATCTACCTTTCAAAAGTATTGCTGTATGTACTTTAGTTATCAACGCAAAAACATTTTCTATTGAAATAAAGTTTATTCGTGTGTTGGAGTTTCAGTTACATAAAATCGTGAGAATTTTATAACTTTTGTTTTTGTATTAAACATTCAAATAAATTATAAATTTTTCTTATATACATATGCATATACATACATATATTAAAACAAACAGTTTTATAGTTTGTATTTTTGAATTGAATTAAATTACACATTTTTATTAATATTTGAGGCGTAATTTCATACTTTGCCTTTTTCAAAAGTGCTATAGACCCAACCTGGCTTGGAAATAAATTATTTTTCTTAAAATTCCAGCAACAGCCCTGCTTACTAGTGTATGTATAATCGTATACCAATATTAAAGGTCGTAATTACTTGCAATTGTAATCACATAATTTATTTTCGTTCGAGAAGTTACAAAATAAAGCACACCTAACTTGACCAGACATCTCGCTTTTCATACGTCGAGCATTTTAGAGCTTTTAAATTTTGAATCTCTTTGATTTTTATTAAAATGTCTCTGATAAAAATTCATTCCAAATATTTTTTTAAGTGTACTTCTTGTTTAACTCTCCAAAACCCTGTGTGCTTCGCTACACCCCATGTACGTTTAGCGATTAAAAGAATTTTTTTTTTATATTAGCTGTGCCACGCTTGCGGTTCAACCTTCACTATTTTGTAGAATACCTTTCTCATTATTAACATAAATAGTCATGAAGGGTTTCAAAATTTTCACTGCATTCATTTCTAAGATATTTTTTTATGTAAAGATTTTCTCTATTTGAGAGAAGCAACGCTCACTTGTCTAATCCCGATTATCATGACTGTCTATCATCGGGCAGAATCAGCAGAATTTCAAGTATTTGCTTGTAGGTATTAAGGTATTAAAAAAGTAATATTTAAAACAGCAATAATTCCTTAATCGGGCTTAAGTTTAGTATTTTCAATACTTATTTTCTAAAGAAGAAAAGACGAATTAAACTAGACTTTTTTGCTGATGAAAAATGCCGGCATTTCTTCCAGCTAAAAAGTCTGGTTTAATTTTTCTTCTCTTCTTTAGGAAATCACATTAATATTTCATATTTCACATAGGAATATTTCATCAATAAGAATTGGAAATACTGAACTTAAACCCGATTAAGAAATTATTTCTGATTAAAATTAATATATGTATCAATTAATTAATATTTAATTTACTTAGGATGTGGCACACTTTTTGCTCCATTATTGACTCCTTTTTACAATACTATTCTCGTTATTAAGTTAAAAGTTTTTACTGTTTTGGCTTAAAAGATATCTTGAAGTAACTGTTGATTCTATGTGGGATGTGTCGCGACAACTTTAGGCATTAAAAAAAAATAATAGCCTATTCTTCCTTCTAGACCATCAGTAAAATGCTGCAAGCAAATCAGCAAGATAGGTACGGTACGCTGGTACCTCTGGAAACAATGCACAATCGCAACAGTCAAGGCAAATATTTTCTCTTTTTGGGCGGTGCCACACCCACGTGTTAAATTCGAACTTTTTTTGTGAGACAACGCACCTCATATTATGAAAATTGTGAAACTTACACAAAATTTCACGTTTCTTGTTGCATTAAGCCTGGTACTCTGTTCGAAGTTGTGAACATTTTTCAGCAACATTGATTATTTCGCGTGAAAAATTTGACACGTAACAAGTGATGCTCAATTTACTTTTTCGGAAAAAATTTTCGTATTTATTGGTTTGAAGTAGGCAACACTGATCGACTTTTGTTAACAAAAATATCAGCTGTCAATATTTCGCACGAAATAAATGCCAGTCTCATTATTTCACATATAGCAAGAAAATGTTGCCAGATACATTTCATACATTTTTCACGAGTCGAACAGAGTACAAGTTTTGAAACATTATTTCATGAAAATTTCACGTAAACTTTTTTTGTATGGAATATGTCAACATTTCGCGTGAAATTTTGAACAGAGTACCAGGCTTTAGATGCAAAGATATTTTAAAATAAAAAAATTGTGTATGGGAGGTGCCACGCCCACATGTTTTATTGTGACTTTTCTTTTTTAACAGCTTATAAGCTCAATGGAGTAACTCCTACAAACTCTCAGGTATAACCGTCTGGTTACGTTACTCATCAATCATTATGGCAGTATTTGTGTTTTTTGACATGCTTGATGTCACATTTTGCTGCGTTTCTTGTGCTTGGTCATCAAGCACGAACACATTTTAAACGAGATTTTAAGTTACGCGGTTGTTAAAAATGATGGATGAAAATTATTTCAAAGCACTCTCTTTCATTCGTTTTCAAACGTTTTTTCCTTTCTAATTATTATTGTTCGAACTTTATTTATTTCTATATTTATGATTTGATCAGACTAAGGGCCAATTTCACCAACTTCATTTAAATATCAATTCATATTTAAATGTCGATTTTCATAAATTTTTGTATGGAAAAATGACATTTAAATATGAATTGATATTTAAATAAGTTGGTGAAATTGGCCCTAAGGTTCGTATCGCTTATATAAGCCAAATTACATTTGATAATTATTAATGAACAAATAATACCAAAGTTATTTGTAAATATTCTGAGACAAACACGTAGTAGAACGGAACAACTAGCTGTTTTCGAAGGCCACTACACCTTCATCGTCAGCGTTCTTTTTATTTGGTCCACTGTGTGTGGTGTCAGTTGATGTAGATTTCTGCTTTATATATGCAACTTTTATTGCAAATGGAATATGTGAATTGTTTTGATTCATCGTATTTCAATTCGCTGAAAGCTTTTTTGTACTGAAAGCTCAATTTTAACATCTCTAAATTTACAACAGTCTTGCCATTGTCGTTTGTTCTTTACTAATTATGCACATGGTAGTTGATTTGCTTATTTTTGTTCTACTTAAGACAAACTTTTTTGGTTTGTTACTATTAAGTATATTTGTTTAAACTTTTTGTTTGTAGTTAATTTTAATTATTATTGTTGGAACTTCATTTGTTTATGATTTATTATTTATTTTATATTTACACTGTCATTGTTGCTATCAAGTTCTCTTTATAAAGATATATCTATAGATATTAAATTTTTTACCATATTGGCAGAAGAGAATTAACTCAAAATGAATACTTGATGGGCCATCCAGCACACGTGCACAAATTTGACATCAAGCATTTTGATCGTGTCAACGCCGCTTCAACCCTTGTGGGGACGGAACTCAGTTAATATTGTGGTTGCTCGCCATTTCGAGACAAATAATTTTTTTAAAGCAACAAGAAAGCCGGCTATAGCTTAAATTAGACAGGCCATACCATATAGCCATGTCATAAGCAAAACTCAATTGGTTTATATAATTATGGCAATGGCGTTATGGCGAGTTACCTATAATCAAATAATATGTTGCCCATTAGTTTGGTTCGAATAGCTGTTTTGTATGGTTATGGTTAAGTTTAACTTTAATTTAACTTTAGGTTTGACATAAAAAAGTACAAAAGAAGTTAAATCATTACTGCGTTCGGGCTAATTTGTGATATCTCGTCTCAAGATCTACAATAAAGTCTATACTTGCACCAATAGAATTTTGTTGGTAATGCAGCTTTAAGTTTAAAGCTGTTTGGGACTTCCTAATTAAAAGATTACACTGATTAGCATTCCTCACTGGTCGCGCCGGTTTTGAGCTTTCCAATGTTGTGTCGATCTCCTCAAACTTGTTAATCGACTAAGAGGTGTGCTAAGTGCACCATTTAAGTGGTGCAAACCTCTAATATCGCGGAATCTACACGTTAATGCAGCTGCGCAGTAAACTAAACAAATATAAATTTTCTTTTGCGACATCCGGTATGGTGTTGCATTTCGATAATTAACCATTTTTAGTATGACAAAAGTTGACCAACATATTGTATTATATTTTAATCCTTGATCTGAATATTTCAATAAAAATAATTAAAAATGCAACCTGCTCATTTACACTTCTATCAAAGTTACACATTCAAATACAAGTACACACATATTTACGACACACGAACAATAACTTAATGCCAATAAATTTTCAAAGTGATTTATTTTGTTCTTAATAAAAAGGCAACGAATAAAATAACTTCGTAATATGTTATAGAAAATAAAAAATATTTATTTATGTACATATGTTTGTGCAAGTTAACAGCCATACTCGTAATAACCGCAAGGTCAATTGAATTGCGAATGCTTTTGTTTTTTTTTTCAAAATGTTATTGCTCTATGCGAGCTTATGTACTCGTACTTGATAAAGCAACAGCGTTAAAAGCAGTGTAAAAGCCAAGTAGAATAACAATCACGTGGCATTCAACTAATTTGTTGAAATGTCTTTAATTTGTATGATTGGCTGCCCGGTCCGTCACTCACTCCCCTTTCTTGCTTTGCTCTACAACTATGCACAAATGCTTTGGAAAAAAGAACAAAAGCAAATAAAATTCAATAACAAGAGCAATTACTGGCACACATTTACGCACTTAAGTACACATAGCTCGTTTACTACAAAAACATCACAAGTAAAAAAATTTGGATTTTCAAGTTTAGAGTGCAGCATTAGTGCTTGTCAAGGTTGGCAAACGGTATCGTAAAAATACCGATACCGATTCAAATACCGCTAAAATTAGATACCGGTATCGTTACCGATACCGAAATCCATTTCGGTTAGAAAATACCGGTATCCAGACTACCGTTTACGTCTATACCGGTACGTACCGGTATACCGATTCCGGCCAAAAAATAAATGATAGTTGAGTTGTAGTTGCCAAATTTTTATTTTGTATTACAACTTTTTTCACCATGAGAAAACTGCTTTTTATCAGTTGTATTTTGGTTTTTATTTCGACCATTGTGTTCGATTTGCTTTACTATTCCAGACGCCAACCAATCCCATTTGTCAACCAATATTATTGCCATGTTCATAAAACATAGAATCTCAAGAAAAAATAGCAAGGCCAAAACTAAAAATATTTAAAATGTTTTATAATGTATACTATGGTTTCAAAACATATAGCATAGGTAAGAACCTTTGTTTTTCGTGCATTGTTTCGAAGCCAACTAAAATTAGTTGTTATTCAGAATACCAAAACAACAGTTGTTTAAAAGTTAAGTTGTTTCAGTTTCAATCCAACTTGGTTGAGCTGTAAACCGTAATATGTGCAAAAATTGCAAAAATATATTTCAATTAACTTTCTTTCTTTGGTGTTGGTCTTGTTTACACACTTCACCGTAATATAAATATAAGGTTGGTAGAGAAAAAACTTCTAAACTTTTATATTTATAAGTTACAGATTCCTCTCTTGAGGTGAAGAAAAGTACTTTTAAAACGAAGGAAAAAATTTTGGCGACCACTGTTGTACCAATTTTGTACTCTGTGTTTATATACATCTATTAAATTGTAATTTCATCCCCGAAAGCGTATAAATAAAACGCGAAATACATCATACAGGTAGTTTTTAAAAAAAAGTCTTCTAACAAAATATTTAAAACAGTCCTGTGAATTACTCTTATTCAATTATGTTTTATAAACAATATAGATCCAGTACAAAAATATTGCCTAAGAACGTGTCCAAAGTAGAAAAGTGTCGAAAAAAAACCGAAAAAATCATATTTGGTGAAAAAAAATACATATTTGAAATTTACTGAAACAAGATATACATATCTATATGGTTCAAAAAATCTTAGTCTCTTCTTTCTGTATCCTTTTATAAATTTAAAATCGGTTGATATTTAACTAAGTTGGAGGTTGATAAGTGTCTACGGGTACGAAAAACCGGTTTTTACCCTTAACTCAAGATTTTGGAGGTGTCTGGAAAATTTCAAATACAATTTGTATTGTTATACTCGACAATACCTAGCAGAAAAATAGTAACACGTCCCAGGTATTTCGATTTCATCAAAATTTGTCACACAGTGTAATATGTATATCAGCATAGACAAAACTTTTATTTTTACTATTTGGTTTAATTAACCAAAATGTATACTTTATATACATACATATATAAACTGCAGTCTCCTTGTTTCACTTTTTTAATAAATTATTTTTTAATAATAGTATAAAAACATACATATGTATATAGAAACAAATAAGTTAATATGTTAATGTAAAAATACTCCCTTTTTGAAGTAATTTAATAAAAAAAGATTTTTTGTAATGTCCACTGCCTGAAATAATAAATTTATCAGTAATATCGGTATACCGGTATTATAAACTCGATAACGGTATGTACCGGTAATACCGATACCGAAATAAAAAAATATCGATACCGCTACCGAAACCGAAATTTAAAAAATAATTGTACCGGTATCAATACCGATACCGTTATTTTTTTCGGTTTCCAACCTTGGTGCTTGTATTGTTATTGCAAACTTTAAACTCGTTTTTTCTCTTAAACTATTTTTGTGTAGTTATGACGTTGTTGAAGTAAATGAGCTATGTATATGTACATACATATGTATGTATGTGTTTGCCTACTGGTATTTGTAACAGATAAGAATAAGTCTTGGATATCTATCTATTGATTGCACTAATTTAATTTCAAATTATCTAGCAAAATTGCGTTTGCTTATTATTGTTGTATATGTACGAGTATGCGCTTTTAATTTTCCACATTTTTGCTTTCACGTTTTGTTTACTTTGCGAGACACTTCTTTCTAATCTTGCAATCACATAAACCAACAATTTGATTTAAATATGAAAACACTTCAGCCTTGTTTGAAGTTGTGCGCTTTTTGCTTGTCTATGGGCAAACCCTTCCTTCCATTGTTTGATGCCATTGTGCCCTTATCCAATCCAATATCTGTTGTAGCTGTTTTTTTCGCCCTTAAAAGCTTAGCCTTGATACAATATTTATACGTGGCATGTGTATTTTGTTTTTTTTTTTATTACATTTCTTCAGTTCCTTATAGAAAGGTTACTGCACTACACTACACCCTTTAGTTGTTTTGCCCACATGTAGAAACAAGTTGTTGTATTTTCTTTTTTTTTCTTATTGTTTTTGCTTTTGCTTTTGAGTTTGCTGTTGTTGTTGATGGTGGTGTGTTTTAAGCCAATTTGTTGTTTGCAGTTTGAAAGGTAATAAGTTTTATGTTGATACTGTTAGACCATACAGTTAGTTGGTTTCCATAAAGTTTGCTTTTGGAATTAAGGGCGAGTTTGAGAGTGTGTAATGAATGACACGGTAGTGAGTATCTATGGTTAAGGACAAATTGTTTAATTGTTTTGCTGGGATACATAAACGTGTGTGTAATTACACAATTTGTAGTGGCATAAAGGGTTTTCCATAATTAACAGTAACAGTAACAATATTATCTATCTATCATACATACATACATACTAGTTTTGTAACGAATGTCAATTTTTGATATTCGCGTATACGAATATTGTATGTGAAATTTTTAGGCATTAAATTGGGGTCCTATTTTCGCCTGCAATATGAAATACAAAAAATTTTTATGAAAATGGACTTCATACTCCTGTTGGCGTACCTTAAAGTTAACAAAAACTACCCAAAATTTTAATGATCGTCTTAAATAATATTTGAAAATGATACAATAATGGATTTGTATAAACTAATATTTTTAGCCTTTTATTTAAATTTCGTTTAGGATTTATGCATTTAATTATTTAATTTATTTGGAAAAATATTCGTATTCGTATTCGCCTAGATTTGGCCAAATATTCGACAGTTCGAATACGAATAGGAATATTCGTGCCTCACTAATACATACATATCGCCGCTCATTTACTCAAACAAAATATTAACCATGATATAAAATTCTCTCTTTGTTTTTAAAAAATAAGTATTTTTGAAGTTTGTTTTTTGAGAGAAATAAAAAAAATATTCCCATATCGTAAAAAATTTAAGTCTTCCCCCATAAAATTTTTACAGAAATGTGTAATTATCTTAACAAAAGCTGCGAATAAATAAAGTGATATACATGACTATACATTTGTGATGTTTAAAAAGTGGTTATGTAATAACTTGACGCATCTTTTTAAGTTTTCTGCCTAAAATAAATATTTTAACTATATTTTCATCCAAATTGACTGATGATTTTGATTAGTTGACAATGAATTTTCAATAAGTTTAACAAATATTGATTGATATTACATCTTTTTTTAATCTATGTAATTCGCTTCTTGTTGATTGTAACATGTTTTTCTAAAAAATCACTTAAATACCCGATCAGATAATTTTGGCAAGTCTATTTCACAGATTTTGCAGGCTCTTAGACACTGTTGATAATGTAGGGAACTTAAAGAATGCTACATTCATATTTTTACAATGATATTTTGTACATCCACAGTTTGAGCTACATATTGTAGCTCATTTTCGCTTTTTTTAACACCACAATACATTTACAATGCATTTCATTGCTTTTCAAGGTAATAAAACATTTACCATCACAATTTTTTTTAAATTGTTTGAATTTATAAAAAAAACTTCTGAAATAATTTTTCAATAAAATTTTCAAACAAACAGGAAACAGAGGGGAAATATTAAATTAATACGGTAGCACGATTTTACTTGAAACTTCAAAATACCTATCCTTGTCAGAAGGTGAATGTCAAGAAAAAATGAGAGAATGGAAGTACCTTCTATATTTATAATATAAATTTTATATCATGATATTAACTAAAAAAAATGGAATTTTTGAGTTAATGGTGCAGAATTATTTATTACTCATATCGGATCTTCATTCATATTGTGTAAAAATTTCAACACAAATATTTTATTTACTCAAGTTTTGACAGAAAAATAAAATTTTCTTTTTCCATTAAGTTGTGTGTAAATCAAAAACTTTAAACTCGCTTTATGGCAAACTAGCTATGACGTTGTTTCAGTAAATGAGCGATATGTACATATCGCACACTAAATCGTCAAGAGTCACTACTCAAAAAATTTCAGATGCTGAGTAGTTGCAAACAACTGTTGATACTCTACAAATGACGCAAGCATGCAACATAAAAACAAGAATAACGGTATTTTATATCCTTCAGGAAGACTTTATTGTAAAATAAATTGTTGCGTTCGTTAAGAATTTGTTCAGGTAACTGATTGGTTGGAAAGTTGGTTTTTGATACTATTTGACATTAGTACTCCCCTAACACATTTGATAATCTCACGTACAACTTAGAAATGCAGTCAGAAGACGCCCGCATGCCTATATTTTTTAAAAGAATTAAAAAAAATCATAAAACCATATTTCACTCAATGATATTTTATGTGGGACAGAAGTTGATCTATTGAAACAACTGTTTCAGTGTAAAGAAAATTTTAAAAAGTTTATAAGAGCAAAAGTGGACTTTGACAAAGGAATGCTAGTTTGGTTTAGTAAGTTTCCCCTTAAAAAATTTTATCTGGTAAAACCAACATCATTATGCCACTTTGAATTAAAATGTTCCCAGGGAAAAGAAAAAATGTTTAAAATATGAACAATCAATATAGAGCATTGACTGATATGGAAGAACTGAAACCATTAACAACAGAGAATATGTATATGCATTAGATGAATATGTATGTACATGTTTCCTGATATATCGAGAGTAGCTTATGTCCATACCTTACTCCTCTGTAAATGTCGAAAATATTTTCTCTTACCAAAATCTCAAGAAAACAAAATAAAAGAACAGCCATCGTATTCTGTAACTCGCTAAAGCTAAATCTCTATCGCTAAAAATCTATAAAATCAATTAATCGATTTTCGACTACGAATGCAATTTTTAAACGTGTATTGATAAATCAGGTAATAGCTTAAAAATTTAATTAGCCGAAATTGTAATGTTTTGTCATCGCCAAAAATTTTAAATTTTCCATTTGTTCAGCATTTTAGCGATAGAATTTAGCTTTAGCGAGCTACGGAATACGGGGGCCAGCTTATGTTCCAACAGTATTAAGTCTAATCCAGGCTATACCTATTTGTTTATTTGTACCTAATTCTTTGTAAATGAATTTTGTATAGTTTTTTGTTAACAAAATTTAAATAAAAAATATTATAATTTTTGGTAGGTACTCTCGGGATCAAAAAAGTACTCAAAAAATTTTTCTTTGATACCAAAATGTAAATCTCATTTCCCATCACTGGTTGTGACTGTTTATGATTTAGTGTACGTCATGTACATATATCGTTCTTCTTTTCTCAAGAGTTGCGTTTACAATCCTTTTACATGAAATTTTTGCACAAGGTTATATTTGTATAGGACATAACGGTTCATTTTGCAATACTAACAACTAAACCCCGAAACGTTATGCAGCACTATGGTCCCATTACCAAATTTAGGGGAATAAATAATTTTTGTTTCGAATGGTACGAAAGTGAAAATTTTGTATAGATTTAAATACAAGGGACCCACCGTGCCGTTGTGTATACATTTTTTTTGGTATATTTGCAATATAACTCGTATTACTGCAGTATTGTTTTAAACAGAAATACACAATTGCTTAATTTTGTTTATAAGAACAAACGAGTCAATGATTGATCGCGTGTGGCTAATTGCTGCCAGCAGCTGTTAGCCGACTCACAGCTGATGCGCTTCGTTCACTGATTATAGATCCCTTGGAATTCATTCTTTATGAATAATTTCCACCCTTCTTGCTTTGTTTTTTTTTTTAAATACACAAAGCTTGGCAGGAAAAATGGAAAAAAATTACGGCAGATCCTGAATGCAATGAAAAAAAAACTACATTTCTAGAAAATAACACGGAGTGAACTGAGTGTTTTTTTCAATATTTTTGATATCCTTTGAAGAAAAATTAATGCGCGCCTACGTTAGTTCAGTACCTGGATTCAGTAATTTTTTTGAACCGAAAATCGTAATATTTATCGATATATTTATTCTCGGTAATAATATTTATTTATTTGCGATAATGACAATGTGATTCTGTAATTGGTTTCTTTACGATTGTGTACGAGTACATCTCACCATTTAATTGTATATCTTGTGGCATTTCTGGTTACAAAATGTCGAAACAAGGGAAAATCACAAAGAAGAATTAAGAAAAAAAACTGAATGAATTTGAGCTTGTGATTTAAATTTTTTGTACCTCAGTCGACAGCGAATATCGCGAAAATATGTTACTGGATAGCAAAGTCGATACATTTTCGTTATATTTATTATAACGCTACAAATATCGTAATAAAAGTTACTGAATCCAAGCACAGTTTAGGTTGCAGTGGTTTGGATTGGATTGTATTAGACTTATATTACATTAGATTAGATTAAATTCTTATTTCCGCATGTTTCGGCTTTTATCCCGTTCGTAAATTTTCAGACAGATGTAGGCGTGGTTAAAAGTTAAAATAATAACTCAAAATTCTAGCATTATTTCATAAAATTTTGTTCTTTTAGCTGAAAAAAATAAAACGACCTTTCTTCTGAAATACGTTAGTGATAAAAGAAGCTGGTTTTATATATCAATTTCAAATCAATAATGATAATAGAAAACTTGACAAGTTGCAATTATTCGTTAACACCTTAATCGTTTATTTACCTTTTTTGTTGACTGTTGAATTTTTAATTAAAATTCGTTAGCAGCAATGTGCATGAGGTGAGAACATTTAAAATTGCACAGAATTAGGAAAATCAACTTAAAATCAATTGAATTGCATTCTGTACATATGTGCATACGTTCGAAGCTTAAGAAGCCTAAACGAGAAAAAGATACAGTCAACAGTACCAAAAAAATTTGCCGTCCATGCATATCTCTATCTCGCTCTCTCCTTTTCTTTCATTTACCAAACAGTCCACATTCTCATCAGATTAGGCAAATACATTAAATATGCAACGTTTTGTTTTCATTTTCTGCTGCATTTGTAGTTTTGCTAATTCTTTGGTGCAACACACCAAAATAGCAGCAAACAAAGAGTTTAAAACGGTTAGACAAATTGGTTGGGAGGTTAAGACAAAAGAAACCTTAGATCTGTAAAATTGAATGAATGCATACAGATGAGGTTTTATTGTAGACAGTGGCGAGCAAAACGAGCCCATGAAACAAATTTAGAATTTTGTTGCTAAATTAATTTTTAAATTTCAAGCAGAACTTGCTGGCTTAGGCAAGATTAATGAGGGAGGCGTTGGCTGAAGTAGTTAGCCCGTTGACTACAAAACCGAAGGTCCTGGGTTCGAACCCGCTCTCCGATAGTCATTAAAATAACAACAACACGTATTGTTCTGACGTGCATTAGTGTCCATTTTGTATCAGTTGTTGTAGGCAAGCTCAAGTGATGAAGGCTCACTGAACTACACGGGCTTCAGCTGTTACTAATCCTAATGTAACATCAGAGCGCTCTCTTTCATCGGTATTGTGTAGCAGAATCATCGGCAAAGTAAAATAACCAATAAAATGGCTGCTAAACACAGCTTAAAAAAAATTTAATACGCCTCATTGACACCAGAGGCGCTGCTACACTACAAAAAGCAGAGTTGTAAAAGAATGAAGCTTTCCTCTATCTCTTCTTTCACCAGTTGTCTTCTCTATCACTGCTAAAGAAGGTAACACCTAGTAATAGTAGTAGGTATTCATTGCCTGGGTGCTACTTATCTTTAAAAAGCAACATGAATGGTATATTGCTAGCGAAATGAGAGTTTTAAATTTATGCGTGAGTTGTATAGGTTAGGTTAGGAAGCGTAGTGTATAACGCACCTTCACTTCGAGGTCCTGTTGGATCCGCTGTGATTCCCTTTTGTTGCCCCGTTAATAGTAATATTTAAGCCGCCATTTGTACCCAAAAGTGCCCCTTTTATCCGTCATTAAGCCACTGAATTTTTATGAAGAAGTCCCTGATGACCTCCAGTTTACACTTAACGATATCACTAATGCTCTCATGGAAACGCCTGCTCAGCCATCTAAGTCTATGACGTTGCAGCTTTGAGCTTCTTGTTACTCTTGTTACTTCCCGCACATTCTACAGAAATCTGGAGTGCCAGTTTCCCAAATGCTGGTTCTTGCTCTGACCGAGCGAATCAGCGCGCCTATCACGACTCGCATCGCCTTCCTATTAATATCCAGTAGCAGTTTGGATCTTCCTAAAGTTTTGGCCACATAGCACTCGATACTCTACAATAGTGCTCTCTACCCAATTACTGAGTTTCCTGTAGTAATGACCTTCTTTGACAGTTGAAATTATTATTATTATTATTAATCAATTGTTACTTTTCTACTCACGAAGAACATTTTGTTTAACACTGTTTGAAATGTTCGTGTAAAAAGTGTTAATGTCACTGTTTAGTACGTTCAAACGAAAAGCATAAGCTCGCCCATACCCAGTAAAAAAAGACACTCCAAAAAAGTCATGAAAATGTAGAGTTTGCGATCTGGAAGTAGTGCAAATTTCGATCCGATCTAATGATTTTTACATAGGGTTGTCATTGCAAGAAGTTCTCTTTTTCGCTGCCTGGTCACCGATTTGGAAGCGATTTTAAGAAAAATTTCCTTTTTTGTGTTCTATGATAATATTTTCGTCTAGGAAAAATGGCTAATAGTTACTTATTTTAACAATTAGTTTCTTTTTATAGGAATTTAAACGCGAAACAGTAATTTAATGTAAATTTAAGCAAATAACTTTAAAATTTTAGACCAAAATTAGTTCATAAGTTTCTTCAAAAAAATCGATTTTTTAAAAATTCTGGTGAGTAATTTCTAAAACTAGAGAGGAATTACAAGGTTTTGTATGACTAAAATAAACTTCTACTTGGTTTTCTGCTAACTATCGGCAAATTAAATTCATTGCTTCCAAAAATATCGATTTTTTGGAAGCAATGAAAATGTACTTCCTTTAGAATGACTTCCAATTTTTTTTACTGGGTAATAGATGGCTTTAGCAATAATATTTCAGTTAGGCAGCAGCAAAAGGAAGGCAACACTTAAATCACTTTGGTAACGTTTGATGGCTCAGTAAACTTTTGATGAAAAAAGAGAGAACAACAACAATCGCATATTTTTGGATTTTGTTGTTGTATACTTTTGCAATTTTAATCCCCCAGTTTAAAGCAACAGACAAATTTACATATTCAAGCATATTTGTGCCATATGGATAGTTAAATTTTGTCTAAGGAAGACAGAGGAAAATGTTGACTGCTATAATGTGGTTAGCTTTGAAAAAAAAATGAAAAAAAACTTTGAATCAAATATGGGCATTTGCAGAGAAAAGTCCATCTTTTGTTACGTTTTTTTACATTGTGACGTAGCTTGATGTTCAAAGAAAAACTTGTTTAGGAAATAGAAAAAATCTAATATAATGGTTTTAAAATACAAGCTTAACTGGTTGTTAACATAACGTGACAAAAGGTAGACTTTTCTGTGGAAATGCCCATATGTGATTCTTCTTCAGATGGCCAATAAAAAAAATTGTTGTGACGCCACAATGACTGCTGCAATGAAATCATCTTGTGGACTTCAAGTGAATCTTTAGTGCGCTGTTTTAAATTCAATTGGCACACTTGCACGTGTCGATACGAGGTCAGCTTGAACAGGATTTTCGATCGGAAATTTATTATTGTAATTAGCCTATTTTAGATAGTTGCAACTGCACGCACTGCTTGCACTTTGGGACACATTTTGAAATATGAATACATGAGTTGATTTGAAAAAGCCAGAGCGATTGTTCTGCTGGATTTGAGCATAAAACATTTTCTTTGGTATTTTACTTAATATCTTAAAACTTTATGATGTTTGGACAAGTTTGTTTGTTTGCATATATGCACTTGTAAAACAAATATTTATTACACCGATTTGTTTTTTGTAACTTCATACGTGCTGCAATTTCTCCATATAATATTTACATACACATACATACATACTTACACACACATACATACATGCATACGTGCATATGTTTGTTTACCTTCTTACATTTGCATATGTTTGCAATGAAATCAACCCACAATTTTTTGCTGCTGATAAAAACAACATGGCAACTTCGTATGCCATCCATTGAATTCATTGATGCGGTCAGTTTTGTTTTTATTTTTTTTTATTTTCGGATTGACACACAAAATTTTGTAAAAAAATAGATGAAAACAGATAAAGAATACAACAAAACATAGAAAGAAATGTATTTTGTATTATCTTCATATTGCAGTGGATGGTCAGAAACTGCTTCAGTTTGTAAATTTTTGTTTTACAATATTATTGTGTTGCACGAGTAGCAATACATAGATGCTACTCGTGCACACACACAAACACTATACCCAGCAAACAGAAGCGATCAACATTCAATCGAAAATCAAGCCTTAGGGGAAATTTAAAAGAATCTTCAATTAAAATAAATTTTTTTTTTTCAATAAATGTAGAACATAAATATATGAGGAGTCGCAGAACAAAGCGTGCCTTTTTGATTATTTCAAAATGTTGGAAAATCAGAGATTATTTTTTTCATCCAATTATTTTATAGCATGAACCCAGAATATATAACAAGTTCTTTCCTTGTTATAAAATTCATCGGATCACAATAAGTCGCAACAATAAATGTTAACGATGTACGAAATTAAAGGAATTTTAATATGGAAATAGCACGTTTTGTCAAAAAATGAACGTTTTGGTATGCGTATTTTCGATACGGAAATATGGTATATTCGAAATATATTTACACAATTAAAACAAAATCTTTAATAATAAGTCGATATATGTATTTACCGCCGTTGAGTTTTTTTTCATTTATGCTTCTTTCGCGTTCGCAATATTTTTTATATTCCATGCTATGTATATTAAATAATGAAATTATTGCAAATAACGAACGCAGTAGTATGTACGAGTATGTATACCAGATTCAACTATTTCATTTAAAAGTCAAACAAATAATAAAAGTAAGAAATTTAAATCAAGAAAAAACATTTTATACGAAATGACACATTCCGCGAAAATTATTGTTATAATTAGAGATGTGCGCGTGCGTGTTTTTTTTTTTGCCTCATGATCACGCACGCTCGCTCACGACATTTTCCCATAATGAAATAAACAAAAATAAATTTTTATAAAAAACTATGTTTTGTTAAAATAAAAGAAAAAAATGCACGTTTCGTTCTGCATCAATTTTTTAAAGACCAAAGTTTTCTATGAGAAGGGAAGGGATTTAATGCAAATAAATAAAAAAAACATTTTCTAATAAAAATGAAAAAAGAACACGTTTTGTTCTGCGATTCTTCGGATATATATAAGTGAATGAAAATTATTTCACTGCTTTTTGGATAAAAATTAAAATGCGACATAATAATCTTCGAGAAATTAAAAAGTTTTATTTATTTATGGTATGTTCCCCTCGTCTCTCTTTCCTAAAAAACTAATCAGATTAGCAATAAGACTTGCTGAGTGTAAATTAGGACTAAGGTCCAGGCCATTATTACAACTTAAAGTTAGTTAAAAGTAGAATTTTGGCGGACCTATAAAACTCTATCCACTATTATAAATTAAATTTAAATTACCAGGAAGGATACATTTGCCTTTAACTTAGCCGCTCACCTTAGGTTTAGCTAAAATTGTACTGATGAACAACTTTTTAAACGTCCGATAAAATCCTACTTTTAACTAACTTTAAGTTGTAATAATGGCCCTAAGTTGTGGGTAAATTGAAAACTTCAAACTCGTTTTCTGGAAAACTAGTTTTTTTTTCACATATTCTATTTTTTTTCGTTCCTCAAACATTTGTGAAAAATACTGATTTCAAATAATGACCAATTTAAGATCAAGGCCGTTTGTTTGCTGGGCTCTGCATTCTTTTATTTTTCAAATATTTGCTTATCGTTGTTGTGCCTGTGCCTGTGTGTGTGTGCGTGTGTTTGTGTTATTTCAATGTATGAGTTTATTTTCTGTTTATTGAAAACTTTTAAGGAAATGTTTTATAAGCTTCTATTTAATTGAGTTAAAAAGGGGATGTTAGCATAGACATAACAAGAAAATTTTTGGGAAATTTTCAATATCTCTTGAAGCACTTTTTTGCCTCCTGTTTTCTTAATTATTTTGTTAATCTCTAGAATTGAGTTTACAAAGTGATTCTGTGATTTCTGAAGCGAAAAGGTCATCATGTCTAACTTTCTGTTAGTCCTAATTTACACTAAGCAAGTCTTATTGCTAAGCTGATTAGTATTTTAGGAGAGAGAGACGAGGGAAAAAGAAACGTTTATGTTCCCCTCGTCTCTCTGTCCCACAAACTAATCAGCATAGCAATAAGACTTGCTTAGTGTAAATTAGGACTTATTATCAGTATATTAAAATATATTTGTGTATATGACAGCACAAAGTTTTATTAACTTATATATGTATGTATAAATTATTTTCCATGTCAAATTGTTTTCTAATTGAAAATGCTATAAAATACACTCGTTCATTTTAATTCAATAATTAATTATTAATATGCTTGATATTATCGTCTTTATGACATGTACAAAATTAAATAACTTTAATTAAATAATTTTATTATTAAATTGCATTTTCAGTTTATATTTGTAATGAATAGAAAAATTAAACAAAAAATTCATTTTAAATATTGGCGTTGGTTTTGTTCGAATTTAGTGCTCAATATTGCTGAATATTGATTTATAGCTCATCAATGACTTTTTGCTTAAAAATTACTTACTAAAAATTTCAAACGAGGAATCAACTATTCGAAAACTTCATTCAATAAGTTGACTAATACTACGTTCACACTTATAGTGTTAAACGTGTTTAAGGCAAGTGTTTTAAAAAACTAAACACTGCCGTTCACATTAAATTTGAGATGTTTAAGGTTGACGTTTTGTGACTAAATTATTGTATTTGTAAAGAATTACGAACAATTATGCTTTTTAATTGGTTTATTATTTTCAAACAACAAATGTTTTTGTAAATAATTGAGTATTTTTTAGTTAATTACTTGTTTAACAAATAATTTTTCACGTGCCGCCATTTAATAACAACACAAAGTTGCTAGAGTTATCAAAAACGCACTGAACATACTCCATTTGCATGTTTAAGGAAGTGTTTAAATCTTAAGCACTTCATTTGAGATATTTAACAAAACAAGTCAATGTATGGTAAAACATCTCAAAATCGTGGTGTTTAAGCTCTTAAACACGAATGAGGCGTTAAACACGTAAGTGTGAACATGTTGTAACAAAACGTGTCAATGTATGATAAACATCTCAAAATCGTCGTGTTTAAGCTCTTAAACACGAATGAGGCGTTAAACATCTAACATCTAAGTGTGAACATAGTAAGGTAGTTTCGTTTTATGAAAGGGTTTTATTGAAAATCAGAAGGTCTACTCGAACGGATATTCCTACGAACTTGTATGTTAATTAATAACATCCCAGTAAAAATTTTTGCTTCAAATAAAGCAGGTTTCTACTATTAGAGAATAAAAGTAGTGCTGACAAACCTGCTGATATCGCTGCTGATTTTTGTATGACGAGTTCCCGGTTTGGAGTACTATATTTTTGCTCACAAAAGCGCTTTATTTTAATCTAATAAAACATGCAAACATGGCAATTAAATGTCAATTTTTATCTATATTCTTATGTATTGAACAGGCTAATGTTCGTAACGCTTTTTAAGCCAAATTACATTTGATAATTATTTTTAATGAACAAATAACATCAAAGTTAGTTGTAAATATTCTGACAACAACAAATAGTTGAACGGAACAGCCAGCCGTTTTCGAAGGCCACTAAACCTTCCTCATTAGCGTTCTTCTGTGTTTTGGTCCACTGTGTGTGGTGTCAGTTGATGTAGATGTCTGCCTTATATACGAAACTTTATTGCAAATGGAATATGTGAATTGGTTTGATTCATTGCATTTCAATTTGCTCATGTGTAAATTTTTATTAATTATTTTTTGGAAAAATTAAATTTATGTTTTGAAAATTCCCTTTTGTTCATTTAGAGGCTAAAATTCTCGTCAGTTGCGTTTTGTATGTATGCACATGTGCGTTTAGGCGTACAACCTAGATGAGAAAAATCTTCTAATGCATATGGATATGTACATGACATAATATGAATATATAATATCGGATGTGTGTACATTAGATAACTTTCTAGCTTTAAAACCTGCATTGTTGTGTCGCTATTACATCACTTTTTCCTGTGCTTTGCTTCATATACGTTCACTGTTTCTTAACAAGGTCATATTTTAAAGCGAATTATGATGCGCTTTATTGGCTTATTGCTTCAAAAAACATGAAAATTTTTTACTGGGATACTACCTATAATATGAGAGGATTTTCTTTCAATTCAAATTACAGAGTAGAACCCCCGAAAAGGGGGCTCATTTTTAATTGAAGGCAACAGCAGATAAAACAGCGATATTCATAAACGGCTTGTGGGGTTTCCCTCTAAATGATGAAGTTTTTATGCCATTCAACAAAAACTAACCATTAACAATTTTACTTTATATTGATAAAAAGCAACACATATATATATTTTTTTTATTATCTAAAATACGAGTATGTATTATTATATCTCTAATGATACTAATCATTGAAGATACTGGCTAAAATCAAATTATGTGCACTAATACTCGCATTGATAATAAGCAAATATTTTGTTATTGCATTTTTAGATAAGATACAATTTCTATGTCGTTGTAATTTCAAATTCTATTATACAATAATAATTCTTGCTAGATATCTGACTTGTTTTGTTTTTGTTGTTTTAGTAACTTTTCCTATAACACATTAGAATTGAATTGCAAATTATATATGTACATATTTATGTATGTACGTGTCTTAAAAATCGCAACAAGAAGAAGTAGGGTGTTAATAACTACGATAACACAATGAAAGTAAACAATGAAAATTACAAAAAAAAAATATAATTAATTTTATATATGAGAGGAATATTTTCAATTTAAATCAAATACGAGTAAACTAACAAAACATGAATTTAATTGTATAAATAATATGATTATGAGCACATACACTTCATAAGTAGACATAAATTAGTATAAATATGTTAAATAAGAAATATGTACGTGTGCACACCCTGCAGTTTTGACGTATCAAAATAATATTTATTTATTTATTATTATATTATATTCTACAAAGTAAATTTGCGTAATAAGGTTGCACAAATATGGGCGGGGTAACTGGACCATATGCCCAATATATTATTAACAGTACTATAAAAAAGTTTTTGTGACTGACTGTACACGACCTATGCCTTCACATAGGAAGTACCAACGTGGTTGTCAACAAAATTCCACAAAAGAACCGCAAGCCTATACGGTTATCCGTGGCAGATCAGTCGAAAAACTTTCGGAGGCTAAAGAACACACAAAAGCCTTACTGCATCTAAGAAATAATTACGATTACGCTGTTCTTCAGCCCAGAGCTGTATAAAGACTGTATCAAGGCCTATTTATTAGGTTTATGCAACTCTACAAAAACACAGCAATACAAAAAACAACACTGTGTTTAAGTTGTCAGAAACACACACAAACATGAACTAATTTGTATGGTGCAAAAACTTTTGACAGTTTAGACACGAAAATACAGAATATCATCAGGACGATTGTATTGACCTGATAAATAAGTCTTGGACTGCATTAAAATAATATGTACACTAAAAAAAAGTATACCTTGCAATCTGCCCCAAATGTCAACACATAGTTTTCAGTACAATTTTGACAGCTCAAACACGCATTTTCAAGGCAAATTGGGGCGAGTATACCTCAAGGTGAATCCATACCAGGTGGTCACAACCGATCAGATGACTATTTTCGCTCCTTGTAATTTGAATATACGTTGGATGTCAACACACATTTCTCAAAGCGAATTGAGCCCAGTATGCCTTATATGAATTTGCCTTGATACCAGGCATACCAAGGCATACTGGGCTCAATTAGCTTTGAGAAATTTATACTTTTAATGTAAAAATTTTTTTCTGAAAATGTGTGTTGACATCCAACGTCAAATTACAAGGGGCGAAAATAGTCACCTGATCCCTTGCTACCACCAATATGGATTTGCCTTGCCTGGTGTAAAAACACCGTGTGTATATGCGTGTCCAACTCATTTTCATATTAAGTAGAGTTGCCTCAATTCACTTTGAAAAATTCATACCTGGGATATATTGACACCTAAATTTTAAAATTTAACTTCACAGTTTCTATTTTATGGCGCAACGCTCTCAATGGAAACAATTCTGAAACGAGACATTGAGAAACAGCGACGTTTTACAATTTCACGTTCCTTTTCACAATGTACGATTAAGAGTTACCGTGAACTTTAACGTTAAAGTTCTTCATACAAAACTTGCCATTAATGTACCTGTTAGCTTTTAATTGTACATTGTGAAAAGGACGATCAGTGTCTTAGGAAATCCAGTTTTACATGTTACGCTCCCAGCTGGCTACAAGTAGACTTGGGTCGAACTCGTTTACTAGTTCATTTTTGCCACAAACCTATGATCAAATCCATGTAATTTAAATGGGTTTGATAATTGGTTTGTGGCAAAAATGAACTAGTGAACGAGTTCGACCCAAGTCTAGCTACAAAGTCCGTGAAAAAGTGTGAGAAGCGTTTCCAAGTGTGCAGATTTATCTGTTTTTAGCAGTTTTTTTTTAAGTGTTGTGCAGTCAAGCATTTTAGTTGTTAAAAGAATCAGTTTTTCTTTCAAATTACCATTTTGTACAGTTTTCCGATCTTACCTTTTTAAGTTTTCAGTAAGTTCCAATACAAATTTCGCATTCATTTCCTCATTGTATAAAAAACTTCATCAGAGTTTAATTTATATGAAAAATAAATATCTAATTTTTTTTTAAATTCTCATATAATTTTTTTTTGTTCAAATCGTTCGTCTGAATTCTAGAAACAGGAGCTCAGGAAAGCAGAGAAACGTCTGAAATTCTATGTGTTTCTTCGTGGAAGAATTTTTCATTCTATATCAGTACAGCATTGCTATGATATTCTTACGGTTCAATAAGAAATATAATACTGTTGGAATTTTTCGCAGTTTTTTCTTCGATATGGGAGTTTTTTTCTGAAGCGTATATGGCAACACTGAGTGTGCGCATTGTTTAACAGAACTATGTTAGTATGCTAACATAATTATGTTAACTGACGTTTTTCCATTAGACTAACGGGCGAAGTGAATGAAAAAAAGTCAAACTGGATTTGATAGAGTTGAAATGATTGTTTCGAAAAATTGGTTAAAAAATTCTTGTTGATCGACAAGGATGACTCAAGGTCGCTGGCAGTTTAGTAAGATTGTTCGCCTATAAGCACCTACTTGTTTGCATTTGATGCTGAGACTCTTGAAGACCTTCAATGTGGCAGTAATAGTAAAACCTATTCGCCTCTAAAACCTTCTTCCAACATCATTTTTACAGCCTTTGAGATCGCTAGCTAGAATTTAAAGTTGTAATACACAGCATTAATTCAGGAGTCTATGTGTAAGTCAGCTTCGAACCATCTGCCTAATCCCACTGAGGATGTTTTATTTAAATAAGGAACCATTGAAACCGATCTCGGTATGATTCCTGAAAGATATTGAACTGTTGGACTTGTGTCCAACAGTTCTTTTTGAACTAGTTTGAGAGCGTTTGAGTCAAAAGTTGTTCCAAACCCATTTAATTTACATTAATGTTTTTGGCCGAACTTGTGTCCAACTGAACGAACTAGTTCAAAAAGAACTGTTGGACACAAGTCTAGAGCCTAAGCAGTTATCATTCCAACTACGAACTTCTTATTGAATGCAAATCTGAAATATAATCTCCGGCTTCTCCTGGGCCGTGAATATAAAGTATATTAATTTATTAACAGAAATCTCATCTCATATCTGCAGGGTGTATTAAGTTTGCGTGTGTAAATATTCGCACGTACATACATATATTTATAAAGGGTGTTTTTTATTGAGGTATAGAACTTTAAGTTGGCATCACTTTTTTAACTGGCGGCCATTTTGTCAGCTGTCAAGTGATTAATATTTAGTTTGGTTTGCCATTTCATCATGAACAGCTTGACAAAAGAACAACGCTTGCAAATCGTGCAAATTTATTTCGAAAATAATGGTTCAGTTCGCGAAGTTTACCGCAAGCTTCGTCCATTTTATGGTCGACATAATCGTCCATCAGAGCAATTAATTCGGTTAACCATGGATCGTTTTCGCACTACGTTTACTCTATGTGATAATACGCATCCGCAGAGACGTCGAACAGTGCGCACCGAAGAAACAATTGCCGCTGTAGAGCAAAGTGTTGAAGAGGACCCGAATGAATCGATTCGCCACCGTGCACAGCAATTGGAGCTTTGTCCATCAACTTTATGGAAGATTTTGAAGATTTTGAATGTGGATGAGTTGTGGTTCCAACAAGACGGCGCTACATGCCACACAGCGCATGTCACAATCGATTTATTGAAGGAAACATTCGATGAGCGCATAATTTCGCGGAATGGACCTGTCAATTGGCCACCAAGATCGTGTGATTTGACACCATTGGATTATTTTCTTTGGGGATATGTGAAGTCGCTCGTCTACGCCAACAAACCAGAAACGTTAGGGGACTTGGAAGCCAACATTCGTGGCGTTATTGCCAACATACGGCCCCATATGCTCGAAAAAGTGGTTGAAAATTGGACCTGTAGAATTGGCTTTATTCGAGCCAGCCGCGGCGGCCACATGCCCGAAATCATATTTAAACATTAATGGCATAAAATTATCCTTCCAATAAAGCCAAATTGATGGACATTAAAACGATTTTCTTGTGTTTTATTTCAATTCGAAGTTCTATACCTCTAAAAAAACACCCTTTATATGTATGTACATATATGTACAGCCACACATACATACATAAACATACAAATACCTTTTTTGTAAGTTACATTAAAATTTTGCATTTTATATTTACTATAATAATAATAATAGTGTAGTGCTTTGTATTACAGACTAAATTAAATTTGAGTTTACTTTGGTTTCTGTTTATTTATATGCATTTTTACTTTATTTGATTAAAATACATTTATTTAACATGAAATATTCATGGTTCTTTTTATATTGCACGACTATAATTGTCGCTGTTTGGGGCGTTAATCTGTCAAGGGTTATTTGCTTTATTTTTATTTTATTGCACTGTAGATAAATGATAAAGTTCGAAATGCAGGCCTGCCTGTGACTGTAATTGCGATAATGATGACGATATAATTATTTGTGATGTACTTAATAGCTATTTGTTAAAATCGCCATTTACCTAATGGTTTAAAAATATGTAATTAAAATATTAGTTATTTGAATGCTAGGCAATGTGTTTTCTTTTTCGGTGCAAACTAGAGATGAGCGATATTTTCATATCTGTTCCTTTTTGACACTGAGGATGAATTTACTACTGGGAATGAATTTATCAAGTAATAGCTACTTGAAATATAGTTCTTTAATACAAACAGTGAATGCTTATATTGTATCTCCACTTTACAGCAAATAAAGCTATTATATTTAATATTTTTTATATCTTCAGCTTTAAAAAAAAAAATTGTAAAATTGTGCCAAATCGTTCTATCTGGCAACTATAGCTTACAAATTATTGTTTATTTATATTTATTTTCTCTCCGCTGTTTATTCTTGTTACTCTTCTTATTAACTACATAGTACTTTTCAAAATAAAAGGGGTCTAATCGTCGCTTTCGGTAACGAGCTGATTCCATCACGTCTTTTCAATTTGAGATTATGGCATAGGATATCAAACCATATTATTACATTGCTCGACAGCTAATGCCATAATCTCGATCGAATCAGCGCGTTATCGAAAGCGACGATTAGACCCCAGAACTCTGTTATAAAAAAAATGCTGTTAAACCATGATCACGGTCGCATTTTAAAAGAACAGTGATTTACAATTCACGTTCACTTGGAGAACATTATTAAAAACTCACGAAATCGCTCATCTCTAGTGCAACCATACTTATATAAAATTGCAAAATGCATTTGAGAAAACATGAAATCGGATCATTTCAATATTAATACATAATTATTTCTTCCACTATAAACTTTTTCCAAAACCAACAGTGTTCTAAGAAGACAACAACAAAAAATATACATCCAACGGCATTTTGAAAGTTTATGTGAATATTTTATTTAAAGTTGGTTTTTCTTGTCCGTATCGGTCTTTCTTGTCCTTTGAAAATATTCGCAATAAAATTCTAATAATTCTCGGAATATTGCAAAGCCTGAAATTGAACATTGACAATAAAAGTTATTGAAAGCTTTAAGGGTTAATATCGTACATATATACGCCTTCACGTGTTTGACAGTTTTATGTTAAATCTTACCACAAATATTTCTGTACAAAGTTTTAACACTCTAGATGCGACTTTCTTGTTCCATGCGTAAAAAGGCTGAAATAAATATCCTTAAACGAAGATTAATTCGCAATTGTGAAATGACGCTCAAAATGTGGATCGTTAGTACCTTTTCAGATGTTTGAAGTCTGACCTTCTTGATAACGGTTGTATAGCTTTTAAATTTTTATATATCATATTACTTAACCAAAATTTTTATACATTTTATTCATAATAAAAGTTTACTTGAATACCTCCCTGCAGGCAGTAAATGACAGTGGCTTCACCAGCGAGTGAGTGTAAAGCATCAAGTACTGCTCCTATAAGCCAATTCAACATACATATATGTAATTATTCTGCATGCATATGCATGGTTAAGCATGTCTTTATGCATTGCATTGGTGCTTTACCAAATCATCACTCGACTTCAACCACAAACTTTGGACAGTCAAAAAGCTTTTGTCTCATGCACAGACTTTCAAAAACCATTTGAGAATTCACAAATAATAAAATGTTTGAAAATCACAAAACAATAAAATAAGCGTAGTAGGCTTAGAAACTGTACAGAAAATAAAAGGTTTGTTTGTGACTGTTCAAAATGTGTGCTGGAGGTTTACTAACGATTTGTTACAGCAACAATGGAATGCATATAGACATGCTTGAGCCACCAACAAATAAATTTCACTTAAAATAAAATTATGACAATATGTCAAATAATAAATTTTCTAAAGGTCTACTACATAATTTTACCCTATAAAAAGCAAATCAGTTAATTGGCAATAATATCTAAAAGGCAAACTTTCAACTGTGGAAAGATTTGGCAAATAAAGAACGTGTCTGGAGATGAATTTCGAAATTCGTAACCCAAAAACACAAACCAAATGCATTAACAGAACTATGTTAACCTAGCAACAAAGCTCTGTTAGACATGAAAATCTTAGTTTTTGTTTTTATAAAAAAAAAATAGAATGTACTGCATGTTCCGGTTTTTTTTTAGTTCATTTGGTTAAAAATATTTTCAGAATTCTATTTGAAATATATACTTACAGGATAGTACTCATGTCTATGTTATCAGATTAACATTCCTCTGTTAACGCATTTGTTTTGTGTATGGAGTTATAAATGTCTGAATTTATCTTCACACACGTTAATAAACATTAACTAAATCATCCTCGAATATGAGGGTGCTGTTGGCTGAAGTTGTTAGTGAGTCAATTGCAAAGCAAATGACGGTGTTCGAGAGACTGAGTTCAAACCCTGGCCAGACCCAGCCATATCAACATCATAAATATTTCTGAACGAAGTTGCGGGGAAGTACTAGCCCCGCAACTTCGTTCGTATCCAGTAAGAAACTAATTAGATTTTAAACTGTATTTATACCAATCTTATCAAAAACAGAAAAATACCAACAGCACAAATGGTTCCCGTTTTACACTGTTCCGAGTAGCTTTCTTGATTTATTATTTCATATTCTTCTTCTCCAGACAATAGCAAACAAAACATATACGAAATTGAGGGATTCGGTCCAGCCATTCACACGTGATGCCGTGCAAAAAAAAGTGATTAATTTTTTATATATAGATATACTAATCAGAGAAGCGCAATGAATCATGTTTTCGCTATTCATACTGACTCATAAAATTTTAAATGTAAGTCAGTAGACATCATTTAAAATCAACTACTCTGATTTAGTCATGCTCACATTGATTTATAAGTATAGGTTGAAATAAATATTAATGCGACCTCAGCATCAAAGTCATACCACACTCACACTCATAAATCACCTCAGTTTGATTTATACTTTCAGGAAAATACTTATACTACTCACATTGATTCAGCTCACTCAACTCATGCATGTATGTTTATTTAAGAGTTGAGTCATTAAACAGTTTGAAAGTAGTATACAATAGTAGTAAATAGCGTTGTTTCTCAATTCCTGCAAAAAAATAAAAAATAAAAAAAAAAACAAGAGAGAAACACTTAACCTTATAATGAGAACTTTAATGTTCGCATGCGAAGTTAGCATTGTGAATCATACTCATTTTGCATCGTCCATAGACATTGAGTTAAGGAGAGTCCAAATCAACAACGTCATAAATATTGCTAAGTATGAGTTCGATGCGCACTTCAAACTTTCGAGTGAGTATGATTCATAGACAACAAGAAATTATAAATCATGATTCAACACTACTCATTGCGCTTGTCTGATACTAATGTATATTGCAGCACCCTCTTTGGTCGATATTTGTAGCAATTAATAGTCGGCATAGTAAAATAACTAATAAAATGACTATATAGTTAGCTTAAAGTAATACGCTTACTTAACACCAGCGGCGCTGCAACGATGCTATAAAATTTAACAAAAAACGCACAATAGCAGAGTTGTAAAAATGGAAAAATTAACTAACCTTCGCTACTCTCTATCCATCTGTCACTTTCACTATGGCTTTCCTACTCTCCGCACCCAAGCGAGCTAAAAACTTACTTTCTCTTCTCAGCAACCTGCTAATCTAACCTAACCTACTTGTACCATGGAATACGAGTTCCATTTATTTATGACCCTGTTTAAAAAAAACATAAATCAGTTAATTAATAATTGTAGACAAAAGAAAATGTTTGAGATTATATATTTTTATTTAATTTAATGTAAAAAAATAAATATATGTTTAGTGTATATAAAATTTTTAGCATGACTGTTGCACGTCACTGATATGAAGGAATATATTTGGCACAGCCGTTCTTTCAGTTCTACATACTAAAACTTAACTATACAATGTTCTGTAGATACAAAATAAAATTTATTATTTGTATTGACAAAACGTCATTTAAAATGATTGATACTTTGCTAATTAGTTGCATCATTTGCTTGGAAACTTATGAAATACTTGCTCTAGACATTTTAAACATGTCATCGAATATTTGCACAAGCTGCAGTGTTGCCAGTTGAAGTAGAAAATAAATTTGTTTTATCACAATTAAAAACTCTTTTTTTTTGTTTTTTAACTACTGCTGTTTTCGACATATTTATGTTTTTAAATAACTTACAGCAAATGTGCTCATAAATAAATCTTTAATTTTCCGTTTTGCAACAAATTGAATTTCCTTCAAATTCACATGCAGTTCAGTGAAATTGAGAACATGCATTGAATAATTTACCTGGAACTAAAAACAAAAAAAAAAAAAAAGAATAATAAATCATAAGACTTATTTGAGTATTAATAACACATGTGTGCACATTTACGCAGTAAATGTCGTCTTGACTTTACTGCTCTGAATTCTTTCCGCCTCCTGATATACTGTAAAGGCAAAGTTGAAAATTCGTGAGAACAAATTCGTTGCAACAAACACACACACACACACACAACCGTATAAAGAGTGTTTAAATGTTTGTAAAAACAGGGTGCAGCAAAATGCACTAAATTCTTTATTACTTACTTGAAGTGAGTGTTGTTGCATTTGTCTATGAAATATACCTTGTAAACAAATCGCCGGTTTAAAGTTTCGTTTTTCCCCTCTAGAATTACATTTGCATATAATCTAGAAAAGTACACGCTCGCTAATGAACATCCTTTTCATTAAAACAAACTTAAAATGAAGAAAAAAGAAAATTTGAATGGAAAATCGACTTCTTTTTCCTTCAGAAGATTATGAAAATTTTGTGATTAAACACACACACACACACACACACACGCACACAGCTTATTAGAATTTTGTTTTCCATAAACTTTTTCATTAATATTGAGCAACTGCAACAACAAATTACTCGCTTCTAATTTGCATCCTGCACACAACATCCTTAGGAACCGAAAATAAAGCCTTCTTCATGGTATTAGTCACTTTGCCAGCACGTATCATGTGTGTTTCCTTAAATTTCTCAAAATTATTTATAAATGCGTATGTGTGTGGTTGTGTGTGTGTGTTTGAGGGTAAAATTCTTAATGAGATTTTTGCTTATAAATAAAATCTTTTCTAAGTTCGTAGAATACTTTGCTGCATTTTTACTTTCTCTCATTCCAAAAGGCAAAGTGACAAGGTGGAAAATAAGTCAATCATCTAGGAAAAATTTCCATCAACGTCATTCTGAGAAAGTTTCCATATTTGAGCTTATATGTATGTATGTATGTATGTATGTATGTGTATCTGTTTGTTAAACGAACATTGTTAAATCAAATCAGTTTTATTAGTTAGACATCAAGACAAGAGCAGCCTCATCACAGTTGGCTTGAGTGCAGCATGAAAAACTAAAGACACGAGTAAAATGTTTTTTTTTTATTTTTCATCTTTTTCTTAAATGACACATTTAAAAAAGTAGAAAAGAGAAGAAAATCTCAAAAAAAAAACTTTTCCCGGAAAACCAAATGTGTAATGCATACTTGATTCATTCATTGAAAGAAAAAAAGAAAAGTTAAATAAAAAAACGAACAGGAAAAATGCTCACACATACACAAAAACGCATAGAGAGAATGATGATGTTGTAATTCAATGACTATAAACTAAAAGTTTTAGAAAACTTGTGTGTAAAAAAAAACAAAAGCACTGTGGTACAGACAGGCATACGAAGAAAAAAGTGTAAATGACATGTGTCTTTTGCTTGTCAAATGGAATTGAAATGGTAAAAAGTTTATTATGTGCAGTTGTTAGTTAGTTACTAATTTAAAACCATTAACAGGAAAATGCTTTTAAATACGACAGCAATTAAAAAAAAATTATTAGACGAAACTGTAGGCGTTTTATTAAAAATTTAGGGCCGTATTCAAAATAAAATTAATTTGAACTTCAACTGTTCTTTTCTCAAAATTTGTGTGGAAATTTTGTTTTAACGTACACTTCAAGCTCAAATAATTTTTTTTTTTGGATACGGCCATTACTATTTTCTTTAAAGTACGAAATTATTCATGATAACAACTTCAACTTCATGCGAGTGTTCTTAGGTCTCAATACATTTCCTTGCTGCTCCAGCAACTCATCAGTAGATTTTAAGCACGATTCAAAAACACTTACAAACCCCCAATGCTTATAGACAAATTCCCAATAAATTATTGAGAATTACAAAACTACAAATACAGCGGGCCAAGAGAAGTAAAAACAAACAATATTATTCAATATTATTACTTTATTTTTCTACTACTGATGAGTTGCCTCTAAGCAGCAACGAAATGCATCTTGACATGCTTAAACAAACACAAAACCAACTTTTTTAAATTCACATTAATTTTGACACGCTTTAAATAAAAAATAAAAAATTTACTGATTTATTTGATTGCTGGGAAATCTAGCAAACACCTTTCTTTCTTGCAATTACACAATTTTAAAGTTGAAAAAAGTGGGCGGGGCTACACCCATTACAATTTATTATTATATTTCACGTGGTCCTGCTTAACCGATTTTTACGAAACTTACCACACACCTTGAGCTCTAAAATATACACAATATTTTATTTAAAAAGATGAGCGGAATCACGCCCATTTTAAAATTTAATTTTATATATCACGTACTTCTTTTTAACCAACAGATTTTCAAATTTTTTTTGTTTCAAAAAGTTTACTTTCAGTTTAGTTCCATAATTTTTTTTCCAAAATTTTATATGAGATCTTTGCATTGAAGTTGTTTTTTTTTGGACAGAATTATTTCCAAACGCTCGTTAAATCGTTCTGATAAGTTGGCGTAATATTGGCCATTATTTTTTTACGGTCGCCATGATTTATTTGGCAGACAGACCCACCTGTCTACACAATTTTGACTGCTGTTTTGTCTCTGGTGTGTTGTGGTGGATCAATGTTTCGCCCACGGTAACGATATAATGAAAAAAAGGTGTTATGGGATACCGGGTAGGAACGTAGTTCCTTATGTTTTACTTACCTTTTATTTTATTTGATTTTTGAAAGAGTAGTAACACTCAGGCAATGAATGCCTACTACTATTCCTAGGTGTTACCTTCTTTATGAAAGGGATAGTGATAGAGAAGACAGGTGGTGAAGGAAGAGATAGCTGAAAGCTTCATTCTTTTACAACTCTGCTTTTTGTACGTTTTTTTTAATAATGCAGTGTTGCAGCGCCTCTGCTGTTAAATGAGGCGTATTACATTTTTTCGAAGCTGTGTTTTAGTAGCCATTTTATTGGTTATTTTACTTCGCCTATGATTCTGCCACACAACGAAGGAGGACGCTCTGATGTTACATTAGGATTAGTATCTGCTGAAGTCTATGCCTTCATAACTTGAACTTTCCTACAACAACTGATACAAAAGGACACTAATGCGCATCAGAAAAATGGGTGGTGTTGTTATTTAATGACTGTTGGATACCGGGGTCGAACCCAGGACCTGCTGTTTTGTAGTCAACGTGCTTCAACGTACTTCAGCCAATGCCACCCTTAGAAATGTCCCTTACCACCTAGTCGGAGGAGGGGGGGGGGGGTAACGTGTGTGTTCTTCCAGACTCAGATCTATCCATGTTTTGAATATCATAAAAATCGGTAAGACAGTTTCAAAGAGGCAAAATTGCCCCTTTCCCCTCCTCGTGCTCCTATTTTTTAAAAAGTGTATAGCCATGTGCTTTCCTACTAGACTCAGATATATCTATGTTTTGAATTCCATTAAAATCGGATAGATAGTTTCAAAGACTAAGAAATTTCCACGTACCTCCCCTCATGCTCCTAGTTTTTAAAAAACATATAAACTTTGTGTCCATCTGGATCAAAGTCAGGCACACACATACATATATAATATGAAAGAGAGTAAAATCATGCATTTTGTTCGAAAGTACGTCAAAATAAGAGAATAACGAAGTGCCCACGCGCGGCCTTTTGCTTATCTCAGATCTAGATTAAGATCTATATATGTTCTAAATTTGACCACAACCGCTTCGCTGGTTTATCTGTTAAAGCGCAACAATTGAACAATAAACTTACTTTCGCAAACCCTTTAGCAAAGACCCAAACCATGTTGGATATTCCCAAAACTAGGCTAATAATCCCCAAAATCCCATGAGTTCCCCGGCACTTCCCCGGAAAATTACGACAACACTGAAAATCTAAAGCACCCGCAGTGGCAGTAACTTTATTGTATGTAGTTGTTACCAATATTTGTAACCAATATTCGCCAGTACGTTTTCATTTTCAAAAAAAATTTTCTTTTACATGCATGGCGCACAGTGGGACAGCCCTATAGTAACCGCGGCAAAAAATGAAAAAAAAAAAAAAAATACAATAAACTATATCCTGAAGAAGTAAACCGAAGGTTTACGAAATATCGTAATAATAAATACAAGAATTTAAGAACTGACCTAAAGCTCGGAAAAATAGTTTAATTTTCACAGAAAAAAAAGGTCGAAAAATTAGATAAAAATATTTAATTATTAATTATTTTTTTGTTAAACAACATAATAAGCATTATTATTAAAAAATTATTGACAGAATGAAAAAAAATTTTTCTTTTTTATTTCATTTCAATGGCGTAATAGTGGGAGTGTTATTGTAATTTTTGCATGCAACATTACAGTAAATATCAAATTTGAAGGTTGAATTTTTTTTTTTTTTAACTGGAATTGTCTCAAAAATAACCTGTGCAAAATTTCAAAGCTCTACAATGACTTCTTGTATTTATTGCCGGTGTTGTCTCACTGTGTGGCGCACAATGAGGAACTTACGTTCCAAAAGATTGCCCATATTGCCCATTGAGCGCTTTAAGATGCTTATGGCGTCCAAAATGTCATTCGCTTTTAATTTCCTATGTCCAACAGCATATTTTGAATTATTTCGTACCATTTCGTATTTCCGATTTATATTTTCCTTGTTTTTTTTTGTTCATATTGAAAATTTTTTTATTCGATAAATCAGAACAATTCACGTATTATATTTGAATTAAATGAAATAGACATGAACTGTCATAGACATGAACATGGTGAATCAAGCACGTGAATGTGTAATGTAATCTCTTTTTTGCCCTGCACTTTACCACCAGCAGCAGCGGCATTACCAACTAGCAACAGAAATTGCAATTATAATTAAGTATGGCGACTTTCATCGAAAAAAATTTTTTTTTTTTTTTAATACATGATTTTTAATTATTGTATCTTCATATATGAACTAACAATAAGTATTCAAATCTTAAATATAAAAATATAATTAGGTCCGACCAGTGTCGGACATAAGCTTAGTAGTAGTTATATATATATAATACATAAGTATTGATAATCAAAAGGAAAGAATATAAAAAATAAAAGAATTTTCAGGAAGTCCCATCTGGAGTGCTGTGAATAAGAGCCCTTGTATCCCTCTTTTTTAGGCGGATGTGTCCAGTAAAGTTCAAAATATTACGGGCAAGCGGATTAGGATGTGACTCGAGTTTTGTTAAATATTTGCCAGCGTATTTTGCAATTTCTTCAGCCACTAGTGGCATATTTAAGTCACGATGTATATTTGAATTTTTTATATACCATGGAGCCGATGTTATTAACCGTAAAATTTTGTTTTGCCTTCGTTGGATTCTCTCGACATTAGAAGCTGAAGCAGTACCCCATAGCTGAATTCCGTAGCACCATATAGGTTTTAAGAGTGACTTGTATATTAAAAGTTTACAATCTAGGGTGAGGGTTGAATTTCTACCAACCAGCCAATGTATCTGAGTTAGTTTAAGTTTCATTTGCGTTAGCTTAGAGTCAATGTGGTATTTCCATTTGAGCCTTCGATCAAGATGTATACCAAGGTATTTCACATGTAGGTTTTGAGGAACAATTTGATTATTGATTGTAACGGGGGAACAAGTGTCTTTTCTTAAGGTAAATGTTACCTGAGTACACTCTGTTCGTTTACCTTTATTCTCCACATGTTTAACCATAGTTCTAGCTGAGTAATATGTTGCTGAAGATATCGGGAAGCCTCGTGAGGGTTTTCGTGCATACTAAGGCAGGCTGTATCATCGGCAAATGTAGATGTGTGAATGTTACTGCTCAATGGCATATCACAAGTATAAATCAAATACAAAACTGGCCCCAGTATACTCCCCTGTGGCACACCGGATGAGATTATTTCAGGCGTACTCATAAAGTCTCCTTCCACTTTCCAGCAGATTTAGAAAGTTTATTGGTAGGTAAGTCTTTAATTTTAAAATTAGGCCTTCATGCCACACTTTATCAAATGCCTGAGAAACGTCAATGAACAGCGCAGAGCAATACTTTTTTTCTTCAAAAGTTTTTCTTATAAATTGAACCAATCTATGAGTTTGTTCAATGGTGCTATGCTGACTTCTAAATCCAAATTGATGATCCGGTATGCACTCATTATCAGTTAGAATTGGGGACAATTTTATCATTAGTAACTTTTCAAAGAGCTTTGACATTGTTGACAGTAAACTTATTGGCCTATATGACTCAGCTTTGGTAAGATCTTTGCCCGGCTTTGGAATCATTTTAACCTTGGCAAGCTTCCAGCTGTTTGGATAATACTCCAGTCGTAAAATAGCATTAAAAATGAATAACAGGATTCTAATAGCTATACGAGGCAGTTTCATCAACATCTGGTTACTAATTCCATCAATACCCGGAGCTTTTTTCGGGTTGAGTTCTGCAATTATTTTTTGTACATCACACGTCTTAAATTTTATTGGTCGAGGGGGTAGCGCAACTACATTTGGCAAATCAACAGCACCTGAACACGTGTTTGAGGTGAATACGGATTTTAAATGCTCACCAAATATTTTACATTTTTCAGTATCGCTTCTTGCCCAACCTCCTGTAGATGTGCGCAGAGATGGTTTAAACTCAACTGGTGTTTTAAGCTTTCTAGCAGCGCGCCACAAAGAGTAATTAGATGCTGGTGTGACATCAAGACCTTCCAAATAATTTTTAAGAGATGCAGTTTTTTCAAATGCAAGCAACTCTTGGAGTCGTTTAGTACACTCTTTAAATCTGATTTTAAGTTGGGGTGATCTGTACTGTTGCCATTCTCTTCTAGCTCTTCTTTTTTCACTTACGAGACGTTCAATATCCGTAGAATAAATTCTATTTAACCTAATCTGCTGATGGGCTGTAGTGGCATGTTCAGCAGCTTGTTTAATATTTTCATTAAGATTGGCAATGATAGATTCAATATCATCATGTGTTCTTAGCGTAATATTTTCCGTGCAATGACTACTAAGATATTTTTTAAATCGCAGCCAATTAACACGATTTATCAAATTCGCATATGGGTGAGGTAAATCACTTCCTAATGGGCTACAAATTGTAACGATCGTGGGAGAGTGATCGGACGAGAGATCTAGAGAAGCTTCAATTTGAATTAAATCCCTAGAGATATTTTTCATAACGCCAAAATCTATTACATCCGGAATTTTATGTATGTCAGTAGGCCAATAAGTGGGCTCCCCACTCGAAATGACATCCAAGCCCATTTTGGAAATTGTATTGAACAACGCTCGACCTCTGGGTGTAATAAGACGCGAACCCCAGAACGTGTGTTTAGCATTATAGTCGCCATCGAAAAAATAAAGTAAAAAATTTGGCTTTAAAGGGACAGTTCAAATCCTTTAGCATTACAGACTCTACTGTGAGTAAACAATATTGTTTAAAATAATTTTCAACTAATTTCACTAATTCAATTTTATTTTTACACTTAAATCATATTTTTGCCTTCCCCAAGAAGGATTAGTTTATTTACTTTAATATTAATTTAATATTTTTTTTTTTTAATTTTAACACTTTAAATTTACAAACTATGGCAACAACTAAATATTCGCGCTTGCCAAGATAAACAATATTTTTCAACTTACATTACATTACATTACAATACATTACATTACATTACAATACATTACATTGCATTACAATACATCACATTACAATACATTACATTACATTGCAATACATAACATTACATTAACAGCAATAACAAAATAACATTTTGGCAATTGGTAATGCAACTAAAGCTCGGTTGCCATGCATAATTGAGCCATTAGCATAATAATCTTTCGGCAGTCTGTGAGCAAAAGTGTTGCAATTTAATGACAGGTGCATCTTTAGCTACACCAAACAACCAAAAACTAATCATTCAATCTATTTATTTAACAAATATTTTGTGAATTATTTTAAAGTTCGACTGCTAAAAACTTTATCTTATACAACAAAAATTTATGCTTTATGCTTTAGCAAAATCTCAAAAATATAGGGACATCCAGACGATTAAATATTGTAAATTTTTTCATATAGTGTTTCATTATGTGTATGGAAAACCCCACACTACTGTATGTGTCTCACTTCAATCAAAAACCTTGTTAAAAAAAAAAATAAATGCTTAAAATGCAGTTCGACTAGTCTAAGATTTATTCTGTTTAGTTGTTTAAAAAATGAGTTTTTTAGAAACAAAAACATGTGCTGCAAGAATTTATTTCCATTTCGTGGAATAAATTGCAATTTTTTGTTTAAATATTGTTTTTATTTTCTCAAAACTAAAGCCTCTTGAGTTCACAAATATTTGTGGAAGCATGAACGATGGTGGTGAGGGCATCCGGAAATACAATGCGATTTCCTTTCTGGAGGGTTCAATAATATTAAACGGTTGCAATGTTTTTTAAACAAAGAACAAACAAAAAAGATGAAGTTTGTGCGAAATGAAATAAATAAACAATAAAGTTAAAATGTCCCTATAAATTTAGTTGCATGTGTGTTAGTTTGTGCGTAAGTGTTTGTCTGCACAAAAGCATGTATAAGTTTTGGTTAGGGAATGTGTGTATGTACTCGTATGGTGTAGGAATATTTATGTTTGTATGTGTACTGTTAGCGGTGGCTATTAACAACTACAACCACAACAACAAGAACAATAATAATATTAAAAGCAATGTTAACACAACCGGCAAATAAACAAATACAGAGAAATTATAAAAAAACAAAACGAAATACGTTTGCCAAATACTCTTGCAAAATAAAAATTTTCAGCACTTTGTGGCAGGTCATTCCAGGCAATAGTCAATGTGCGAGTAGCAATACCAGAAATCGTAGCATCTGCAAAAGGAGCAGCAGCAAGGGGCCACCAGCCATAATAAACTGTATTCAAAGCAATTGTTATAAATCACGCAACGAGGCAAAAGAAGCTACCAAAAATAAAATATTAACAAAAAAACGCAGCACTTGCAACAAAACAGTTTCAACTCCGACACCAATACAATACAAAACAATACGAACATACACTACGAGTATTTAGACTATTGTGAAATAAACTTTTAACACCTTTCATATTTCTTTTATTTTAGTTTTATGCTTCTGTTTGAGACTCCTTCGTCTGATGTACGAAGTCGGACTTGGTAGTCTCTTTGAAATACAGTAATGAGCCAATCTGCTTTTTAAAATGATAAATAATGTATTCAACCCATTCACAATTTTTGTAATAGTAACGTACTGATAATTATAAACTATGTATTGCAATGAAGCCAACATCAAAAATTGTAAAAAAATTGGTAAAAATAAATATCAAAAATTCCTCGACCCCAAAAACAGTAAGATACATCAACTTTTCAGGTTAATAAAAATAAATTAATGATTTTTTCTTGTTAGACATCCTTCCAAAATTACCAACTTCAAATCCGTGTAAAAATCTAGCACTAAACTAAAAAAATTCTTGACGGTTTTGCTATGGAAAACGTCAACTTTCATTTGGTTTCCGTTTCATCGCATTGCGATTCAGAAAGTTCGATTTTGTGTCACAGTGTTATTAATTTGACTTGTATGGCAACATTACATTTACTTACATTTATTTTCTTTACATACTTCTTACAACTACAATTCGAGCTGAAAAAAGTCAGCCAATGTAGCAATAACAAAGTGATACAATAGAAAACATATTGATTATTGAGTTCTTGTTTCAACTTTGATTTTGGTTGATCTTCTCGTTTGTTTAAATGAAAGTTTAACATAATATCTCTTTATCTAAATAAAAAAAACTCCGTGGAAGTTGCTGGTCATCTAACATGATTCCTAACATGAGAGGGCACTTGCACCGGATTGTACCTACAGATGGCAATTAATATATTGCATGCAGGGATGACATTGAGAGTTCCCTATTTTTTTTTTAAATATACCTTACCGGACATTCTCTACCTTAGAGGTATTGACTGGAAAATATTGAGGTACCATATTAATGAAACTGAAATCCCATGAAGGTGGGAGTTAATTTAATATACTTAAGAGCGCACAACAGGCCTTAATTGGCATATTTATATGTCCTTGACCTGTATGTCACTGACCTGAATAAAAACAATCGGACAAGTGTTTGCTCCTTTTTCCAAATTTGTTAATTTACTTTTGTGGTAGGTCCTTTATCTTACAGATACTATAAAAGGTATGGACTGCAGCTCTTTTTGGCAGTTTCTGGCATAAAACTATTATTTTATGTACATGCATACATATATGTGACCTTCTCCGAGAAAAACGACCTAGTGTGTCAAAAAACGGGTTTGGATTTAAGAGTGGATTCTGGTACCTAAAAGGGTGTAGAATAAGATGAAATGAGTTTTTCTCAAAACTTAATTTTCACACACTAGGTCCCTTTTGTCGGAGAAGGTCACATATGCTGAATGATTTTTTAAGAAGCTTCTTCCAGCTAATAGCAAATAAATTCAGAAAAGAAATACATATCTGTTTAGGGTATACTAAAATGTGCCAAAAGGGGTAAATACCAAAAAACTTACTTAATAAAAAACTATATATTAAGTGCATTAAAAAAGGTATTTTTTCAAAAAGTACTTTTCGAAAAAGTACTTGGATTGAGGGATTTTTTCGTATTTATTTCCGTATATTTGTCGTCAAGCAATTAGAGTTGTATATTAGAGTCATGCTGTTCGATTTTTTCGCATCTCTTACAAAATATATAGTAAGTGGACTTCTCTATGGAAATGCCCATATATAGTTTTGGGTACATTTTTTATCCCCTTCAAAAAACCAAATTCTTCTAAAATAATTTTGATTGGAAACACTTCACGCTAATACATATGTATAATAACAAAAATACATATCGAGCCATAACCGCCAAAAATAGCTTAAGCGACACATTTTTCGGACTTTGTTTTTTTGTTGAAAATCGACTATTTGTGATCGCAAATAATCAATTTTAGTAAAAAAATGAAGTTAGAAAATTTTGTCGTTTAAGCTATTTTGGCGGTTATGGCACGATATGTGTGTATGTGTATGTATATACATATATCGTGCCATAACCGCCAAAAAAGCTTAAGCGACATAATTTTCGAACTTATTTTTTTTTTAAATCGATCATTTGTGACATTAAATAATCGATTTTCGTCAAAAAAAAGGGATCCAAAAATGTGTCGGTTAAGCTTTTTTGGTGGTTATGGTTCGATATGCACCTAAAAGCAATTAAAAATTGCTTTTACCAAAAAGTACTAAAAAGAGCTACAATTCTAAACCTTTATATATTCGAATTTGCAAAAAGTACCAAAATATGTTTGAAGACTACTTCTTAGGAAGAGAAAAATACAATTTAAATTTTATTTCTAAATTTTTTACTTAAGAAGGTAAATGAGTTAGCAAAAAAGTACCAAGCTTATAAACTTACGCTTTCTCGCTCTATAAATGAAATTTTTTTAAAAATTTCCAAACTTGCCAAATGATCAAAATCAGTTGAGCCCATTTGTAAGAAGTTCTTTTAAATAAAACTGGATTTTTTGACCGTTGCTTCTTTAACACTTTTGCGCAACAGTGGAAGGACGTTTTTCGACGTTGAAACCACTTTCGAAACTATTGTCTTTCTCTGTTTTTTTTTTAAATAATTTTCTTCCTTTTCTAAAATTAATAACTATTATTTATTTATTTGTAGAGAATCATATTTGCATAGATACAAATGTATTTATTTTTTTATTTGCACATTAATTTTTGTTTCAATTGACGGAAAAAAGTCTCCTGTAACAGACTCTACATTTTAAAAATTCCTTGTACTTTTCGGTACGAGCAAATGGAAATTTCTTTAAGAAATATACCAACTTGAATTTCCGTAAGTTTTTTTTACACACACTTCTTTACACAACTATATTTTTAACACTTCTCACTCAACTAACTATTACAACTTTAGTTAAAAAACTTAAAATGCCGTGCTTAAATGAGGAATACTTTAGCGATTGTTTTCGTGTTGCACACACCACTTCACACCAGGCTCAAAGCCATACAGTGTTTCACCGTGCTTTAACATCTTTGGTTTTTAAGCAAAATGCTAAAATACATATTAATAAAAACATTAAAAAAAAGGGGGGGGCTTAATAAGAAAAAGGCAACTCAACTTAACTCAAGTGCCTGAAACCTTTAGAGAGAATTTTTTGAAGAGCAGAAACAAAAAACGTTTCTTTCTTTTTTTTTGTTGCCTTTGTTGCAATATTTCATTTAGTTGCAATTTATATTTCACACATACCACACTGAGTCGTTGTACTACACTTGGCAATTACGATAATGGCGGTGTGTTTTTGCTCCTTCGCCTCGTTTGCTTCTTCGCTCGCTCGCTCTTTCGCTGTGTGCAAGCAAGTGCATGTAAATGTGCATGTGTGCGTGAGAAAATGTAGTAACAGTTTATTTAATTCATGGGTTTAAGTCATTTAGTTCACTGTTTTAATATTAATTTTTTTTTTACAAACTCCAGCTTTTTTTTTTTTATATAAATATATATTTTTTTAATTTTTTTCATTTAATGGTCACTGGTCGGTCACAAGTTAATTATGTATGTATTTTATTGTATTTAAAATGTAAAATTGTGGCCAGTTTGTTCTACGCGTTCTATTCACTACAATATGAACGTTTTTAAAATGTTTGTGTTTTTGTCGACGTTTAACTATTTAATGGTCACCAGTACGTATGAGAGTTGTGCTGAAGTCAAAAGAAAAACCGTCTGAATGTTATTTATTAATCATACGTAAAGAATGGTTCAAAGTTCTGTGGATTATGTATGTTTTCTTTTGGTTGATTGTACTTTCCAACAATGCAACTCGTGTTTGTGTGTTTAAAAATAAAAAGGCGAACATGGCTGCAATAAGGACTGCAGTAATTAAGTAAATTAAAAAAAAATTGTAAAGCTTTTAAACGTAATTGAATTAAATAAAAGCTGCATGTAAAGTTTTTATTAACGTTTAAAAATAAAGTAAAAATGTCCTGTTAAATGACAATGACAAAATTAAAATAAATATGAAGGTTCTTTTTTTATACTCGTATCTTGTAGAGCAAGAGTAGGAAAAGATCACAGGCTTGAAGGCAAAAATTAGCGACGAATTGGGCTTATTTGAGACTTTGTGAACAAAAATATTTTTTTACTAAACATTTTTTGCTGTGATTTAAGTCGGTGCTTAATGCAAGAGAAGTAAGCTAAATTTAAAAAAATCTTGAATCGTTGAAGAGTTCCCAAGAAATGAGATCGAAAAAATTATTTTTCATACGTTAAGTACTTTTTAATGTGTTTTAAAAGCGTAGCCGATGTTGAGAACTGGAATAGGATTGATTTGTGTTTGGGCAACACTTAATATGAAATTGGCCAATCATTTTAGAAAATCCTAATATGTAGAAATGTTTACTTTTAAAAGGTCGCCCAAGAAGAATTTCTGAACTCTGACAGTTGATAGCGACCATCTGTCGAATTGACTGTCATTTATTCATTCTGGTGTATCAAAGCACTGTGGCCCAAAATATCATTGAACAACACCTGAAAATGTTATTTTTTTTTTGCCAAAATGGGTGTACTTTACGGCTGCCATAATCGCCTTAGCGAGATAAGTGAATTTGAGACAATGGCTGTTTAGTTGGTTGGTTGGTTGCCTGTCACCTGTATGAAATCAACTAGAACATAATACTAGATCAAGTAATAAGTGGTAATTGATTCACCCCGTTGCACAAGGTCTCCTATACCAATCTGTATAGCGTCAAATGAAATCTAAAATCACGTAACTAACAAAAAAATTCAAAAATTTATTTTTAATTAATTATTGGGTTTTACATGTCCCTACAAATTTTGTTACATATCATAAAAATCAGCCCAACTAAAAATAAAAAATAAAAATAAAGAGAAACTTTACTTCAGTCTATTGAATATTTGTTTGTCTTTTTCTCTCTCTTTCTCTCTCTCTTATAAAATTAAAAAAAAATGTAGTTATGTGGTTTAAAATTTCACCTAACGATGGGTTGTTTAGTACATGTTTTGCTAAAAATTTTTGTCAAATTGTATGCAATACCGGGCACTCACAGATCAGCTGAGTAACTGTCTCTGTCGTCATAATCGTCTTACCGAGAAGTACTTAAGCCGCTATTTGTGAGGGTGCGAAAGAAAATGCGCACACCACAACTTGGCGAACTGTGCGTAGTGACTTGTTTTCGCTACGCTGCACAGTGAGACAGCCCTATAGTAACCGCGCAAAAAATTGTTTTTGGCGTGTCGTCCAATTTGGATGAAATTTTCACAGTATATTAACAGATATATGAGTAACAATTCCCTGAAATTTCAGCCTCATAACTTCATTACTTTTTGGTCTACAGCAAGTCAAAGTTGAGGTATGCCAACGCGCTTGAAATATGTTTGTTCAATATGTAATATTCAAAAGCTTATTAATAAAAAAATACATAATAAATATAACTTTAAAGTATTTTGTTAATTAATTTAGTTGTTGTAGAATGAGTAGATGAAAGAAGAAATTAAAAAAAAACACAAACAAAAAATTTCTTAACAACAGAATTGTGGTGTAAAAATTTAACATTTTGCATTTTCAATGGACTAGGAAATATAGAGCAGCCCCTCGCCCTAGGTGCAGACTTATATCAAATGAAAGATTGAAGTCTCAGCTTTCATTTGAAGTAAAGGACATATAGCAAAAGTTTGCAAAAGTAATTTAAACATACAAAATACTACAAAAAATACGCAACGCGCACATTCTGTCGCTATACGTATGTTAGCATGTTTACTTTACTTTTATTTTTTTTAATTATTAATTATTTTTTTGTTGTTTATTATTATTAAAAAATTATTGACAGACTGAAAAAAATTGGTCTTTTTTATTTCATTTCAATGGCGTAATAGTGGGAGTGTTATTGTAATTTTTGCATGCAACATTACAGTAAATATCAAATTTGAAGGTTGAATTTGACTCCTTGTATTTAATGCCGGTGTTGTCTCACTGTGCGCTGTTCGTCTGTCTGTCCCAGGCTGTTTTCTCTAGAACCGTAAGAGCTACGGACCTGAAATTGTGAGCGAATATGTAGAACTTTGGCCGCTAGATATAGACTAGTTAAAAATTAAAGGGTGTTCTAAAACGAGCAACGAAAAAGGTTAAAATCCCATGTAATATATGTGACGAGCAAAATAGAAAGGGACCTAAGGGTAAAAACCGATTTTGTTCAGGAGAGCCATTTTAAAGATTTAAATACGTGTAGCTTTGGTGCACCATCACTGAGCGTGTTAGTATTGGTCTCATTTGAAAGCGACACATCTCATGACGTCAGGAATGTGTTGGTCAACCTTGAAAACGCGCGAAGGTCGTCCCTACCTCTTGTTTTGTGTAGTTGGTTTGTACTGTTTTCTACCTAGCGCGCTGTTTCCATGAGTTTGATATCAACTTTGCTCTCGTTTTTTCGAATCCAGGTTTATTTTTATTGAAATTTTTAATTGTGAATTATAATAAATACTCATTTATAATTCTTTTAAATCGTGAATATCACTCTGTTAGTACGAAAATTTGTTCACATAACCTTAGAATCGTCGACTTCAATTTCATAAAACGCGCATATCTCTGGGAGGGAACACTTTTGGGGCATGGGATCGGTCTCATTCGATGCTCAGATGTTGTCCACATCAAAAAATTGATTTTTTTACCCTTAGGTCCCTTTCTCTATGCGCTGTCACATGACAACTGGCTGTATCTTAGAAACTATTGAAATTTTCAAAAACGCCAAAATTTAAAAATCGCCAAAGCAAAAAAATCGCTATAAACCGGAAAAAATCGCCAAAACAAAAAAAAAAAATCGGTAAAACGAAAAAAAAAATGCCAAACTAAAAAAGTTTCTTAAACTAAAATAAATCGCTAAAAACTGAAAAAAAATCGCCAAAATTAAAAAAAACCTAAAACTAAGAAAGTCCCAAAAACGCCAAAAATAAGATAAACCGCCAAAACTAGAAAAATTGCCAAAAACCGAAAAAATAAGTTTTGCGGGTTCTTAGTTTTGTTTAAAAATGTCTGCATCAGTTAAGATATTCCATTTTGTAGGCTAAATTCCATATAGTATTCCAGCAAATAATTACACATTACCATCAGAACTACTTGCCACATAATGAATTACTTTTCTGATTACCAAATTTCATTACTCGCTTACAAATCACATTACCTAAAATTTAAAAAAATTATGTACAAGTTGCTAAATTAGGAGAATAATTTTTTTAGATTAAATAGATTACGTGACGAAGTTGCCAAATAAAAAATGTAAGTACTTCTCAAGAATCGATTATTTTAGTCTCCCGCCTTGTTAAAATCACTAAGTTGGTAATCCAGTAAGCAACAGCTTCCACCAAAAATGCTTAATTCCAAACCCGATTACCTTTTTTGTAATTTTTTGCTGGTATTATATATGTATGTAAATATGCAGTGTCCGTACTGAACTCTTCGTATTTAAGCCACATTCGCACTTTTGATACTCCTAATTAAGATTTTTAAATACCGAAAAAAACCTTCTCCTAAAAACTTTAATTTTTGAGTTCATTTTAATTATTATTGTTCGAACTTAATCGGGTATGTTCTGCATTCCACGTGAAATTAAAATGAGTGGAACTGCCATAAAATTGTTGTTGGAAATATGTAATTATAACAACAAAGCTATGGCAATTCCACTCGTTTTAATTTCACGTGGAATGCGGAACATACCCGAATTTGTTTCTATATTTATGATTTGAACAGGCTAAAGTTCGTATTGCTTTGTAAGCCAAATTACATGTGATAATTATTAATAAACAAATAACACCAAAGTTAGTTATAAATATTCTGACTAACACTTAGGAGAATGGAACAACTAGCCGTTTTCGAAGTCCACTAAACGTTCAAAAACGGTCGCGTCCGTATTTGTGCTTTATTCATTTAAAAAAATCAAAACAAAATTTTAATATTTCATAAGTCTTCACATAAACGATCTTCTTTCACCTTCATTTTCACATTCACAAAAAAAAATTCTTTATAAAATTTCGCTGAATTATGTATTGTTCCATTAAGTGAATTAATTGGACCTTATAGGCTTATAATCTAAATTTTAATAAATTGAATTGAATTGAAAATAACTTCTCTTTTTGTCGCGTCCGTTTCTCGCTGATATTTGCTTATATTTCTTACTATATTATTGATATCGCCCAAAATTTTTTTCTGAAATTTACTACTACTGCATTGCTTTAAAACACTTAAGATATAAAGGGTGTTTTTTTTAGAGGTATAGAACTTAGAATTGAAATAAAGCACAAGAAAATCGTTTTAATGTCCATCAATTTGGCTTTATTGGAAGGATAATTTTATGCCATTAATGTTTAAATATGATTTCGGGCATGTGGCCGCCGCGGCTGGCTCGAATAAAGCCAATTCTACAGGTCCAATTTTCAACCACTTTTTCGAGCATATGTGGCCATATGTTGGCAATAACGCCACGAATGTTGGCTTCCAAGTCCCCTAACGTTTCTGGTTTGTTGGCGTAGACGAGCGACTTCACATATCCCCAAAGAAAATAATCCAATGGTGTCAAATCACACGATCTTGGTGGCCAATTGACAGGTCCATTCCGCGAAATTATGCGCTCATCGAATGTTTCCTTCAATAAATCGATTGTGACGTGCGCTGTGTGGCATGTAGCGCCGTCTTGTTAGAACCACAACTCATCCACATTCATGCCATCCAATTCGGGATGGCATGTTGATGGACAAAGCTCCAATTGCTGTGCACGGTGGCGAATCGATTCATTCGGGTCCTCTTCAACACTTTGCTCTACAGCGGCAATTTTTACTTCGGTGCGCACTGTTCGACGTCTCTGCGGATGCGTATTATCACATAGAGTAAACGTAGTGCGAAAACGATCCATGGTTAACCGAATTAATTGCTCTGATGGACGATTATGTCGACCATAAAATGGACGGAGCTTGCGGTAAACTTCGCGAACTGAACCATTATTTTCGAAATAAATTTGCACGATTTGCAAGCGTTGTTCTTTTGTCAACCTGTTCATGATGAAATGGCAAACCAAACTAAATATTAATCACTTGACAGCTGACAAAATGGCCGCCAGTTAAAAAAGTGATGCCAACTTAAAGTTCTATACCTCAATAAAAAACACCCATTACATATAATCCTAATTGTTGTTGTTGTCAAACTATTTTGATACGTCCTAAAATCTTTAATACATCATCTGCTGGGACTGATGGGACAACTGTTATTTTGTGATACTATCACACTTAAAAGTTGATTACTTGTTCAGTAACAATCAATTCGTTATACTAATGAAAGCCCTAAACTGTCGTGTCATTGAAAAGTGTGTCATTATAACCGCAAATCACTAGTCAGTTCTTGCTGCTTATACTTTTCGCATCAAATTAACTAACAAACTTTATTTGCTTGATCTTAAATTAAACAATTGGCTTCGTTTTATTCCTTCATGTTTTTTTTGGTTAATATGTCAATAAGTCTACTCCAATAAAACGACCTCATGTTGCTGTTGTGGAGGTTGTTGCTTCTTGTGTTATAACAAATCCCATTGTTTTTTCCAGATTTTATTTTTTTATTTAGAACTTTTTCGATTTAGTTTTTATTATCTGTGCCAGTAGCATCTTCATGTCAATATACTTTCCAACTCGTAATACATTTTGTTGTCAGTTGTCTTGAACATGCTACAACTACGATTTCTGCCACTATCGCCAACAACTACAACAACGCATACACATACATTTATAATATAGAAATGAACATACATACACATACACACACACATCCTCTTACAAAGGCGATATATGTCAATCATGTTCAATACGTCTCGCTATACAATTTGCTTTTAGCAAAACTTTTTTTCCTTTTTCTTCCATTTTTGTTTGTACATATATTCATTTAATGGATGCTGTTGATATAAAATGCTACAATACGTGTTATTTTAAGTCAAATAGATGAAAATCATAGAAATGATATATGTATGTATGTATGTATGTGCAGCAATAGCAGCAACAACAGCGCGATGGCAAAAAGACAGTAAAATGAGAGAATAAAATAAAATAAAATAACTGAAATATAATTGAAGTGGCTTCCTAACGCCGGAATTTCCATTGACCGTACACACATACACACAAATAGATGCACGCAGTCACAAATACACATCGCTCATTTAGTTGAATAACATCATAACTCTAAAAATGCAATTTTTGCGTTAATACACAGAGAAAAAACTGCCTCATAGAATCAATAAGATTTTCTCTATGAAACGTTTTTAGGCTAAGGGGTATCCCAGCAGAAAGAAGCGAAGATTTTTTCATAGATATTCCTTATTGTTTTTATGTGGTAAATCTTATTAATTAATTTTATCAACAAGAAAACCACATAAAATCAAGAAGAAATCTTATTATTCACAACTTTTTTTACTCAATTTCCGTTATTTTTGGCACCAAAAAAAAAACAATCCATAGAGAAACACTTCTTGATTCTATTAGGTAATCTTATAAATTGTAAACTATAGGGATTTCTTATTGATTTTATTAGGTTGCCTTATTCATTTTTTTAAAAAGGTTTTCTTCTTGATTTTATTAGGTTGCCTTATTGATTTTTTCCATAAGGGTTTCTTCTTGATTTTAGTAGGTTCCTATATGATTATGTGTAAAGCATCTTATTGAGTTTTTTAATAAGGAAATCTTTTTGATTTTATGAGGTGTCTTGTTATTTCGTTTTTATAAATAGACATACAGACAATTTTTTTCATGATCTTTTTCATTTTTGTATAAGAATGTTTGCACAATAATTTTAATGGTTATTCAGGCTGCTTGTTAGCATATTGGGTAGAGTGCTTGTCTATCAGGTAGAAGTTTGCTGGTTCAATACTTGGTGAGTAAGTTAGTTAAGAATATAATATAATGTGTATGTATGTATGTATAAATAAATAACATCTACAATATACTACATACATACATAAATACATATGTATATGGTATAGAATTTAAATGAAAATACATAGGTACAGAGAATAAAGACGCAATTTTTTATTGAAAAAATCAATAAGATAACCTTATAAAAACTACAAAATATCTTCTTGATTTTTTCAAATAGGTTTCCTCTGTGAAATTAATAAGATTTCCTTATTGAAAAAAACCATAGAGATTTCTTATTAATTTTGTTCTATTTTATGACATATTTAGTAGGGACTGTTTTCTCTGTGTAATACAGAATTAATCTTCGTATCGTCATTCACATTGCGGTAAAATTTTATACAAATATCTCGTTGTGTGTAAATAGAAAACCTTAAACGCGTTTTCTGTAAAACTATTTTTTGGCTCACCGTAGTCTCTTCGAGAAAATACATTGCAGACCTGAGTATTGATATTGATTATTGATTGTTAAACTGGTTGCTATGCGCATATCAGTATTGCTACACCCTTTACCCAACATATTAACATTTTCTTTGACCGGGTGCTGTCAAGTTAATAGTTGGTGCTTTTTGGGAATTGTGCTTGTGGTAATACTCTATTCTTTAAAACGCAATGTATAGCTGTTATTGTTTTTTACATTTATTTTCAATTAAATACTTCTTTTCAAAGCACATTCACCAGACAGTAGCGAAGACACAGCTGAGCTATTTTTTCTCAATTAAAAATTTGCCGGAAATTTCAAAAATTGCTACCAAAAAAAAAAATATTAAAAAAAAACATTGTTAAAAATATTAAAACATGAAAAATATTTAATTAAAAAAATCAGGGACTGAAATCAAACCCGTTTGGATTCATGATCACTGTTTATAAAGACTTTGAACCCGAAAAAAAATAGAGAAATATTTAATAGAAGAATAATAAGAACCATTACATTTCTTGCATGCAAAAAAAAAAAATTAAAAACAAAATAAAAAAAACCGAACCCGAACCTGAATTTTTTATTTTGATTAACCCGAACCTGAACCTGAACCCATATTTTTCATGGTTTCAGTCCCTGAAAAAAACTTGTAATCAAATTGAAAATATGAAAAACGGATAAAAAAAAATTTTGAAAAATTTCAAAAAGTTCTTGTTGTTTTCATTGTTATATTTTTGTAATCTTGATATTAACTGGAAATGGATGTGCCTTGCTTTTTGCAGCTGCTATTCGAGCTGAAATAAAGTCAGCCAACGCTGCAATGGTAAACTAAACGTAGATACGGTCACACTTGACAAACATTTGTCCGAAAAAACGTCACCACTACATACTAATGAGAAATATTTTTATTCAGAGACTTGTTTATTATTATACAGACGACAGTATTTCCATTAAATAAATCGTCGGTTGGGTATTGGTTTTGCGGCACACTATATTCAAAATACATTATGACTGCAGCAAACCAATAACCAACCCACGAAATAGCTATTAAAATCTGTGCATCCCTATCGTACCACACACTTCAATTATTTTCCTTTGAAATCTTAAAATGAAAAAAATGTGCTTCGATTTTAATATTTGTGTTTTCTTTTTCTAAAAACAATTACTTTGACTTTGAATCCATTTTAATTTTGCAAACGGAAACAATTTGCCAACATCTAATAGACATTGGAATGGGGATAATTCACAAGTTAATTTGAATTAAGACAGCTGATGCTATATGCTATATTGTAATATCTCTAATGATCTGCTAATATCTTAATAATATGCAATTTCAATGTATTTTTAAGAAACACTATTTTACTGAATAAGTGAAATAATAATTTGGCATAACTGGTGCATTAGCACAATTTCACAAGAACAACTACACACACAGAAAAATTTCAACTTAATGTATACGTAAACAAGGTTAATCTAATCTTTTTCGGCAATAATTTTTGCTTCATATGTGTTTCATGTTAATTTAACATGATTTATAGTAATTTTCAAAGAAAATTTTTCCTTTCGAAATAACTTTATTTCACGTTGATTTGACATTTACGTACTGTTAAAATCAAAATTATTTGAAGTTGAAACAACATGAATTAAATTTAATGTAGTAATTGTATTTGATTAATTATTTAACTTACGTTTGGTTGACATAGAGATCAGAAAAATTTTTGTTTGTATATAAATTGGCTTCCCCGGCCAATATTTGAACTCGGAACTCATCGCGTGGTAGTCAACGTGCTTACCTCTGCAGCCACAACAACTTTTAATATACTTTATATACACACTAATAAATGAATGAATAAAATTTTAATTCAACATTGATCATTTAACATACAATTTATTTGAAAAGTATAAGTTAAAAAATATACAAAATACTTTGACTTGAGTCCAGGATTTGAACCTGCGATCCTCCGACTACAAAAAAACAAAAACAATACAAAATCAACTGACACAAACGAAGCACAAAAGTGTATTGCAGCTATGAACAAATCAAATAAATACCAACTCACTTAAGCAACATATTATTTCTTGTAAATTTAATGTGATTTGATTCAATTTTTGCATGGTGATTTTACATTGGTATTTTTTTCTGTGTGTACGACTACACACAATCACGTAAGTTAGATAATTATTATAATTATCACATTAAATTAAATTCACATGGTTTCAACTTGAAATAACTTTGATTCAATATGATTCTTCATTTTGAATATTAAATCAGTGGGAAAAAAAGTTATTTATGTGTGTCAAAAATTAAAATTTTCCTTGAAGGTTAGTGTAGTAAATCATGTTGAATTAACATGAATCATTTATGAAGCAAAATCATTGCAGAAAATTATTAAATTAACCTTGTTTCCGACGATTTTAATATGAATTTTTTTCTTTGTGTGAACAACAACAATTTAAAACGTTGCAAATAAAAAACGAAATGCATATAGGCGTGCAAACAAAAACTCTTCATATTAATATATTAAAGACTTAGCGTCAAATAAATAAATATATTTCAGCATTTTTACATAAATATAAAAAATTAAATTAAATTGTTTGAAAAAAAATGTGTGTGTTAAAAAACTTAAATCCCTACTTCAAATAAATAATAATTGAAGTAGCGATATGTCGTTCAAAAAATTACATAAATAATAAAATTGAGAATATGTAATTCCTCATCCGGTCTGTTTGTGTGCAATTATGCATAATTTTTTGAAAAATTTATTTGTTTAATCATTTTAATTAACTAAAGTAGTTATTAAATTAATTGTTTTCTGATTTATCGATTCGAAACAAATATAAATTAAATAATAAATCAAATTCGTAAAATACCTTTAGCTCTTTTGTGGCATAAATAAGTATGAATACTCGTATTTATGTATGAGTGTTTCAAAAACCATGGCAAAGAAAATAGTTAGAAAATGATCAGCAATTATTTACATATATGATGGCATATTTTTGTGAAATTGTTGTTTTACAAATTTTCTTGAGAAAAAATTTACATTCAAACATAATAAGGATTTGTTTACGTAAGATGATTTATTAAGAAACAATTAAAATTAAATGATATCCTAATTGTTATATTATAATATGAGTTTCAAGAATTTGTACTTAAAAACATTTTTAATGCAGGATGGTAAACTTTTTCTATAAAATTTAATTTTTTTTTTCATTTTTATTAAGAAAAACAAAATTTAGCGTTTGATTGAAGCGATACAATGGTTAGGGCTAGGTTAGCAGGCTGCTGGCAAGGAAAGTAGAAAATCAGAGTCCAGCTCACTTGGGTCCAATATAATGATCCGTTTGTGCTACCCTTAAGTTGAAAGAAGATAGAGAGAGAAATAGAAGAGGGTAAGAAGGGTAGAAGTAGAAAAGAGATAAAAGTTGTTCAGCGATTATACCCAGCCACTATTCCTAATATAGAGGCTAAGGTTTTTGAGCCCGATTTCCGAAGGATATTCTGCCCTGGAGGTGCAGAGGGAGATAATCCAGAGCAGGAAAAAGACACAGGAGATGCAGGATACTTTCCTCCTCTTCCTCGTAATTTCAACTGTAGCAGTAGTCATTATACGGGAGACCCATACGTTTAGCATGGGTTCCGAAGGTACAGTGACCGGCCAACGTGGCCACGAAAGCGATACAATGATTTCTAATAAACTCTTTATTTAAAAAAAAACATTTTATTGCAAATTTTCATTTAAAAATGCAATAAATTAAAACTTTTTTCTAGAAAAGAAAAAAAAACATGAGATAAAATATGTCAGACATCGATATGTGAATGACATGCAGATTTTTTGATAAAAAACTATTTTATTTTTCAACGTAGTCCTCTTTGAGCTCTACACACTTTGTTCAAAATTTCTTAAATTTGTTTATCATTTCAAAAAAGGAGGTCATCAAAATAGGTATTTGTTTGTGAGACGATTTTATCATTAGAGCCAAATCTGTTTCCGTCGAGCTTTTTATTCTCGCTCATTGCTAAATCCGGTGAATAGAAAAAACAGATTCGTTGAGACGTACGTTGGGTTCATCTAATAAATTTAAGAATTGTGAGAATCATATCATTATTACAATTGTGCTCTTATGTTAATAAACATGGATTATTTTTTGGATTCACAGGCACCAACCAATATTTTTTCTGGGTGTAGTCAAATTTGTCTTTTTTCTTACACAAATGCGGTAATTTTTTTTTTCAAAAAGCTCTTTAAATCAACCCAGTAAGTTGACGTAACATTCTCCATTGATTGTTTCAGCCTCTTGAATGTCAATTCTACTTTGAGCATTCAAAAAAATTCAGTAAAGTGCGACTTTGACCCGCGCACGAAGGGTTCCGTACGTTCAATTTTTAGCAATTTTTAGTATGGTGTTTTTTGCGTTTTTTCAGTTTAAACGATGTTTTTTGTCACTTTTTTTTCGTTTTGGCGATTTTTTTTCGTGTTTTTTTTCATTTTGGCGATTTTTTCATTTATGCGATTTTTTTTCATTTTTGTGATTTTTCTGGATTTTCGCGATTTATTTTAGTTTTAGCATTTTTTTAAAATGGCGGTTTTTTCGTTTTGGCGATTTTTGTTTTGGGTTTTTGGCGATTTGTTTTCGGTTTGGTGATTTTATAATTTTTAGGTTTTTAGTTTTACCGTTTTTGAAAATTTCGAGAGTTTGGCTCTTACGGTTTCCAAGATACAGCAAGTTGTCAAAATTACATAGTCAAAATTACATTTACTGATAGAACACCCTTTAATTAAATTTTTTTAAACTTTAGTGTTAATTGTTGTAGTCTGTATAAGACTACGCTAACTTTACAAATTTCCAGTAAATTTTTCGTTGCTCGTCTTGGAACACCCTTTAGTTTTTAACTCTCATGTATTTTTTTGTTGTAGCGGCCAAAGTTCTACACACTCTGTCCAAATTTCATGTCCGTAGCTCCTACGGTTCTCGAGAAAATAGCCTGCGAGAGACGGATAGACAGACGGACAGCGTAGCGAAATCAATAGGGTTCCTTTTCACCTTTGGTGTACGGAACCCTAAAAACGTTTACCATGAGTTTATTGGATGGCAAATTCACCTCTGCCTTCTTTGGCGCCGATTAACTCTGGCGTACGAGACTAACGTTTCCTCCATGGTAACGAAAGGGCGCAAAAACTCGTCCGTATTTCGGTTGAACAACGTCAAACACTCCTGCTAGAAGAAGACTTCAACAGTTTTTCTTTAATCCGTTACCAAACAGTCGTAGTCGTATTTGAAATGCACCAACCACGATAAGGCAGAATATGTCACACGATTTAGTTTGTGGTCGCTTGTGAGCAAACGCGGCAGTTATCTTGCGGAAAGTTTTATAATATCCAACTGATCCTTTTAAGAATCAGTTCGATATCAGTGGCTGTTAAACAGAAACTAAAGGACGCAGCTTGTTTAAATTTTGATAGGGTTCCAGTAAGAATTGCTTGTTGAGAGGGGAAGTGTTGCTCTTTTAGTTGAAAAGCGGGAAATTCACGGACTTGTGTAGTTAATTTTTTTTAGTGAATATAAAATCTATGCAATACTGTAATATTAGCTTATGAAATCTAATCGATTACTATTATTTAAACAAATACAATGCGATTTATATGCTCATGGCTGCCGGAACTTTATTGGTGTTGGAATGTGTGCGACTATCGGGCAATAAATATTTATTAATTCAATATCCGCTTGATATATATAATTTATTTTACTAACAACAACGACATTAGCAATGACAACCAAACAAATGAGCTGATTAACAAAAAATAAAAAAAAAATAATAAAAAAAAATATCATCATACATACACAACATACGGTGTTGAATGCTTTATCGCCCAGAAAGTGTTTCGCTGTTGTTGTTGTTGTTCAATATAATCAATGACTGATATCACCACAGCGTATGATTTATACTGCAACCATATGCTGCTACACAGCATACAACAACAAAAAATCTAGGACACATTAATACTACGACGCGCAGGTGGTCAGTAATTAATTATTATTCGCCATAGCACATTTATCTGTTTAAAGCAACTATGTACAGTACAACGACGAAAATGCTGATGAAGCAGAACTACAATGTAACGTAATTTTGCAAAGAAAAATAAGGTTTTAATTTGTCTTAAGTTAAGCCGTTGCTTCAAAACACTTTCATTTAATTAAAAGAAACAAATAAAAGATCAAGAAATAATAAATTACATTTAGGAAAATAGTAAAACGGTTTTTGTTAAATTGTTCCTGCTATTCTATAACTAAAGTTATGCCAGACAGGAAAATAAAACTCCCACTAGAAAATAACATATGTATTTCTCGAATATATCAAGTTTTAGCAAAAACATAAATGAGGCCATAAAATCCGAACATAAACTCCGAGATATACAACACGAAAAGGAGTTTGAGTTTTTTTTTTTGTTACACAGTTTAAGTATTTGAAAAATTATCTTCATTTGTTTAAAAACGAATGTTAAGCAACATATTAATTGTTAGACTATATATATTTAAAATTTTATATTTAAAAAAAAAAAAAGATATATATTTGCAATCAGTGAGGGTTTAAAATCTGTATTAAATTTAAATGCTTTATGTACATGAACGTGCGTACATTTGTATATACGATTAGTTTTTTGTATGCGCAACTTTAAAAATAAATATTGTTCGATATAATATCTTTTGTCATTTGACAACATTTTTGTCTGCTACAAAACAAATGGCAAGCAATCAAAGTTTAGCATTAGAATTGAAACTTGACAGCATCTAAAGACTTTCAAATGAATGTAAAATTCGCTGCAATACATTCATGTAGCAAAGTTAAATACAAAATATATCTAAACAACAACGAACAACAACGAACAACAACAGCAAATAAATGTCAACCCTTTGAGACTTACATACATTTACGTACATACATGAACACAACATCAAACACACATTTGTTAATAAGCATACATTAAAGCATAGTTTAGTAAAAAGGAAATTCCTTTCTTTCCTTTTGCTATTTATGTATATTCCTGCACAAAAAATATCTTGTTTAGTCAAGGTAAATAATGTCTAAACATGTTAATACACCAAATTCTTACACATACACTTGAAAGTTAACAAATAAAAGTGTATTGCACAAGAATAACCCTGCAGAAAATGCGAATAGTGAAATTGTAGTGATTTACTAGTGACATTGTCAGTAGTACTACTGACCAGGTGTATCCCAGCCAATGTAATTATCTATTGACATTTAACATTAGCTTGTCATTGAAAATCCACCACTAGACTGTAGCAATACTGACTAAGTAGTTCTTTTGGGACCACATGGAGACATTGGAACCAAAGATTCACTAGTAAGTTTTAGGGGCTCCAGTCTACAATATCGATAGTCTACAATATCGATATTTCCTCGCTCCATATCAATAGTAAAATTGTAGTGATTTACTAGTGACATTGTCAATAGTACAACTGAATAGGTGTACCGCAGCCAATGTAATTGCCTATTGACATATAACATAGGGTTGTCATTGAAAATCTACCAGTAGACTTTAGCACTATTCATTTACGACCATATGGAGACATTTGAACTAAAGAATCACTAGTACATTTTATTGACCTTCGTTTACAATTTAATAAGGGTTGAGCCAACAAACTTAAATACATACATACCTACATACATATGTACGTAAGTTTTTAACATTATTGCATAGCATAATAAAAAAGAAAAACAAACTATTGGCAATATCAACAGAAATACATTAGAACTGTTGTCTCTAACGTATCTCTCTACTCGTGCATAAAAGGAAAATTTTCGACATTTCAACTAGTGCAATTGTCGCTAGAGAAAAGAGTGTTGACATAGAGACATATGGCACTAGGCTGGCTAGAGGGAACATACAGCCATCCATACATACATACACACACACACACACACACACACATATTTATGTAAGCTTACATGTAATGTGTCTAACACTGAAGTGCACACACAAACACACACTCACATACACACACACACACACACACACACACACACACACACACACACACACAGACACACACACACATGCATAAACGTACTGAATATTCATTCGACTGAGTTAAGTTGCTGCAAATGCTACAAAATATCTTTTATTTAAGGCATTTTGTATAGATCTCAGCAATACTTCTGTTTATGTTTCTTTTTTATTTGTATTTTTTTCTCCCTTTTTTTTCGAAAACTTTATAAAAGAAATAAAACCTTGCACAAAATTCCCATAGTAAAGCAACACTGTTTCCATGAAGTTGTTTAAAATTTTATATGTAAGAAAATAAGTGAGTGCAAGTGATTTTAAATAATACCAGAACATTTAAAATCTTTTTCTTTAATTTGGGACACAAATGTCGTAATCGAAAAAAAATCGACATATTATATTATATTTTTGATCTAAAAGGTTATTCCCTAAAAACTTCACATATCTTAAGGCGCAAAATTTTTAATACACAAAACTGAAGACGAAAGTATTTCGGCCTGTCCCACGATGTCCTCAGAAATCGTTCGATCGAATACTTACTTATATGTGACAGCGCATAGAGAAAGGGACCTAAGGGTAAAAAAATAAATTTTCACTTATTTTTTTTTTATGTGGACAACATCTGATTCGAAAAAACGCGAGCAAGATTGATATCAAACTCATGGAAACAGCGCGCTAGGTATAAAACAGTAAAAACCAACTACACAAAACAAGAGGTAGGGACGACCTACGCGCGTTTTCAAGGTTGACCAACACGTTCCTGACGTCATGAGATGTGTCGCTTTCAAATGAGATCAATACCAACACGCTCAGTGATGGTACACCAAAGATACACGTATTTAAATTTTTAAAATGGCTCTCCTGAACAAAACCGGTTTTTACCCTTAGGTCCCTTTCTATTTTGCACGTCACATATGGAAAATAACAACAAGTTTTCTAATTCATATAATTTCACTGGAGCTTATGTTGAAATATTAAAACATCTCGTTCAACATCGAATGGATTATTTTGCCTCTGGTTTCTATAAAGTGTTTTACTGATGCTTGTATCAACTTATGAGGTGAAATCTTTATCCAAATGTTGAAAATTACATTATTTTTTTATAAACTAACTGCCTTATTTATTAAAATTACTAGGGCTTAATAAAGGGTTTATAAATCAGATTTTCCTAAAATTTTTTTCTTATTAAGCCTTTATAAAGCCGTAATATTTCTTACAAATAAGGCAGTTAAAAAATGTCTATAATTTCTAAATGGTGTTTGCAGTCAAGTTAAGAGAAGAATAACAAAGTTTTGTGCATATGAAAAAATTTTTAAACAAATATTAACAGCTATTTTTATTTAATTCATTGTGTCTGTGTGAGTGAATATCTGAGCCACTTGTTTTTGCAAGAGCAAACGGATTTTTGATTCGTTAAGGGACTAGAAGAAAGCACACACACACACAAAAACACATACACATACACAACTGGCAAACACTTTTTTACATAATTTCAAAAAGAAAATCTTAATGTAAAAGTATTTTAGTGGCTTTGCTGTTAAAAAAAAAACGGCACAAACTAAACTCATATGTAGGTTTATATTTATTTCTCTTATATATTTTTTTTTATTCTTATCATTCATGCTTCATTTTCATGCAGCTTCATTTGCCTTGTTAATTCACGTATTTTCCTTCTAAAAAGGAAAGAAAATGTGTTTCGACACACATGTTTCCATTCACATCCTATTTCTTGAATTTTTTTTCTTTGTTGTTTAAAAAACAAATTGCTTGGTTCCTTTGCTATTCTCTTTTATTGTAACATTCCTAAACAAATATAGTCTTTAAGGAATTTTCTTTTATTTGCTTAAAGACGATATAATTGAATTTAATATTCCTACGTGTGTTTGCCCACTAAATAGAATGCTACGAATGAATTCAAATAAGTTCGCTTGGAAAAGGAGCGAAAGGAGCGATCATACGTACGTATGAGCAATTTTTGTACAATAATAATTATTTGTAAAGTTTGATCAATCATACGCACCTAATAAACTTTTGCAGAGAAATAAATACAAACATCATCACCAGGGCTGGGACTTTCATGCAACTAAAAATTTATTTTAACTGCTTAGCAAATGCACCTAAATATGAAAAATAAGCACCAAAATGTGTATTCATCAAAGAAAAAAAAAATTATTCTGCCAAAAAACCGACTTCATTCCAAAATTTATAAAAAATTTCGAAAAAAAATTCATAGGACCAAAATGAAAGTAAATTCAAACATCAAACGAAAATAAATTAAATCTGTTGATAAGAAGAAGTACTTGAAATATAAAATGAAATTTAAATGGGAGTGCCTCCGCCCATATTTTGAAATGCAAGATCGTGTGTTTTTCAGAGCTCAGGGGTGTGTTAAAATCGGTAAAGTAGAACCACGCAAAATACAATATAAATTTTTAAATGGGCGTAACTCCGCCCATTTTTTAAATAAAAGATATTGCCTATTTTAGAGATGAAGGCTTATGGTAAGTTTCATAAAAATAAGTTAAGTAGAACCACGTAAAATATAATAATACATTTTAATGGGCGTAGCACCGCCCATTTTTTCAACTTTAAAATTGTGTAATTACAATCAGGTTTCGCAGCAATAAAATAAGTAGAATATCATAAAATTTACTTTTTTTTTACAATGGGACCAATTGGACGCTATACCCTCTCAGACAAAAAAATTATTTTTACATTCGGTCTAAAATGTACCGCGTTATGTATGAACAATGTCAAAAAAAAAAAAATCAGACGAATTTACAACCCTCTTCTTTTTTTGAAGTCGGTTAAAACAACATAAAACAAATACAACAACTCATATAATAAAACTTAAAATTTATTTTAAATAAAAAATCAGAAAATTCTTACATAAAAAAATTTATCCTATTTATAAAGGTGTCCAAAAATGAACGCAATATTTGAATTAAATAGAAAACACAGTTTGTAGTCTTTTAATTGTTATTTTTTGTATTGAATCATAAAGTACATAGGATATGGTTATAATTAGAATAACACATCGGGCAAATGGCTTTCACGTCTTTACAAGCATATACTCACTTGTCGAAATTTTCCATGGCAATTTTGCATAAATGTGGCTAAATTTCATTGTTGCAGAGTTGGGTGATTGTGAGCTTGTTGACATTCCCCTGTGATTTCAAATAACCCCATAAAAAGAAATCTGATGGTATTAAATCACACGATCTAGTGGTTCAGTTCTGATCACCGAAACGAGAGAGTACATGATCTGGAAATCTGTCATCGTCTTGTAAAAAGCACATATTATCCACATCAATATCATCCAATTTCGGCCAGCAGAAAGAATTGTGCATTCACGACTCCGAATTGAGGTTCCTGGATTGATACCATACTCTCACGCTGCGATATTGATATGTAAGCGGCTTGTTTTTGGACGACCAGTGTATTTGACGTGACTGCCAGGACTTTACTGCACAAGTGACGAAACATTAAAATTTTGCATTAATTTTGGGACACCCCTGTTTATGTTTAAAAATAATTTTAAAATTAATTAATTAATTTTTAGAAATTCTGAAGTTAAGGGATGGTATTTCAATGAGGATATTTCTATGGTTGAAAGGAATTTTTTTTAATTATTTCAACCCAATTCATTTGTCTGGGAATTTATGAATGATAGCCGTTGTTTTCCCCTATGGTATTATTTAACTTTTGCATTTCGTCTGCATTTTGATCTTTCACATACAGCCCAATTAGGAATTTTTCCGGGGAGTTTTTTCTCTTGCCTATCAATTATTGATCCTATTCTAAATAGCCGGGGAATATACTACACTTAAAAAATATAGTTTGAATATATTATTTATAGAATTTATTTATAATTTTTTTTTTAACTTTGAAAGATGCATTAGTAAATGCTTATTTATAACTGGAAAAATATGCATTTATTGCCAAAATATGTAAAAATATGCACTTGCCACCGAAATACGTAAAAATATGCAAATACAAATCGATGTCAAATTATTTAAAATTTGATGACTCAGATAGGTAATTAGTCAATATCTTTTTATATATCAGCAAAAAATCATGGATTTGCATGTAACTCAGAGCCTTGATTGCCTAAATTGAGAATATCTTGGATGCGCAAGAGACGGTTTGTTCGGAATTTTAGAAAGGCTTTTATTTTCAAGTGCAATATTTCTCTAGCAGTATGGATGGAATAGTAGCGTAAGCAAACTTAAGCAAAGCAGTTTTTTAAGAGACTAAAATGTTTTAACGAATGTTTCTACTTTCGTGTGATCCTTTCTTTCCATATGTAGCATTTTAACCACTGCAAACTCTAACTGGAACATGATACAGCATAATAAAGTTAAATTTATTTCAGTGTACTTAAGCTACTATTCTCTTTTGCCACAGTTTTGAAGGACTAAGTATATATGTTAAGTCCAAAAACTTACTTTTTGAGTTATGTCGATGTTGCAATAAAGGAGCGATATGTCTGTATGAAGAGAAAAATAAAAAGTCCTTAATCTGCTTGTCATTCTTAAAAAGAAAATTGTACATGATTCTTAAACTTTGCAGGTGTATATTTTAGTTTATTTGAAGAGCTTGAAACTGTTCCTGATCTCTTGCAAACGAGTATAAAAGAAAGACAAAAATTTTAACATAAAAATATGTACGTAAATTATTTAGATCCTTTTAAAGAAAACAATGCAACTAAATCTGTATTGACTTTAAACACCTGCAAACAATATATATGTAGAAGAAAAGCAACAACAGCATAGAAATCTTAAGATGTATGTATATATTTATTTAAGAGCAACGCCTAAGATTTTTTAAATCTTTTCCGTTAACATTTCGTGCTTACCTACAACACTACTTGGCAAGTGTTTGGATGAAAAGTTTAAAAAAGAAACGAAAATAAATTCATATTGACGAACACATTTAGCTTAACTTAATGAGGAATATGCACATTGTTTCCGCTGCTCTGAGATGTTTTATTTCGAACAGGAATTTCGTTTAAAAACAAAATGTGTTAATGTGACAAATGCAAAAAATTAAAGTTTGAAATTTGCACAATGGGAATTATGGCTTTGTTCGCAAATGCATCACTGCTCTGCAGTTCAAACGTTCAAACTTTTTTTTATCAGCAAGTTTGCTGATAATCTCTTTTAGTAGTAATCATGTCTGTACACTATATCTGACATCTATATGTGTGTTATTTATTTCAGCGAACCAGCTTAGGACATTTAAAATTCCTTTTGCAGCGCAGTGATGCATTTACGAACAGACCCTATGTTATTGAAGTTTCGCTTTTTGCAATAATTGAAGCGTAGCTGCGAATAACGTTGTAAAAGACAATTGTTAAAAAACCAGTTTTTTCAAGGATTACCCTTAACATTACTTACTCTCTTGCGTTGTTCAAACATTGAACCATACAAAATTATGCGTCTTATCGCCGTCAAAATACAATTACAAACAGTCAGTTAGTAGAAGAACTCTTGCCTTAAAATACGTATTTTCGCTCTCATGAAAAATGATTACTTTGTCACTTACAACGTTATTCGCGGCTAACCTTCAATTGTTAAAAACGTAATCAATGTGCTCTGTATTTTTTTATTCTTTTTAATTATTCAAATGCTTTGAAAACCCTAAACTATTTAAAACTACTGCATATTTGGTTAAAACTTTAAACTTCTGCATATTTTGCCAATTTACTTAACACATTTTTCTTAAAGGTAAAACAAATTAACTTTTAAATAAGCTTTCGTCATGCTCTACTACGCCCTGCTCCACAAAATTATTATTGGCCCACTTTTTTGAGGGAGAGCCAAGCCAGTACGGTTTCTGTAAATCCCTTTGTGGCTGTGCACAACTTCTTAAACAGCATTTATTCTTTTATAATATAAATTTATACAAGTCTTTTGGAGAGAATCCTTTCATTTTTCATTGCAACAAAAATGCTTGTATTTAGTTAATTTTTTATTTTAATTTTTTTTTTACATCAGAATAAGAGAAAAAAGTAAAACTTGTACGTTGAATCAGATTGAGATACTTCATTTTCCAAAATGATACTTCAGGGAATGCAAAATGTAATTGTTGACAAATGAATGCATAAAAGCCAAAAACAACAAGCAAATGGACCTACTTAAGGCCACTTAAATGTTACAAAATAAAAATTAATAATAATAATATTAAGCAAGAAGCTTCGTAAAGAAACCTAAAAGTGGCTAAAAATGTGAAAACAGAATAAACAAGAGAGGAAAATCTTTTTCATGCTGTGTGGCTTAAGTCGTAAAAATTTAAATGCATTCACTTTAACAAATTTGACAAATGAGATAATCAGTATTACTGATTGTTTTTTTTCATGTTGAGTATACAAAATGAAGTGAAATTTTTTACTTCCAGCCGAATATACTCCACAAATGTAATTATAACTACTTAAATGGTAAATAATGCTATTATAAACTTTTCTCCATATAAAGCAGCTGGGACTTTGGTATTTCTCCATCTCTCCTTAAAAAAATTTTGACCTAATAGAGGTTAGATTAGCTAACATCTTTGCCACCTGTCTTACACATGCATACAACTGAATGAAAAGAAGGGAACCAAGTGTTGCTTTCATACCAAAACCAGGCAAGGAAAGTTATACACACCCAAAGTCGTATAGATGAATTAGCTTAACCTCATTCTTACAGAAAACTTTGGAAAGTATTGTGGGCAGAATGTTGAAAAAAGGAACAGCACATGCGTATCAGAGAATGACAAAAGTATCCTTCTAAGTACTCTTTGAGTATTGGCTGTCAAACAACTATGAATGCGTACAGCTAAAAATAAAAAAAATACGTTCATATGCAATTACAATCATTAATTTTAAACCGAATACGTATAACTATAAATATCCAACAACTATGTTTATACACATTTTTTAAATTACGCAGCACAAACACCTTTAACTTAAATTTATAGATTGTGTTAGCTGGAATCATACGCATGAGTATAAAAATACTCTTACTATTAAACGGCTCCACATGCGTATATACAGTGCTATTTTATTTGCACACACACTTAAAGCATGTTTTCAAACAGCCAAAACACATTTTCTCATTCAATTTATATACACAAATGTATGTATAAGGTGGCGAATGATGAATAAATATCCCGAGTATCATGCGTATATTTTTTTGTCCGATTAAATATCCCTAGCTTGAGTATAAGTATACTCATACTATAAGTATGAGAGAGAGAGAGAGAAAGTCAATGCACATAAACAAAGTAGAGATGCTCTTGTATGTTGGAACCGGCCTTAGTCATAGTTGCTTGAGAGAAAATATGTGAGCGTACGAATTGTTTGCGCTACAATTGTGATTATACTTAGTTACTAAAATTAAGACTATTTACTTAAGTATATTTTTTTTTTTAGTATGTATTGTCATTCCCTGATCCATCGATATCCCTTAGTTTAAAATATTTATATGCATATTCCTAATTGCAAACAAATGCTTTAACCACTTTAGTTTTTTAACTTTTGTTCACTAACACAGTGACCCACATAATTTGTCGTACAATAATGTACCGATTGTGCTAACAGAAATAAGAGTTTCGCACTGCTTACAATTGCTTTTATTTTTATTTACTAAAATAGTTTCTTGCATATTCAAATTAATTTTATTTTGAATTGTGGGAATTATGGTTATTTGTGGGACCGAAAGAGTCATTATCGGAGTGAATTTGTCTATGCGTGCTTGGATGTTTGTTTGTTTGTAAATCATTTTTCTTAGCACTTTGAATAAGATTATGCTTAATGGTAACAACAACAGCAACAATAATAACAATAACAAAACAATTGCATACTTGTGCATGAATTTTGAGCAACAGCAATAGAAAAGCAAAAATCGACAGTACACTAGCAAACAACAATGGAGAAATTCTAACTAATGGCAAAAATATTTATATATTTGTTTTAGTTGTCAAGAAAATAAAATGAAAGCTCTTTCTTTAAGCTTTAAATGTTTTTGCCTGTAAATGTAATGGAGTGAATGATAATAGAACCCACGCATTTTACTTGCCATTTTTTTTGAGTCAGTCGGCGTTGCAACTGAAATTAAGAGCTACATAAAATAGACATACATATGTATGTACTCGTACATGCATACATATAAATTTAAATATACATAGTTATTTTTTAAGGTAAGAATAAATAAATAAATAAGAATAAAAAATAATTACGAAAACAATTTAAAACCCTAACAAGTTTGTTTTATAGGCATCATTATAAATAATACTTCATATATTCTTATGTTCATATTTGTTGCAACTTGGTGTTGTCTATTTAAAATTAACGACAACAAAAAAAAAGAACTCCTTGATGTTGCTGTAGTTGCTGGTGATAATGTTGTTGTTTTCCAAAAGAACACACACTTATTTCATGCAAATAAAAGTACTTGAAGCAATAACAATAATGCAACAACCGCAAAAAACAGCTGTAGCGTGCTTGTATTCCCATTTAGTATTTTTTAAAGCGGGGATTCCCTAATTGTATTTTTTTGTCTTATATATAAAGTCATGTAGAAATTTTTATTATTTATTGTGGTTTAAGCAAAATGATAGGCCCGCCGACTTTTCGCTGGTGCTTATAACAGCTAAACAGTGGACTTTGCAGCGATAAAGAGTAGGATTTTATTTGAGACAACAGAAGTGGGAACGCTTCCTAACCCTACCTTACGATATATGTACATATAAGTTTTAAACTTGCTAAGCTACATATTTTGGTCATATCTGCAGCATGTTATACTCGCTTTAATATCTAAAATTGATTTGAAGAAGGCTGTTGAAGTTATTAGCAAACAAAACGAATTTTTTTTTCGAAATTTTTCGTCAACGTTATCTCTTGAACGAATCACCCGATCTTAGTCAAACTGACAGCAGTCGATATTTCCTTTTGAGGATAAGAGATGATTAGATTTTGAGCTTGATCGGTTAAGTAGTCTAAAATTTGTTTGTTTGAATTACGGCCTTAGCCAAAAAAAAAAAATTAATTTGAACTTCAAGTGTTCTTTTGTTAAAATTTGTATGGAAATTTTGTTCAAATTATTATTTTTAGACACGGTTGTTATGTTTTAAGACCTTTAAAGTTGAGTTCAGACAAGAATTCAACCCAACCGACCATCGACAACCTCGTGTCTTTCCTAATTGGGTGCTTAAAATGCATCAAATTAATCGGGAATTTCATAGAAAAATCATTTTAAGTGATGAGGTCCATTTTCACCTCGGAGGGTATATTAATAAGTAAACAACAACTTTTTAACATATTCTCGCATTTTCTGTGCGGAGAATCTAGAAAATCCTTTCCATCCTCAACGTGTGTGTGACTTTTGGGTGCGGTTTTACGTCTTGGGGGGCGACATTGTACCTTATTATTATTTTTTTAAATAATGAATGATTTTCTTTGGCCAGAATCAGAAGATATTGATGTGTGATAATATTTATTTTTAACTAGACGTCGTTACGTGCCGCACAAGTAACTATATCATCGCCATTTTGTGTGTAAAGTTTCCTGTCCGTGTGATTTCCCGAAGAGGCGATCGCCGTTGGCCAGCGAGATCTTCCTATTTCACACCTTAATACTTCTTTTTTTTCGAGCTACGTGAAGGATAGCCCTTATCCTTGCCATTGACCCACAAATGTTTCAATACCTCACAGATCGAATTCGTAAAGTTATCAAGGGCATACAGCAACAAATGTGGGAATTGGTGATGTAAAATTCATTAAAAGAATGTGGTCTTGCAATCGTGGCAGTGGCGGCCATTTGGTTGATATTGCTTTCCGTTACATTTACATTTTTAGAATTAAGCTTTATTTTCAAAAATTTTTAATTGTGTTTGTAGGGAAATTTCGATCCATATCGAATGCCTCAATTTGCCTTCTGTTCTCATTAACGTCCCCTCAGGAGGGGAATCTCTGCAGATTACAGGTGTGACAATCCCGGGGTGCCCCAGGCGCGGTACATTGGTTTTTTCCCTCGGCGTACCTTGGGGTTTTCACCCATAGAACTTGTGTGTTACTACCGAATTTCTGGCAACAGAGGAACGGATGTGCACATATTTATAAAAGGAAATAGGTCTCTTATGTTATCGAGCAGTTGCAGCGTCACCTGGAACTGCCATGAGTTTAAAAGGCGGTAGAGGTGAAGCCTTTCGGGGTGGAACTTCGAAGTCTAACCAGAGGATTTTTTCTGATATCCGACAGCCGAGCTGCTCTAGGAGTTGGATGAATGTAGCGGTCGGCATGATGCTTTACTAAAAGGTCGATTTCGTCCAACCCCACTGGGTTAAATGGATGATGTTGAGCTGTGTGGAGTAGGTACTGTGTCGGCTCTGGCATTCCTCTGGCTCTGATGAGTGGTTGAGTTGTGCCAGTAAATGGTGAGGAATTCTCTTGGAGACCTCGCTGTGGGTGTAAACAATTACACTCGTGGCGTGTGATCACGGAGAATTGTACGTGGTGGCTGTGGTTGCTACCAAAAACGCTGGGAGAATAGTCTTGGTTTCCCAGTGTCAAATCAATGCTGGTGATTGGCGTAACGCGGTCAGCCAGACACTATTCTAGGTGCTGTGTCCATACAACAGAAGCTGCTTTGACAATGATTTAGCTGCAAGAGTTTATATAGCTCTAAGTACCTCAGAAAGGTACTTGTTCGTAGTACAGGGATCACTATGTTCAAAGATTGCAACCTATTTGTTCTTGAAGTGTCACATAGTGCTTTCTAAGGGTGCATGGGGGCGATGGTAAGCGTCCAACCTCCACCCGGTGTTTATACCACCGTGAGATAAGGCCGAAAAGGCAGTTGCCCACGTTAATCTTAAACACATAATTTGAAGCGAAAGAAAATGTTGTCGAACTTGCGTGCTATTAACATACAAATTTGAAAGCATTTTCTGACGTTTCGAATTATAGACTAAACCTCCGGAGATCGTGAATCAAATGGAAAATATGTACTTTGCATGCAAGCATTTTTGCCTGAAATTTTCATTCGTTAAAGTTCAATTTCTAATAATTTGGGAACGTCTGCAATGTAGTTAGATGTTATGTTGCTGCCTCAGTTGTTGTTGTTGCTTCGCCGTTGCTTGTTAGATGGGTGGATGGTTAGTTAAGTCTGCTGCTTAATTCTTTTATTTATTTTTTTTAGTTCATTCTTTGTAAACATAATTAAATGTAAAACATTTGCAATCTGCTTGCGCTTCAACTCCCTGCTCGTGCACACATCTTTGCAAAACACATTAATTGTTGCTTGAAATCTTGTATGTATATTTTTTTTTGTTGCTCAAAACTTTGACAGTAAAAATATATTTATGGTACTATTGTTATTTTTGCTCTACAACTACGTGCATACATATAAAATTAGTATTCATTCTAACGTGCACAGTGGGAAAAATGTTCAAACAATTACAAATATTTAAAACGCAAAAAGAAAAGGCCATTATGTATGATTATTTTTTTTTTATTTATTATCTTTCCAAGCAATAATTTTTTTTTTGAAATATTTATGCATTTGTTAATTATAAAAATGTTTGCTCTAGCAAATGGAAAATACTCGTAATAAAAGCAAAAAAAAAAACTCTTGTGGTTTATTTCGTCAGGTTTTCTTTTGGAAAGTTTTCTTGCAGTGTTTCGAATTTCTTTGTTTTGAACATTCAGCCATCAGCGCATTGAATCAATGAGTCATAGAATACTGTTACGGTTTGGCGGGAAATCTAACAACCACAAAGTGCTGTTCATGTTCTATGACTTATGTACACGAATATTATTATTATTATTATTATTTTTTTCGTTCTTAGAACAAATAATAAATAGTAGTCGGTCTTCCTGTGTTCTCTTATTTTTTTCGGTTTTTTTTGAGTCCTTTTTTTTCCTCCCAACTAATATTCTAGAGTAAGTTGATGCGTTTTTGGGTTGCAACGTTCCCTCTTCTAACCAAACCCCTCCCCTGTTGTTTGTGTAGTTGTTTTTGCTAATGCTGACATTAGGTGTGGTTTAATTTTCTAGATGGTGATTTCTCTTCAGTCCTTGTATGGGTTTGAGTGTGTTTGTTTTATTTTCCATTAAAATATTTCTGCGTGTTGTGTCCTTTTTTATTTCGTAGAATTCTGTTCCATTTTCCGTACTTTCATCATAAGCTACTCGTATATTTCATTTCCCTTTACTTTTCCGCAAACATTTCAAAGTAACAAGATATTTAATTGTTTTTCTCTGCTTTTCATTACTTGTACTTCTTTTTTTTTTGCTTGTCTTTTTTATTTAAATAAAATGTTGTTCTTAATTTTCCTGTTGACAAAATTTGTTTATTAAAATTCAGTTTAAGATTTTACTTTTTTTCCCATCTATTCTCTAGTCATTTCTTTGTGTACAAAGCAATGGTTTTGTAGTTTTGCAAATTGTAAGGTGTTCATTAAATGAAAATTGTTATAAACACAATTGTTTGCTTCTCTTTGGCTTTGGCTGCAAATGTTGACTGCAATTGAAAGCAATTGGAGATTTACACAAAACTTGTAAAATTATTTGAGTTGAGTTGTTGCACAAAGATACTTTAATGATAGTTAAAAGAAATGCTTTCGAAAACTTAATGAGCTCTCATTAAACACTATTTCGGAGTGTACACTTTACACATACTTAATGATCTAATGATAAGTAAGGATTTTAGTTTTAAATAATTTTTTATTAAAGTCACACGTTTGCAGAATAAATAAATTAGCAAAACTCATTCTCTTGAGTATTTCACAATGAAATCGGCAAACTCTTCAAATTGTTAAATAGTCGTCATATATTTTGTTGTTACAAAGTTATAAAAGGACAAAAAAAAAAAGTAAACCTGTTTGTAGATTTATTGATAAAGTATTTCTTGATAGTTTTTAATTTCTGTTCGAATTTGTTTTTGTTTTTTTGTTTGATTTAATTAAAGTTCGTATTTTGATGAAGCCAAACTATTGGAATATTCCCCCTTATTGCCAATGGCGTCGTCGATGTCACATCAAGACGACAGTATAAATTGTCACTTGTCTGCACGTTGTTGACAAGAATTGATTACTGGCATGTTAGCCACATTAATTTAAAAAGCCTTAGAGTTTAGTAAGAGATTGTCAATAAGAGCCAATTGTTGCCGATAAAAAGAGTAGACAAGTGACAATATTTACCGCCGTCTTCAAAATAAGGTGGATTTTGTAAACAATAAATAACACTAAAGCCACTACATTACACTGAAAGAATTTTTGGCAGTGGTCCAAAGAAAATTTTCATGAAAATTCTACCAAAGGGAGGCTTAGTTGGATTAATGAAACTAGTTTCATTAAAATTATTTTAATGAAAACTTTGTCAAATTTATTAAAGCGTTTCATTAATGCAAGAAAATAATTTCATTAATATAATCATATAACTTCATTTATTCAATGAAATAGTTTTATTAATAAAATTTTTATTGATACAATTATAAGAACTTCATTGAAGCAACGAAATAATATCATTCAAACAATTAAATAATATCATTTATACATACATTGAAATGATTTTTATTGAAACAATGATAATTTAATTGATACTTTGAAATAATTTCATTGAATTAATCAAATGATTTCGTTACTGTAATAAAATTATTTCGTTCACACAATGAAATAAGAAAAATTTTTCATTAGTTTAACGAAACAGCTGCAGAAGACATATGAAATTATTTAAACATTTTAATAAAATAATTTCAATTACACAAAGATATTATGATAATTTTCTTTACCCAAAATCTACTTGGAATTTTATTTGGTTTGTTGAATAAAGAGTAAATTATTTGAATAAAGAAAAAAATCAAAATTAAATTTTTTACCCCGACCAAAAAAACGGGTGTTATAAGTTTGTAGTGTGTGTCTGTGTTTCTGTGTATGTGTATATCTGTGTGTCTGTTTGTCTGTCCGTGTCCAAGTACAGACCAAACGACTAGACCGATTTTGGTTTAGTTTTTTCTGTTTAAAAGGTGACTTGATCGAGAAGGTCCAGCCATTTAGAAGATATCACATCTTTTCTAGATATATCGAGGGTTTTTAAAATTACTAATTTTTGTTGTTAGGAATTTTGTTATTTATTTTTAAGAATTTTGTAGTTTGTCAGTATATCAGTAAAATATTATTTAATTTTTTGAATTTAGTAATTGAATACAAAATAAAGTTTATCTGTGTATAATGATCTAAAAATATTTGAGTGATTAAAACAAAATACAAATGCACTATAGGAGAACGATAAAATATATTGTTTTCATAATCAGCATTCACGTATTTGGTCCAGTGCTTGCAAATAAAATTATTTTTTTCAAAGCAAATGGAATACGTGAATTGCTTGGATTTATCATAGCACAACTTGCTAGAAAAATTTTTGTAATGAAAAATCTTTATTTATTTATTTACTTAAGAAATATCTTGCTCTAACCTAAGCTCAAAATACATTTTTCTCTTTCAGAATATTCTTCTTTATGGATCTGTCGTTAAATGGAAATTACATTCTGTCGAAGTGGTAAGTTGATTTCAAAGTTTTCTTTATTGAATACTAAATAATACATTTTTAATTATCATTTTTATTGGAGAAATAATCAGCGTTTGGGAAAATTGTGTAATTGTTCAAGTAATTATTTGTAGATCCTTCAGTGTTTATTAAATAGCAAACTGTACTGCCTTCTCGGCAGCACTCCATGTTTAGTTAGACGCATTTCTGTGATCCTTTTTCCACAGCTTTGATAGCAAAGAAAGCCTCCAGAATTGTAGAATGAAGACTTGGTTGAAAAGCAAATATCGTGCCATAACCGCAATATAATCTGAAGCGTTATAATTTTTAAACTTAATATTTTGGCCAAAATCGACTGTTTGCAATCGTAAATAATAGATTTTCTTCAAAAAAAAAAACGAGGTTAAAAAAAGTGTCGGTTAAGCATTTTTGGCGGTTATGGCTCGATATACTTCTCTCTCTCTCCCTCTCTTGTTTTTAAACAATCAAACACTTTGTTAAGAAAAATTTTCTTTAAGTTTGATCAAGGCAATTTCATTTTTGTATTAATTTTTTTATGCGTGTTGCTTAATAACTTTCATCATTTGTAACACGATTTTAAAATTATTTTTTTTCTGAGAGATTATTTGGTCTCATTGCCAAACAATAGGGTGGAATCACGCCCATTAAATTTTTTACTTTGATTCTATATACTTTAACTTATCTTAAAATATGGGCGGATTATCTATGCCCATTAAAATGTGGGATTATATTTCACGTGCTTGCACTGTCTAATCTGAATTATTTATTGCTTATTTTGGAAGTCGTTTCATTTTTTGCTAAAACTTTATTTATTTTATTATTGAGCACACTATAAAATGTAGATTTTTTCCTGTGTAAAATTCGACATGACATCACATGCTAGTGATGTGTCATTTAACATCTCAAACTACTTTTCATTGTAGATTCTCACACTCGTATTATTTTTTCTAACAAACTTAAGCCATTAATTTCAAAACCACAGAACATGCTTAATTTTAGCCCCTTTCTTTTGTAATTTAAAACTCTTTACCACAATTTCGAATTAAATATGAAATATTTTAAGTTAAAAATATAAAAGGGTTTTCTTTCCGTTTCCTGTGCGAAGGAGGGAGACATGAATTTATCAAATAACCGCACTCACTTAAGCATAATTACATTATTTTTCTGTTCTTCTGTAAAACTCTTAATGAAATTAACACATTGTAAAGGTTCCCATTTAACTCGTTAAGAGAGTAAATAAATACATCATTTTTATATTATTTTTTTCAAACTCTTCAACACTTTTATTTTTATCTTGTAGACTTTCTTTACTCGTATGTTTGAAAGAAGAATATACAAGTACTCTGTAGAGACGTTGTAGTAATTACGCATATAATTAGTTCCTTTTGAAAACGTTTGACTTGTAGTTTTTCTGTAAAATTCTCTTTTGAATTTTTACTTTTTTCGTTAAAGTAATCAAAGAAAAGAAAAACAAGATTTATTTAATCCTCTTTCACCACAAAAGTTACTAAAATTACACAAACTCTATAAACAAATTGTATTTGCATAATAAATAGACAGACAAACATTCACCACTCAACTCAGAGTCAGTCGGTTAGGAGGGACTGCTGCAAACTTTTTTGTCTGTTCACTCTTTAAAAGAATAAAAAAAATTAGTTAAATGTTACATATTAAAAATTCATTACAACTATGGCCACTAATTATGAGTCTGTACTAAAGTCTCACACACACACACACACACACGAACGCACACACTTCCATCTACCCAACAAACAAAAGTCCAAACGTTTGAAATATAATGGTTTTATTAAACGTTAAGCAAACACTGTGTTTTAAAAAAATGATCTGGGGTCCAATCGTCGCTTTCTATGGCGGGCTAATTTTTGATCATGCTTCAGTTTGAGATTATGGCATTCGATATCGTACCATATTATAACATTATTCGATGGCGAATACCATAATATCAAACTGAAAAAACGTGATCGAATCAGCTTTTTATCGAAAGCGACGATTAGACCCCTAGAATGTGCTCAACCGTTGTGAAGATGTTGCCAACTGTTGAGCCCAATATCGGCTTGATGGATATGCTGAAAAATGAACAGCTGATGAAAGTAAACAATTGATAAAGATTAAAATATTGACAAACTAACTTAATTAGTTAATTTAATTTTGATCAGCACACCATGATAACTTTAGCAGCCGAAAAAATGTTATAATGGAAAGAATGGCAGCACATACCCAACTGCTTGACCATTTGATTGATATGCATTCGCCTTGGACACGAACTTCATCTTGTTGTTTCCTAAAAATTATCAGATGTCAAATAAATTTAATTTTCTTAACGATGTTATCGTTTTCCTAATATAATTACGAGTATATATAAATGAGACTCCATGTTATGGTTTGCAAATCAACCAACACCGACATCAAATCGATCTTAATTTGAGTTCAAGCCTGTGTGTTTGCTGGGTGTGTAACGTGCATTCATACATGCATACTATACACACAAATAAATATTTAATGCATTAAGTCTGCTCCATTTACATAAATACCGACAACAAGTTTGTGTATGATGTGTTTTGTTTGAATTTGTCTGAATGTTTTTTTTTTTTGAAAGTTTGAACTTGTCATTGCTGTTTCATTGAATAATTTTGCAAATTCAAATAAATGTTGCACATTTGTATAAAACTAATACGGAAATTTAACGCTTTTTTTGCTTCGTAGACAATTTCCAATTTTTTTTGGACTTGGGTAAATATTTTTCTTTCACACAGAAAAAAAAATACAAATCTAAAATTAAATACGCCAAGCCTAAATCGCGATTAGTTCGAGTTCAATTCTTGGTGGCGGTCAGATGAGGGCAAAGGTCGCCTCATCGTGCTCAAAGTTGAGGGTAAAACCAAAAAAAAATTACAAAAAACCATATAACTTTTCCAGGGTCACCGCTACAAGGGTCAAATGTATGACCAGAACGCCTTAAATTTCTTCGCCCAACATCTGTTTTAAACACACCGACCGCCTACCTCCTTTCCTTAAGGGAGCTCCCTTACAAAGGGGAAATTTTTATAAAATTTACTCGTAGGACTCTAACTGCCCCTAGGGCGTACCTATCGAAGTCAAATGTATGACCGACCTCCAATATTTTTTTCATTACAAAGATTTCTCTGAAAATACTTATCGCCAATCTTCAACCATTAAGGTGGTCCCCATACAAAAAATTAATTTTTCAATAATATTTTTTAAGAAACCCGTTTGTTCTGGTTTTATGGTACCTACCAGGGGGATGAAATGTAAGACCGATCAACAATAATTTTTTATTTCCAACATTTCCTCCGAACATACGAATGCCTTATCTCGACTCCTTAAGGAAATTTTTATAAAATTTAAAAAGAAAAATTTTTCATTTAACATTAGTATAAATCATGTTGAATTAACATGAAACACATATGAAGCAAATCCATTACCGAAAAAATATTAAATTAACCTTGTTTTTGTAGATTTTAGTATGAAATTTTTCTGAGTGTTGCATCGTATCTATGATATGCTAGAAAATTATTAGAAAAATCTTTGCATAAATGAAAAATTAGGGGAAAACCCGCTTATAATTTCATAAACATTTCGATACTCAGTAGAGTTATGAAAAGAATTAAATCCCTGTATTTATATATTATAGATAGTGGAATTTAAAAATCTGTATTTAATAATATTAATTAAGTGTGTGTCTGAGTGATATAACTTCGTGCTAACCTAAATAGAAAATGGAAAAACAGAATAGTGAATGAATAGTGATACTTACAAATGTATTTACCAAAGGTAAATCAATAATTGTATACACAATCATTTCTCATATTCCATTTCATGAAAATTTAAGTTAAATAGCTGATGTTAATAATAATCTCTACCCCAGTAGATAGACATGGGTGCTGATGAAGTGCGTGGCTGCACAGAAAAATATCGGTATTTCCCCCAGCTAATAAAGTCTAGTTTAATTTTTCTTCTCTTTTTTAGATACTCACATTAATTAATAAAAATATTTCATTCAATAAGAATTGAAATTACTGAACTTAAGCCTGATTAAGAAATTATTTCTGATTAAAATTCACTACAGTTCAATTAAATCTAAAAATGTCTCACTTTATTCATCATGGGCACGTGACCGAAATATGTTCACTTGGCAATCACAGTTTTAAAATGTCTCAATATTAATTAATCTTAGAGATTCCATTGATTAAATCAATAAAATTTAATGTTAAAGTTTTCGCATTTAATTTGATACACTTGTTCCACGAATGTTGACTTGGTATCTTATTTTCTCCCCTCTAACACGCATACTTATGTATTTACTCACCAAGTGTATTCGTAAAACCAAGTGAGTGTGATTCAGTTTAATTTAGTTTATTAAGAAATATGTAACAACTACTCAGGAGTATCCACAGCTACAATTGCAAAAGCTTGAATATATATGTTTAGATATTTTATTCCGTTTAAATATGTGTATTTATGTGTGTATGTGTGTGTGTGTGTGTGTATGTGTGTGTGTAATTGCAATCTCTGTTTTAAAAATGCAGTGTGGAGCGCTTAAAACTTAAACCCATTCGATGCTGTCAGTATACAACTTGTTTAAGTAATTTTTTCCGTTTCCTCTTTTGATGATGTTTCGGTATTCTTTTAAGTTACTTATGCAGTTAAGTTAGTGAAAAGGGAAATAGTGTTAAATGTTCTTTAACATAACCTTAATAATATAAGTACTTCGATAGAAAAGAAGAAAAAAAATTATATGTAAAGAAAATGTGTGAAGCAGGAGTAAATTCCGGTGATTAGCTTGATGTTGGTTGGATGTTGTTGGTAATAGAAAACTTAAGTTTAAGCATTTGCTTGCATAACCACCACGCACACACAAACACACACACGCACACACATACAAGCATATACATATAAATGATCGTGTGTTGTCTTGGAAGCCACACTACTGAATGTATAGTTTTTTTTTCCCCATTTGGGAGCAATAATGTCCACACTTAATAGAGCATCAATATGTGTTTTTGGACATGAGTTGTGTGTTGAGTAATAAAACTAATGCTAAAAGATGTAAAAATTAGTTATTAGACGTATGTATTTGTGTAAGTGTGAGTGTGTGTGAGAGATTTAGAGTCTTCTTACCTGTGCATGTTGTTCTATAAATCTTTATTTCTGTGTTTGTGTGTTTGCCAGTTTCAACTATTAGTCAACATTTTACTTATGCTGTGACCTGATAGTTTCCTAAAAGCTGCTACAATTGACTAAAGAACATAATTTATATATATTTTCACATAATAAATTTACCTAAAAATATGAATGTGTGTGTGTTTGTAAAGAAGCAACTGCTGCCAGTTTTGTTTGAAAACTATGAAGAGTGTATGAAATGGTTTTTAAAAATTGGTTTTATTGTACTACATAAATATATTTCAATATAAAACATGTTAAGATTTTTCTTATTATATTATTACTTTTGCTAAATAAGTTGGGATAGTTTGGAGGAAAAAACAAACCAAGATCTGATGCTTTGTAGTAAACTAGCTATGACCAAGTAAACTAGCTATGACCCGCTCGGAATTATTTAAAAAAATGGAAAGTACTATTTAGTGTACTTAATAAATTCATCAAGATGAGAGTAGTATCGCTTAAAAGTCTTTAATATATGTAGCTGCATTGAAGCCATATGGGCAATTCCCAGGCGACGGACGCGACATTCGTACGCTTTTATTTGAGCAAACAACAAGAAAGGAATGTATAGATCCAATATATATCTGAAGTATCTTAAAGCAATGAAGGAGTAGTATATTTAAGAAAAATTTTTGGCGATATCAATAATATAGTAAAATGATATAAGCAAATGTCAGCGAGAAACGGACGCGACAAAAATAGAAGTTATTTCTGTGCACTTATAGAAATAAACATAATTCAGCGAAATTTTATGAAGAATTTTTTTTTGTAAATGTGGAAATGAAGGTGAAAGATTATTGTTTATGTGTAGATTTATTAAATACGAAAATTTTGTTTTAATTTTTTTAAATGGCTCAAGTACAAATACGGACGCGACATTTTTTTCCCAAGTGGACTAAACGCAGTTGCTTTGCTAATATTCATTGAACTTTATTTGAAAAGTAATTAAACAATAACAAATGATTATTTACTACTGAAGAAAATTAATAAATATGGATTTTATGCGACGTATGCGACATTAAGGTATAAGTGGAAGCAAACTCAAACAACTTCCCTTATTAGAACTCCATTATCCTTCTTTTCTGCTAATCCGTAGGTTATTAATAGTAGAAAAGTTGCGAATTACAAAAAAAGAAAAATAATACAAATTACTTTAAATAATCGCTAAAAAAAAGGCTCAGCTAAGAAAATATTTCTTTTAAAAGTCACATATTTCGGTCAAAAAATTTCAAAAATTAAAAATACTTTTACATTTGTAAAGTATATACCTTTATGCTTTATTATTAAAAAACAACGAAAATTTTTAAGCAAAAAAAATTTTTTTTGGTTGACCTTTTTCTGGAATTACCCATATGCACAATGTGCAAACTTTTACAACAGAGCTTTTGTGCTTTCACACCATCGAGAGCACAACAGCCAATCATATCTTGGCGACGACAAGCACTGCTGCTTAATTTGCAAACAAACAAGAGCAAAGTTAATAGTTTTCAAAGCTGTTTACTGCAAATGTAAATATCAGATTATGTGTGTTTGGACGTAAAGTTCAACATATAAACATCATCGTCCAATAGAAAAAAACTTTCAAAATGGGTAAAATTCGTGAAAATTGGAAATCCTGTGTGGCCTTAAAAAATATAAGATGTGCCTCCTTTTAGACATATCGTTCATTTACTCGAATAATGTCATATATCTAAAAAACCAATTTGCCAGAAAACAAGTTTGAAGTTTTTAATTTACTCACAACTCAATGGAAAAGGAAGATGTAAGTTTTCTCTCAGGAGTTAAGTGCCGGTCCAGACTTGCAATTTTTGTTGCAGCAATTCTTGAATATGTGTGAGAGTGTTGAAATAGAAATATATACTTTTTGTATTCCTCTCTCGCTCTTTTGCACTAAAAAATGAAAAGTTGCTGCAACAAAAATTGCAAGTGTGGACTGGGACTAAGTAATCAAGATATTTATATGAAATTGTTGCACAATATGAAAACCGATATGAGGATTAATTCTGCATCACTTGCTCTTTGAGGAAATGAGCGATATATGTATGTCTCTATCTACATTTTAAGTTTTATCGAAATCAGTTGGATAGTTTCGGCCGTAAATTTAGCTTTTTTAAAAGTATATCTAGCTATGTTTTAAATTCATCACAGTAAGTTGGGTAGTTTCGGAGCAGTAGAAGTTCCCCTTTTTCCTCTGCTTCCTTTTGGTTCTAATTTTTAAAAAATTTTTAAGCATGTGTTTCCTTTTAAATGCAACTGTAACTGTGTTTTGAATTTTATAAAAATCTCTTTCATAGTTTCGGCGAGGCAGAAAATTCCCGTCTATAATATATCGTTTCATAACCTCCAAAAAAAATTTGAGCGACATAATTTTCGAACTTAATATTCTGATACATGAGGATGTATTTATTTTGTTAATACTATAAAAATCCGTTTTATAGTTTCGGAAAATAATAAATTGTTCCCTTCTGCCCGCACCCCGCTTTTTGCTACTTTAAAAATAAAATAAAGCCTGTGTGTCTTTTTAGATGCAGATCTGTGTATGCTTTAAATTTCATAAAAACCGCTTTAACCATTTTGCATTTAAAGCTTAAAAACAAACAAACTTTTTCATTCGGAAAGGGTTCGGACGGAGAGACAGGCGATCTGGAGGGTGAGTAGCCTACTCAGGTCAATGGAACTGTTTTTTTTAGTAAAGAACCCTAAAAGCTCTGTCTGAAGCTTTAATAGATCTATGCGAAAAACTATAATATATATATTCTGGGTATTTGAGGGCCTACTGCCCCACGACTCTATTCTAAGCACTTTAAAGGTACAATAAATATACTATGCCCCGTTTACGGGCTTTATTCTCAGGAAGCTTTCATAATAAAACTTTTAAACTTCGTATATGAGGTTAGCTGGATAAAATCTTCTTATGTTTTAAACTTCATCTTTTCACAATTCAGGTGAAGAAAGCTATGAGGGGGTTAAAACAGGACGCATGACTTCGTGTAAATACGTAAATATAACACTTTAAAAATATTTTCTAATAATGTTCACCCTGTTTTGTTCATGGGAAATATTTCACGTGAAGAAAGTGTTCGCCTTTTATTCCCGATAAGGGTGATTCTGCATACTTTTGGAAGAACTTTTAATTATCTGCGCTAAAAATTTTTTTAAGTTTAGTAAGTCTGTTGTGCAATCTTTGAATTTATGAGTATGAGAGAGAGAGAGAGAGATGGTAATGGCTTCTTAGTAGCTTCTCCTCTTCTTGTCACAAACTCAAAAATTTTTCAAAAAAATAGTTAGTGTGTGAATCCGTATCAGCAAGTATTTTTTTTGTTGTTGTTATATCTGAAGAATTAAAATGTGTTTTTTTTACTTTTTCTTCTGCTTTTTTTATGAGTTTATTCCAAATGGATTATGACCGATGACACACAGTCTTATCTTGGAGTCTATACGCAATGGCATAACTATGAATAAAATGAATAATATTAAAAGAAAACTTAAGCCCGAAATAGAGATTCATTGTGAAATTACAAGTACATATATACTTCAAAGACATTTCCCTAACTGCCACACTGGAACAATCGTCTGACATGGACAAGTTTAATTCCATTTTACTTGTGGGAAATGATAATAAAAAGTAAAATATAAAACATATTGATGTCTTATGCAAGCAAAGCTAAAGGAGGAGCTGGGTTTTTTATTCAGAATATATTTGATTTTCCTTGCTGGCTTTTTTTCCTAAATTTTTCTTGCAGTCAGACAAATTTTATTTTATTTTACTATCGCTATGGCGGTGTGATTGTGTGTGTGTGTGTGCGTGTGTGTGTGTGTGTCTCATAATCATGAAAAGGAAATATTATCCAAACTCAACACGATTTGTAAACTAAATTATAATAAAAAGACAGACAACCTCCAAGAATAAAAGAATGACATGCTCATTTGTTCCAAAGACAAGAAGAGCACCTGAACCTGAAGAGTTTTCCTGCGGCACTACAAAAAAAAAAAAAAACTAAAAATAAAATAAAAAGTGGCAACAGGACGCGCAAGGGGAAGCAAAAAACATCTCACGTAGTGAAAGCATATTTTTTTGCTCACGCTTAAGAAGCTCTTAAATGCAAATCAAGTTGATGACAGAAAACAGACGCCCCAACAACACTGTGTGTTTGTTGTGTTATGTGGTGGTTTCTTCGTCCTTATCGTCGTTGGCGCCGTTTTTATCATTTGCTGCAGCTGATGTTGTTATTGTCGGTCACTTATGACTAATGTTGACAATAACGAGGACATTATGTTAATGCTGCCACTTATAGTTACATGCATTTGCAACTACTTTAAATCACACCTGCCATTGCTCGATTTGTTATCACCTTTTGCCATTTAGTTTTCATGTCTAAGACCAGTGGGTGTGTCTGGGGCTGGTGTAAAAAGGGCAAACCATTTGGTCAAAGCTTAGATGGGAAAAAAGGGAAAAGAAATAAATTTTTACTTCTGTGCAAAAGCAAAAAAAAAAATTAGATTTAGAAATGTTTTTATTACCTTCTTTTTTTGGCTTTTCTTCACAAAATGCTTAAGAGAATAAAAGCCACATACGACTACATACACGCCATCCATATATTCGTATATTTTTCAACACAGATTTGTAAGCGGTGGTGTTCACAACAGAAGAAATTATTAAAGTGGAAAAAGAGGAATAAGACATATATAAAACGGAAATGGTTACGGAAATCACGCAAATGTTAAAGGGTTACGTGTAAATGTCAAACTAATGGATGGTAAATGGCGTTCAAATCTTACAATCGACATTTCGAAGCAGATATTCGAGGAAATGTTATTAAGAGAAAACACATACATGTACACATACACTTCAATGCTTTTAAGCATGTAAAATCTTGCTAAAAGCTGTTTTGTGTCACAGGGAAAAACACAATTGGTGAAAACTTAAAGATTTGCCGTATATTTGCTAATCCCCTAAAAGTCAAACCGACAGATATTGCAGCGGAGCTAGAGTTTGTTGAAAATTCATCATTTTAATGTGATTAAATATTTAATTCGATTTATGCTTTGCTTTAAAATTTGTTTCAAATGCAAACGTTTTGATATAAAGCGTGTTTTTGTTAGAATGTCACAACTTTGAGTTGGCATCACTGCTTTATTTCAGCACCCATTTAACAGCTGATAGTTGCTTTTTTATTTAGTTTGCTTTGAAATTACATTATGAATCGACTAACACAAGAGCAAGGCGTGAAAATTGCTGAAGTTTTTAATCAAAATAATTGTTCTATTTGTGAAACTCATCTTCCATTTTATGGCGTGTGTAATCGTCCTTCAGAGCGGCTAATTTGAAGAACAATAAATCGTTTTCAGACCAAATTTACTCTTACCGATAATGTGCATCCCTTGAGACGGCAAACGGGTGCACACTGAAGAAGCTGTAGCCGCTGTGTAGGGAATTCATTGAAGATGATCCTAATCAATCAATTCGTCCCTGTTTTTACCAACTGGGGTTGTATCCTTCCACTTTATGGAAGATTATACGAAAGGATCTTGGCTTAAAAACTTTCAAGATTCAATTTGAGCAGGAATTAAAGCCAAACGACCATCGTATGCGCCGCCAATTCGGCGAATGGTCTGAAGCACAAATTGTTATCGATTTTGAATTTCCATTCAAAATTTTATTTTCCGATGAAGCCCATTTCTGGTTGAATGGGTACGCAAATAAGCAGAATTGTTATATTTGGAGTGAGGAGAATCCACAAGCTTTTGTCGAAGCACCATTACATCCACAGAAAATTACTGATGCCTTATGGCTGGCGGAGTCATTGGCCCGTATGTTTTCAAAAAGGATGATGGTCAGAATGTTACTGTCAATGTTGAACGGTATAAGGACATGTTTCGAAATGCCCAATTACTTGGCCACCAAGATTTTTTTTTTTTTATTTTTTTTTAATACATATTTTTTATTTATTGTATCTTCAAATATGAACTAACAATAAGTATTCAAATCTTAAATCTAAAATATAATTATTAGGCCCGACCACTGTCGGACATAAATTTAGAGATAGTTATAAATAATACATATGTAAGTAGTGATAATCAAAAGGAAGAAAAAAATAAAAAGTATTTTCAAGCAGTCCGATCTGGAGTGTTGAGCATAAGAGCACTTGTATCCCTCTTTTTTAGGCGGATGTGTCCAGTAAAGTTCAAAATATTACGAGCAAGCGGCTTAGGATGTGACTCGAGGTTTGTTAAATATTTGCCTGCATATTTTGCAATTTCTTCAATCACTAGTGGCATGTTTAAATCACGATGTATATTTGAGTTTTTTATATACCATGGAGCCGATGTTATTAATCGCAAAATTTTATTTTGCCTTCTTTGGATTCTATCGACATTGGCCACCAAGATCGTGTGATTTAACCCCATGGGATTATTTTCTTTGGGGATAGGTTAAGTCATTTGTCTACGTCGATAAAGTTCAAACAATTGAACACATAAATATCAATAAAATTTTCCACTAAGACATCCTTTTAAAGATTGTATTATTTTTATACGAACTTTAGCATGATCAAAAGCAAAGATAGAAACAAATAAAATTCGAACAAAAATAATTAATTTTAACAGATTTTTTTATTTCATATATTTTTTTGTTGCCAAATCTCTATTTCACCATGTGTCTTATCGTTTAAGTAACTAAAAAAAATACATATGGGCATTTCCACAGGAATGTGAACTTTTTGTAGCGTGCGACACCAAGCAATTATGCTTGTTTGTTTCAAAGAAAACTAAACTTTTTTTTTACTACTTCTTTATATGTATATTTGTGTAGGCCGCCAGCAGCTCTACGTTAAGTAAAATTTTAAGAAAAATCGATTCACGTTGTTCAGAAATACAAGGTCAATTGCTTGCAGTCGCACGTGACAAAAAGTGGAATTTCTCGGAGAAATGCCGATATATGTACATACATAATATACATATATGTATACATATTCAGGGCAATCATGAATAAAATTCCGCGTGAAATTTTTCCCAGTGAAAAATCCCAACTAATAGCAAATAATAGGGAAAATATAAAATTCTAATTGGAAAAGGGAGAAATTTCACGCGGAATTTTATTCATGATTGCTCGAATACGTATTTAATTTTTTTAATTTTCTTGTTCACAAAAACTTTTTGCACATTAAAAATCCAAATTACTGCCCCTCAATTAAATCGATTTAAGAACTTTTCTCAGACCCTGTAGCTACTGTCATACACTTATAAATGCATTTCAATGTTTTGCAATTAACCCCAAAAAAAAGTTTCATTCCATTCGAAACAATTGCAATCATGTACATTTATATTTATTTCTAATAAAACAAAACAAGACAAAAAAAAATACCACCTGGAGTATTAGAAAATACTTTTATTGGCCCCTCAAATTAGGAAAGTTGCTCAAAACTGTCTCTTCGTCAGCATCATCTATCTGTTGATTTATTTTGTACTTCTTGGCTTTTATTTGTTTGGATGTTGTTAAACTTTGTTTTAGGTTGATGTTTTTTTTTTTTTTTGCTCTACAGTTTGCAGTAAATAAACCATAAATGACAGTTTTAGATTTCTTGTACAACTATTACTGAAATTTTCACAGTAGAAAACATAAGACAGTTACTACTCGTATATTGTTATGTAGTTGTTAACATTTAGAAATGTATGTGCATATAAATACCCTGTCGGAGAATGTGTGGTTGACTACAAAAATAGTTAACTTATAGTAAACTTTTCTTAGACTGACTAAAAGCTAGCTGCAAAGTCATCCAGAAAAAACCCAAAATTAATTCTTAAGTTGAGTACGTAATCGAATTTGATGAGAGCCAACAAATTTATTCTCAGCTACTTTAAAACTCATTTCAGTTTTATATTAACATTTTGCTGTTGTTATTTTAGATGGCAGCTTTGCCGAGTGGTAGCGCGTTGAGTACACAACGTGTAATGTTACATGTTCGAACCCCAGAAAACTTTTTTAATGTACTGACTACCAGGTGATTTAAAAAAAGTCAACTTTAAGTTAGCTGAAATTAGTGCAAAGTGAGACAGTTGACTACCGCCTAGGTCAGTCAGTACTAGTTGGGAAATAGTTAGCTTAAAGTTAGTTTAAAGTTAGCCAAATTTCCGACAGGCTGCATACAGATATGTATGTATTCTTACTGGAGCAAAGAACACAATAAAAAAAAAAAGAAATTGAATTCCCAAAACAAAAATATGCATTTAATACAACACAACTTAGAGGAAATAATAAAAGAACATGCCATACAATACTGTGCAAGAAGTCATTACACTGAGAGATTTTTTTTTAACAAATTTTACTTGGGCCTTATTTTCGACTACGACATTTTGGTCTTATATTAAAGAAAACAATGTTGCGATGTTCTTTAATGTATTACAAAAACGTTGAAAAACTCCAACCACAATAAGGGGAAATATATGTTTACGGCATGTGGTTGTGATAAAACAATGGTTATTATGAGCAGTGTGTCCTTACAGAAGATGAAACATAATTTGTCAAACAATAGAATAAACATATAAATTCATAAGGGATAAAAAATCCCTGAATTAATTTATAATTTTTTTTCGTCAAATTATTTTTGTTTCTCATATAATTATACTAGGCTAATGTTCACACAGAAAAGAGTTACATTAAACTTTACGTAAACAAGGTTAATTTATGATTTTACTTCATAGACGTTTCATGTTAATTCAACACATGATTTACAGTAATCTTCAAAGCAAATGTTTCCTTTTGAAATTACTTTATTTCATGTTGATTTAACATTCCAGCACTGTTAAATCAAAATGAAGAATCATGTTGAATCAAAGCTATCTCATTTCATTTCATTTATGACATTTCGCATGTGTAAACGCTGACTTAGCATCCCTGATTTTTTAAGTTCTTAGTAGTAAGACATCTGGCAGCTCCTTCTTTACGAACAGAGAAAAATACAGAAAACGAAAACTACAAAATATAAATAAATGTAAACTACTTCAGCCAACGCCACCCTAATGCTAGGATCACAATTGTGATGAGCGACGAATGTCGTCCATAAGATTTCGCTGGGTAAATTCTCGTGTGAAGCACAACAACGACGAATTTACTCAGCGAATTACTTACTCTCTTATATTTGATAAAGTTGGTTGTTGTGTGCAGCGTGACCGTTTGACCGACTAATGCTAGGAACACAAGTGGAACGAACGACGAATTTTTCGGTGCGAACTTTCGTCATAAAAAATAAAACACATGAGTGCATATGAAAATGAACACAACACCGCCGTACAACGAAATTTGTCGTGCGTGACGAATTCTCAGCTAGATTTATTTCTAATTTGTACGCCGACGAACGACGAAAAAACAATTTTCTCTGTCTCGCTCTCTGTCTTTGTACACACAACAACCAACTTTATCAAATATAAGAGAGGAATTCGCTGCGTAAATTCTTCGTTGTTGTGCTTCACACGACGAATTTACGCAGCGAACTCTTATCGACGAATTCGTCGGCGTGGACAAAATTCGTCGTTCGTCCCAATTGTGTTCCTAGCATAAAGTGGCAAATTGCCACTTTTTCGACTGCCTTGCCACTTTTTTGACTGCCTTGCCACTTTTTTTCTCCCTTTTTATACCCTTTACCAAAAAAATGGTAAAAGGGTATATATAGGTTTGTCATTCCGTTTGTAATTTCTATAATATCAATAAGCGATCCATAAAATATATATATTCTGGATCCTTATGCATAGGGAAGACGAATAAGCGATGTCCGTCTGTCCGTCTGTCCGTCTGTCCGTCTGTCCGTCTGTCCGTCTGTCCGTCTGTCCGTCTGTCCGTCTGTCCGTCTGTCCGTCTGTCCGTCTGTCCGTCTGTCTGTACGTGAAATCGGTTTTCCGAAGCTCCCAGAAGAGCTAGAGACTTCGTTCTTGGACTGGTGTGTCAGAAATTTTCCAAAATAGATTGGTATTGAAATTCAGCAAAATCAGGCAGACGATTGCAGAGCTGGAAAACTTAAACTTCATTTTGCCATATAAAAGTAACTCCCGAAAACAAATTTTTATTTTTTTTTAATAAATGTACATATTTTACACTTCAGTACGACTAAAATTGGAATTTTAAATTAAAAAAATAAAAAAAAATTAAAAAGACGTTTCCAGGGTTGGAAAACTTTAACTTTTTGTGTTATGTAAAATTAACTATGTCTAAAACTATATTAGTATTTTCTCGAGAACCGTAAGAGCTACAGACCTGAAATTTGGACACAGTATGTAGACCTTTGGCCGCTACAACAACAAATACATGAGAATTGGAAATTAAAGGGTGTTCCAAAACGAGCAACGGAAAATGTTAAAATCCCATGTAATATACATACAATTGTATGTATGTATGTATATACACTTGAAATGTGTAAGGTTAGTGTATTTTTATTCAGACTACAAAAATTAACACTAAATTTTAAAAAAATTTAAATTAAAGGGTGTTCCATCAGTTAATGCAATTTTGACTATGTAATTTTGACTATTTGCTGTATCTTGGAAACCGTAAGAGCAAAACTCTTGAAATTTTCAAAAACGGTAAAACTGAAAAAATAAAAAATTATAAAATCGCCAAACCGAAAAAAATCGCCAAAAACAAGAAAAAATCGCCAAAACGAAAAAAAGCACCAAATTAAAAAAAAATTCTAAGACTAAAATAAATCGCAAAAACAAACGGAAAAATTGCTAAAATGAAAACAAAAATCGCCAAAATGAAAGAAAATCGCCAAAATGAAAATCGCCATAATGAAAAAAATCACCAAAACGAAAAAACCCTAAAAAAACAGAAAAAATCGCCAAAATGAAAAAAAAAATCGCCAAAATGAAAAAAATCGCCAAAAACGAAAAAAACCCCAAAAAAACAAAAAATCGCCAAAATGAAAAAAAGCCAAAAACAGAAAAAAAAATCGCCAAAACGAAAAAAAGCACCAAATTAAAAAAAAATTTTAAAACTAAAATAAATCGCAAAAAACGGAAAAATTGCTAAAATGAAAAAAAATCGCCAAAACGAAAAAAAAACCTAAAAAACAGAAAAAAATCGCCAAAATGAAAAAAAAATCGCCAAAATGAAAAAATCACCAAAACGAAAAAAAACCCTAAAAAACAGAAAAAAATCGTCAAAATGAAAAAAAAAAATCGCCAAAACGAAAAAACCCCTTAAAAACAGAAAAAAATCGCCAAAATGAAAAAAATCGCCAAAAAAAAAGAAAAAACCTAAATAACAGAAAAAAAATCGCCAAAACGAAAAAAAGCACCAAATTAAAAAAAAATTTCTAAGACTAAAATAAATCGCAAAAAAACGGAAAAATTGCTAAAATGAAAACAAAAATCGCCAAAATGAAAGAAAATCGCCAAAATGAAAAAAAAAATCGCCAAAATGAAATAAATCACCAAAACGAAAAAAAAACCTAAAAAACAGAAAAAAATCGCCAAAATGATAAAAAAAATCGCCAAAATGAAAAAAAATCACCAAAACGAAAAAAACCCCAAAAAACAGAAAAAAATCGCCAAAATGAAAAAAAGCACTAAATTAAAAGAAAATTTCTAAGACTAAAATAAATCGCAAAAAAACGAAAAAATTGCTAAAATGAAAAAAATCGCCAAAATGAAAAATATCGCCAAAACGAAAAAAAACCTAAAAAACAGAAAAAAATCGCCAAAATGAAAAAAAATCGCCAAAAAAAGAAAAAAAATCGCCAAAACGAAAAAAAAAATTAAAAACAGAAAAAAATCGCCAAAATGAAAAAAAATCGCCAAAATGAAAAAAAAATCGCCAAAATGAAAAAAATCACCAAAACGAAAAAAAAACATAAAAAAAAGAAAAAAATTGCCAAAATGAAAAAAAATCGCCAAAATGAAAAAAATCACCAAAACGAAAAAAAAAACAAAAAAATCGCCAAAAAAAATCGCGAAAAAACCCAAAAAACAGAAAAAATCGTCAAAATGAGAAAAATCTCCAAAATGAAGAAAAGCCCAACAACAGAAAAAAATCGCCAAAATGAAAAAAACCTCCAAAAACAGACAAAATCGCCAAAACGAGAAAAAAGCGACAAAACTGAAAAAATCGTTTTAACTGAAAAAAACTTCAAAAAAGCAAAAAACCTTCCTTTCGTGCGCGATTCAAAGTCGCACTTAACTGATTTTTTTTAATATTAAAGGAATTAAATGAAACTAAGTTTTTACTTATTTCGTTCTTGCTTTTTTCACTTAACATATTTTATGCATTTTTTAAAGAACTAGATTGGTATCAATAATCAGAAAAATCCAAAATTATGACTCCAGGGTTGGAAAACTTACACTTTTTGTGTTATGTAAAATTAAATAGGTCTAAAATTTTTTTTCTTTTTCTTTATAAATTGAATATATTTTATGCTTCTGAAAGAAAAGTTTGGTGTATGAAATTTTAAAAATGAAAATTATAACTCCAAAGATGGAAACTTTAAAAAATTATAAATTTTTTCACAAAACAAATATGTATGTACGTGTCTGTATACTATATATATGTACGTACGTTGGTAAAGGGTATATAAGATTCGGCACAGCCGAATATAGCACTCTTACTTGTTTTAGAGTGAATTATATAAAAATACATTAAAAATAAAAAGTTTAATGTAGTTTTCTCGTTTTTTTTTTAATTTTGTCCCTTTTTTGAAAAATCCCCTTTTGGAGCCACTTTTTGAAAAATGTCATCGGTCACCCTGGTTGTTTGTGCAAAGACAGAGAGTGAGACAGAGAAAATTGTTTTTTGTCGTTCGTCGGCGTACAAATTAGAAATAAATCTATCTCAGAATTCGTCACGCACGACAAATTTCGTTGTACGGCGGTGTTGTGTTCATTTTTATATGCACAAATGTGTTTTTTATTTTTTATGACGAAAGTTCGCACCGAAAAATTCGTCGTTGATGAATTTGTTATGAATCCTGAATCTGACATTATCTGGAATTATCCTAATTTGAAGTAAAAATTTTACATATACATTTTTTAAAAACTCATTAAAATATATTATTAATGGCCTCCTGTTTCACAATAACGAAACAAAACTTTCGACTGAAATTTTATATTGAAAACAAAAACAAACTTTCATATTTTATTGTTGTTTTCAATATAAATTTTTAGTCGCAAGTTTCCTTTCGTTGTTGTGAAACAGGTCATAATACGTTTATTTGCTGTTTAACAATTATGTGCACTTCTTATGAACATAATTTAAATATTTAGTCTTTTTTAAATATACTTATTTCTGCCAGTGTAGTAGTGAACAATAAATAACTAGTAAAATATGAACTAAATGTTCACAACAGTTGCTGACTGAGTCCTAAAGACATTTCAAATAATAGTAAAAGACGCTACAACTCAGAGAATAGAACCCCTTAAGTGAGACTAGAGAACTAAAGATGGAAAAAGTTAAGAAAATGACATTTTCATAGAGCTAAATGGTAAAATTGAAAAAAAATACAAACAGCAGCACAAAGACAACAAAAAAATCTAACAAATAGTTAAAAAAAAAGAAAAATATATTACAATTTATTGTGGGATCATTTAGAAAGAAATCCTTATGACAACCTTTAATTTCACCAAGGAAATCAGAAATAAATGAAAGAAGAAAAGAAATACTACAAATATCTGGGAGCACAGCCCAGAAGGCTATTTTAGGGTTGCAAAGTCAAACTCATCTTATTATTGAAATCCGTATATAAGTTGCTGTGATTTGTTTGCTTCTAACCAGTGTTCTAATAATAAAAAATAGTAGATTTCACCTCTTTCATGAAATAATTGGTAGTTTTGGTATATGATTTTATACTCCCTACAACTTATGTTTAGTTAACAAAGTCATTTCATGGCATTTTAGCCAAATAAGAGTTTTCAGTAATTAAGTTCTTACAAAATCATATGAAGACGAATAGGAAGTTAATAGAAAGCAGTCTTCTGGAAAAAAATAAATTTGATGTTTTCATCTTCATCTACTTGAAGCGGCAAACAACCAAGGAAATGAAAGATATTGTAATATGTATAAGTTTATAACTTTAGAGTCTCTCGTTGTTGCAGACTATAAAATTTATTAATAGGATTTACACCAGACATTATACGAGGAGTATTTGCAGGAAATGGAGCTTGTGCAGAACTGATTAGCTAAAGTATTCATAAAAGTCTTTCCAAGGCCAAATTAAATTTTCATACAATAGTTTTGAATGACTTACGATGGAGGTCCCAAAACTAGCCGACCTGATATGTAGCTGGCAGCAGTAGTTTGAAAGAAAATTACTTGGGCAAAAAAATTAGATCAAGTATTTTTGTTTCAAGTTTTCAGACGACACCTTGCTTAGTATTATTTTTGGATATTTTAAAAATAAATGATAGTATTTGTAAGCATGGACCAAATTGGTCACCGTTCAATATTTTCATTGGAAAGGTCTTGGTCCAACGTATATTTAAGCCAAGCTATATTCCCATTTTAGCCTTCACTACATAAGAAACTTTCAATAAAATCTATTAAGATGAATTAAACAAATCGCATATTCCATTTCCATGCAGAAATATGTACATATATAGAGCCTTTACACTCACTGGGCCAAATGCCAGAACGCTGCTAATGAAGAAGTGACGGCCTTCGAAAACAGCTTGTTGTTCCGTTCTGCTAGTGTTTGTCACAATAATTTAAAGTTTGTTTGTAGTGCAATTTGTTCCTTAAAAATGATCACATGTAATCGTATGCAATCGAATCATAAAAAAAATAATTAAAAACTCACTAAAATTATTTTATTTTAATTTAATTTAACTTTATTTTGTTTCAAGGGCAGTATGACCGCAGTTTATTCTCTTAATTCAACAAAAAGTGTACCCAAATTAAAAATATAAAAATCGCTATTTCTAAACTTTGTTAAAGTTGTTGCACAAAAATAACTTTAATTTGAAGCAATTTAATACATACATACATATATATGTACATCATTCTTTTGCCGGTAGTTGCACTTAAACTTACTTTATCAAACATCGTCATCATCATCATCATCATCATCATCATGTTTGTTACTCCATACTTCATGTTATTTGATGTTTGCATTTTGTACACCATTACATTCTTTCGTTTCGTTTGCGTTTACTTATGGATGTGTAATTGCATTGTAGTTTTGTAAAAATAAAAAGTAGATATGTGTGCATGCATGCATGTCAGTACATATCGTTAGCTAAAATGCCAAAAGGCGTAACTAACAAAAATATAATTTTACAGGAGAAACAAAAAACTGAACAAACGTGTAGTTAAGTCCCCTTGTTATTTGTTAATAAAAGCGTCATTTTTGATCGCAGAAGTGTAATATTTTGTCCAGACATGTAGTTTAATCGCATTCATAATAATCAATCAAAAACTCGATTTTGAATTTTATAACCATGTAACTAACAAACAAAAAAAAAAAATAAAAACCACATTTTAAATTAGTTATTGTGTATTACATCGAAACACATCGAGCCACCATAACCCCCAAAACGGCTTAAGCGCCACGAAAATCGCTTATTTACGATCGAAATTAGTAGATTTTCGTCACAAAATTAAGTTCGAAATTATGTTGCTTAAGCTTTTTTTTTGCGGTTATGGCACGACATGTCCCTGAACAATATCGTGCCATAACCGCCAAAATAGCTTAAGCAACATAATTTTCGAACTTAATTTTTTGACCAAAATCGATTAATTGCGATCATATATAGTCAATTTTCGTCAAAAAAACGATTTTCGAAAAATGTGTCGCTTAAGCTATTTTAGCGGTTATGGCTCGATATGATGTAAAATTGCGTACTTAGTTCTTAAGATTTCTTTAAATTCATTTTTGCCTCTTTGGCCAGCATTTTGGCTCAAATACACTCCTCTGTGCGACTTAAAAAAAAAGATGGAGGTTATCAATTCGTCTGAAATTTTTTTTTTGACATTGCTACTTCATAATTCGGTACATTTTAGACCGATTGTTAAAATTCTTTTTTTTTTGCCTGAGAGGGTAAAGCTTCCAATTGGGTATAGCTTTCAATTGTAAGAAAATAGGGCGCAGACTCGCCCACAATTTTTTTTAATTTGATTTTATGATATGCTACTTATTTGATTGCAGCGTAGCCTAGTAAACCCCTTTGGTTCTTGTAATTACACAATTATAAATTTGAGAAAATGGGCGCGGCTACGCCCATTAAAATTTATTATTATATTTCACGTGGTTCTACTTAACCGATTTTTGTGAAACTTACCACTCATGTTGAGCTCTAAAATAGACATAATCTTTAATTTAAAAAAATGGGCAGTCACGCCCATTAAAATTTTATATTTTTATTTAAGTGGTTCTACTTTCCCAATTTTTACAAAATAACAACAACCCTGAGCTCTGAAAAACACACAATCTTGCATTGAAAAAATGGACGGAGGCATCCCCATTATAATTTAATTTTATGTATCACGTTCTTTTTCTTAACCAACAGATTTTCAAAATTTTTTTAAAAGAGTTTTCTTCCAGATTGGTCCCATAATTTTTTTTTTGAAATTGTTTTAAAGTCGGTTTTTGTTTGGGAGAACTATTTTAATTATAAAAACCACCTTTTTTAAATTCTTCAGCTATTTAGAAAATTTCTATTTTGATTGAATTTTTATTGGTGAAACATTTTTAAAAAATTTTTGGGGGTTGTTACTACCCTGCAGGAGATCGAACTAGTGTCCAACTGGTATTTTACTAGTACAGAAGCCACCACAACTAGTTCCCAACTGTAAACTTTCCTATAAAATGTTAATGCTCAAATTAGCATTGAGTGTGTTTAGAAAATTACTAGTTCCATTGGTACTAGTTTAGGACTAGTTAATTACCAGTTCTTTTGCAAAGAAAAATTCTATAAAATTGGTGGTTTTATTCCTTTGTTACCCAGTGACAACTGCTAGTTAAAATTCGCAATTATTTATCAAAATTCAAAAATACAAAAGGTTAGCTGTAATTATTTGATTATAATTATTTATAGGTGAACCTAAAACTTTAATAATTAATAATTATTGTATAATACCAATTTTCGTACATTGCAAGTGCTGTGTTAGACAGTCAAAATTTATTTTGCAATGTGGTGCCTTGGAACTACTTCATATACTAGTACTCATCAGAACTAGTAATTTTATACAACAACTTTAACCCTTTTCGCACTAGTTCTTGCTGTTCTAGTAATTATACTAGTAGCTTTTAGACAATTGACACCTATTCTCCTGCAGGGTAATGAAAACACTTGATACGTATGTAGATAAATCAAATAAGTGTTTGTATGTATGTATGTATGTATGTATGTGCGATTGTATGCATTTTCATATTTTTCCTGCCATGATTTGTTGAAGAGTTTGTGTGCCTGAAACTCATACTCATACTTTCATGCATGCGCTGAACACGATTGTATGTACAAGTAGTTTTTGTACAATTTGTATGAATTTTTCAAGTGGAAATGAATCGAACAATTGCAATGTTGTCGATGTCGTTGCATGTCTTTCGTGAATTTTAATTTTTCGTTGTTTTTTCCCTAAATGTCATTGTTACTGCGGTTGTCATCTTAACTGAGTGTGTTTTTCCATTTACCGGTTCTTCTTTATTATTTTCCTGTGCGTCACAAATGTTTGTTTGTATTGCCTGAATGTCAGTTATTACTTTTGCTGCGGGAAAACAAAGCCATTGAGCTTCTTTATATCATCTGTATCTTTAGTTATTTGGGGGAAAAAATATTTAATTAAAAATGAGAAATGAAATTAAATAAATTTTTCCAACTGTGTACATGAAAGCTTAAAAATTTTCTCTAAAACTGCTTTTATATAAAAAGCAAAAGATTTGTTTATAATCTGCAAAGCTGGTCTAAACTACTTGGGTTCACTGTTCAAAAAAAAAAAAAAATAAGTTGTAAATGCCAGATGAGCTTCGGGGGAACTAAACGAAAATAAAATGTGGAGAATACAGGAGAAGTAAAAACATTTTAAAAATATTAATTATTTCGCATTTTAAGGCAGTAGTGAAAAATAGTGTTAAGAAAGTGCAAGTCGAAGTTTATGTCTTATATAATTTTTCAAAAAAAAATTGCATATTCATAGTCAAAACAAATTATGTATACCTTAAAAATTTAAGACCAGTATTGAAATACAAAACACTGGTGTCTAATCGTCGCTTTCGATAAAAAGCTGATTCGATCACTTTTTTTCAATTTGAGATTATGGCATTCGCTTTCGTACAAATTAAAAATATGGTTCGATATCTAATCATCATAATCACATGTCATATTCTCAACCAGAAAAAACGTGATCGAAGCAGGGGTCTAATACCTCTGGTTTTAAACTCTTACTTCCATATGCAAATAAATAACGTGTGCTTGAAGTCTACGTTAAAGCAAAATTTCCATAGGAAAAACAGTTTGAAAATACACTTCAAGCACTCTTCATTTTTTTAAATATGGAGTTTAAAGTGTATTTAATTCTGAAGTTATGGAGTGCAGTGTTGCTGTACGTAACTGCTGGCTAACTACAAACAATCAATCCGTGAATGCTAAAAATCCCAAATATTGGAAAAACTTTAAAGAAACTTTTAAAACCGTTCTAAAAGGAAATCTGCTTATATCGCTCATAATCAGCTAGGCAGCATGAATGGAAATGAAAATGCAGACAAAATGGCCAGAAGGGGGCTAGTACACCCATGGTCGGACCAGAACCGTTTTGCGGACTCGGATTGGACAAAATCCGGGAAGATATATCGACGGAGATCAATGAGTGATAGGGAACACTTCTGGCTCAATCTCCCTTAGATTAAGGCATGCAAAGCTAATGATCGTTTCATAGCTCTCATGTCCCTGATTAAAAACAATCACAGGCCATTGTAGACTGAGAAAACACCTCAACATACTTGGCATTGAGAGTAACAGCCTGTGCAGATTCTGTAATTATGAAGATGAAACTCCAGAGTGTATTCTGAAGGACTGTGATGCGTTAGGCCACAGAAGATATAGCCAATTGGGCAAGCACCTATTGGAGTATTGGGAACTGTCAACACTATAGCCACTGGCAATCCTCAGATTCACCAGAAGATTAGGTCTCCAGCACCTGGCAATAGATACAATAGATCTACTTTGGTCCCAGTGCCATGTGTTTCCCGTTTGACTTGATTCATCCATTCATTCATATATCGCTCATTTACTCAAAATACGTCATAACTAAAAAAATCTAGTTTGCCGGAAGACTAAGTTAAAGTTTTCAATTTACACACAACTTAATGGAAAAAGAAATTTCTATTTTGCTTTCAATTGTTGAGTAAACAGATATATTTTAAAATTTTTTACACAATATAAAGATATGAGGATTAATTATGCATCATTAACTCAAAAACGAAATTTTTGACTTATGACGTTTGAATAAATGAGCGATATGTATTGCCTTTGATAATTGAAGTATTAAACATTTTGTATGCCAGATTATCTCTTAATTTAATTTTTTAATTTATTTCATTTGCTAAAACTTAATTATCCTTTTAATATCCCTTCAATTTTGTCCTTAGCCACGTTATTTCAACTTTTTTTTCTTATCTCTAAAAATAATTGTACCCAATTACAAAATTGTTCACTCGTCAATAACAATATTTTTTCTTTCATTCATGATTCGCTCATGACCTTTATTCATTCTCGTCATATTCTGTTTTTTTTTTTTTTTGCTTTATTTTAATTAAGTTTTTCTTACTCTTGTTGCTGTTCATTCGTTCATGCAATCCTAAAAATTTGGAATTTTCTATGGGAATTAATATTGTGACAATAAGACATTTTTCCTTGTACTTTTAGTTTTTCTTCCCCCAACACCCTGTTCATAATTTAGAAATGTCAGTTTTGCAAATTTCATTTTGTAACTTAAGTTTAGTCTTCTTATACTTAGTTTTGTGTATAAAAAAATGCGATTACAATTGCTAGAATGTCTTGTCACCTCATGCTGATTTCTATTGTTAAACACTGGCAGGTTTTCGGAAGCAAAAAGTGCAAAACTATTCATGTTTGAAAACATGGATGGCAGGCTGGCAGGTTGGCAGCCCAGCAGAATAGAGAGAGGGTGGTGGAAGATTGCTTTTATTGTCCTTGAAGTAAAAGTGAAATTTAAATTGTACACAAAATTAAGGCGATAGTTGAAGTGAGGCAAAAACTATTAACGACAAAATGCAACAATATTTATGAATGAAAAAAAAAAAAAAAAAATAGTGAAATAATAAAACATGATGGATGGGTTTCACTTCTTAACATCCTTGGCCTACAAAAGTATTAGAAATTTTTTCCACAGGTGTAATTTTAATATTAAAAAATTATTAGCAAAAGCTAAAAATTTATGATTTTAACCGGCTTAACAATATTGTCATTCATATCCACTGAAGTCGAAAATTTTGAGAATTTGTGTTTTAGATTTCATGAAATACACGCTGCTGTTTAAATAGGTTCAAACTAGTTTCAATGGGAAAGAAAGCTTAATTTGAATTTACTTTAAAGAAACCGTTCAGATCATCTCTGTAATCCAGATTTTCTTGAACATTCGATCATGTATTTCAGCGATATAATCTGGGTTGCATTTGTAGAATTTTTTGAATCAAACAGTTTTTCATTAGTAATTAGTAATTACGCTTTTTTTTTGGCACATGTGGCATACATGAAATGCCTTAGTTAGCAATATTTGTTGAACTAATTTCTAATGTTTTATTTGATTAATTTCAATTAATTTACCAAACAACCACACACACACACACACACATATTTTTTTGGTCTTTTATTTTCTGAATACAATATTATTTTCTTATTTACAAAAATAAAAGAAAAATACTTTAATCGGAATTTATTTATTGATTCGTTAAATAAGAAAACTAATCAGCTATAAAATAATTTTCCGCCTGCATAACAACAGCCAACAATTTACAATACAAATTGAACAAACGTACAAGCATACATGCACCCACATCCATACGAACTGAACCTAAAGTTCTTTGGAAATCATATTTACACGACGCACACAGAGGCAAGAAAACTTACTACAGTGGAGCTGGGTAATAACGAATTGTCGTGTATAACGGAACATTTAACTTCTTGGGTTCCAACAATTTTGCATTAATATTTCATAAACAACTTTAGGCTTAAAGCGAATTTCGGTGGTAACGAATAGTCGTCACTTGTATCAAACTCTGATTTATATTCTGTAAACCATAGCTGTTAAGTAATGATTAGTAATCGTAATGATTACTAATTTGATTACCTTTTTTAAAGATGAAGTAATGATTAAATTACGATTATATTCAGTTACGCACGATTACTAATTGATTACGATTACTAGTAATGGAAAAGTAATCTGAATTACTTAAAATTAATAAAAATAACCAAAAAGAATCAAAAGTAATCAAAAAATAATCCGATTACTTTTAACGATTACTTTTGACTATTTTTGATTATTTATTAAGTATCAAAAGTAATCTTTGAAAGTAGTCGGATTACTTTTTAATTACTTTTGATTCTTTTTGATTATTTTCAGTAATTTTAAGTAATTCAGATTACTTTTCTATTAGTTTTAGTATTAGTATTAGTAATCGTAATCAATTATTTATCAGCAATTCTTTTGAAGGCAATTATATAATCATTACAATTCTTTTTAAAATGTAATCTAATTGATTACTAATCGTAATCGAAATTGAACAGCTCTGCTATAAAGAAAACTGCATGGAAATTTATACTCTTACAAAAATCGTAAATTATTCAGACTGATTGTGTAAGGCGTGGCGATGGAAATCTTGCCGTTCCTTTAACCTATTTCCATCGTCAACCCGTTACACAATCATGCTGATTGTTAGGTTTTTTTGAAAACAGCTGTTCTTTAATAAATAAGTGATAACCAACGTTTATCGGTTCTGCTGCTAGGAATGCCTAGTGGGAAGATAAACTGTTAACTGAGGCTCGACAGGCAATTTAATATCACAATTACGCTTAAGGCAACGTTGCAGGAAAACGGTCATACTGTAGATTCTAGCGGCCCTATGTATAAGCAAAAATTGGCATGAAGTTAGCATAAGTGGCAAAATTGAACATGATCTGAAAGTTTTGCGATGAGACTTTACGTTAAAAATCATACTAGGAATTAGAGTTGGGTTAAAATTAGGTAATGCGACAATTTTTAATGTCAATTTGTGTAGAGGAACTCGTTAACACCTAATTCAATTTCGTCACTTATGCTAACTTCATGCCAATTTTTGCTTATACATAGAGCCGTAGATGTTTATGTTGATATACTGATGCATCCAAAATGGAAGATCTCTGTGATCATGGGCAAATGACGTAGGATATTCCAGGCGGAAAAACATATGATCACCAAGTGTTTTCATTTTAATTTAAGTGGGAGTGTTATAGGCGTGTGTAAAGCAAACTTTTCCGATAGTCAGGCAGCTCTCAAGTCATTTCTTCCATGGGATTCCGTTTCATGCCTGGGTTAGAGTGATTTGATTAACTACATAAGTTATCGATACAGAACAAGGTTTCTATTTGTGGGTATACGAGGAATCTGATGAATTGGCGAAAAGAGCCTCTGCTGCTCCTTTTATGGGCCCAGAGCTCTTTTGTGTCACGTATGTAATGAAAAGAAATGGCATTTCGACCGCAAAGGAAGTGTTGCTGGCTTCTTCTGTCTGAAGGCAAGCCAAAGTATTGATACAGCTTGGCAGCTTCAACAGGAATGATTTATGGTGAACTACCTTCGTTCATCCTTGTGTCGCTTATGCCTCGAAGATTATGAAATAACGGCACAAATTCTCTGCGTGCTTATTGTCTTAAGTAATAGTAAAAGGCGTGTTCCCATTCCAAGTTTTTGTATTCGTTTAATGTCAGGCGGAAAGTCATACATATAGTATACTGCACAAAACACCCATCTGGTGTTATAGTGCCCGTCCTTGGACCAGATCTATTCTAAATAAGCGGCTAATTTCTGAAATTAAATAAAATTATAATACATATATTTAAGAACGATTTTCATATTTTTTTTAACTTAAAATGTGTTATTATTTGTTTGTTTTGTTACTTTGGATATGGTAGAAAATATTTACTCCTGCTAAAATTAACTTCCCGTATAACCAACATAATCGTTAGGTCCCTCAGAGTTCGTTATAACCAAACTCCACTGTACTAAGAATTTCAAAGATGCAAGTAAATATTTTAAGAAGAGAGTTATAGAGGGAGAAAAAAATGGAAATTGCTGTTTGCCCTCTCAAACAGAAAATCGTCTTTGATAGGAACCACAAACAATCCGCAGCAATTTACCTTCAAAGTAAATATCAACGTGAGGGTCGGTCGATAAACCAACTATTCAACCAGCAAGAAAACAACAACAATACCAGCAGTGACAGCAGTAGAAGCAGCAGCAGCAGCTCCAACATCCACTTGCAACCAGGAACCAAAAGAAAAATAATGTCAAATAAACGTACAGACGAATTTGTAAGAGAATCCGATTAACAAGATGAAATTAAATTTGAAGCAAAAGTAGATTTTAAAAGTGTTTGCATCAGCACTGATGATAATCGAAAAGTCATATGGTACCAAATGTAAAAAGTACTCATGTATGAGCGTATTTCTGGTACAAATAACACAATAAGAATTTTGCTTACAAGCCAGCATAAAACTATTACAGCATTTAAGTTTTAACTACTTACAATTTGACTTGTAAACAGATTACTTATTTTCGCTTGAGAAGTTTTAAAAATAAGGGCCTACCTACCGCTTACAATCCTTAACCAGTTACATACTCGTATATTATTTTTCTCTCAGGTATGTGTTCGATTTAAAATCTTAAAAAGTTCTGATGACACATTTATTTCGGTTTCATTCTGGTTTTGCTTTAAATGGCAATCGATTTAATTTTCCCATTTTGTTCTATGAAAATGTGAGAGAGAAAAAGTTTAATGAAAAACAGAATTTGTATTGTGCTTGTATTTTTAAATGGAGTGGGTTCACGATTTCAGAATTTTTGTTATCGTTACCAACTAACTAACCATTGAAAGGAGCGAAAAATCTGAACGTTGCTGCTTATTGGTATGATACAATTAATCGAGGAGCATATAAAATGTGGAGTTAGTTTATCTAACATGTACAAGAAAGCTTTTTATTAATTCGAAAACATTCAACTTACATCTCATCTGTTAAATCTAATGGGCTAATGGGTTACATGAGTTCTGCAACCTTCTGTGCTCTAAATCACTGTCCAATAGTCGAAAGTCATAACAGCCTGTTGTTGTAGAAATTAAAATAAAATTTCTACAAAAACATTCTGTTATAACTTTCGACTATTGGACATTAATCTAGAGGCGTCCAGGAGTCCCCTCCAATATTATTTTTCTATCCATCTCCTACGGTTTTTGAAAAAAATACTAAAGTCCATATTACTGTTTAATGTGTGGACTTTTCGTGTTTTTGGAGGTATTAAAGATTATATTTAAATAAAGGAGCTATAGCGAGGGATCTCGACTTCAAAATCTGGCATCAAGTCAATTTTGTGGGAAAAATAAATTTTTATTATATAACATAGGTCTGTTATTTTGTTAACAGAGCTCTGTTAAACACGTCTAGGGTTTGTGTCTAGACATGTTTTGTGCATTTTAAAATTTATCGTAATGCGCATTAAATTACATCCAATTGCAGCGTCACCAGTCACGTTGTCGACAAAGAGTAGACAAGTTCCAATTTTTACTGTCATGTTGATGTGACGTCGACGACGCCATTCGCAATAAGGGGATTGTAACCAGATCCTGTGTCGCGAAAATGACTTTAAAAGTTATTCTAAAAAAATTGTAGTTAACAACAGTAAATTAAATACTGTCGCCGCCCAACCCGTGCACAACTAGAAGAATCCCCCGTAGAGAATTTTCTACAAAAGTCAACGTTTATCGTAAAATGGAGGGAAAGTCTGAGCCGGTTTTGCAAGACTTCTTGTTGGCTTTCCCAAACTAGAATTTTTTAGAACAACATTAAATGTCTCCTTCCTTTGGACCAAAGATATTCCCAATTGTACGCAATTTGTATGCCCGTTGTGTGAAAACGATGGAAGGATGCATAATTGATGGTGAAACTGTGTGTGTTTGTGGATGCTGAATAACTGAAAACATTATGTAAACCTGAAGTGATCAATTAAATTCACTACTAACTCTATCAGCACAGACGCACACATACACAGAAATATACACACACGCAAATTTAACAAGAATGCAATCAATATCCTTGTAAATTATACGCATTATTTAACGCCCACATGATGATGCATGAGCCAATGTTAAAACTGTACGTGTGTGTGTGTTCGTGTGTGTGTGTGTTTGAGTGTGTAAGTCTGTTTACATTAGTCGGCGATGTCCTGTGTGTGTATGTGTAAAACCACCTACTATTACATTTTCTATTCTTCTTTGAAAATTAAATTATAAGGAAATTAAGTAATAAAATTTTGTTACTAAAAGTAATTTTGTGGGTAAAATATAAATTAAGCACATGCATTTGGTATTTTTAATTGTAGATGTAAAGGGTCTTCCTATCTGTAAATTTAAATAAAAAAAAATGTGTGTGAAATATCGACTTTTTTGGTTTATTTGAAAGGCCAATCGATGCCACTATGTGTGGAATATAATATCGTGCAAATGTCTGACGTAACTTTGCTGGGTTGTGTTCTAGAGTGGTTCGCCTTCCATACAAAAAAAAAGTCGTGCCAGTCACCCCCTAGGATTAAAGATAATGTAAAAACAATTCCAAAAAAATGTATTTTTATTTTTTGCCACGCCTACAAACACCGCCCTTTAATTATTTTGTTCACTGTCTTGCCATTTTTAGTCCGATCATAACATTTTGTATACTGATGTTCATGGCTCTGTATGGGCTACATCCCAGGTAGCATTTTGTATCATAATCCAATCGTTTCCGAATCAGCTTGACGGGAAAAATAACCGTATATGAGCTCATTTTTCGATCATAAATGATACTCCCGTTGTGAGAAAATCATTTAAATCACCTTTTTGCGGTTTGCATGATGTTCCTCTATTTTCAAGAAATCATTATTTGATCATTCAGATGAATCATAAGTGAATCCTCTTTCAATCGCCCAAGTGATAAATCACATTTTAATCATCAAAAGCGATCTGTAGAGAATCATATAAGATATTTCTGCCAAAAATGATCACCCAAATGCTAGCTGGGATTTCTGTCTTTAATAGTTTTTTTTCTACCACGTCATATTCCAGTCTCAGAAATACATAATCATATGTGTGTATGTATGAGAAGAGCTTTTTTTTCTATACTAATAGTGATCCAGGCATTTTTAAGGGCATGTGTAATAATAGTTCTAAAGGGCGGGCGGGCTACATGATGAATGCACTTTGCTAAACTTGATTATAATCCCTGCTAAATATACTAAACAATTTTTTTTTGCTTATAGCCATTTGATCAAAAATAATGCCTGACGAATTTCTCAAATTTAAACGTATTGTAGATATTGATGGCACATGAGTCCTTTCATAATGAAATTACCAATCAAACTCACTACAAAATAATGGAGAAATATTAGGTATACTTTTCGGGAAGAAATTTAAAGTTATATAAAACTAAAATTTTGTTACAAATATATTTTTCAAATGCCACATCTTCTCGTCACCTTGTTCTTTTAACTTTGTAGACAAATTCGCAGTTAAAAGCAATACCCAGTAAATTTTCAATGTTAGAAATTTTTCCACGCTTATCAAAGAATCATTGGGTTGGAAAATAAACTTTTCTTTATTTATTTTATTTAAACAGTCAAGAAAAAATTTAAAATAAACAAGCGAAACGTGGGGTGAGAAAATAATTTTTAGGGTTCCGTACACCAAAGGTGAAAATGGAACCCTATTGTTTTCGCTACGCTGTCCGTCTGTCCGTCTGTCCGTCTGTCCGTCTGTCCGTCTGTCCGTCTGTCCGTCTGTCCGTCTGTCCGTCTGTCCGTCTGTCCGTCACAGGGTATTTTCTCGAGAACCGTAAGAGCTACGGACCTGAAATTTGGACACAGTGTGTAGACCCTTGGCCGCTACAACAACAAATACATGAGAGTTGGAAATTAAAGGGTGTGCCAAAACGAGCAATGAAAAATGTTAAAATCCCATGTAATATACATACAATTGTATGTATGTATGTATATTACATGGGACCCTTGGCCGCTACAACAACAAATACATGAGAGTTGGAAATTAAAGGGTGTGCCAAAACGAGCAACGAAAAATTTTAAAATCCCATGTAATATATATACAATTGTATATATGTATATTACATGAGACCCTTGGCCGCTACAACAACAAATACATGAGAGTTGGAAATTAAAGGGTGTGCCAAAACGAGCAACGAAAAATGTTAAAATCCCATGTAATATACATACAATTGTATATATGTATATTACATGGGACCCTTGGCCGCTACAACAACAACTACATGAGAGTTGGAAATTAAAGGGTGTGCCAAAACGAGCAACGAAAAATGTTAAAATCCCATGTAATATATGTACATACAATTGTATGTATATGCACTTGAAATTTGTAAAGTTAGTGTATTTTTATACAGACTACAACAATTAACACTGAAATTTAAAAAATTTTAATTAGAGGGTGTACCATCAGTTAATGTAATTTTGACTATGTAATTTTGATAACTTGCTGTATCTTGGAAACCGTAAGAGCAAACTTCTTGAAATTTTCAAAACCGGTAAAACAAAAAATTTCAAAATTATAAAATCGCCAAACCGAAAAAAAATCGCCAAAATCAAAAAAAAAAAAATCGCCAAAACGAAAAAAAGCACCAAATTAAAAAAAATTTCTAAATCGAAAATAAATCGCGGAAAACCGGAAAAATCGCCAAAATAAAAAAATCGCCAAAATGAAAAAAATCGCCAAAATGAAAAAATCGCCAAAATGAAAAAAATCGCCAAAATGAAAAAAATTGCCAAAATGAAAAAAAAAATCGCCAAAATGAAAAAAATCGCCAACATGAAAAAAATCGCCAAAATGAAAAAAAATCGCCAAAATTTAAAAAATCGCCAAAACGAGAAAAAAGCGAAAAATAGTAAAAAAAAAAATTATTTCAGCTGAAAAAACGTAAAAAAAACACTATTAAAAAAATGCTCAAAGCCCAACGTACGGAACCCTTCGTGCGCGAGTCAAAGTCGCACTTTACTGAATTTTTTTTGTTTAATTTTTGGCTATCCCTTTGTTAGTGCAAAGATAATTGCTGATTTAATAAAGTTATTTAAATAAAATAAGCCTTAAAATTAATTATAAAGTATATGTATATGTATATGGTTATAAATATGAATTAAACAAACACCTGTTATTTTTCCTATTTAATCATTATTCTCAATTTCGTACAAATAAAATTATGGATACCCTCTACTGGCTTGATTATCTAATAAAACATTGCTATACAAATGTATAGTATAGGAGAAAGCTCTATATGAAGAAATAGTTCAATTCGACTCGGAAAACTTGTACTTGATTATAGAAAAAAATTTTGCATACTTTTTTTTAATCTCGTGCAGCAAGTTTAAGTCGAATCGAAAAATGCGACAAACGTAAGAAGGCCCAATATTTAGTTTAACACACTTCGGCACTTTCATAAAAGTTTCAAGTTCTTAACAGCTTGAATGAATAATTTTAATAAAATGTTCACAGTCTATATTACGGAAGTCATTTCCCACTATATGTATTATGTTTTTTTCCCACTGTAAAGTGTGTGTAAGCTTGTGTGTGTGATGCGTTCGATCTGTGTATTTCAAAGTGTATCGTTCAATTGCAAGCAAATAAATGCCCCATTTAATTTGATTATATATATTTTCTATATCTCTTCTTGCAATGGGTGTTTTTTTTCTCGGTTCAAAACTTTGGGTTGGTAACACTGCTTAGTTTGACAGCCAGTTTAACAGCTGATAGTTGATAGTTGATTTTCGCCCATCGGAGTAGCTAATTCAAATACCCATGGATTGTCTTCACACTACGTATACTCTTAATGACATAAGCATGAAACAGTGCGCACACAACAAGCTATAGCTGCTATACAGCAAATCATAGAATAAGATCCACATTAATCAGTTTGGCGCCGCAGTTCTCAGCAAATAGGGTTGCGTCCATAGATTTTACAATAGAATCTAAGCTTAGACGCCTTTGAGATTCAACTTGTGCGAAAATTAAAGCCAAAATGGCTATCGCATGCGCTGCTAATTCGTTCAATAGGCTGAAGCACAAATTGATATTGATTTTGATATTTCATACAAAATCTTCTTCAGTGATGAAGCTAGTTTTTTTTCGAATGTTTTAATAAATAAGCAAAATTGTCGCATTTAGAGTGAAGATAATACACAAGCTTTTGTGTAAAAATAATTACGAGTCCATCCACAGAAAATTACTATTTGGTGCGCTTTATAGTCCGGCGGAGTCATGTCTTCAAAAACGACCATGAACAGAATGTGACTAGAAAATTACAAAAGTATCGTTTTGAGTATTAGCCATCAAATAACTATGAAAACGTACAGCGAAATATAAAAAAGACTCTCATATGCAAACGCACGCATTAATCTTAAACCGAATACGTATAACTATAAACATCAAACAGCTAAAATGTTTATGCGTATTTTTAAAATTACGCTGCTCAAACAACTATGACTAAAATTTATAGATCACACGCACGAGTATAAAAAACTATGAATATTTATCGACTACACAATGCAGTGCTATTTTATTTACACTTGCACACAAAGCACTCACACATTTTCCATTCCATTTGATATACACAAATATGTGTATACGGTGGCGTAAGATGAACAAATATCCCGAGTATCATGCGTATATTTTTTTGTCCGATTAAATATTCATATCCTGAGTATAAATATACTCAAACTGTAAGTGTGACAGAGAGAGTCAATGCGTTTGATACGTATGTGCCTTTTTATTATTAGTTGTAGCGTATTTTAGTTTTTCGCATAAAACGAAGTAGATATGCTTTTGTATGTTGGAATTGGCTTTAGTCATAATTGCTTGAGAGAAAATATTTCAACGCTTGCTTGTGCTACAATTAGGATTAAACGCAGTTACTAAAATTAAGACTATTTACTTATAGGCCCCTTACACCTGCACAAAATCTAGCAGATTTTAATTAAAATCTTTATGAAAATCTACACCGTTTACATCAACTTTTTTTGTTGACATTTATCCATATTTTTTATCCAAAAGAAAACCCATTCAGTGAAAAATTTCCAAAACAACAAACCAAACAACTGCAGTGTAGCCAATTCACACACCTTTTTAAGCAGACCGTAGCTAATTCAATCATCTTTTTTATAAATGTGTTATATAGGATAGTAAGAAATAAATAATATTGAAAAAGTAGATTTTTTTTTTGGTATGGGAACTCAAGTAAGATTTAGCTCGAAATCTCATAAGTATTAGATTTCCAGAAAATGTAAATGCCCTATTATGTATTTTTTTGTGATTTTTTTTTTGAATTGTCATTTTCTGAATGTCAATCGTAACGGTCACATTACACAAGCCATATTTAAACATTAATGGCATCAAATTAATCAGTTTAATTTTTATTAGAAATATTAATTTTCTTTGCTTTACTTTAATTTAAAATTCTCTAACTCTAAAAAACGCACTGCATGTATAAATGTACCCTGTCGGAGAATGTGTGGTTGAGTACAAAAATAGTTAACTTATAGTTAGCTTTTCTTAGACTGACTAAAAGCTAGCTGCAAAGTCATCCAGAACAAACCCAAAATTAATTCTTAAGTTGAGTACAAGTTGAGCCAACAAATTTATTCTCAGCTACTTTAAGGGCCATTATTACAACTTAAAGTTAGTTAAAAGTAGGATTTTTTGGGACGTATAAAACGCTATTCATTATTATAAATTTAATTTAACTTATCAGGAAGAATACATTTGCCTTTACCGTAGCGCTTACTTTAGGTTAAGCTAAAATTGTACTGATGGAAAACTTTTTATACTTCCGATAAAAGCCTACTTTTAACTAACTTTAAGTTGTAATAATGGACCTAAAACTAATTTCAGTTTTATATTAACATTTTGCTGTTCTTATTTTAGCTGGCAGCTTAGCCGAGTGGTAGCGCGTTGAGTACACATGTTACATGTTCGAACCCCAGAAAATTTTTTTTAGTTTACTGACTACCAAGTGATTTAAAAAAAGTCAACTCTAAGTTAGCTGAAAGTAGTGCAGAGTGAGACAATTGACTACCGCCTAGGGCATCGCAATGTTAAAGTAGTCAGTTGATTACATTGCAAAGTATTCCAAGTGTCAGTCAGTACTAGTTGCGAAATAGTTAGCTTAAAGTTAGCTTAAAGTTAGCCAAATTTTCGACAGGGTAGTTTATGTATGTATGTGTGTGTGTGCGTGTGTTGCGTCTGAGTGCATGTGTGCATCACTGGAATTGCAGGCAGACGCCTTCATGTATTGTATTAAAATTAATTTTCTTTTTTTATACTTCTTGTTCCTTAGAAATGAAATGAAGCAAAATTTGCAAAAAAAAAACATGAGCAATTTTGAGGTCTTGATCTAGTAACTGCTCTGGATCCTATAGCTGCCTGTTTGGTATTGTACTGGTTGTACAAGTATTTGTTGTTGTTGCTGTTGATGCTACATGTATGTATGTATTTGTAATAGTTAGAGTTGTTGTTTTTGTTTTCTTTTTGTGTTAAACCTCTTTTGTGTTCAATTTAGTATGGATTTGTTAAGTACGTAACAAGAGATGTGTTGAAGAGCGTTTCCTTTTATTCAATTATTTATGCAAAGAATAAAATTGAAAAATAACCAACACCCATATATTCTCGCACACAAAACAATTATAAAGTTAAACAATAATGTACATACGAGTACATACATGAAAGTTGAAATGCACACGAGTGCTAATGTGCTAAATACTTGCGAAAGGGAGAATATCAAATGTTTTCCTTTCCTTTGCTGTAACTGCTGTAGTACGAGTAGTTCTATTCTTTTAAGGACACTATCGTAAAATGTTATAAATATTATCCTCTCTAACTTATTGTGGAAAAGGAATCATTAAATTATTTGTTGAATGGGCGATAGTAGGTGAAGTATAAAAAGTGAGAGCCATAAACCAGAACAAGCCACCAGTGTTGCAAGTATGCTTAAATACATAAGACTTGTTGTTATTAGAACAAAAGCCAGTCAAATTAAGTTCATATATTGTTTTTTTCGAATTTGTTCTGTTATTCCCTTTTGTTTGAACCGCTTACACCAATTATGGACTCTTAATGGTCATTTAGTATATTCTATTCTCTTTTTTTTTCTGCAACTGAAAGCTACTATAGACCATAGTGTACTTGAAAAGCAAAAAAAAAAAATATAAAGAAAACTTGTAATATAATGAAAAGCAAATCTTTGCTTTTATCGGCCAATGCCATAATCTATCAAATGGCTAAAAGTAAAACTCAATGCAGTGAGACGGAATTTGCAAACGTCTGTTTGAAAATATTTAAAAAGTCAAACATGAAAAAGGTTTTGTTATCTTTTAAGAGATTTATTATTTGTTGTGATTGTTAATTTTATTAAAGTTATTTGATTTAAAAATTATTTGTGGAAAGTTATTTATGTAGAAAAAAATCTCTATTTGACGGGGAAAGTTAAAAGGGACCTATGGATCGAAAAACAATTTTTATTGTTTGGGTGATTCTTCAGCAGCTTTGTAACTGCATTCATTTTGTCATAAATTAGCTTCAAAACACACTTTTGATAAAAAAAAAGTTAAAACAATCCGATCCATTTTGCATTTTTAAAATCTAATACTGGAATCGTAATCAGCGACTCCAAAAACCCCACGTAAAGAGTTTCAAGCCATAAAAGCGTTCACGCGCATCAAAATCGACTTGTTAACTTCAAAGTCGTTTTTCTCCAAAACTTATTTTCTGAACATAGGTCCCTTTTAACTTTCCGTTTCACATATAGATAAAATTTTCGTGTCATGGTGTTTGTAATTGAACGCCTTCGAAACGGCTAGACCGATTGTTATGAAATTGTATATATATTCGGTAGATCTGAGAATAGGTCGTTATATTTGTTTTCATACCAATAAATGGCCTGAGCCACGCCCATACGAACGAAATATATTATATCTTGAAAGCCATAGGAGTCAGAGTCTTCAAATTTGGTATGGACTCTTTTTAGAACAAAGTAATTAAAAATATTGGTAGAATAGGACCGGGGGAAGGGACACCCACCCTTGAAAGTTTTAATAGCAAGAGCCTTCTAAATTGTTATGGACTCTTTTGAGAGCAAGGTGCGAAGGAATTCAAAATATTAGTTGAATAGGGGCGTGGGAAGGGGGTCCCCCATACAAAGTAATTAATTATAATTTTATATCCTGAAAGCTATAATATCAAGAGTCTTCAAATTTGGTATGACTTAATTTGAAAACAATTCATGCAAGTACAAATTATAATGAATTTAAAACAATAAAGGTTTGTTGTTGTGATATTTTTATATTCCATCGTTCGCAGCACTCCCTGCCTCTAGCACCCATATACCACATCCTCGCACTTTTACAATGAGTTAATAATTATTTTCCACCCTAGAAATTCCCTAGAAAAAATTTTGTAGCAAAACAACGTTTGCCGGGTCAGCTAGTAATAAATAATTTTAAATACTCCAAGGGAAATAATTCTTAGGGAACGATTTTTTCCCAGAACAAAAATTTCTATTTTAAACACACATTGAATGAATTTAATTTCGAATTCAGACGAATACAAAATTAAAATACTGATTGACTATTTTATTTGTTTGCTTCCGAAAATTAAACGACACTAAATGTATGTACATGGCTGGACGGACTTATTTGATAGTCTCCAGAGCCCATAAGAGGTTTATAAAACAGTTTTTCATACACAATTTCTGTGATAAACTTGTTATGAAACAAAATTATTTTGTTTGAATAAGTCAGTTAATATATTATCGAAAATCTTTTTTTCTTAATTAACCCTAAGTCATCACTTGGGACCAAAATGACTTATGTCTATATTATGACTCCAATTTGCATTTCGTACCACATTTCAAGTCGTCATATGGTGTCGGTTGTACTTTCACAGCTGATAAAAAAAAAAGCATAATGTAAATGTGCTTTTTACATATTGAAAGTCTTAGGGCATTATTTGTGAAGACACGTACATATTATATTTTAAAAGCCTCTACAATATAAGCTTTACTTAGTATTCCCCTTATACAAAAACGATTGTTAAACTTAAAGTTGTTTTAACAAACGAATTTTGTATGGCAAAACCGGTTTTAAAGCATGCTTTAACTTTAACAATTGTTTTTGCATAAGGGCATAAGTCTTTTAAAGTCATAAAAAATGAATTTGTTTTTGTTTCATTTAATGCAAAGTTCGCCACAAAATATATTTTGCATTTAGAGTGGTCTCTGCTGAATTTTTTTCTATGCAAAAGACTTTGTAAAAGTTATAAATGAAACTTGAGAAGAAAAAAAAATACATGAAAAAATTTCATAAACCAAAAAAGTTGAAAAGTGCTCGGCGTCCTTTGTGTAAATTACTTTTAACCTAATTGCCAGTTTGATCAAATTAAAAAGCTCTTCAATCATTTTCATTTAGAGAGTTTATTTCACTTTTGTACCGTTTGCTTCGTGCGGTCTAACCTCCTCCTACTCCTCCTCCTCTGCCTCTCCCTCTCCCTCTCACTCACACCCACATGCGCTTTTTTATTTTCAAGTCAGTTGGCACATAAATGATTTATGTTTTTTATTATTTTTTTTTGTTGCCATATTCATTCATATTAGTTTGTTGCAGCATGTAATATTTTCATCATCATTTACTCGGATAAAATGTTGCTGTTGCAAAAATAAAAGCATAGTTTCCTTTTCAAGACAAACACATATATGTATGTACATACATACATACATACATACATACATACACATTATTGAAAAAAGTCATCATCATGATGATGATCGGCAGGCATTCTCATCTCATGTTCATCATTTTTATTTAATTTTCTTGTTTTTTTTACATAAATCCTTTTCATTTTTCGGTTGGTCGGTTGGCACTGCTGGCTGAATATTTTGTATAACCGTGTGTATATGCGAGGGGTGTCGGTGTGTGCAAAAAATTGTGTTTAGTATTTTGTATGTGTGTATGAATTTATTTAATTTTCTTTTTTTTTTTGATACGTTTTAACATATTGAATACATATTTGTTTTTTTCTTTTTGTAATTTACTTTAAGCAGTGTTTTGTGTGATTTCTGTTGCATACTTTCGGGTGTAAGCGTGTGTGAGGGCGTGTGTGTTTGTGGGTGGTTTAGTGTTTATTTGCAATCATTTTTCATTTTATTAATTCGTTTTTGTTTTGCTGTTATTCTTGTTGTTTTGTATCAAGTATTTCATATTTTTGCGCTTTGTTGTTGTGCCAATCGGACCATCAACCAAATTGGTTGTATGCAGTAGTTGTTTGCACATTTTCTCGAAGGCAAATATTTATGCGGGAGTGTGTGTGTGTGTGTGCGTGTGTGTGTTTGTGGCAGTGTAAGTATAAAAGTGATACATCTACTTACTATTTGTTTGTTCATGTACATACACACATACATATGTATGTACTTCATAAAATTTATTTTCATATGAATGTATGATTTTTAATTTTCTTTTTCTACGTACATATTTTTTATTTTTCACTATTTATTAGTTGGAACTGAATGGAATACAAAATGGAAATTGCCAATTGTATCAAGAACACTGTATAAACTATGTTTTAATTTACATGTTATCGTAATATCCTTGCAGGAAATGGAATTGACACAAGACTAGAAACGTGATCGGTCCCCAAGTGATAGGGACCAGTCCGAGTTCTAACACTTCTTATGAAGCGGACCAGTCACTTTTACATGGAGATGGCCTAGGATGGGGTTAATTGATAATTTGCATGCACCTTGTGACTTGTCACTGAACTATACCATAGGGACCTATTCGGTGTATAATATAAATGACATTTAAAAATTACATTTTATTTTTAATGAATTTTTTTTAAGATTCGAACCGACAACCTCCTATATATGACAGACTTGCACACTACCCACCCAACCACAGGGTCACTCATATTTCAAAAGTATAAATACCAGTTAAGCTTAGGTTAATATCTAGGTATACGTTACGGGACTGGTGGCAGTGTCACATTGGAGGGAACAATTAACATTATCTTTACACTATTTGATAGGTCCTGTATTCAACCACATCGAAAATGTTCAGCGCCGTTTACTACAATACTAGACCGAGTTTCAATTAAATTGGCTCAAGATCAAGATGATACATCAGCCCCTTGTTCTGTAACTCGCTAAAGCTAAATCTCTATCGCTAAAAATCTTTAGAGTCGATTTATCGATTTTCGGCTAGGAATGCTGTTTTCAAACGAGTATTGCTAAATCAGGCAACGGCTTAAAAATTTAATTCGCCGAAGTTTTAGTGTTTTATGTCATTGCCAAAAAATTTGAATTTTCTATTTGTTCGGCATTTTAGCGATCGAATTTAGCTTTAGCTTTAGCGAGCTACGGAATACGGGGGCAGGAAAAAAGGCAATATTTAACAATTTCTTTCATCGTACCCTACTCCGTACTTTTGATAACACTCGCATTTTCTCAAGTCATAGGACGAGTGCATTTGGATCAATTGTCACTGATAAATTGTTCAGGGATTCCCTACATACCAGACAATTTATGCTACTTAGGGCTGTGCTTCTTTATTCTAAATAATCGTGCAATTTGAAAAAAAAAGTTTACACAAACATTGTTTTTTCTTTCATTAGCTGATGCTCAAAATTAAATTCTCTTTCTAAGGAAAATATTGTTTTTCCAAATTTTATTTAAAGTTAAGAAAAGTGTACATTTGCAATTTTATTGTGCAATAATTGATATTGTACAATAAAATTGCACAATATATTCGATAAAACCAAATGTTTTTTTATCTATATTCCCTGTGAATATTTTATAATGTTGACGATGATATTGTACAAAATGATTTCCCACCACTCATGTAACTTAAGGCTGTAATACACGATCCTACACAATCGTGTGATTTTTGAGAATATACAACCCTGGTATGAGGAGTCTATGAAAATTTTCAAAAGACAATGAGGGCAATTATGAACAAAACTCTGCGAGAAATTTCTCACTTTTCCAATTAGAACTTTTTGTCTTCCCTATTACTTGTTGTTGTCTGAAATTGTTCCCCTCAATAACAATTCATCAGATAAGGGTTGTATTTTTTCATAGGTCGTGCGATTGTTTAGTATAGTGGGTCATGGACTTCATCCTTTGCTAACGCCGAGATCTGGTTGGCTGTTGTGCTCTCGTCAGAGTGTGCATATGACTTGGACGTAGCTGCAAAAAAAAGAAAACAGTTGTATCTCTCTTTGTGATATAAGAGTAAGTATATTAAAAAAAAAACTGTTTTTTGTCTGAGAATTTATAAGCTTTGAGTTAACTTTCAAATACGATACATTAGGCCATGTCACAGAGTCCAATTTTTTTCGGAAGCGGAATTCAATCCACCCCATTTTTGTAGGAGATCTAAAAAGGAAAATTAAAATACGAAAATGTGTTAGGTGTGCCCGGACTGTTAAGGTCGCTGGTATGCTAGGGTATGCTAGGGAATGCTAGGGTATGCTAGGGAATTGAATTCTCTGTGTCATGGCCGATTGTTAGAAAAATTTACAAATAGTTTTTAATTTTTTATATTGTGCAACTTATGTAACAGTGTATAGGGAAGCGACAATAATAATTACAGTAGAGTTCTCAATGTGGAAACCTTAACACGTGCGTGTTTTAGTCCCAAGTATTATTGATTTTCGATATACAAGGAACTTTTGGTCAGATCTAACGAATAAATTTAATATTGTTTTGCATACTAATAGTTTATAGTCAAAGTCTTACTAGAAGCTGCCTTTCTGACAGTAATTAAAGTGTGTAATACTTGTTTATGCAATAAGTTAAAATATATACATAATAATAAAATAATATAATTTTATCACATGATGTGATGATATCATTGTTTAAAATGTGCCAAAGTTTTATTGTATTTGCTGAAGAATTTCAATTTAGAATTTACAATTGCACACAATTTCACATTCCTGGTGTGGCTGCTTTTTTATTCTGCATTTTTACATGCATTTGTGTGGACATGCTTTTGTGTGGCAAGTAATTAAAAAAATGTGAATATACCATAATAAATTTTCTTTCCCAATAGTTTTTCATATTTTTGTCATATTTTATTTACTGTTCTATAAACTGTTGCAGTTAAATTGATTTCACATGAAAGTTTATTTTGAACGACAATAATAGATTTCTCTTAATTCGATGCAAAAAGGAGTAAATGTATGCATGCATACATATGTATAAAGATATATATGTACCCTATAGGAACTCAAACCCATTTGTAAGTAACTTCAAACTGGTTTTTTAATAACCACAACTGGTTGATTAAGTGACTTTTTTCCTTGTCGCCGACTCACTATTTTAACATAGGCATGTCATAGGCGGTAGTCAATTGGCCATCTCTGCATGACTTTTAAATTGACTACTAACTACTTATTTTTCAACCAATTTGTAGTTAATTAATATTATAGCAAAAAAAAGATATATGTACATATATTTATATTATATATATACATATATGTATATATTCATATATATCTATGTAAATATATAAATACATACATATGTATATGTCTATATAAATATTATTATTATATTCACTAAAAATAAAAAATTCGTACATATGTACATAAATATATCCATACATACGAACCGCTCATAGAAAATATTATTGAAATTATTTAGTTTTTTTTTCAACACAAACATTTGGCATTTGTTTTCATGGCATGCTTCTTTTTATTTTTTTTATTTTCTTTTCATTTACTTATTTTGCTTTTATTTGTTTCTTACGTGTGCTTTTATTCAATATGTTTGGTTGATATCTGCATGATATTTAAACCAATTTGTAGTCACTTGCAAAATATTTAATTTATAAGTTAGTGTTTTTTCTCAACTGACTATTTTATTTACTACAGGGTACATACAAAATTGTATTTGTTTCCATTACATGGAAAAAATGTTCAACAAAGTAATCTATTTAGTAAAAATTAAATTGCTAAAAATATTCGCAGTTAAAAGTTTTTAAATCAGTTAGTTTTTAAAATTAATTATTGCTCAGAAATTTTTGCCAATGCACGGCTGAGTAATAATATCTGGTGCAAGGTGATCTGTCAGAATAAAAATTTGTTTAACACTAAATTTGGGTTGAAGCATATTTTCAAATGATAAGACCATCAGCATATATTATCTGTCTGTCTAATCAGATTAATTTAGTGTCAAATATCGGTCTATATTCTGGCTTCCAGATCGTTTTTACATGTTTTCCTGTGAGTTCTGATGTTAAAACATATGCTAAACCTGTTTAAGTTGACATTTAGAAAATTCAAATTAATATTTTGTGTTCTAGCATCCGAATTTAAAATAATTTGGAAATAGACGATTTAAAATTTTTTGAGTTTCTTCTTTCGTTTTGCTTTCATAAGACAAGTGAAAACGATCGCCATAACTGTATTATAGAGAGTACTTTTCGCTGTGTGGTGGATGAACTTGAGTTCACTGTACACCCGTGGGCGCTCTTTGCCTGAGTGTTACAAAAAAAAAAAGAGAATCCTAGGAAGTCGATTTACCGTTGCTCTTCTTTATGCCAGACATGGATGATATAGACACCATCGACATGTGATCTCAATAGGGCGGCGCTACGTGCCAAATAGCTCATGCAAAATTATACAATCTGCCTGAGCGATTTGATGTGAGCTGGCCAACGAAATCATGCGATTTGACCCCGTTAGAATCTTTTTTGTGGTTTTCGTAGGTCGTAAGATCTAAGCAAACAAATACATGCCATCGCTCAAATGCGGCCTGTTGTATTCGCCAGAAACATTGTTATATACATAATACTCGTAACATCGACGGGGCTTTGAAAAGTATAAAAAATGTCCAAGATGTCTCTCACAAACTTTGTTTTATTTCAATTTAAAAATAGGAAGCGCTAAATGAAAGACCTTTTAGTATGTAACTTTTTTTTTTGTAAAGCTAAAATTAAAAAAAAATATTTGCCATTTAACTTTATCAATATCTCTGAAACTACTATACAAAGTAAAACTTATCATATTTAATTACAAACATCATCTATTTTATTAAGAAATCGATATATGGGCATTTCCACAGAAAAGTCCACCTTCTGTCAGATTTCGCTCTTTGCTGCCGTAGCCTGTTTTTCAAAGAAAAAAATATATTTTGCTTATATTTCTTAGTTAGTTATATTTTTATTGTTTGAACTTCATTAGATTCTATATTTATGATTTTGATTAGGCTAAATTCGTATCGCTTTGTAAGCCAAATTACATGTGATAATTATTAATGAACAAATAACACCAAAGTTAATTTTAAATATTCTGAGAAGCACTAGCAGAACGGAACAACTAGCTGCTTTCGAAGGTCGCAAAACCTTAATAATCGGCGTTCCTTGTGTTTGGTGCACTGTGAGTGGTATCAGTTGGTGTAGATTTCTACTTTATATACTTAGCTTTTCATTGCAAAATGGAATATGGAAATTGTATTGAATCATCGTATTACAATTTGCTGAAAGCTTTTTTTGTAATGACTAACGGCTAGTTGTTCCGTTCTGCTAGTGTTTTCAGAATCTTTAAAATTAACTTTGATGTTATTTGTTCATTAATAATTATCACATGTTATTTGGCATATAGAACGATACGAGCTTTAGTCTAATCAGAATCATAAATATAGAAATATTACAATGTATTAATAAAATACATTGTAATACAAATTCACAATAAAAGAATCAATACTTAGTCCAACCATTAGAGTTGTTTCCTTAATTAAAGAACTTTCAAATGAAATTTAATATTTTAATATGGCGAATAATAAATTTCTTAAAATAAATTTATCAAAAGAAATTTATTAAATTTATTTATTGAAAAAATCATATGTTATGTGCTTTATAAATGAATTCTACCAGTATAGTAACTAAGGCTTTCAGTTGTAATGGTAAAAGAGACACAATATTTTGTGAGAGTCGGACCTTCAACTTCCACACTGGCATTGTCACCATGTTGAATATGAGATAATGGTGGCTATTCTGGAATACGCGTCGACTTGGTGAAATTTACATGTAGAACAAAAACAAAACTTCACAAATGTTAAAAATTTGTTTTTGTTTATCATACAAAATTTACCGTTTTTAAAAAAGAGAGCAACGCGTTCAAATTCTCACGTTTATTTCATTTCAGAATTGTATGGGAAACAAAAACAATTTTTGAAACTTTGTTTTTGCTTTAATGTAAAGTTTGACTTCTTCGACGCGTTTTCCCGAATAGCCACCATTATACTCTTGTAACGATGTTTTGAATAAAAGCTAGAATTCAGAAGAAAGTATCGTTGACAGGAAGTAAATCATAAATCTAAAAATAGCAATACATAATAATATCGAAGACAATGGGCCTTATCACGAGTGTCGTATCACGACTTCGACTACGACTATTTTGTATTAGACTAATGAACATTGAAACATTTTTTTTTTTAATCTATTACAAATTCGTCGTAGTCGTAGTTGAAATACGACACTCGTAATTAGGCCCAATAAATAGTGGGGTCATATAATTATTGTAACAAGCACATACATTTTATTATTTTTTTGATAAATTTTAAATCTAATCTCACTCTTGGAATGTTTTTATTGCATTACACGGGAATAAGTTTTACAACAACAACTCTCCATAATGAAATTTGCAAAGAATTTATAGTCTAAATTAAAAATGCCAACAGTTTATGGGAGTTCATAATTTTTTTTTGCCCAAAATTATGCAACACGAAACCAAACAGTTTTAAAGTATTCATTATTTAATGCAAAATACACACACATCCACACACACACACTCGCTTTAATTTTTTTCATGTGTTGGAAATATGAAAAGCGTATATGTATATGTAAGTAGTTGTTGAACAAGTGAATGCAGCAGCACTCAAACGGTTTGGATGACTTTTCACACAAAAATTTTGGCCTACATAAAAAAATTATAATTTTTTTTTTTAATTTGCCGCTGTTGTATTTGCTTCATTTGTAATTGAAAAAATTGCTTGTATTGAAAGAAGATACGTTAAGTTGATGTTTCGTTTAATTCGTTTTTTACCTTTGGCTTGATTAATAAAAACTTTTTCGTTTATAAAACATCAATTAACCCAAATAATAGCAGAAGTCTTCCCCCTTCCCTTCTTCAAGTTTGCGTTGCCATGACTTTTGAATATGTTCTTGTTTGCTGAACTTATTGTGAAGATTTTTGTTCAATTTTGTAGTCATGCCAAAGCAAATGCAGCTTTAAATTCACGGTTCTAACTAAAGTATCTTTAGAATTTATGTCACACGGTAAAACATTCAAGTTTCGTTCTTTGTTTTTGTTTTTTTTTTTTTGTAACTAAAACTTGTGCAAACTCTATTGAAATGATGTCAGTAAAGTTTTGTTAGTTCTAGTAGTTTGTTTTATACAAAAGCGCATTTTATATAGTTTAGAACTTTTTATTTTTTGCAAGCTCTATAGTTTGTTTTTTGTGTTCAGTGTGTTTGAAGCTGATTTTGTTTGCTTTCTAGTTATTCCCATTTGGTTTTGTTTTTACTTCCGTATAATTTTCAATAACATTGTGGTTGCAATGCTGCACTATTGCCAACATAATCTCGAATCGTTAGATCGCAACAATCTGCAGGTTATTTCAATATTCAAATGCACTCATACATACATATGTATGTGTGGGTGTGACTATTCTATACTGTTTACAGTCCTCTAAGGCTGTACGCCAGTATTTATGCTATTGTAAGTGTGTGTGTGTGTGTGGATGTGTAATTTCTTCTTTCAAACTCTCATCTCAACAATCCAACCAAGCGTTTGTATCCTTTAGTTCGCAAGTGTTTTAATTATGGCATTAACGTATGGTCTGTGGTTTTAAATAAAGTCAAAGTTATGAAAATAGAAAATTAAAAAAAAAAACTTAATTTTAATATTATGATAAGGCGTGTAGATATGTATATCAGGGCAGTGATTTAAAACTATTAAATCATTTCAAAAATGTGCAATTTGAAATTCATGATATAAAGTGTTTTGAATAACAATAACGCAAAGAGAAAAGTTTGAGGTTTGGACTGTTGCTATGGATTGTATACAACAGCAACGGCTGCCTCAGGATGGTTTTCCTACTTAAAAGATTGATCTTCTGCATATTGCATATACATACATACATATGTATGTAGCGTTGGATCTAGATTTTCTGTAATTCAGTTTTTTAAGATTCCAACTTCACTGCAAAGAATTATTTAAGAAAATATTTGAGTTATTCTAGTTATTTTCATACTGGTATATTCATAAAAAATATTTTAGGCTTTTATTAAGCGCGCTTATTTGACGTATTTCTATGGGAAATTTGTCAAATAAACCTAAAATATTTTTTATCAATATGGCGGATAATCTTTTGTTTCTTCCATCAACGCGTGTATGTGTAAACTCAGTTTCTCCACCAAAAGCATAAATATTAAAATTGAATTTGTGTTCTAGTTAATAACAAATGACATTTTTTGTTTGGTTTCCATTAAAATATATATTCATATTAATTTAAATATATTTCTATGATTTCTAATTTAGTTTTTCTTTTTCACATTTTGTATTTTTTTCAGATATTTTAATTTGTTTTGTTGAGCTGTAATTGCCATTTAAGCAACCATGAGCAACCGTATAAAGGTAATTAGCTTTTTTTTATACAATTTTAATATTCATTCAAATAAGTAGAAATAAATAAATTATGCAAATAAGTTAAGTATTTTTTTTTTAACAAAATTTTTGTGTATGCAAATACGCTGTATGTTTTGCTTTGTTGTGTAAATATAATCGGTTTTAAATAATTTTGCAGACATTTAACAGATTAGAGAATGTATTTAATTAATTATTAACGTATGACAAATTTTTGTTTAAATTTATTGCTTTAATAAAGTTGTTTTGGGTCTTCGTGCAGATTTTAAAATTGATTTAAAATATGATTTTCATTATTAAAATTAAATGAAATAAGTGACATTTAATTACAAGAGAAATATGTATTCATACTTAATCGGGTACCAGTGGCATCAAAAATGTAGCAAAGAGAAATAAGTGCTCAAGTGGACTTAAGCTAAAATTGAAATATTCACTTTATTATGATTTCCAGATTTAAAAGAATATTTCGAGAAAATTTCCAAATTTTTAAAAAACTTAGAGAAAAAATTTAAAAAACTTTTGGCTTTGGAAAAAATAGCTTAAGTTGAATAAAAATAAATTAATCAAAAGTAATTTAAATTGATATTTATATAAAGTGCCCAAGGTGCGGATTCCGTAACGATGACTTTCGAAGTGTTCACTATTTTGACTTTAGCGTTTGCTATAACAGTAAAAATAATTCATTCTAACCGCTGAACATCGAAATTGGTGAACACTTTAGAACTCATCACGTTGCCAAATCCGTGCCCAGGAGACGATCAACTAAACTCATCATCCACATAGTTGTGTGCGTGCTGTCGTGTTTTTTTGGCTACTAGTACGCATTGTCTGCAGTTCTTAATGAAAATTAGAAAAGTTTTATTTTTAGTTGACAGCTGAGTATTTAAATGCATTTAACTTTGATTAAAGAAAAAATGTAATTTGCTTTATGACATAATTGACAAGTGCGCAGACGAAAAAAAAATTATTAAGATTTCATCTTGTTTTTTATAACAAGATTTCAAACGAAATATTTTTTCATTATTTTGAATCTGGACACTAGATATATACATATCAGAGAACTGGATGTATTGATTCACTTTTGCTGTCCACTCACATTTACAATGTTTTTGTTTTGTTTTTAACATCATTATATAATGTTGTTTGATTCTTTTGTATAATAATTATAATCAAATAATATTGTGAGCACGTTGGACAGATGAAGTATTAAGTCAATAAAACAGTGCGTATATGTTTTCATACATTTTTAAAATAAATTTAAACAACTATTGAAAAGTGTTTGAAGAAAATTTAGCGTAATGAATTCAAAAATAATAAGAATACAGTTTTTCAAGAAATATTCAAAACAATCCTACTGATTCACTGCTTTTGTGAATCATATGAATAAACATAACTTGCAACCAATGGCATGCATTTATTTACAATAGTCTTATGAATATGAATCATGCATTAGCAACTTTAATGTTTTTAATTTTAAGTGCTAGATAAATATTAAATTTTCAAAGAGGCGAAATTATGCCATTTGATTCGTAATCATGCAGATCTCTGGTACATGTGTAATACTATACGAACTTTAGCCTATATAATTGAATATCTTACCCGAAGTAAACCTTTTTAAATTTTTTTTGTGCTTTGCCGGTTTTTTTTTGTTTTTGACAAAAAAAAAAACCGGCGTTTCTTAAGCTTAAGCAATTTTTAGTTTTCCGTTTTGACGATTTTTCCGGCTTCTTTTTAATTTAAGCGATTTTTTTAGTTTTAGCATTTTTTTCGTTTTTTCGATTTTTTTTTGGTTTTTAACGATTTTTTTAGTTTTTTGGTGACCGTTTTACTCATGGTAATTTTTTGCATTTTAGCGATTTATTTTATTTTTGGTGATATTTTTCATTTAAGCGCTCTTTTCATTTTGGCGATTTTTCGTTTCGGTTTTTTTTTAATTTTGGGACTTTATACTCTTAGTGTTTGAGAAAATTTGATGAGTTTTGCCGAGTACACACTATGGCGTTTTGGGACATCGCAATAGTGTGCACTAGTGGCAATTATTTATCATTTCCGATATTTTTCGTTATATGGCATTGATTAGAAATAAATAAATATATAATCGATTTGCGTCAAAAAAAAAAAAAAACGAAGTCCGATCAATGTAGTCGGTTTAGCTTTATTAGTGGTTATGGCTCGATATAGGCTTCTATCTTCTATCTACTTCTTATATATATATATAACAGGATGTGTGTATATATGTATGTATGTAACGTATGGACTCCAAAACGGCTAGGCCGATTTTGATGAAATTTTTAGAGAATCTTCAGAATATTCAGGCGGGTTTCACTGTAAAGTCTGATTTTTGATTTTCGGAATGCAGGCGGAGGGGCGTGGCAAAATCAAATTTTCATATTGCACCACCAATGCCATATACATATATATATATACATATATATATATATTTTTTTTTTTGTGGGGTTGGGAGGTGTAGCGAAGCACACCGGGTTAAGCTAGTTGTCTATATATTAGGATTCCAACATGTTGCCTTGGTCGCCTTTGAACACCATTTAATTTTTAACTGTCATATATTTTCTTTTGTAGCAGCCAAAGGTTTACATATTTTATGAAAATTTCAGTTTTGTAGCTCTTACGGTTCTCGCAAAACCAGTCTTTTACAGGCTGATCCTTTTCACCTTTCATTTAGGGAACCCTAAAAATCAGCATCCGATAATGACATGCTTTGATACGAACGCTACGAAGTCAAATTACGAATGCTGATTGACGTGTTTATTTGTACTCCTTTTAAGCCACAAGCATGGGACACTCACACATATGTACTGATTGTAGGGTTTGTTTGATCGTCTCCATGGCCCATAATATTCTATAAATAAAATTTTGTTGCAGAAAAGTAATCCGCCTCACACTAGATGTCAGAAAATTAAAACATCTCTTAAAAAAATTTTCAAATTAAGACAAAAACTTTTCCTTATTGGTACAGAAATAAGTCTGTCCTATCATTCCAGCTTATCGCAATTGGTATTTTGTGACTACGATGGTTTTATACGAACATTGTGTTTTTTCGGCTACTCGTTTTTTCTTTAACAAACTAGTCGTAGGCGAAGTTGAAATGGACCAACCCCAATAAGGCGAATTATATACAACACCATCATCGTCTTTTAAAAATGCCCATTAGAATTGAATTTAAGTGCATCTCTGGAAAGATCAGCTGTCGAGGCGTAACAGCTTTAGTACACAAAAAAAAAGAACGGAGTAATGTTCTGTGGACTTGCTTCGAAGTGAAAACTTCCCAAAGTACACGTACACACAATAAAATTTTTAAAATACATGAGAAATATCGTAAAAAAAATTAAATGATCTGTAGCACAGTGTAAACCAAATCGGTGTCTAATAGACACTCTCTGTATACGAGTATGTACAATTTCCATTGAGTTTATCTCGACTCTCTTGTGCACTGTTGTGGCTAATAGATGTTATGCTAAGAATACAACTGGGACGAAGGACCAATTTTTGGCCGCTAATATTCGTTGCCAAAAATAAAACATACTTGTGTTATACGCAGTCTTAGCGCCAGTCCAAATTCGCCATACGCGGTGAACTCTGAAATATATTTATTCAAGGTTTCTCAATTTAAAGAAATGCTGCTTGTTCGTCGTTATTTTGCTTTATTTAACGAATTTTTACAGCGAATTCTTCCCTGCGAATTCATGATGTTGTCCCATTTGTCTTACCAGGATTAGATAAGTTCCAGCAAAATCTATCAATTTTCCTGATAGAAATTGAGGGATCGTTTTACTTTCGCATTCATGATATATTTTCTTTATAATTGAATATGACGATTTTTGCCGCACGTATGGTATAAAATTTTACACTACGTTTCTTCTTATAACTTTCACAAAATTAATAATGGGAATCACAATAATTCTCAGGATTTAATAAACTGAAATATTCACCCACAAAGTGTGTACAAAACACCGGTATTACATGATGTTTTAACAAGACACAATAAACCTAAAAAAGGATGAGGAAAGGATTTGCTGCCTTTACATTCGTTCTAAACGCAAAAATGTTGTGGAGTGTGTGACTGCTTTTGTTGGTTGCAGTTGTTGTAGTTTGAGCCATAGTTTCAGGAGGGCATGGAAAGTAAAGTACACATGTATTCGTATGTGTGTGTGTGTTTGTGTGTGAGTCGAGTGTTGTCATCCGGTTGGTTACCTTTTTTGTTTATCTCTCCAACTACTTTCAATTCTTCCTCATATTTGTTCCTTAACTATTATTCCCGTTTTGTAGGTTAAGTATGTGTTAAACAAAGCAACATTTATTAAATAAAAAGTAAAAAGAAAAGACTTTCTTCATGCAAAATATGACAACGTGATTTGACTTGATAAACAACAAGAAAGATAGATGCCCATGTATCATCTCATATTTATTTGCCACTCACACACACTTCAAAATACTCGTACATACATACGAGTATAAGAAAACATATTTAAAAGGACTTTTGGCTAAAGTTCAACTCCACTCAACTTTTTGGATTATATTATTGAAATTTGAAAGAAATACACATAAGAGCGATGAACAATATTTCAACCCTACTCCATCCATACTCATCAACTTTCAGTTAAAAACACATTTTAACATGAGATCCTTTTTAGAGCATAAAATTTGTTTGTTTAAGTAAATCAAATTTGTCGCAAAAAAAAAAAAAAATAAACGAAGAAAAAGCTTAATAAATTTTAATATAAAATACATAAGTCCTTGTGGGTTATTTCTATTGTACGTGATAACAATGTGCATTCATTCCTTTACTAAGAATATAAGGGGCTTTCCACAGCAACGATTACATGTGTTCAAATTTTGATATTTGCAGTTTTGTCATTCATGATATTCTTACTATTGTGGAGATCTGAACCCAAATACCGGTTTTGCCCAAAACCAATGTTTTACATGTGAGCAAAACGACCTCAAAAACGGGTTTTGTTCCAAAGCCAGTCAAAACGTTTAGTGCAACATTGGGTTTGTTCGATAATTATTAATATAGCATTGGGTCGATTTTGGCAAGCGAGCAGAGAAACAAGCCGACTTAAAAAGTCGGCGGCGGCTCATAAGCCGGCTGGAGCCAGCTGACCTTGACAGCCGCTGGTTTTGATTTTGATGCGATTTTTAAGTATATTTCTATTAAAAAAATCTCAATTTGTAAGATTAGGTAAAAACTTGCCACCACAAAAACAATTAGCCGGCTGCAACTTTGAGCCGATGCTAGCCGCAAGTATCGGCGGTGACTTGAAGATACGCTAAAAGTCGACGGCGGCTCCTGAGCTGGCTGTGATCCTATCAGCTTGTTTCTCTGCGAGCGAGTTTTTAAAGTTTTGATATGGAAAATAATCCGAGGGAGCTAACTCTGGCGAATAAGGTGGGTGATGAAACGATGGCCATCGCAATAATGGATGTGTGAACTGATGCATTTTCTTGATAAAACAATACTTTATCTTTCTCCAAAACATGGCCTTTTTCTTTAATTTCATCTCCGTTGATTACTTTTGCTCTTTGAAGATAACCAATAAAACTTATCCCACGCGCATCCCAAAAAGGACGCTTTGACTTTGCCTGCAGATGGAAATGTACTTGAATTACCTGGACAATATTCTCCCATTCTAGTCCATTAATTGACTGGTCCTTTGTCTCAAATATGAAGAAGTTGACCCAAGTCCATGGTAAAGAATCGAAAAAACTCACAGAATTTTTGCGGTGAAAAATCGCTAAAACCTTATTAAAACATTTTCATGATTATATTCAAATATTCGCTCAATATGTGAAACCCCTATCATTGCAGCTAGCTCAAGCCACTTCCAACGACCATCATCCAACAACATTTTGGATATTTTCTTAACCATTTCCCGAGTGGAGTCCTCAATCGGTTGACCAGTATGGTATTCATTCTGGTGGGTCTGAAGGCCTTGTTTAAACCCCGCACCCAATATTTCATAGTCGTAAACAAACAAACGGAATGCCCCGGAGTAGAATCTAACTCGACTTGGGCTGAAACCTTTCAAATAAAAGTATTGAATTACATACATAAGTTCACTGCGATCATTTATTTTCGATGGCTCGAAAAAAAATTAAGCAACGGCTCCTTGAAACTTAAAAAATACATGTTTGCCACTTTTCACCAAAGTAATTTTTTTTCAAACATCGCAGACCTTTTATTTTTTTTTTCGTATTTATAAAATGGCGTCTGTTGGCCGCCATATTAAATTTTTACTACTTTCATATCTTTAGTGACACTCCCGGGATTAAGAATTATCAAAATCGGTCCACGTGTTCGGTTTATATAGTGCCGCAAAGGAACGCACATACATACATATGTATATACATAGGCTGATAAACACAATACCCTTCATTGCATCACTCATGCCCGTCATTTCTACATACTGGTAATTTACACAAGGTTTTTACCTACGAGTTTCCCTTATAAAATTTAACTTACACGATAGATATCTGTAGACTAATAGATATCTATGGGTAGAAATAACGGGCATCAAGAATCAAAGTGATTGATTTTTTGTGCATCCTTTTAGCAGCGATAAATAAATACGAGTATTTGCTTTTGTAATCTTTGTACGTTTAAATTTTTTTTTAAAAGTAGCGCCTTTACATATTATCTATTAGATAAGAATAGCAAGTGAATAGTAAATGGAATATTTTCCTACTTTCTTATCTATTCTGTTATGTATTTGAATAACTGAAATCATTTAAGACCCACTCGCTGCTCTCTTGGTGTCAAATAATTTTGTAAACATAAACGCTTTTTGATTGTCAGTAAAATAGATTGCAATGCAGTATAATTGTTCCACTAGTCCTTTTTTTACAAACAAATTATGAAATCGCTAAAAAAAACTATTAATAATTTTGCAACGCAACCAATTTGTATCAGTCGTTGTTGTGCAAAATCTTGGTCCCACCTCTGCTTGTAATTGTAGACATTATGATTTATATTCATTCTGTGTCTTTGAACTAAACAACAACCTAAGAAGATTTAAATCTGTTTATGGTAAATCACAATAAAAAAAGTGTCTATTGTTTTGAACGATATTTTATCGATACGACAGTGTAGAACAAAAAAAAAACTCCCTTACAAAAAAATAAAATCCATATTAAGTAGTGACAAAAAAGGAAAAAAAAAAGAAATAGTCGCAGCAGCAAAAGTAATAGTTGTTGTCATCGTCTGAAAGCTGGGGTAAAAAAAAAATAGAAAACAAAAGTCTTGTTGATAAACATAGTCGTTTTTGTGTGTGTGTGTGTGTGTGTGTAAAATATATACATACATAAACACTATAAACAAATAGTTGGAGCTAGAGAAACGATAAGGCCAAAGCCCATAGACAGAGAATAAAAATTCTATTGAAAACATCAACAGCCCCAACAACAACAGTAAACGACTAGAAAAAAAAAAACTATAATAAATATGAGGAAGAAAGTTAAACAGGACAACATCCTGGAAAATAAAATTTCAATAATGTGGTTAGTAACTTTATACTCCTTTCGTCGTAATAAATGTTTGAATCGATGCAGAGGAGCGAGCATACATATAAATGTATGAATACAAGAACACCAACTTCTTACGGGTTACTAGTTCAACGATCTCTTTTGAACACACTTGCCAACAGCAACGACAAAAACAATAGGAGAGGACGATGTTTACAACTGTGTATATTCCACCAGCAGCAATACACTATTGCTGCTGCTTCTAGGGATGGGCAAAAAATATCGATATTTGCGAAAATAAATATCGATATATATCGCCGATATTTCAAAAACCGATGTATCGATACATCGATTTTCATTTACGAGTATCGAATTTCGATATTTTTAAGAGCTCTACAAATTTTAGCCGGTTTTTAACTGTACGATATTGGCATCACTGCTACTGATGCTAAGAAAAAAAAAAGAAAAATTTCATAACAAGGTTGATCTATAAGGTAACCCCACTAAGCCAGGCGACTTTTATTTGTTAACTAAGCTAAATACTAAATTTGGTTTGTGTGGGTATAAGCCTGAAGACAGAATTAGTTTTTAGTTTCTGTTCTGTTACGAATCAGCTAACTAACTATTTTTTGTTTATAGAAATCTTATACAAGCCGTTAGTTTTTCTCTTTCGTTCTGGGGCCCGTTTCTGAATTCTACAAGTTACAAATTTAAAAATAAAATGCACACCAAACAATAATAAAATTTGAAAAAGATTGTGATTGTGCTTTAAAAATTTAAAACATTTACTTTGTACCAGTAAAACATAAAATTATATTTAAATATAACAATGGACGAAGCAAAACTCATCACTTTTGTGGAAAACTGTGACCATTCTGGTCAGAAACAGCTAATTTATTACAGAAAAAGTAACTATTAAAATGTAGAAATAGAACGGTACAGCACGGAAGTAAAGACTAAGGAAGCGTTAAGGAGCTACAATAGGTTACGTATAACTTAACATACGTAGTTCCTTTGTATTAAATTTCTTAAAGTGACTAATTGTGCATTCGAAATGAATGCAGTTTTTCAGAAATTATCTTATAATACAAATTAAACATACAAATGTATGGATAAATTTAATTACTTTCTCGATACCAATATCAATTTGAGTTTTCTACACTCAAGGAGTTCATTAAGTTTTAAGTTAGTTGTTCGCGATTTCTTTAAATATTATTGTTTGGATGCAAAGCGGGTATTTCTCGTATTCCGCAATGATGAACTTTGAAGTGTTAAATACGGGCATTCATTAATCAATGATTAACATCATTATCTATAAAAATTATTAAGGCTTTCTAAAGGCTTATTAATCATTAAAATTTTTTATGGAAATCTTTTCTTAAAAACCATTAAAACCCATAAATTCTCAATAGTTGTTCAAAATTTATATCGCTTAAACTTTTTTTTGGCGGTTATCGCTCGATATGTTAGTATGTGTATTTAATTTAGATTTGGAATATTTTGGCAACATTTGTAGGCAAAAAATATCGATATATCGAAATATCGATGCTTTCAAAAAATATATATCGATACCGTTCAAATATATCGATACATTTTTTTCATTTGCCCATCCCTGGCTGCTTCTGCCTCTGCTGCTGCTGCTTCTGCTGCTGCTGGCGGTCTATATATTTGTATTCATATGCTACAGATTTAATTCGGTTCCCTTCCTGTAAATACAAGTTTTATGTTCAGTTTGAGTTTTTACACTTGTATTTCTAACTCTAGTATTTGCAATTGTATTAGTGTAATACTTACTTACATACATAACGTCGCTGTTTTAACTAAATGACCTAACTGACATTTTGTAAATTTTACAGGAGAGGAGCTTTTATGATTGGTTTCTACATGTATGGAAGCGTCTGAAATATTTTTTACTGTTATAGGCTCGACAGTAATGTTTAGAGTCATAAAAATTGTGGACAAGGTCTATTATGTGGACTTAACTCATTTTTCAAAATGATGTCAGTTAGGTCAGTTAGTTAAAACAGCGACGATATGTACGTTCACTTTTACACCCAGCAAACTCTTAGACAATAGTTACATTTTTACGACTCTTCAGCTCATGTTTACGATCCAATCTAAGGAACATTTTATGAGTATTTAAAAGAGTCTTTAGTTGATGTCTAAGAGAAGCTTTGAACGGTTAGAGGAAATTACTGCCACAATTCACTCGTAAAAAGAATAAAATTAAAAATATGTAAATTCTAAAGAAGTGATAAATAAAACCAAAAAATCTCTACCAAAACTCGATTGCTATAAAAATACTTATGCACCGAGTACACACTATGGCATTTTGTGACATCGCAAGCACAAATAAAAGTGTGTACTAGTGACGACGCTTGTCATTTCCGATATTTTTCGTTGTGTGGCAATAGCTCACAAACTGTTTACGCATCTGTTGAAGGCAGTTGTGAGAACAAGTTGGCAGCCTTGCAGACACAAAAACAAAATGTCAGTTTGTTGTACATACAGAAAGAATTTTAAATTTATGCGGGTATAAAAATTTAAAAGTATGGAAAACGAAAAAGAAAGTGGAAAAGCATAGAAGCGTATGAGAAAAATGCAAGCGTCATGGACGCATGACATGAAATCAGCTTGCGGAGTTTCATAGGGCTGTATGCATAGGGATAGAAATCCATGAACAAAAATGTCTGTGGAATTAGGGCTTCATGCGCACACAAATAGAAGCCTGCTTCCGTAAACTGGAATGTAGAGTGTAATAGAATCCTTTGGTAGTGCGTATTCCTTGAAGTTTTTTAGATTTTCTTAATTTTTTTCTTATTATTGATAAACATACGGTGCCACTAGCCAATGGAATAATTTTTCGATTATCCATTTGACAATCCAAATGACACTAAATGTCATTATATCAAAATTAGCTCTTGATGTAGACAATATTGCCGTATTGCCATTATTTAGGAATGGAACGCTTTCTTGTCACAATTGATACAACGAAATTGTGTGTTATGGAAAAACTTGATATGAACGGCATTGCACACATTTGAAAATGACAACACAAGAGATGCCAGATGTAAACTCAGCCTACTAGATGATATTCAAACAGCTGCAGTCAAAATAATAGCATCATGACAAAATTTTTAGTAAATCCATTTTCATCTCTTGAAATGTTGATGTGATTTTATTCAAAACGAAATGAAAATTATTGCAAATATTTGCAAAAACAATCTTATCTTTTAATGCTATAAAATAATTTAATTTATTTATTAAAAAACTTGAAAAAGCATTAAAAACATTTATTTCTTGCTGACTTAGCAAGTCCAGATGCATTTCGTTGCTGCTAAGCAACACTTCAATAGACTTCAACAGCAACGAAATGCAGCTGCACGTGCTAAACCAGCAACAAATGAATTTTTTAAATTCGTAGCCATTTTGACACGCGTTAAATAATAATAAAGTATTGAAATTAAAATTGGTGCAGATATCTGCATTAATTTGCTTAAATTCTCACACTTGAAAGCTCCTGTGGAAGTACTTATACATCCCTTCTCGCTTATACGATTCTTCTCGGGATTTATATTGATCATACTTGTGTTTTATGTACACATAAATTATCTTTTTGAACAAATATATACGTATACATACATATATGTGTGTTTATGTATGTACGCGTGTACATACAAGCCTGTAGTAAATAAAACAATCAGTTGAGAAAAAACACTAACTTATAAATTAATTATTTTGCAAATGACTACAAATTGGTTTAAATCTCATGCAGATATCAACCAAACATATTGAATAGAAGCACACGTAAGAAATAAATAAAAGCAAAATAAGTAAATGAAAAGAAAATAAAAAAATCAAAAGAAGCATGCCATGAAATCAAATGCCAAATGTTTGTGTTGAAAAAAAAAACTAAATAATTTCAATAATATTTTCTATGAGCGGTTCGTATGTATGGATATATTTATGTATGTACGAATTTTTTATTTTTAGTGAATATAATAATAATAAATATTTATATATACATATGTATATGTATTTATATATTTACATAGATATATATGAATATATACCCAGCTAGCATTTGGGTGATCATTTTTGGCAGAAATATCTTATATGATTCTCTACAGATCGCTTTTTATGATTAAAAAGTGATTTATCACTTGGGCGATTGAAAGAGGATTCACTTATGATTCATCTGAATGATCAAATAATGATTTCTTGAAAATAGAGGAACATCATGCAAACCGCAAAAAGGTGATTTAAATGATTTAATATGAAAATTGCTCAAAAATAATCAGCAAATCGTATCATAACTGATTCTTTGGTATGATTCATCTGTAGGGTACCATTTTCTCTACAACGGGAGTATCATTTATGATCGAAAAATGAGCTCATATACGGTTATTTTTCCCGTCAAGCTGATTCGGAAACGATTGGATTATGATACAAAATGATACCTGGGTACATACATATATATGTATATACATATGTATATAATATAAATATATGTACATATATCTTTTTTTTGCTATAATATTAATTAACTACAAATTGGTTGAAAAATAAGTAGTTAGTAGTCAATTTAAAAGTCATGCAGAGATGGCCAATTGACTACCGCCTATGACATGCCTATATAAAAATAGTGTGTCGGCGACAAGGAAAAAAGTCACTTAATCAACTAGTTGTGGTTATTAAAAAACCAGTTTGAAGATACTTACAAATGGGTTTGAGTTCCTATAGGGAAACCATCATTCTATGCATGTGTGTATGTATGTATGTGTGGGTAATGTTAATTCAATAAATGTAAGTTTTTCGTTCCTTCTATTTCTGTTATTGTGCATTTTTCTTTATTTTCTGCCAATACGGCATACGACTCATCTTTGATTTATTTGTGTGTGTGTGTTTGGTTGCGTGTTTGTGGTTGTGTGCATGCATGTATTTGTGTGCGTGTGTGTGCGAGTGATTGTAAATCTTATTGTGGTTTTTTCGATTCATATTTAATCGCCATCTTTTGCTTTTTACAATACGTATTCTCCTTATTTGTTTGCTTTGAAATTGATATTAACCCAATTTTTTTATAGTTTTTCTTTACTGGTATATTTAATTATGACTATTATTTTTGTTGGTTTTTATACTTCCTGTCTCGTCTTAAGGAGTTCGTTGAAAGGATTACAATTTCAAATAATCAATTTCTCTTGTGTAGTCGTACAACATACACTCCACTACACTAAACAATAACAAAGCGGCTCCAAAGGACTCCATTCGCATAAATAACTATATATTACTTAACCAAATATTGCTTTTGTATTCCATAAATTAAGAATATATATTATTTTTTTTTAATGAAATTATTCAGCAAATATTTGCAGTGAAAAGGTTTGGCTTCCATAACAAAGAAATTTAATGGAATACATACATATTTTACAAACATATTTTACATACATATTTGTATAGATTTTATTTCCGTTTATGTTTATGAATGTGTCTGCCTGAAATAAAAGATACAAGTAAATTATGTTTGAACTTGTCTTTTTAAATTTTTATGCTGGAAACAAAAATAAATTATGAAACAAACGTTCTTGAATGTTTTACAAAAATAGGCAGTTCGTCAGTTGTTTGAGGCGATATGATTCTTTAGCACGAGTGCAACTCTACACTAGAAGAGTCCGCATTATCTGCATATATACAGTGCCGGTTAAAATAAGAGCACCAGTTGTAATTTTGTTTACAACAAGCAAAACTTACGCTTAACTGATCATTTTTTTCAGGGATACTCTTATATTTTATGTTCTCGTTGGATGGGATCATTTGTTGAAACATCTTATAGCTGCTTGTGATTTAGGAACAACAATTTTTCAACTTGTTATATATTGACTTTACTAAGTCAACCAACCACTGCAATTCGAAGTCAAGGATAGGTCGTGATATTTTGTTTTAATTTATTCATATTTGCAATTATTTTTTCGTTATGTAGCTTATGTTGTACATTTGATGTCTCTTTAAAATGCATTAAAATTAAGGTCGAGAAATTACATAAAAATGCAGATTTCTAGTTATTTTGTTCGAACTACATATATTTGTATCTTTGTTTGTTTTTGTTTAGGCTAAAGTTTGTATTTTTAGGAATCCAAATTATATGTGATAATATTTAAGGAATAAATAACACCAAAGTTAATTTTAAATAATATAACAAACACTAGCGGAATGGAAAACAGCATTTTGTTCCAAAACGCATAGTTTGTACAATCAAAAAACATAATTTCATGCCTGCTAAACGGCTTCAAACAACATTGAATATCTCGACAAGCATGGAAAATATTCGTCCGAGACACGAAGAAATAAAATCAATGCTTACACTGCCCAAAGATTCTATTAATTTCTCTTTCCAATCATGTGGTAAAAAGTTCGTGTTTTGCAAATTGGACAAAGGAAAAATGGTGCAATGTATTATGGACAGATGAGTGCAAAATCATTTTATTTATTCTAGACCTGAAGTCCGAAGATAAAGCCAAGGTCTTCGAAACACATCAGCAAAAAAGACAGAGAGTGGTTTAGTGATAATTTAGTCAGTGAGATGGAGTGGCAGGCACTTAAAGAAGGAAGTGTCTGCACTAAAACCAAAAAGTAGCGAATGAAGGTCCTTGGAAAGCTATAAGAGAAGTATGAAGTTCTTTCGATGCGGAAATATATGAAAGTTTAGTTGATTCGATGAGAAAGCGTTCTCTAAACGTAATTATGAATAAAGGAGAAGCAACAAAGTAAAAAAAAAATTAAATAATGTATTTTACTTACAGAGCTTTGAATATTTATAGGACAATGAACTAAACTGCTTTTATTTTGACTTAGCAGCTTCTTAAGTTTTTTAAATAAACTAATTATATATTTTAAGACATTAGGAGAAAGTAATAGTTTTTTTAATTATTTTGAGTAAAATAGCATCAGCCTTGAAAGACATGTAAGTACTCGTTACTAAAAAAAATTGCTGTTCTATTATTTTGACTGTAGCTGTACATTATTTGGTATAAATGCGAAAATTCGACTGAAAAACAAAAGCTTAAGCTTAGAAATAAAATACTTGCAGCATGTTTGTGTAAAAATTTGTACAAGTTTCTTTCAAACTATTACAACATTTCTAACGTCAACGATTTATACAGGATGGACCATAAGTCACGCGTGCATGTAAAATTTAATGCCGATTGGAAAAGTAAAATTCTAGCACTTTGGCTCGTTGCTCGGTCGTTAAATTTTGCATGGTGATGTAACACGGTTCGATGAATAAAATCTAAAAACAAAACAATAAAAAATAATAACCAACAAAAAAGTTATTAAATTTTTACACGCAGGCGTGACTTTTGGCCCACCCTATGCAAGCAGGCTGTTAAGATTTATTATTGTAGATAACTTAGCTTCTTTTGAACTCGATTATACCCTCAAAACCGGGATTTAGCAATAAAATATATATTTATGATTTGAACAGGCTAAAGTTCGTATCGCTTTGTAAGCCAAAAATATAAATATTTTGTTTAAACTTGGTGAACAAAAATACTTGTAACTAATTAATTTTTGCATTAATTTGGCGCAACGCTGAATAGAAGAGAGGGCTTTTAATTATATTTAAGGAATTTTGAAACGGCAAATCTTTTGAAAATATATAATCAAACAATGTAAACGAATTTCCTTAATTGCTTTGTTCAGTTTGTTTGCAACTTCTTCTTTTATTTACAAATCCAGTTTGCAACAATTTGCTTTAAATATTGTTTTCTCTTTAGTTTGTTATAGAAGCGTACCTTAATGCAATTAAATAGTCTTCACATTAACAACCAATATCTGGAACTTTTTCAAAAGTCACAAAATGATATACTCAAGTAGACATGCAAACTATTTTCAATCTCTTCAAAAGTATCTGCAATTTTGTCACACATAAAAATTGCAACTGAGTCACATTCGAATGCATTATGTTCTATTTAAAGATTACAAAAATCGTACATATTTGACTAACATGAAGTCAATTCTTAAATAAAATATAAATATATATACATAAATATGTTTACATATACATATTTTCCACAGTTTGCCTTAGTTTCGTGCCGATAAAAAACCAACAAATCTAACTGGAAAATTTTACCCAGTGTAATAATGTTAAATGTAAACGCCTGCACTTATGCAGCATTTTTCGCTTTAATTAATGAAAAGTTTTAAAAATACTTTATACATACATATTTAGAAAAAAAAATATGCAAACAATTTTGTTGCTTAAATGCTCTTTATTGTTATTCTGTAGTAGCAATTTCGAAGAAATACTTTTTCTCTGCTCAATTTAAAAAAAAAATAAGAAAAAAAAAAGAATTTGCTTCAACTCTCAAGCTGTTTTTCTATTGTTATTGCTATTGTAGATGCTTTCATTGCTGCTGCCACTGTGTTTCGCTTGCAACCTGAATTCCGTAAATTGTGTATGACACACATTTTTTTGGCGATCTAGGTTACTAGATTTTATGTTGTATAGTAATACTACGAACGACAGCCTCAACGTATGCTATAGTATTTGGTTTGAAGCCATGTATGCACAATACTTCAACAGACACACACACACGTATTCAACAATAACTTATGCACACATACCCAGGTAGCATTTTGTATCATAATCCAATCGTTTCCGAATCAGCTTGACGGGAAAACTAACCGTATATGAGCTCATTTTTCGATCATAAATGATACTCCCGTTGTGAGAAAATGGTATTAAATCATTTAAATCACCTTTTTGCGGTTTGCATGATGTTCCTCTATTTTCAAGAAATCATTATTTGATCATATAGATGAATCATAAGTGAATCCTCTTTCAATCGCCCAAGTGATAAATCACTTTATAATCATCAAAAGCGATCTGTAGAGAATCATATAAGATATTTCTGCCAAAAATGATCATCCAAATGCTAGCTGGGTAAATATACTCAGGGTTGGATGTATATGAACAGACCAGCATGCGGTATATGCTCACTTACGTGAACCTGTGTCATATACTCTAATAATTTTGTTTTGCTAGTGTTGCTCGTGTATTTGCTAGAGTAATTGTACATATGTATGTATATACTAATTTTTCTATATATGTATGTATGTATGTATGTATGTATTACTGCTTTTGCTTATTTCTATATTCTGTACATATTTTGTAGAAAGTTTATATTTTCTTTTCTTTTTACCCAACTGTAAAGGAAGGGTTATTGCTTATGTCTTGTCTATTTAAATTGAGCCTGAGAGGAATGATAGCATTTCAAAAATGTGGACAAAAGTACTGCATACATATTTATTCTTGGAATGAGGTACATTAATTTCTCAAGAATTGCATGCAATTGAGCTTCTAAGGCTATCATATCCGTATAATGTCAGATATTGCGCCTGATGGCCATCGAGTCAACCAGTCAATGCCAAGCGCTCTACACAGAAAAAATTATTTCCAAAAAAATTTTCAAGCAAAGTTGTTTTTGAAATAAAATTTAGTTTCAGTAAATATTTTTTACTGTTCCAGTAAATTGTTTGTTCCAATTTAATTTTTTGCAAAAAAAATTGTATATGGGCATTTCCACAGGAATGTTAACTTTTTGTAGCGTGCGACACCAAGCAAATATGCTTGTTTTTTTTTTCAAGGAAAACGAATTTGTTTTACTTCTTTATATATTTTTGCAGGCCGTCAGCAGCTCTTCGTTAGGTAAAATTAAAAAATATCGAGTCACGTTGTTCAGAAATACCAGGTTAATTGCTGCTAAGAATTTACCCGATTAAGCCACCTTTCAAACAGAACTAAATCAAAATCGGTCCAGCCGTTTGGTCTGTACGTGGACTCGTACAGACACACAGATACACAGACACACACTACAAACTTATAACACCCCTTTTTTTGGTCGGGTATTGAAAAAGTTCTAAAAATAGTTATGTTTATTTTTAGAAGCTCCAAGTTCTCATATCCCAAATATTCAAAAGCCATTTGTTACACAAAACACACTTTTTTTATCGATAAAACTAACAGCGCATAAATTATTGTAGCTTAAATAACGACATAGCTGATTTTAACCTACAGCGAATAACGTTAAAAATGTTACTGAAAAGCAAATTCATAATTATTTTAACGATGCGATTATCCTTAAAAAAAAAGTGAATCGTGCTACTGGTTTCAGCACTAGCTTGAGGTCCTGGTCATCTCACGTGCTGGTGGTGGAGGTTAGGTTATTTCTTTTGGGGTTTTATTAGGTCGCTGTGGTCTAGGAGTCGACCAAACTTACACACAACCAAACTGTGTTTTAGTATTATGAACCTCGACTGTTGTTTTAGTTGCAATTGTCATCGCATTAACAATCATACTCATACTTAATAGAGTGTAAAAATTTCTTATAAAAGGCTTGCACACGTACCTCTTGAGAGAAGAAAATATTTTTACAACTTCAATGAGTTGCATGTAAAAAATCTTAAAACGTATTTTCTGCAAACAAGCTTTTTCGAGTTATACCTCAGTTGCAATAAAAGAGCAATATGTACAGATTTATTTTATGACGACGAAAACTATGTCGTTAATATAAGTTTGATGATTAGAACCTCTTCTGAATTACCCAATGTAAGGTAAGCTTATTACCTTATTATTAAAAAATTGTTTTGGCAGGTTTATTAGAGCAAATAAAGCGTTTTGTTATTTGTTGAATGACCTAAACTGTTATTTAAAGAAATTTTTGTAAATGGCCGGTATACTGCCGATATTAAAACTGTTAGGAAAATTCTGTTACCAAGCATAACAAATATTTCTAGTTACGATTTTGACCTTTTTTTCTTTTTATATCACACAGGTCACAGGTTGACTAGAAAAAACCAATTACTAAAAAGCATTTGTGTGTATTCAAACGTTTTTTCAACCAAATTTCGATAGATTTGTAAATGACAATACCTAAACACAACTTAAAAGTCGACAGTTAATTTAGTTGAGAAAGGCAATAAAAATTTATCAATCCCAACCAAACAATTTTAAAAGCTGAATATAGTGATGGGGACATTAAGTTCGAGCCATTTTAAACTGTTCCAGCATCCGCCAATTTATACTATCTACATAACTTGAATGAAAAGCATAAAAAGCTCTAAACGTTTGCAATTTGTGCTTTCTGTACCACATAAAGCACTTTTAGGCCAACATTTTGCATCCATAATTTTAGTGCACAAACAAAAAATGTTTCAGCTAAACAAACTCATTTATATTCAGAATGAAGCCTCTTTTATTTTTGTTTTTTTAGTGTATGCCTATTAAAGTCAGACTAAGAGAATATATGAAAAAATAAATGTTATAACATGAAGTCTGCCATTATTGTAGACAAAAAGTCGTGGTCAATGTCTCAACGGTATTACCATTATTTCTATTATGATAGTTTTCGTGAAATTTCATGAACTTTGTTGCATGAAACTTTTTTTTGTGTTTCTTGAAAGCAGCGGTACAGCAGACAGTGACACAGCGTAACATAAATCTCTGAACTATTCCTGACAAACTTTTTGATCTGACTTATTTGATTACTCGCATTTCATGAAAAATTTCATAATGTTAGTTATTGTTTCACTGCATTTTATGTTGGGGAGTGAACCGAACGCATCTGTTTTTTGCCAAATATTTCTCCAGTCTGACTATCACATACTTTACATTCGTTTTTGTTTGATGATGATGTTGCTGATACTTTCTGTTGTTGCGTTTTTTTGCTGCTGCTGCTGCTGTTGTTGCCGTTGTTTACTAGTCATAGTGTACAATTTTTGTTGCTGATGCTGTTGAATATTTCAATGTTTGTTATTTTGCTTTTCTTTCCCCTTTGTTGTGTTTGCTTTCAACGTCTAGTGTCCACTTTCATTTTGTTCGTTCGTTTACTCTTTACTAAATTGTAGTTTTCGTTTGTTTTCATTTTGAGATTCTTTATGATTCAAGTTTTTGTTGTTGTTATTTTTGCTATTGCTTTTCACAACAACAATCCTTTACCCTAAAATAAACTTTAAAAATTAAGTATTTGTTCTTCACGCCCCCCCCCCATCCCCCCCGATTTGCCACTAATTTTAGTAAAATTAAACTGTATTTAAGTTTCCTTGTTGCAATGTTATTTCGAAAAGCAAACAAATATGTACAAAACGTTCAGAACTTATTTAATGGCCAAGAGAGGGGAAAATATTGAGTCTTTACCTTTTTGTCGTTTAGTTTTTCAATTAAATTTTTATAGAAAAGTTAGAAAAGGCATCTTTTTTTCTTTTTCTTTTTTTTTGCCACAAGCTTTTGTTAATTTTACCAACCAAATATTGATTTAAACTTTCAAAATAGGTCACATTATTATCAAACCCATACATCTTTATAAGATACGAGTATCATGTGTTCGTTCACCTGTGTGTGCGTGTGTTGTTTGTGCCTGTGTGCGGTTTTATTACCACATCTGAACTTTTGTCCTCTTAAATGCACAAGCTTACACAAACGTATGCATGCAGTTTTAAAAATTCAAACTCACAAACTCATCTAAAAACAAAAACATTATTTTCCAGTCCTTAAGTTAAAAATTAAACTTTTATTTGAATTTGTGCAAAAACCAAAAATACTTAAATCGTGGGTGAAACTAAACAAATCCCACAACTAATATTAAAAGGCTTAAAAAACTATAATAAATTTTTCTTGAAGCTCAGAAATTATTGTATGCAACAGCAGAAGAGAAGTTTTCAAATAATTAATTTTTGCACATAAAATTTGCTTAAAAAACGTAACATGAAATTGTATTTATACCTGCATTTATTCATTAAAATTAATTAATAAAGTTGGATATTTTGGTTACTTTCAACCATAATTTTGAATAATTTGTGGAAAGCATTTGAAGTTGTAAGAGGGCAAAACTAAAAAAATCTAAAAATATCCTTTCACCTGCTTTCATCAGATGCTAATTTATTCAAAACTTAAATGGTCCAGAAGTGGCTTTTTGAAAATTACTTAACACCAGATATTAGATCTGCATCCAACTCGTGAAGTCGTTCATTTTAGACACATACCTATGATCAAACCCATGTAGTTTAAATTGGGTTGATCATAAGTTTTTGTCTCAAATGAACGAGTTGGAACCTGCTCCACCAGACATACCATTTGTCTTTCTCTCAGCACTAAACATTTCTCATAGCTTCTAACGTATGACCAATGTGCTCGATAACATGCTCGCTGTGTAATAATTCAAATGGCGGTTTCTTTTTTACTATTCCAAAAGGGTCGATTCGATTACTCGTTAGGATTATTGGTGAACATATAATCAAATATCAAATTGCTTTCAATGTCCGAATATCTTTGCACCATTTAACAGCAAAATACGTCAGGCTCTTCATCCCCAAATACATAATTATTTATTTACCTTTTTGTATACATTTTCAAAGAAAAGAGATCATAATGTTCTTTCCCCCCAAACAAAATGTTTCGACTTTTTCTGAAGTCAGACTTGTCGTACCGAATTCGTTAAGACATTTCGGTAGTTTGTCTGAACAATTTTTTTAAACATTAATGTGTAGTTTCCACAATGCAAGCAAGCGACTTGTCTAGAAAAAATATATGAAAAGCACTCAAATTTTTGAGTGATTCCTATACAAATTTTCTAGACAAGTCGCTTGCTTGCATTGTGGAAACTATACATAAAACTTTGATTTTTGAGTACATATGTAAGTAAAAGTCTGTGAAAATTTTTTTTAATACATATGTATGTACATATGTGAGCATTTAAAATCCGTATTCACCCCAAACACGTGTTCTGGTGCTGTTGATTTGCCAAATGTAGTAGCGCTACCCCCTCGACCAATAAAATTTAAGACGCGTGATGTACAAAAAATAATTGCAGAACTCAACCCGAAAAAAGCCCCGGGTATTGATGGAATTAGTAACCAGATGTTGATGAAGTTGCCTCGTATAGCTATTAGAATCCTGTTATTCATTTTAAACGCTATTTTACGACTGGAGTATTTTCCAAACAGCTGGAAGCTTGCCAAGGTTAAAATGATTCCAAAGCCGGGCAAAGATCTTACCAAAGGTGAGTCATATAGGCCAATAAGTTTACTGTCAACAATGTCAAAGCTCTTTGAAAAGTTACTCATGATAAAATTGTCCCCAATTCTAACTGATAATGAGTGCATACCGGATCATCAATTTGGATTTAGAAGTCAGCATAGCACCATTGAACAAACTCATAGATTGGTTCAATTTATAAGAAAAACTTTTGAAGAAAAAAAGTATTGTTCATTGACGTTTCTCAGGCATTTGATAAAGTGTGGCATGAAGGCCTAATTTTAAAATTAAAGACTTACCTACCAATAAACATTCTAAATCTGCTGGAAAGTTACATTATTGCCCGGAAGTTCACTGTTGTGGAAGGAGACTTTATGAGTACGCCTGAAATAATCTCATCCGGTGTGCCACAGGGGAGTATACTGGGACCAGTTTTATATTTGATTTATACTTGTGATATGCCCTTGAGCAGCAATATCCATACATCTACGTTTGCCGATGATACAGCCTGCCTTAGTATGCATGAAAACCCACACGAGGCTTCCCGATATCTTCAGCAACATATTACTCAGCTAGAACTATGGTTAAACATGTGGAGAATAAAGGTAAACGAACAGAAGTGTGCTCAGGTAACATTTACCTTAAGAAAAGACAGTTGTTCCGCCGTTACAATCAATAATCAAATTGTTCCTCAAAACTTACATGTGAAATACCTTGGTTTACATCTTGATCGAAGGCTCACATGGAAATACCACATTGACTCCAAGCTAACGCAAATGCAACTTAAACTAACTCAGATACATTGGCTGGTTGGTAGAAACTCAACCCTCACCCTAGATTGTAAACTTTTAATATACAAGTCGCTCTTAAAACCTATATGGTGCTACGGAATTCAGCTATGGGGTACTGCTTCAGCTTCTAATGTCGAGAGAATCCAACGAAGGCAAAACAAAATTTTACGGTTAATAACATCGGCTCCATGGTACATAAAAAATTCAAATATACATCGTGACTTAAATATGCCACTAGTGACTGAAGAAATTGCAAAAAACGCTGGCAAATATTTAACAAAACTCGAGTTACATCCTAATCCGCTTGCCCGTAATATTTTGAACTTTACTGGACACATCCGACTAAAAAAGAGGGATACAAGGGCTCTTATTCACAGCACTCCAGATGGGACTTCCTGAAAATTCTTTTATTTTTGATAATTTTTTTTTTCCTTTTGATTATAAATACTTATGTATGTATTATATATAACTACTACTAAGCTTATGTCCGACACTGGTCGGGCCTAATTATATTTTTATATTTAAGATTTGAATACTTATTGTTAGTTCATATATGAAGATACAATAAATAAAAAATCATGTATTAAAAAAAAAAAAAAAAAATATGTACATATGTATATGTTGATGAAAAATAAGGATTGTAGCAAATATTAAAAAGTGTGAGTATGTGCAAATTATTTCGACAATAGCAGCAACATAACGGTGAAGCGGTACTCTGCTATGAAAGCAAAAAGAAATCGTACTACATGTCTTTACGAATTCGTACCGACTTACCGTAACGAATTCGTACCGACATATCGTTACGAAGTCATGTCAACCATTTCATACAAAAATTGTTACGATTTCGGTAATATTTCGGTTCCGAAATCGGAAGATTTTGTCGACCAGTCGTTACGAATTCTTTACGAATTCGGAGCATTTTGTTTGATGGGTTATTATTAACATATTTTCTTGTTAATGATTAAACAGAATAAGTCAGCAACTTCAGGAAAAATCGCTGTCAAATTAACAGTAACTTCAAATGCTCTCTAATTTTTGTTTCATTTTCTTTTGTGCTTATATTTCTTTTTAATTTTGTTTACAAAATTTATGAAATTTATTGAAAGTATGGTAGCATTGTTGAGAGAATATTAATTTATATGTGAGAACATAAGAAAAAACGCTGTCAAAATAAAATAGATTCTATCTATCGACTGCTTTCTGGTGCTGATTTTTTGTGTCAATTTGTATGGAAAATGTGTTTATGACGCAATTCTGTTTGATCATTTAGTATTTTTTCGATTAAATACATATGTATTTAATTCCGAATTCGTAAAGAATTCGTAACGACTGGTCGACAAAATCTTCCGATTTCGGAACCGAAATATTACCGAAATCGTAACAATTTTTGTATGAAATGGTTGACACGACTTCGTAACGATATGTCGGTACGAATTCGTTACGATAAGTCGGTACGAATTCGTAACGACATGAAGGTACGATATCTTTTTGCTTTTATAGCAGAGTACCGCTTCACCGTTATGTTGCTGCTATTGTCGAAATAATTTGCACATACTCACACTTTTTAATATTTGCTACAATCCTGTTTTTATCAACATATACACATATTTATTAAAAAAAAAAATTTCACAGACTTTTACTTATGTACTCAAAAATCAAAGTTTTAATGTTTAAAAAAATTTTTCAGAAAAACTACCGAAATTTCTTGACGAGTTCGGTACGAAAAGTCTGAGTTCAGACAAATTACCGAAATGTCTTAACGAATTCGGTACGACAAGTCTGACTTCAGAAAAACTCGACACATTTTGTTTGGGGGGTACATACATAATACATTCATATATATGTACTAGAGTTAGACCGATTAATCGGCTTCGGCTTCGGCCTTCGGCCAAAAATTGGTAATCGGCCAACATTCGGCCTATGGCAAAAATCGGCCGATTAGCTGAAGCCGAATATTTTTCATTCCAAGCTTGAAAAATAATATTATTTTTGGTCGTTGCTCGCCGACAGTTTCGATTGTGTTTAACGTTTTGAAAGGGTTGCTTTGAAATACAACCCTGTTGCTTTCTATTTTCTTTTACTTGGACGTTCTTGTGAGTGATCATATGAAAAAGCAATCTAGAAATTGCAAAATAGTTTTATTTTTCTTGTTATGTATCCAATAGATATTACAGCTATTTCAGTGATCTCAAAAAAGCAAACTTTTTTCTTAATTCATATAAAACAAGTATCATTTTTAAAATTTAAAACATTCGGCTTCGGTTTTGGCCGAAGTTTAAGATTTTAGCCGAAGTTCGGCTTCGGCTTCGGCCAAAAAAACGCCTTCGGTCGATCTCTAGTATGTACATATACATATGTCATCTCTGTTTGCAATGTCCTTGTTTCCTTTGTGAGTCCTTTAATATTTAAAGACCACAAAACTTGGTTTATTGCCCATTCTTATTCAACATTAACAGTTTTTGAAAAGTCAATATTTATTTAGGGTTTATTTATAATTTGACGCTGCAAAAACAGCAACAAGACAAACAAAACATAAGGCTCTTTACTACAAAATGTTTTAAAATTTAAACACATTAAAAGCCATTCATTCATTCATTCATTCATCTGTTGTTGTGTGTGTGTGTGTGTGTGTGTGTGTATGTGGCATAAGTGCAAATATATTTGTGTACAAGCATCGGAGTGAGTGTGTTAGTGTGATGCTTTTCCAGAGCAAAAGGAAGAGAAAATAAAAACTAAACAATGTCAAACATAATTATAACAAAATACGTGTGCATTTTTCATTTTTGTACTTAACAAATGGGGAAAAGGAGAAAAATTAAAAAGAAAAACTGAACAAAAAGCACGTTTACAATGACCCAGACTATTTGGCAAAAGCGCACATTCACCGAGCGAATACAAATAAAAACAAAACGATTCAAGTTTTTGACTGCAAAAGAAAAACGTTGTACACACTTATTAGAAATAAATAAAAATATTCTACATATAGTCACTTTAAATGAAAACGAACGTAACTACACTTTTATATTTTTACAGGAACCAAAAAATTTTGCATTAGTATTTACTGGTTACGCTTTTTTGGGCAAATGTTTGTCAAGTGTGACCGTACCTTTAGCACAAGGTCCATTTTCCTAACGGAACGGTGGAATTGCCATAGATCTGTTGTTGGAAATATGTATAACAACAATGCTATGGTATTTCCAAACGATTAAATTTCACGTGGAATAAAGTTAAAACATTATTACAGGGAAATTTTTGTTTATTTGTATTTTTTTTTTGCGTATACATGTATGTAATGTTGTATAACTCTTTCTTTAACGAATGTTCGCATTCGCTTTCGCATTCGCAAATAATTCGCTTACTTTTGCTATTTGCATTTGCATTTGCATTCGCTAAAATGTATGCGAATATTTAAAGCGAATACTAAAGACAAAAATATTGGAAATATTTTCCAGTTTTTGAAAAAGAAAAGGCAGTGTTTGATTTGCGCGAAAATATTTTCTACTTAAGACTATTCTGTTAAAAATCGTAAGCACCATTCATTACTTCGTTCAAAAAATTTTAAATGCAAAAATATTAACTAATCCTTCTTTCTTGTAAATTTTTTGCGAAACAAGTGCCACTCACATTATTTCGCATGAAAACTTAAAATGTTGAAGATATATGTATTTCATATGTTTCTCCCAAGATGAACAGAGTACTACTTCTGGAAAAAATTTTCATGAACATTCCAATTTTTTTTAATATGTTTTTTGGTAGCATTTTACAGGAAATTTTGAACTTAGTACAAGGTCTTAAGGCCAAAGTAGGAATGGGTTGATTGCCTAACATTTTGTAAATTTATTTTTAATTATCATCTATACTTATTTTAATATGATTTCATATATCTTTCAGTTTAACAATTTTGAATAAATATTTGCTGAATTTAAGACTTAAATGGGTCTATCTATACAACACAACTTCATGTTCTTAGACAAATTTATGTTCATGTGATTTTTTAACGTATTGTAATATTTGCATTCGCTTTCGCATTCGCATTCGCATTCACTTTCGCAAAAATTAAAATGCATTATTCGTTTTCGCATTCGCATTCGCTAAACTGGTATTCGTTACATCCCTACTCTTTAGTGCCAAATCATTAGTAATCAGCTGTTGTGTATATTTTACTCGATTTTACAATTTCTCCGTCTGCGTACTTTTATATGCAAACGTTTTAGTGATAAAAGTATCTTTAAATTACTCAGTATTTACTCAGTTTCTGGATTTTACTGGTAAAGTACTCGAAAAGACCTAACAACACACATATTTAAAGATTGCTCTTCGTGTTTTAGCCGTACTATTGACATAAACGACTCATAATGCGCCGATTTACATGCATCTCTTTTTGATGCTCGAGTTTTGATTTTGTGTGTGGGAGTGTGTGTGGGTGTGTGTGAGAGAGTGGGGTAGGAAATAGCATCCCAGTTGCCCAAATTGTCGCAGACGACATTGTCTTCGAAGATTTATGTACCACATGTCGCCTGTCGACTAGGTTTTGTAATCGACAATTTAAAGGAAATCGTCGTTCAGGATTATCTGAGCGACACGTCACACGTTTTGCCTTTAATAAAACTTTGTTGAGGACAATCTGAGCGACAATGTCCCTCGTTTTGTTTTCAATACAGCCGTGTTGACGACAATCTGAGCGACTGTGTCATAAGTTTTGTCTTCAATAAAGCAGTGTTGACGACAATCTCGTCTTGTGTGACCTCGCTGCCATTTGTATGAACATTTCGTCGACGATTTGTATGGAGCTGTCTTCAATATGTCTTCTACGACTTACCATTGTCTTGTACCCGTCGTCAAAGATGTCTTAAAGACGTGGCCAAATGGGATACACCTTTAGTATATCTGTCTCTTTTCTTTCTCATTACAAACTCAAAATTTGAGCAACAAAAACTGGTTATACATATTTACTTCTTTTTCAATTAATTTACAATAATTTTAGATCTATTCGTAGCTCCCTTACATATGTATTTAAAGGGTGAGAAATTTTAAGTTCCTAACCTCAAATTTAAATTGGCTTAAAAACACATTTTTTTTTGACAAATTCAGTTTTATTGATACCAATGTAAAGCTGAAATATGGGAATTAATAATGGAATATGACGTCGGGCAAATGTCTATTTCTAACACGCTTCTCGTCACTGCAGCGCCGAATTTCATTTTTTAGAGTGTCCGTTGTTTCTGGTTTGTTCTTGCAAATGGCCTCAGAGAAAATAATCCAGTAGTTTCGTTAGATTACAAGAATGAGTCGGCCATTTGATATTGACAAGTCGAGAAATTCTGCGACCGGTAAATTTATCATGCAATAACTAAATTGTTTGGCCGGCTGTGTGGCTTGTGGCGCCGCCTTGCTAAAACCAAAAGTCACTGACGTCAACATTAGCCAATTTTGGACACAAAAAAATCGGCTATAATGGTTTAGTAGCGCAGAGAATTCAAGGTGATGGCATTTCCTGGCTGATTTTCGAAAAAGTGCTGGCCGATGATGCCGACTGACCACAAACCGCACCATACGGTCACTTTCTTTGGATGTAATGGTTTCTCTAGGACTGTTTGTGAATTTTGTGAGCGCCATATGCGACAACTTTGTTTTTTTTAAATAACCGCCTAATTGATGATAAAGACTATTTTGTTGAAAAATGCGATGTTTTCCTTCAGTTTTTCAAACAGCAATTCACAAACGTTCGTCAAACGTTCAAGAGTGTAGCGTTCCATGGTTAAAATTTCCCAACTTTTTATTCAATTCTTGACATTTCTTTGAAGATGAGCATAATATTAAAAGCAAGAAACTATTTTGCACTTCATTACTATTTTACAAGTGTGCCAGTTACTTATTTAATATATTTCAAGTACTTTTCATAAATACATATAAATATCATGCTTATTATTTCCTTTATTTTTTTCCTTATCAACATCAATGAATTTATTTATGTATTTGGTTTTTTTTCCTACAATGCTATAAAAAGTTTATTTGTTATAACTTGATCTACATTTCAAAACAATAAAATAGATTTTTAATGTACATACATACATACATACATATGTATGTACATATTTTCAATAAAAATTTTATTTTTCTCGTACTTAACATGTTTTGCAGATAAATTTATCAATGAATTTTTAATACAATCACTTGAAAAAGATGCAGAAGGTATTAAATTTAACTAGCTCCTTAAATTATGCTTCAACAAATATCAATTCATTTTTAAACTAGAAACACACACACACGTACCACACACACACACACACAAGTGCATGATGCATCATGCATGCATCGCATGAAGTCAATGTTGATGGTTGCGAGTGTAAGTATGGGTTTGTGTTTTTGTGACAAGCACTCACTCGTACAACAATTTACCTTAATAACATAAAATTTTATGAGCGTTTTATAATAATAAATGCATATTGCAGTATAAAATTACTCGTACACTGTCGTTAAACCAAAGAAGAAAAAAACCATAAAATAAAAACAAAAATAAGAGAAAAAAATCTCACACACACACACACACACACAACTGACTGCAAGTGTAGATGGGCATGTAAACGAATGAGAACGTTTATTTAACACAACGAAAAGATGATTTTTACGATCTTTCCTCTGTGCTCTGTTGCATGTGCACTTTGCTGCAAACACGGTGTGTGTTTGTAGTTGACGTTGCCATAATCGCGGCAGATTGTAGCCTCGTCAGCGTTGCTGGCGACAGTGTACAACATTTTATAGGTGTTTAAAATATATGAAAACATGTACGAGTTTGTGAGTGTGTAAGATGGTATTGAAGCCAAAGACATCATGCAACAGAGAACAGAGAAATTTTTATGGAAGAAATACTGACTGCATAATAAAATCTCACAATTGTTGGCTTTGAAGATGAGCTTGCTGATGATGATGATGATGATATTGAGTCAAACGCACACACACGCACACACCTGCACGTGCACATGCACATACCTAAACAAACATTATTTTATTTTTATTTGTATGAACGCAAATTTTTATAATTTTTATTGTTTGTTAGTGTTCGTGTGCGAGTGTGAGTGTTGAATGATTGTTGAAGGCAACCAACCACACAAGTGTCAGAAAAACTGGCAAAGCATATCAACGTTTTTTTTTCTTTTTACTTTTCTTTTTTCATGCTTACTTTTGGCTTTTGTTTTACTTGTTTCTTTTCTTTAAAGAAAACAAAAACTAGAACAAAGCCAAGAATATTTCATACACAACACGTGTTTGCTTGTTTGTTTGTTTGTGCATATTGGTGACATTGAATTTTTTTTTCATGAATGAATGCGTATGTAAAAATGTTTAGTGCTTATGGGTTGGTAACACACTTGTTTTGTTTATTTATAAGCCCACACACATACAAATTTTCACACTCATATTGAGACGTGCTTTTTGTAGGTGATGATCACATGTAAAGGATGACGACTAATGGGAATACATATGTACATATGTATATTTATTTTACCCTAAAATATTATTTCAATTGGCAGATATTTTTTTCAATTATACACTCATTTAATATGACATCGGTGTTTTTTCTATTGCATCTTCTTCTTAAGAAAGCCTTCAACGCTTCTCATTTAGCTGACTTGATGAATTTTCTAGGCTTTTCTAAAATTTTCTTAATCTCTGTACTCGTACATGTGCACATGGGGAATACACATTAATATTAAATGCAATTATGCACGTACAAGAAATTATGCCATTTATTAATTAGTATGCACTTGGAGGAAACTAAAGTATATAAGTGCATATCGCTCCATCATTGCAATACAGAAATATCTCAAAAAATTTGTTTACCTTTTTTGTTAATAATGCTGAAACAATCGTTATATCATATTCAATCTTGTGTATTTTTATATCTTCATTGAATTGTACACTGAAAGAATTTTCGGCATAAATTCTATGAATTTTGACATTAATCTAAAGAAAAAATCATTAAAATTCAACCAACGTCAAAATTATTTTATTGAAAACTTCATCAAATTTATTTAACAGTGTAATTAATGCAGTGCTATCGGAACAATAAAATAATTACATGAAAGGAATGAAATAACTTAAATATAAAGGGGTTTCTTAATAATTAGAAAATATTGTTGTCATAAATCCAATAAAATATTCTTACGAAACCCGAATACCAACGAAGCATTTTCAATGAAATTCTTTCACAATATTCATGAAATTTTCATTGGATTTGTGAAATTATCGTTAGATTTGTAAAAAAAATTTTAATGAAATTGTTTCATTAGACTTATGAAGCAAAATTCTTTCGGTGTATGTAAATTAAAATTTCAAACATATTGGGCATGATCGGAAGCGCATCACTGCTCTGCATCATATCAATAAACTTTAATTTAAAATACAATACAAGTTTGCTGATAATCTATTTCTTAGTAGTAGTCACGTTTGTACCAGAGAATGGCAAAAGTATCGTTTTAAGTACTCTTTGAGTATTAGCCGTCAAACAGCTATGAATGCGTACAGCGAAAACTAAAAAACACGCATTAATTTTAATTCGAATACGTATAACTATAAACATCCAACAACTATTTCTATACACATTTTCTAAAATTAAGTAGCACAAACAACCATAAGTAAAATCTATAGACTGTATAAGCTACAATAATAGAAATACTCTTACTAATTAATAGGCTACACATGCGTATATACAGGGCTATTTTATTTACACACACACACACACTCCCACACATTTTCCATTCCATTTTATAAACACTAATGTATGTATCCGAAGACGAATGATGAATAAATATTCCTAGTATCATGAACATATTTTTTTTTGTTCGACTAAGTATCCATATTCGGAGTATAAGCATACTGCAGCTATAAGTATGACAGAGTCAATGCGCTTGATACGCATGTGTAATTTTATTTTTAGTTATAACGTATTTTAATTTTTCGCATAAAAGCAGTAGAAATGCTCTTGTATGTAGGAATCGGCTATAGTCAAAAATATGTCAGCGTACGAATTGCTTGTGCTACAATTTTGATTATACACAGTTATTAATATTAGGAGAGTTTACTTAAATATATCTTTTTTAAGCACTCATTGATATTCTCTAGCTTGTACCTCATATTTGACATTAAGTTGTACTTCTGCTTCAGCGAGGAAATTTAGGACATATAAATTTCCACGTGCAGCTCAGTGATGCGTTTCCGCACAGGCCCATCCTTATTATTATTATTGTTATTAATTGACAGCTGAGAGTTGTTTTCTGAAATACTGGCGCAAGATGGCTGCCGCTAATGCTAAAAGAATTTTCCTGAAAATTCCTGGATACTCATTTATAAAGTCAATATTCAGTAGTGAGAAATTAAAGCAATTAAAATTACGACATTTGTTGTTCCTATAAGAACATTTTGAACTTCCACGTCTTAAATAATCTAAAGCCAGGAGTAAGAAATATACCTAGAATTTCATCACTTTTATATGTCATTAATATTAATGTCGGTAGCGCTCTTTAAGGTTTCTTTAATGTTAAATTTCTACATAATAATCTTGTTTATGGCTTTAAAAATAGAAAAAAGACAGAGACATGCACTTTAATGTATTGCAATAAATATTAGCATCCTTTGTCTAGTGGAAGCGCCTTAAATTATGCTTTGACATTTAATTTCTTTTTCCCCGTTTTGTTTTTTAATTGTATACATTGTTTTTCTTTTAACTATATATATGCTGGCTTCCTTGTTTTTACTTGGCTTGAGTCCAATAAAATTCCACTTGTCTAAACCTTAATTTTTTGTTTATATAGTTTTGTTATTCTCACACCCTCCCACGCCACCAGAATCCGTTTCTGTTCATGTCCATTTGACAATAAGACATGATGAAAATCTAGTCACAAGACTGAGCGTTAAGAAGAGGATACGTGCCATACAGTGCTTCACCAATATTTGCAAATGTTATGAACATGCGGCAAACCAAACGTAAAATTGTTTTAGGATTTATTTGAGCTCAAATGAAATTATCCCTTATAGAGACAGCACTGTATTTTTTTTGTAGGAGGAAAAAATATATTTCTAATTTATTAGGAAAGCAACAGTATAAAGTGAATGAATTAATCCTTTTAGTGGGAAGGAAGTAGACCTGCAGTAGGAAAAAATATCTGGCAATTTCAATCTTTTGTTGTCGTCTTAAGGTTAATAAATAAATGCTGTTGCCGGGACTGACGGAGTCCTATCCCATCTTTGCAAAGCCATCAGATTAGCAGTAATATATACATATCGGAAGGCTAACTTCCGAAACATATCAATACAAAGTTTCTATACTTTTCCGATACGATATTGACAATGTGAATAGATACAATGTTGCAAAACATTGTAGCCCAGAGCACCAACTTGGAAACGGATGCGCTGATTGCTTGTTTGCGGCGCTCTTAGCACTTGTCGGCGACGTTTTGAAAAGGCATGCATTGTTGTGTCATGTCAAAATATATTCTATCATTTCGAAGGACTGATGTACACATCATTTTATATTTTCATTTCATATAGGATTTTCCATTTTCCGGATTCAAAAGCAAAGTTAAATAAACCACACATAAAGTTATGATTTCCACGAAACTTTTATCTCATTATAATGCTTGGACCTTGTCATGACATGCGCAAAACAATGTCATTTAAATGAATGCTCCTTGATTGGTTGCAACAGTCGATCCCTTACAGGTAGTTTTCGACCACTTTTTTTGGACATTTCGTGCGTTATCTCGGCGATAACTTGACGAGCGTTGGCTTTCAAACGCTGCAACTTTAGGGGATCATCCGCATAATGTTTTGCACAGCCCACGAAAAAAATTCTAACGTCATTAAATCGAACTAGATTTAATAACAACTGAAATGCAAGCTATTGAGTTTTTAAAACAACCTTTCATAGTTCTTATAAGCCTTCAATGGGTTAAAGTATATTTTGCCATTTTGCAGCATTAACAATTGCATTTAATGGTTATCTGGTTATGTTGAATGGATTGTCTGGATAAACGTCCATCTATTTGTCTTGATGTCTGTTTGCATTTGATGTCTTTGTTTTGCTCTCTTCTATTCGCGCTCACATTATTCGTAATAATAAATTAAATTTATTTTTTTTTCTCTCTCTCTTCTGATTTCCATGCCAACCAGTAAAAGTTTGCAATTCGTTGCTAATGACTTAAAAGAGAATTTTTTTTATTTTCTTTAAAAACTGTCTTTTCTTAGAAAAGTAAATTATATTAAAAAAAATTATCTTGATTGTTTTGAATAATTGTCAAAGAAAACAAGATTCTTAAAGGATATTATTACGAGTATCAGCAAGAAAATGGCAACAAAAATAATATAACACAGAAAAAATTATTCCCAAAAAAATTTCAAACAAACGTGTGTTTTGAAATAAAATTTAGTTTCGGTAAATATTTTTACTGTTCCAGTAAATTATTTGTTTCAATTTTGTTTCATATAAAAAACTGTATCATTTAATTTCATTTCCTTGTGTTGGTGTTTTCCTTGCTTGTTGATTGACTGAACGTGGTCATGTGCTGATGTTGTTGTTTTCTTTAAATGCTCGTGTTGTATACGTGTGAATTCGTTATTTTTCAAACAAATTATTACATAATTTTGTATTTGAAGCCTGGTACGGAGTTCATACGGAATTTCAGGTTCTCATACAAACTGTATGTAAAAAAATTACGAAAATTCAGGTTGGTAAATTTGATAAAGGAATTTCCATTTGCTAGTACGGACTTTCAAATAAAAAGTACACGGAATTTTTAAATTTGTTGCCTATTTTAGGGATGTTATAAATATAAATGGAGACTTTTTTCAGTCAACTGATACAGAAATTAATGTTCAAACAATTGTTTGGTGACGGAATTTTTGACATTTCTAATTTTCATCAAATTGTAATTAATTTTTAGTGTTTTTGTGCGTTGTAAATTCATAAATAAACGAATTTGTGCATATGCAAACATAATTCTACACAAAAGGCTACACGATTATTTTTCCGTGTAGAAATAAATGTAAATTTACAAACCTGAAGCCCGTACCGGGCTTGAATTTACAAATTTCTTTGTAGGACCTAAATTGAAAAAATTAATATTTGATTCAGAGAATTTTGTGTTTGAAATAGAAAATTAGTTTTTTCTGTGAAGTATGTATGTATATATTCAATTCAATTCAATTTCAATTATTTATTTTATTTAAATTGCGATCTAGCACAACAAGACAAATATCTTATAAATGATAGTGCTAGTGATTACAACAAACATCTAAGTGATATAAAATAATAATTAATATATAGAAAAAGCATTATGTATAAAAAAGGAAAAACTATTTTAATAGCAAAAAGAACATACATAAATAAAAAGTAAATATAAATAAATAAGCAAAAATAGTTATTACATAAACAATTTAAATAATTCCCTTTTAAATATGTTTGCGTTGCCTATTTTTTGGATATTGTTTGGTAAAGAGTTCCAAAGACTGATTGTATAAATCAGAAATTGGCGTTTAGATATAAGGCTCTTGTATTTTTGCTGTATAATATTCCTACCGCGGTTGGATCTAGCAAACGTAATTCTATTATAAATGTATGCCGGTTGTTTCGATGTAATAATTTTGTGTAGAAACATAAGACATTTGCATTTTAGGAGATTTTCAAAATTTATCGAAAAAATCTGGTAGGCATAAGACGAGATATGTGCAAAACGATTTTTATTGAAAATGTACCGAGCTATATTATTGTAGGCAACATTAAGTTTTCTTTTATCTTCACTGTCGCAATTTGCAAGAAGTTCACAACCATATAGAAGAGATGGAATGAGATAAGACTTAGCCAATACCATACGTATCGTAAATGGTGTTGAATCTTTAACTGCCCACAGGCTGCGTAGCATACTGTAGACTCTACCTATAACCGTATTAATATGGTCGGACCAAGTAAGTCTATCGTTGAAAACTACTCCCAGATTAGACGCCGAGGAAACAAAGCATATATTATCACCATTTATTTCTATCCGAAGATTTTCGAAAGTTCTCCTAGTTTTAGAAATGATAATGCACTTGGACTTAGATGGATTAATACATAAACCATTTGATATGGCCCATTTACCGATTTTGGCTAGGTCATCATTAATTCTACTCACACAGAAAGTTACATCACCGATATCGCAATAGTTATATAGCTGGACATCATCAGCATACATATGAATTGTACTGTTCATTTGTATATCAGGCAATTCATTGGTGTACATACAGAAAAGAAGGGGCCCAAGAATTGAACCTTGGGGAACACCTCTTTTAACATAGAGCGCTCTTGAGATGTTGTCTTTTAACTGTACAACTTGAGATCTGTTCATTAAATAAGATGATAAAAGATTACACGCCGAGCTTGAAAAGTTAAAAAGCTTTTTAAGCTTCACTAGCAGAATTTTATGATCCACGGTGTCAAACGCTTTACTGTGATCTAAGAGAATCAAAAAAGCAACCATATTCTGATCAATCTTTGACCTAATATCTTCAGCAACGTCTACTAATGCAGTTATGCAACTTCTACCCTTCATAAAGCCAGATTGCTTTGCAGATAACAACTCCTTGCGTGCAAGATATTCGTTCATTTGTTTTGCCATAAGGTTTTCTAATATTTTAGACAAAAAGGGTAGAATGGCAATTGGTCGAAATTCGCTATTAGATTTAGGGATTGGAATGATCGAGGTGTATACTAAGGTATTCCACTTGTGAATGTTGAGGAACAACTCTCTCTCTCTCTCTATCTATCTCTCTCTATCTCTATTCATAGGGTAAATGTTACCTGAAAACACTTTCGTTCGTTCACTTCCATAACTTCATCCATAGTTCAATAGGATACTACTACGAATATTATATATTATATGTACTACGAATATTTTTTTTGGTTGAGTATGTCTATATAAGAAACACTCCGCTGGGGCATAAATTATGTATTACGAATATTTTTTTTTGGTTGAGTATATACATATGTTTATAAGAAAGACTTCGCTGGGACATCTGTTCACTGTGAAGGTTAAACAATGAATCAATATAAATAGACTGCCAAGTCACTCTGGAACAAGTCCCGTAACTATACTTAGATATTAACCTAAGCTTAACTGGTACGTATTTATACTTTTGAAATATGAGTGCCCCTATGATCGGGTAGGTAGTGTGCAAGCCTGTCATGTCGTGATAGTTAGAATATAAATTTATTTTACTGAAAAATAAAAATAATAAAAAAAGTTCAAGTTCGCGTTGTTGTCGGAATGATATTTATATATAATTTATATTTTACACGGAATAGGTCCCTATAAGATAGTTAAGTGATAAGTCACAAGGTGCATACAAAGTATCAATTAATCCCATCCTAGGCCATCCCCATGGAAAAGTGACTGGTCCACTTCATAGGAAGTGTTAGAACTCGGACTGGTCTCTATCACTTGGGGATCGGTCACGTGGCTAGTCTTGTGTCAGTTCCATTTTCTGCAGGGTTACTTCATACCTCTCAAAGTAAACATCTAGCAACTCACAAATATTGCTGGTTAAAAAAACCAGCTAAAACTCTTAGAACATTTTAGCCAACTTATTGCTTTACCTCTGTATGCATAAGCAAACGTTTTTCCCAACTGCTTTGCTTTGATCTTTAAGGTATTTGTTTAGTTTTTATAAAAATACAAAGTACAGGAGAATACTTTTATATATATGTAATACTTTCATACGAAGAATTCCTTAATAATAATAGAAAATAAATACATATCATTAGCTTAATGTACTATGTACACGAAGCAAAAAATATATGCTAAGTCCAAATTAATTTTAACAACACTGTGCAACAAAATTCAACTTTTTCAAATAACAAGATTCAAATTGATTCTGGCAGAGGAGACCGAAACAAAGCATATGTTTGTACGTATTTTTGCTGGGTGAGTTCAGTAATAATCTTAAAATCTTTAACAAAAATATAAATAATAAAAAATGCATGTTAAGTAAATGATGCTAAAATCAAGTGTTTGTGCCAGTGGTTTTCTGATGGTACCATCTTGCTGGAGTAGTATATGGCGAAATTAACTCAGTTGAGAACAGCTTTCAATGAGTAGATATGCTGCTAATAAACCTTAAAATTCAAACTTATGTATATTTAAAACTTATTCAAAAGGTTCTAAAAACCAATTATCAAATTTTTAGATCCATGTGTGAAGTTGGGTAGATAATAAATAAGTAAAAAAAAATACATATAAAATGAGAAAAAAAATAAGGAATTAATTTCCATTACATACCCGCACCTGACAAACTATTTGAAAAGCCAAAGGTATTTGTGCTGCATCCTTCCAATATATTTTTTTATATATATTCCATAAGCTTCCAATATATTTTTTACGTTTTTCCCTTAACAATTCCTGTGTTTACTTTAACTTGGTCTAACTTTTAGGAAATTTTCACAACGTTTTGCATAATCTGCCTGCCTATTTGCTTTTAATTAAAAAGTTTTATACGAGAAAAAAAAACAACACAAATTCTCTTTTTCTTTTGCGCCCAAATGTGTGCTTCATTAAGATACTAAAACATCAGCCTGATGTTAGGCACATCTTTGTTATGAATTGCTCAAACACGTGTGTTCTCAAATACAAAAATTTATATGTATGTATGTTTTTATGTCTGAATGAATGCTTTTTATTATTGCAGTTTCTTGCTTTGATCATTTATTATGTTATTAAACATAAAAGTAGTCATCATATCTATATATAGCGCTTGCATTTTCTTTATTTCTCATTGTCTACTGTTAAGGGCGTGTGTACGATACGTTTGTACTCGTAGTTTTAGCTAGATAAAGTTTTGTTTTTTAATCTATTGTTTGTAATTTTTTAACCCCTTCAATTTAGTCTTTTGCATTTCTTTTGTGGGACTTCGTTCCAATTCTTCGTTTTGCATTTTGTCTCTGTATTCTGTTGCATACTTTTGGTCATACAATTTTTTTTTCATTATTCTAGCGCCTTTTTACACTATATTTATTGTTTTTGTAAAGCCCTCTATGTCTTATACTTTTCATAAGCCGTTAACAAAAGGCACTTATTAAGCAAAAACTACACTTTACAACAACTAAAAATACGACCATAAAAGTTGCTGCAACTAGAACAATGTGCTTTCATTCTGCCGCTGTAAAGTATTTAGTTTTTGCATCGTATATAAAAAAAAACAAAATAGTTTTCCCATGAAAGACTTGCAGCATACTTTGAGATGGTTTAATTGCTTAATTGTTAGTAAGAGCAATGTTTTCAGTTCACGGCATTGACTGAAGTGAAAGGGCAATTTTCAAAGTAATTTGTTGTCAAGTAATCAAAGTTTTGGCACAAAAAAAGTGCAAAATTTAATAAGTTTAAAGCGAAGAGCTGCTTAATTTTTAATAAAATTAAAAAAGACACTAATTGATTGGATTAAATGATTTTTAATGGAAAATTCAATTAAATTTTACAGTTGAATTTTACTACAGCTTCTTGGCAATACGCGCATTATGCATTGAGAGCTTTCAAATATTTGGTTGGCGTATGCTGCTTACTGGTGCGTAATATGAAGGTGTTTGCTTAATTTTTATATAAAAATACGAGTATTTGTACAAATTTATTTGTGCGAAATTAATTGAAATTTTATATCAAAATATGTATTAATTTAGTAAAACTTTCAAAGCATACTTTTAGGTTTACTATTCGCTTGCTGCTTGTTAGTGTTGTTCTATTAAACACTTTATTTGTGTTTGAATTATTCGCATATACATATTTGAAAAAATATGTATATGCGAAATCTAAATCTATAACAGCATTTGTTTATTTTCTATTGGTGCACTCTCTATCTCTCTATCTTTCTCTAATCTTTTGGCAAGCTCAACTAGTTTTGTTCGTATGAAACTCTGAAGTACATGTATTTTTATTTTGTTTTTCTAAAACATTGTAAACAGAATAACAATTGAAGCATCTGCGGAAACATGGAAAACATTTCATACTTATACATAAATAGATAGTCGTATGTAAATATGTACATTATTCTAAATGCAAAGTCAAAGATAAATTATATATTGTTACCTTAATATAGAAAGGACCTAAATGATTATTTTTTTGAAATTGAAGTTTTTTGTATATTTCGGTAGAAGAACACATAATGTATCGACAAATGTAAAAATTTCGATTTCAAAAAAATAATGAGTTAGAGCCTTTCTATATAAAGGTAACGATATACGAATACATATGTTTTGCAATTAGGGATAAATTACGAAATACTCCTCAAGAACACGGAATAATTGCTTCGATTTTTTTATCATGAGCGACAAGCCCTATTTTCATCTCTATGCGGATATGTGAAAAAGCAGAAGTATCGCTTCTGGGGCGCCAAAAATACTCCTATAACACTTGAAGTATCATTATACCAGCTTAATGTTGCTGCATTGAAAGATGGGCTTTACTTTTATCGAAAATGCGATGTATGTAATTACATATCCCTCATTTACTTCAATAGTGTCATAACTCAAAAACCGGGTTTTATTTGTAATAATAATTCAAAACGATTCACCATTTCGTATTTTATCTTGTGTAAAAATTTCATATAAATAGCTTGTATCACCACTTCCTCAGAGAAGAATATTTTTTCATGTCTTCATTGAGTTGTATGCAAATTTAAAACTTAAAACGCTTTTTCTGTAAAACCAGTTTTTTTTGAGTTCTGGCACTATTGAAGCAAATGAGCGATATGAACTCCAAAGTATTTTTTTAATTTACAAAGCAGACCCCCTGTCCACCTTCCTTAAGTGGTCAAATTGGGACTGAAGAACATATGGTTTCAGTATAATAAAGCAGAGTAGACAAATCCAAATGGAACCCGCGTCATAATATTACATGTCGACGATTACTATAAGCTTATCCTTGCAATTGTAGAATAAGCTTAGGAAAATAATATTGCATTAACTTTTGTTATGGAAAGCTTATTTTTTCAATATTTTTTATAAATTTTTTTTTATATATTAATTATTTAATTAAATATTATTTATAAGAATTTATATTTTTCATGTAATAATTTATGTTATTTTTGGCAGTATGATGGCATTAATACCACAAAATTGCACGCCCACTCACTTTGAAATTTATAACCAAATGCTTGAGAAATTTGCTGTTTTTTTAATCGTCATGGTTATTGTGTTGTTCAATATATCTCTTTTATAAGCATACTTCAGAAAAAGTTATTGTGTATAATAAGAGTTTTGCAAGCATTGTTAAAAACTGCTTGTGAATTTACATTTTATAAACATTATTATAAACGAAATTAAGAAAAGTTAAAAATTCACTATTTTTGTAAGTTGTATTGAAGTTTGATTACTGTGTGGTATGTTGGGTAGCCATTTTTTCCAAATGTTTGTAATTGCATACATTTAGGAGCATTTTTTATTATTACTTATTCTACATTTGAAGTTTTGATAAAACACACACATTATAGTTGCACTAATGCATACAAACACTTATTCAAAAACAATTGTCTATCATCTAAAGTACACTCTGTATGCACCAAGCTGAAAATTTACCACAGATCGGCAGATGACATTCTCATATGGACCATCATGTGTGCCATAAAATTCACAAAGTCATCTATAAGTTGCGTGTAGTTATTGATGATGATGAGTTCCAAAGTAAATATAGGCAATTCGGTTGCATTGTTAAAACATCAAACTTTTCATGATAATTTGCCAGAGTATACTAGTTACAAATGTCAAAAAGTGACTGCAGTTAAGCTTTTCGCAAGTTTTATGGGGCTGCCCTCATATACAACTACTTTTTTTTATTAAATTCAAAAATTTCAAATAGTGTTAGAAATAGCAACATAACACATGTGACGCTAAGCAACAACCACAAATATATCAAAAAAGTATTTTTTTTTTTGTTAAACAGAAGTAATAATCAGGCAATGAATACCTACTACTATTACTAGGTGATTACCTTCTTTAGACAAGGGATAGTGATAAAGAAGATGAGTGGCTAAGGAAGATCTTTATTCTTTTACAACTCTGCTTTTTGCACGTTTTTAATAATGCTGTGTTGCAGCGCCTCCGGTGTCAATGAGGCGTATTAAATTTCGAAGCTATGTTTACTAGTCAGTTTATTAGTTATTTTTCTTCGCCGATGATTCTGCTACATAATGCCGACGAAGAAAGATGCTCTGATGTCACATTAGGATTAGAATCCGTTGAAGATGGTATAGTTCAGTATATGACTTCATCACTTGAACTTTCCTAGAACAACTGATACAAAGGAACACTAATGCACATCAGAAAAATGCGTGATGTTGCTATTATTTTTTTAATGACTGCCGGAACCGGGCTCGAACGGAGTACTTTCGGCTTTATAGTCAACGTGCTAACTACTTCAGCCAACGCCACCCTCAGCCTAGTACCTATATGTTCTCTTAAAATGATGTAATTATTATTATCCTTTTTATGCATTTGTTATAAATTAGTACTTATCCTAAATCGTATATTAAGTCCTTTTTTGTATTAATTCATAAATTATAATTTTCCAAATACTCATGTTTTCTGCATTTCTTCTTCTAACATTGTCTTCTTCTAACTGTGTCTTTGAAATACAAAAAAAACGAAAACATTTTAAAAATATCGACAGTACATTTTTCCATCATCCATAAAGTCTTTACGAGGTTATTAAAAGGATTATTGTTGTGTCATAAAAATATTTATATATGATAATATTGTATGCTGTGCGTGCCCGTCAATCTCCTATTGGGTCAGATAGTTTTATGAGATTCAAGTCGCACACACGCAGTTGCATGCAGTACGACAAACAAATAAACAATTTATCGTCCATTTTGATTTAAAAGACTCATTAACTTTTTTGATTTGATACGATAAATTTTTTTATAAGAGTATAATGCCTGTCACTAAATAAATTTTGTTACATTTAGTACAATATTTTTAAAGCCATAAAAAATAAAATTAGTTACATTTTATACAGTTAAGTTGTAAAATATAAATATAAATAAGCTTGGCCATGTGAACTCTAGAGGTCCCATAGCGGCCGTACTCTTCCTTGCTAGTCCAGGGCAGTGACACAGAAAATATTAAACATTTATTCTTCATGGATGACTTGGTATCTATGACAAAAGTTATTGCCCGGTCAATACAGACACTTTCTTATTTAGCTGAGTGCATAACTGCTTGGTGATCATTTTTTATGGTCCATCTTCTACTTGTTTCTTCTTCTTTATTGCGCCTAAGTCTGAGTTTGCAAGAGAGAGTATAGGTTTTCCCCTAACCTACAAATTCCAATTCCAGTGGAACCTGTAAGGTTGTCCTTGTTCTTGCTAGCTTATTCTGAAGTTATACTGAAAGCCTCTATTTCTCGGGATCCAGAAGATACTAATATTAAACTGCTCCGCCATCTCGTTTAGACATGATCTGCAGTCGAGAGCTGTTGTTGCTCTTAAAAACAGGTACTCTAAGGGCAAAATAGCTGCTCGACTATCAGTGTTAATTAAATTCGTTGAACTTCCTTCAAAGCAAGGATCTCTGCCTTGTAAAGACTTAGAGCCTAAACACAATGTTTGCGGTGCGGTGCGATTTCTCGTTGCGGGAGAAAACAATAAACATAATACAACGGAAGACGGCTACGGCAATACTTGTCAGTATTTGTTTAAATTTCTATTAATTTTTTTGTGCATACATTGTTATAAAATTTTCTAAAAAATTTACTATTTGTTTAATATTTTGTAATGGATGACCTATGCTTCTTATAGGAACGACGGGAACATATATACATATGTATATATATACATACAGATATAATATTTTGTAATGGCAGTAACTAAAAACAAGAAATTATTAACATTTTATACATTGCAGATATATTTGATATATTTTTTAAACTTTTATATTTTATGACAAAAGGTTTTGAACTTCAAAATCAATTTTTTATTCACAATAATGTTGTGAACACCGCCAATTATTCAAAAACTATGGCAACATCAGAAAGAGAAAGAGAGTCAAAAATTGAGAGAATAAGAAAGTCCGCAGAGAAAATAAAATATATTTTAATTTTATACCGTTCCGCACTGCGGTTTTTTACTTCAAAATCGTATGAAAATCCGCACCGCAATAAATTATCGGTACATTGTGTTCAGACTCTTAAGTCATACCTGAACCTAATGTTCCTGAGTAGACTACGTGACCTTGTATTTTGGAGCCATCCCTATAAAAATATAACTATAACTATTATTCTACCATACTACAGGTACTTCACACTTCTCTGGATAGTATCTAGGTTTTGTCAAGACGTTCATGAAGCAGAGCAGGGGAGGTTTGGTCAATCCTCCATCCCTAAGCTTTAGGGGTCAGTATTCTACAGTCGCCCATCCCGTTTTCACTCCTCTAACAGATGCAATGCGTACATTGTTTTAACCAAAAGTCGCTTATGCGCTAAAAACGAACAACAAAAGAGTTCCAATTCAAGTTTTTTTTGAAAGGTGCTAAAAGCAAAAATTTGCTTACGGAAGATCAAAAATCTTCCGTAAAATCGAAATCGATTTAGAAAATTTGTGCAATTCCATGGCTGATTCAGGGATTATATACTGAGATATTTAATACGTTCTTCTCTACTCAGACTTTAGCGTCTCAATGAAAAAACTTTTACGAACTCATTTTGAGTTCTTCCGAACTATAGTGCCATTTTCAACTACAACCCAAAACGAACTGGGGGTTCCATGGAGGCCGGCTGTAACACCTTTATTCCATACCTTTCTGTCTTGATACCATATTTTTCCCCCTTTTGCGAAATCTGGTTGGTATTTTACTTTTTTATAAAAGTATTTTTTCGATCGCAGCTGCTTTCTTCTAATGTCGTTGGTAATATTAGGAATTAAATATGGTTGACGCAATTCGTTGCATATTGGTAATATCGTACGAGCTTTCCAACTCATAAGAAGCTCCACTGGAGAAGCGATCGATTCCTTAAGAGGTGCGTTTCTATATGCGAGAAGTGCAAGCCATAAGTCTCCATTATTTTCTGCTGTTTTTTAATAAGATTTTTTGCGATTCCTACAAATTCATTTGCTTCAGAATATCCAGGGCTGGTAGTAGTAAGTTTTATTCCACTTTCTTTACAAAAATGTTTAAACTCATAAGAGTTAATAGTCATGTTGCCAGATATGATTTCTAAAGGAATACTGTAAGTTAGTAAATATGTACGTATATTATATGCTGTTAAATTCATTCATTGATTTCCGTTTTGTAGATTTTATTAAACAAGAAAAGTTGAGATTACTTTTTATGACCAACGTTGATGCTCTTATTCAGATATGTCTGTCACCAAAGCTTACTCGTATCTTACTAGGGGGAGTCCTGTTTTATGTAATCATTTTTTGTTCTATTTGATTTGTACCCAACGAATGTCAAAATTTTATTTTCGTTATAGTATTATGGTACAATTGTTATTATGTGTTTGACGTTCCTTAGATCCTTATGCTACTTTGGTTGTTGTATTGTTGTATAACAAGTGCTTATACAATCGCCTGCGATTATATCACTCACTATGTTCTGATATTTAAAAAAAATCGAAATTTTCCTTTATTTTGCACATGTTGTTGCCACTGTTCGAGCAGTTGCTCCTTTACGTCCCCAAGTGTTGTAACTATGTATATGTTTATGCAATATTTGGCATTAAACGTACAGATTTTATTGTTGTCACTTACAACAACAATAAAACGAAAAGCCAACAAAATGGAGAGAAACATGAAAATGCAATTTGCTTTTACAGATAACAATTGTCATGCTTTTACATCTGCAAAAATAAAATCTAAAATGAAAGATGACTTTGACTTTTTCAATTTACTGCAGTCAGAAAAATAAAAATCAATCAATTGCCTTGTGTTTTTTTCCTGGGAGTGTAGGAGTGTGTGTGTGTGTGTGTGTGTGTGTCTGCCTGTGTGTGTGTGTTTTCTGTGTCATATAAAATTTGTGTAAATTGAAATATTCCAAATAATATAAACTGAATGTTCAATTGATGGGAATAAATATTTATTATACTCGTACAATTTAATATGTTTAACGTTAAATGAAAAACATATCAAATGCCAATAAACATGCGTGTGTGTAGAAACTGGAGAGTTTTCGCTGTCATAGACAAATATTAAATAATGCGTTTATGTAGAGTGATTATAATCAATAATTATTGTTGGGAACAATTTAATGGCCAATATAGGGTTCGAAATAATTAATTTTAGATAAAAATTTATAAATAAAAAAATGTTTCTACGAGGTCTGAAATTTTCCTCCACAATCCTTATGCACATATTCAAAACGTTCGTAAATTCATTAAGTTTATGTATCTATAGTGTAATTCTGCCAAGTTTTACTGCATATGCATGATCAGCTGTTACACCTGCCTTGCAACTGCTTAGCATAACAATTACTTTATATTATGTATAAATATTTTTTTAATAGCCCCCGACGAACGACTGGACACATTTTCTTCAAGCATAGGCGAGAAGATATTAGATCAAGTCACCTTTCAAACGGAAAATTAAAATCGGTCTAGCCATTTGGGAGTTACGGCGTCAAAGACACACAGAGTCAACTGAATATATCTAGAAAAGATGTGATATCTTGTAAACGGCTGGATTGAGTTTCTTCAAGCATAGCTTAAAAACACTCTTGCTCAAGTCACCTATGAAACATAAAACAAAATCAAAATCGGTCCAGCCGTTTGGACTCGGACAGACACACTACAAACTTAGAACACCACTTTTTTGGTCTGAGGTTTAAAAAAAGATTGAAAAGAAACTCAAAGCGGCTATTTCTTATAATCCCCTTATACTTTTTTCTTTAATCTAGAACTAAAATTTTTTATTCGAAGTCGAAATGCTTCAGCCACGATAAACATTACATACTTGTCTAAAAAAGTCAAATAACTAAATAATTAAACAGCTGTCTGATTTAAACAACTTTTGACATTTAACAGTGCTGCCAAGTTATGCATTTTTGAAATATAAATATTTATGATGCTTTAAGTGTGCACTATTAATGCTTTTACGAACGTACCCATTATTTGAACCGACAGGACAGCCAATTGTGTTAGTCTTTTCGTTATGTATTAAGCCTGAATTGCGGTACACCCTCTTTTACCAATATATTTAAACATGCAGTCCTTGGCATATTTTGTGTGAATTTATATAAATATATTTCCCAAACTGCATCAGACATATAGAAAAATATTGCTGTAGTTCTATTGTGTGAAATATACGTCAAATTAAATTAGTAAAACATTTTTCATTTAATAAAATTATGAAAATAACCCGTAATGACAAAAATTCTAAATAATTATTTATTATTTGAAGTCAACGGATGTGTGCAAAATCTCTTTAACCAGTTGGCAGTAGGAGACCAATAGATATAACAATGTGAATTTTTATTTGTTCTTAATGTGCTACTGAAGAAACTAACATAGCACATGCAAATATAAAAGAGGTCCGTTCGTACATTCAATATTGCAATCTTAACAATTTATAATAATTAATTTATTTTTTGAAGCAAAAAATTATAAATAAAATATTTTTTGATCACACAATTTTTACATAAATTTGTAAACAACAACACCTTTTGAGAAAAGATTGTCAGATGTGTTGTCCTGCTAACGGCTTAGTCCTAATTTAGTCTATGCTAGTCTTATTGCTAAAATGATTAGTTTTTTAGCAGAGAGAGAGAGAATAGGGGAAAAGAAACGTTTCTGTGCCCCTCGTCACTCTCTCCCACAAACTAATCGGCTTAGCAATAAGACTTGCACAGTGTAAATTATGTTGCCACATCTATTAATTTCAAAAAATAAATAATTATTAAAAATTCATGTCAATACGAGGTATTTTCATAATTTTATTAAATAAAAAATGTTCTGTTAAACTTGGCATGAACAAAATTGATTATGGAACTGCAAAAAAAAAACTTACTCTGTCATGAGGACAAGAGAGGGGGAACAACTGAAGAAGATATTTTTTTTTAAATATATACGCCATGTGATTTTTAATAGTGCACAGTGCTCCCAAATTGATATTAGATAGGGGCCCAGGTAGCGCGACATGCTTTCGATGTACATTAGACCGTATCAGAAAAAAAGTTCTCCGTACACCAGCGAATATAAAATATTGTTCCAAGGACATTTCAAAAAAAAAAATTTTTTTTTGCCTAACTTAGGGGTCGCCTCTTTAGTTTTTTCGTTATATCTTCCATATTTACAGTCCGATAATAAAGTTTGATATATCACAATAGTTTTGCTCTGAGTTCCATTGACCTCAAGTGTACCGTTCTAGTACTTACCCCCCAAATCTCATATCCTACCACCCTAATGTGACACCCTAATGTTAGAAATTTATAGCTCGCGAAAAATTATAAAACTTTTGCTACGAAAGTATTACAGCACAACTATTTAAAAGATACTTTTATAAATTCATTGTTGCAGACCGTATGGGTCACCTTTTTAAATTTGTCATGGCTTCAGTATTTACATTCAGATATTAAAGCATAATATATCGATGAGTTTGTCTGTGGCAGATCAATTTTATTTTATTCAAAAGTCTTTGACCTCAAGTACGTCTACAGTATCAACCCATCATATCTCAACTTATACAAAAAGAATTAAAACAAGTAAAATAAATGCAAATAACGGAAATTTTTATCGATCATATTTTTGTAATGCGTCAACAAAAAATATGGTTAAATTGATAAAAAAAAAAAATTCCCAATTAAACAATTTTTTTCTTCAGTGTGGCAGAAAATGTATCCTTTTGGCAAACTTTTTTGTCATATTAACAATCTTTTATCAATACGACAAAATATTTTGTTGACGCCATTTTAACAACAAAATTGTCAAATCAACCTAGGTTTTTGTTATCACTACCAATTTTTTTTGTGTATCATCTGAAATGTGATCGATACAAATTTCTGTTATTTGCTTTTATTGAATATTAAGTTATTATTGATATTAGTTGAACTTCTCATTTGTTTAAATGAAAGTTTAACATAATATCTCTAGTTGTTCTACGAAGTTTTCGGGTAAAGGTTTCCTGATGATCTGCATTAGGAACAGTGAAATGCGCATACGACCCAGCTAACCCCTCAATAAACACTCAATGTATAGTTTAATAAAAAATAATTTACTGAATAAGTAAAATAATAGTTTGGGATTATTATTAGTGCGTTATCAAATGTTAAACTAAAATCGTTACAATTCAAAAAAAAAAAAATACTAAAAATAGTTTTCTTTGTCCCTAACGCATGACCAAAGTTAAGAACAATGTTAATAAAACTTAAAAGCTAATTAATGGATATTTATTTAACTTCAGTATTTTGTGTAGCGAAACTTTTGGTAGAATTAGTCGATTTGTATCGTGTTACTTTTAAAGTTGGCGTAGCGTTTAAATCTGGATGTTAGTTAGTAAAAACGTAAGGCTGTTTTTGTATTTCTTGTTGCTTTATACAGAAGAAATGGTCTTGTGTAAAAATGTTATATTAAAAGCATGTACGCGTTCCTCTTGACAAAAGAAAATAATTTTTTTTTAATATTTTAATTAATCTTACAACTTTATTGAGCTGTACGTAAATTGAAAATTTAAAATTTATTTTCTGCGAAATTAGCTTTTTTGAATTATGCCTCTGTTGCAATAAAGGAGCGATATGTATTTTATGAATTTGTCTTGGTCTAAAGCAGCTACGTGTAAGCACACATACACTGTAAACAGCTTTGAAAGCTCTTAAATTTGTTCTTCCCCAGCTAGCATTTGGGTGATAATTTTTTGTAGAAATCTCTTCTATGATTCTCCTCAGAACACTGTTGATGATTAAAAACTGATTTTTATCACTTGGGTAATTGAAAAAGGATTCACTTATGATTCATCTATATGATCAAATAATGATTTCTTGAAAATAGAGGAACAAAATGTAAAACAAAAACCGTAAAAAGGTGATTTAGTGATTTAATACTACCAGAAAATTGCTCAAAAATGAATCAGCAAATCGTATCATAAATGATTCTTTGGTATGATTCGTCTGTAGGGTACCATTTTCTCACAACGGGAGTATCATTTATGATCGAAAAATGATCGAAAAATGATCGAAAAATGATCTCATATTCGGTTATTTTTCCCATCAAGCTCATTCAGAAAAGATTCGATTATAATACAAAATACTAGCGGTTGTTTATTTGGAAACGGTGAAAGCACAAAAGCTCTTTTGTAAAAGTTTGCACATTGTGCATACTAATGTCCGGCACAAGTCCATTTATAAGACCTTTCAAGACATGCGAAATTTTTCAAACGCTTTACTACAGCGAAATTTTCTAAAACAAACGCTAAACAACACTGTGCCAAGATTTTTTTTTTCAGTTGTTTGTCTTGCCAACAGTGTTGTTTAGCATTTGTTTTAGAATATTTCGCTGTAGTAAAGCGTTTGAAAAATTTCGCATGTCTTGAAAGTTCTTATAAATGGTCTTGTGCAGAACTTTAGTGCATATGGTGTGGACATAGCTGGTCTAAAGTAATACTCCCAAGACCTAATGTGGAGAACAGTCATCAAATACAATTCACTTCAGTTGAGTTTCTTTACATAAATAAAAAAAAAACTATTTTTCATATAGTTTACAAGATATACTCCTGCCTGGCTTAGTCAGCTGGATTTGTTTTTTGTTATTTAGAAAAATATTTATTTTTATGTCTTGCACACTCAAGTGAAATGCAAACAAATTGAAAGGACTACGAGTGCTAATAAAATATTGTAATTTGAAAATATTATTTGTAAATTATACCATTTCATTTACTAACGGAAAATCAAATCAAACACAAAATTTACAGATGGAAACTGTTGAAGTGAAGGAAGCTGTAAAATAGCAAACTTTGATATACGAGTACAAACAAAAAAAAAGTGTTCCAAAAACTATTTAAATATTTACAAAGTTTTCATAAACTTCGTAACTTGTTTTCTTTGCCCGCAGCTTCTCTTCTGTACATTGCTTTTGAGTCTCTATTATTTATTTATAGTAAAAATAATAGGAATAAAGGCAAAATATTCATATTTGCCTTAAAGCGTTAACCCATAAAGTATGCAATAAAATAGCATGCATTCATACTTCATGCAATAAACTATTAAGACAATCCGAAAAGTATGCAAACAATATAAAAGTTGTTTGCTTTTTTTTTTTTTTTGCTATTGTTATTGTTGTTGTTGTTGTTGTTGCTCGTTGCTGGCTGATGGTCGATGACTTTGAATTTCTACAACGAATAATCAAACAATATGCAAGAAGTTTTCTTGTTATTTCAACAAACTGAACAAACTTTTAAAGTTGAAAAGTTATAAGAATTAAAAACTAAATGTGAACGAAACAAAAAATATTAAGAAAACGAAAAAGTTGAAAAAAAACTACATATCACAATTTATGAAAATATTATATTTTGCTTCGTCTGTATATGTATGACTTTACAGTGGGAAGGAGAAGGTTTTGCCAAATTTGTCTATTCTAATAATATGTTATATAACTTTGAAACAGGAATATGCAATTAAATTTTGTAGCAACCAATAAAGAGCAATAATATTCTTGATTGCATTTAAATTAATGCCAAAAGTTATTATTGCCCATAAAATGAGCGAATGCTGATTTGAGTTTAGGGCGATTTTTGTTTGCTACAAACAAACAAAGAAAACAAATTTGCCGGAAAAAAAGTTATAAAGAAAACAATCAAATCGTTCAATGAACTTAAATTGCTACTAAAGTTCTTTTTTTATTATTACTATTTTTGCAGATATAAAATAGTTTATCCTTGTATCATGGCACAAAGGATGGATACAAAAACTAAAAGAAAAGGTCATTTTGTGTGAATTTTTTTTTTATAATAAATATTATACGAGTATGTATTTATCTTGTACACTGATGAAATTTGGCTGCATTTATTGAACTTTGTCTAAAGTTGAAGGTCGTTTCGGTGGAGAATTTGGTATTTCTACTCATTATTTTAGTTTTCATTTTGTTTTAAATACAATAATATGTATATTGAAATATTACTTTTATTCAAATGGAGCAGGGCGTATGATTTATTTCAATAACAACATAAATTATACATAAATACAATTCTTACGTATATGTCTATACGTAATGTGAGTCATGCAGGAATACGTACGTATAGAAGAATAATGAAATAAGTTTTACATATTTTTAACACAAAAGTCAGTTGTGAGTGGGGTTTTTACTGCGTAAAATTATATTATTATTTTTTTTTTGTTTGAAAGGAAATCATGTGGGGCAGAAAGTATTTTATAATTTAATGCCTTTGGGGCGGAATCTATTTAAAATAAAACAATTTATTTCTTTAATGATCAAACAGAATTGCGGCATAAACACATTTTCCATACAAATTGACACAAAAAATCAGCACCAGAAAGCAGTCGATAGATAGAATTTATTTTATTTTGACAACGTTTTTTCTTATGCTCTCATATATAAATACTCATTCTCTCAAAAATGCTACCATACTTTCAATAAATTTCATACATTTTGTGAACAAAACTACAAAGAAAAATAAGCACAAAAGAAAATAAAACTAAAATTATAGAGCATTTGAAGTTACTGCCGTAGATTTTATTATGGGCTTTGTTAATTTGACAACGATTTTTCCTGAAGTTGCGGACATATTCTGTTTGATCATTTACTTAATATTAAAATATGTTCAAGATATTTTTCAAATGCAATTTCTCTCTTTCAGAGTACATTTTTCACTTAAATTAACGTCGTTTACTGTTCTGAAAAATAGTGATTTTTTTTTTGAACTATCACGGTCAAAAATTTCTTTTAGATGTCGTTGCTTTAATAAAAGTATATCTTTCTATATGTGAGATTTGCTAAAAATGTTCATGTGGTATTGAATGCATATTAATGGTATTCATGTATAAAACTATTTCCATCTTACAGTGTGTCTGTAACTGGTTGACATTCTTTAACTAGACAGCTTAACTCTGAAGTGAAACTCATAAACAATCAGGTATGTGATGGAAAAAGATTGTTTTCAAACGGATTTCAAAACAATAATTATGTAAAGGTGTGATGAATTCCGACCGGTTTTGGGTATAATTTTTGAGCTACTCTTAAACTATTGACTTCTAAAAAGCACACTAGAATATAAAATAGAAACCATATTATAGACCTGTGAAAAGAAATTTATCAAAAATGTCTGGAATAGCTATTAAAAACAAATTTTTAAAATTATTGACAAAACGACTATAGGAAACATATCATACCTTTTATAGTTTTCAAATTGGTTTTGTGTCTAAATCGTTTTTCATCACATACCTGAATATTTTCAAAATACAGCGGACGCTTTATAAACTTTCCAAAAGAGCAGTTGGCTCGAAATTTGAAAGAAGCATCACTGAAATATGTGTATATATTTCAATATCAGATGTTTTTGATATCGCTGCCCCTTTCAAAATAATTAAGTTATTGGCTACATGGTTACAATTGCCGCTAGCATTATTTGTAGTCATGTAGTTGGTAGCCTGCTGGAGTGAAATTGTTTAATAATGGGTGTTTTTTATTGAGGTATAGAACTTTAAGTTGGCATCACTTTTTTAACTGGCGGCCATTTTGTCAGCTGTCAAGTGACTAATATTTAGTTTGGTTTGCCATTTCATCATGAACAGGTTGACAAAAGAACAACGCTTGCAAATCGTGCAAATTTATTTCGAAAATAATGGTTCAGTTCGCGAAGTTTACCGCAAGCTCCGTCCATTTTATGGTCGACATAATCGTCCATCAGAGCAATTAATTCGGTTAACCATGGATCGTTTTCGCACTACGTTTACTCTATGTGATAATACGCATCCGCAGAGACGTCGAACAGTGCGCACCGAAGAAACAATTGCCGCTGTAGAGCAAAGTGTTGAAGAGGACCCGAATGAATCGATTCGCCACCGTGCACAGCAATTGGAGCTTTGTCCATCAATTTTATGAAAGATTTTGAAGATTTTGAATGTGGATGAGTTGTGGTTCCAACAAGACGGCGCTACATGCCACACAGCGCACGTCACAATCGATTTATTGAAGGAAACGTTCGATGAAAATTGGACCTGTAGAATTGGCTTTATTCGAGCCAGCCGCGGCGGCCACATGCCCGAAATCATATTTAAACATTAATGGCATAAAATTATCCTTCCAATAAAGCCAAATTGATGGACATTAAAACGATTTTCTTGTGTTTTATTTCAATTCGAAGTTCTATACCTCTAAAAAAACACCCTGTACATAAGCCCGAATATGACACACTGGCTATACACAAGTGTATTAAGACTAACTCTTACCTACGCATCGTTAGAGTGGTGGGTAACAATCATAAAGTCATAAGATGTAAGTAAAGCCTCTCCATAAAGTACTAAGGCAATGATGGTTCATTGGCATCTATGGCGCTAGGAGCAGGGTGACCGATGACATTTTTCAAAAAGTGGCACCAAATATCAAAAAAATGGGGCAACATTAAAACAAACAAGAAGACTACACTAAACTTCTTATTTTTAATGTATTATTATATAATGCCAAAGCATTTAAATTATCTATATATAAAATTTTAACAAAATGGATTACAATACTGAAGGTGCTTACTTAAAAAAATCAATACAAATATTTTACTTAATGTGTCAAATTTCCTATTTTTATTAGTTCATGTTTTTTGTGAAGAAGTTTGTCTTCTGTAGTATAGAACTTACCTTATTCGCATTTCTTCGAGGAGTGATATATGTATGTATATGTAGGTAATTGTTTGTGGGAAGCTCAGGCTTCATGTGGTGAAGTGGGGGTGTTACTAAACGGGGAGGAGGGTTATTACCAACTATCTTAAAATGCTTATTTTAACAACAGGGGCCTCTTCACCATACAGACATAATTTTTACATACATAGTGTAATGTACAGATCTACATAAAAATGGATACCAACACATTGTGATATACAGGAAACAAAGAACCTAATAGGCTTGCCGAAACGGGAGCAGAACGTTGTTACTTTTAAGAGACTCAAAACCGAACTGAAACAGTGGGCGATTGGAGAACATAACTACAATCCCATGGGGAAATTGGAATCAAAGGATGATAATAAGATTGACTAAGCCTACACTACAGAACTGGTGAGCATAATAACCATCCACACGGAGATGAAGTCTCATATAGCTAGCTCTCCTGCAGCTGATAAAGAATATCACATGCTGAGCATGCAAGGAGGAGGACGAAACATTACAACATTACCTGTGTCAGTACCCAGCTTTTAGCCGGCTTAGGAGACAAGTTTTCCTTAGGGACAACCAAGCCGACTTGGAATGTCTTAGTGACTCCGATTGGGGGGAACTAAGAGAATATATAGAACAGACTGGTGTCTTGGCCGGACCTTGTTATCGAATAGGTTTTTCTGGGTGGTTAAATAGATTGGGCAAAACACGCATCTTCCTATAGATAGCAGATCATACCGAATTGGACATACATAAGTGTAATCCCTTATGGAATTGGGTCAAAGCAGTTTGCCCTCTTTCAAGCTAAATTAAATAAAAATGCGAATTTCCCTCAAATATTTAATAGAAAACAACTTAAACATGCAATTTTTAGCCAAATGTAAGTTTATCACAATATAATTTTTAAAATATATTTAAAACTTGGGAGTGTAAAAATCCACATTTGCATATCTTTGAACGTTTATATGAGAACCCTTAATATATATTTTGTACAATTGTTTTTATTAAATTTCAAAACAAAATTCTTAAATAACAAGTTAATAAAAAATTGTATTAGATATTTCCCTCTTGTTGCACAGCATTTGAAAGGAATGCAATAGCAAAAGATCTTGACTTCCATGGCTTGTATAATTGTATTTAACAAGGTTAATGAGTGCATGAGTACAAAATTAAAGCAATACAAATCTCTTAATAAATTACACTGTAATAGTTAAACTCAGAATGCCCTAAGCAAGAAAAAGTTTATTTTTCATTAACTCTCTACTACAGAAATTTCAAAAGCATGAGTATTATTTGTTGGTTAAGTTTTGTAATAAATAGCTGATGAAAATTTGAAATGTTTCTTCACAAACTACAGTTTCTTACCTTTTAGTTACTAAAACTAAAAGTATTACTTGCCACAAGTTAAATCGTGCTCTTCCTTCTACGAGTACTATTCACTTTGCAAAGATAAAGTTGCGGGTTTACTATTGGAATGAAAGCATCTAAGAATGTAAGTAAATGTCTGGATTTCTTTAAGTGTGTGCCAACTCATAAATTGAACATTTAATGATAAAAAGGTATACTTTAGCACACAGATACGCATTTCATTTTTTTTTTTTTTTGTGAGTATATTTTGCTGTTTCGTGCTTTTAGTTTACGTTTTTCGATTTTGGATAAGAACTTTTCCATGTGCAAACACAGCAGTAATTTTCTTGTTTGCCCAAATATGCTCATAAAACAATTGATAAGAACTGAGGGTTAAATCAATGAAATGGAATTAAATTGAATTTATAAAAAAAACCCGGAAGGACGATGAAATTATTTTTATCCAAAATAAATGACTAATTTTGTGGACAAAAGTTGTACTCGTATGTGGTTTTCTTTTATTTTCCCATCAGCTAAAAAAATAAGTATATTATAAATTTGTATCAAATAGTTTAACCCCTTGTTTCCACGTACAACATTTTTGTGAAAATCAAAAAAAAATACTGTTTTTCTCATAAAAATTTTCGACTCAAGTCGACTGTCTATGTTGTGAAAACAGGGGCTTGACTCGGAAGCAGACTTTTTTTTTAATATTGTGAATCAGAACAAAATTTGACTTGAATTTATTATGGCACAAGAGAACTGCAAACTCAACTGTCATATAAATTGTGAATGGCAATGGCAAAGCATTGAGGTTCTGTTAACTTTCAGACAATCAAACTCCGATGAAATGAGAACGATAATAGGGGCTTTTCCAGCAAACAGTTACTTACTTTTGTGATTGCCAAATTACACTACTCGCCTACAAATCACATTAATAAATTTAAAATAGTGCAGAAGTTGATTGATCTGAAGAAGGATTCTTTTCGTTTTAATGGATTACGTAAGCATATTGCCAGATAAACATAGTAAGTAGTTCCTCAAGAATCGATTATTTTAGTGCCTCGTTTTTTTTATCCAGTAGGGAAGAGCTTCCACCAAAAATGCTTAACTCGAAACTTTCTTTTAAATTTTTGGCTAATAATTCTAATACCTCTGAAGGAACACAAACAGGAGTCAGCAAGTCTGCCATTTTTATCATTTGTTATATTTTGTATACGTATGTTATTTATTTTTTTTTTACTTTTTGTAATCTTTGCCAACCTTATACTTTGCAGTTTTATTTTATTTCGAAAAACCTACGCACGGTCGTACTTGATAAATATTATTATGTAACTTTTTTTTTGGCTCAAAATCTTGTTTTTACCATTTTTCCTCATTAAAAGAAAAAGAGAAAAACGCACGAAAATCAAATAATAAATCTTTATTTACAGTTACGGCTGCTACACACAAAATTTTCAAGTGTAAGAAATACATACATACAGGTAACCCTCGATTTACGTGATCTTCCAGGTAATAGCAAGATTAAAAAAAATACAACAATGAAAATAACAAGTATTTATACAAAAAAAATCAAAAAACCCGGCTGCGAACAATTTTGAACCGTTAAATATCCTAAACAGTCATTCGAAATGAAAAATCATAAGAGAAACTTAAAGATGATGATGCCCATTTTGATATAGTTCGCTGATTTTTTATTTGTTTTTCGTAATTACAAAATGGCGTCTGTTGGCCGCCATATTGAATTTTGACAACTGGCATATCTTTGGAATAAGAATAATCAAAATCTCACATACTTACATACATAGGCTTATAAAAACAATACCCTTTTCGTTTTATAGCTTTTTAGTTGAATCGAAACGTCAAAAATAGAATTTGTTTAACGAAATTGATTCACACTAAGTTAAAAAACGGCGACTAACAACTAACGAAATTTTTAAAGTTAATCCCTTAAACCCATTCACCGCAGCAAGCTACCGACCACAAAATGTCAAGGATAGAATACACATGTTCATATGAGAGTGATTGATAAAGACAGCAAGGCAACAAGGCGGCGGGTTGTTGTCCATGTATGCTGATTTTGTCGTTGTAGTCCGTTTAAACTGATTGCTATTTACAGTGTTGCCAGTATAATACAAAATGTTGATTGAATGATATCTAACAATTATTTAATATTATTTATCAGAAATAATATCCCAAAATTAACGTAAAGAATAAATTGATTCATTTTTATATTTTTACGTGATATAAGTACATTTTAAAATATTAATTTAATTTTTATAAATACCCCAGTAAAAAAAATTTTAAGTCATTCTAAAGGAACTACATTTTCATTGCTTCCAAAAAATCGATATTTTTAATTTGCCGATAGTTAGTAGACAACCAAGTAGAAGTTTATTTTAGTCATAGAAAACCTTGTAATTCCTCTATAGTTTTAGAAATTACTCACCAGAATTTAAAAAAAAAATCGATTTTTTTTAAAGAAATTTATGAACTAATTTTAGTCTAAAATTTAAAAGTTATTTACTTAAATTTAAATGAAAACACTGTTTCGGGCTTAAATTCGTATAAAAAGAAACGAATTGTTGAAAATATTGTCATAGAACACAAAAAAAGGAAATTTTTCCTAAAATAACTTCCAAATCGGTGACCAGGCATCGAAAAAGAGAACTTCTTGCAATGACAACCCTATGTAAAAATCATTAGAACGGATCGAAGTTTGCACTACTTCCAGATCGCAAACTCTACATTTTCATGACTTTTTTGGAGTGTCTTTTTTTACTGGGACCAAATATTTGATGGTGACAATACTGATATTTAGCTTTGTATTTGAATATCAGGTGCTGTTGATGCTGCTGCGTATCCAAAAGAATTAAGAACCTGGTTATGAAGCGACAAATGCAGCCAGCGGCATTTGAAGTCATGTGTTCGCGCAGCCTGCTGCGCTGAATGGGTTTAATGTATAAGAAATGTTCAAAATGGGTGCATTCATAAGACGTAGATATTGAGCTCAACAGTTGTAAAATTGTTGGCAACTGTTGGAACCAACACTGACGTCTTAGAAACGGCTTGATGGATATGATTTAATTTTATATCTTTATTTCGTTATTTTATCGCATTTGTAATGTAAAATTTAACAAATATTTGCTCCTGCCACCTAACAAATTATATGAGCAGAACATGTTGACTATAGGTAGCGAACAAATTTTATGATGCAACAGTTGCGCAACATCTATGTCTTATGAATGCTTCCATTCTTAAATTTTTTTTTTTCATTTTGTTAAATTTTTTTACAAAAATTTTTTTATTAAATATTTTTCAGGTTGAAATTTTTTAAAAGTTTTTTAATTTCTTTTTCGTAAACACTTTTTGAAGTTTCTGGCTCAGCTATCGAATGTGCCCAGATTTCAATTCTTAATTCTCTTGAATGAAATACCGCGTAAATCGAGGGTTATCTGTACTTATAACAAAAAAAAAAACACACACACACATTAAAAAAAGGAAACTTACCTTGAAATCTTTTAAGCTGAAGAGAAAGTATGACAATTCCACAAAACCTAACCATGAGGTAAATGAATGAGGAGGAGTTAATTTATCATCTACATACATATGTATGTATGTAGATATGTGTTTATGTGTATATGTATTCATTTTTTCTGCATGAAGTTTAGATTTCGTGCGAAATTTCAATCTCTCATGTGGAGGAAAAAATATGCGGAGCAGTAGTGTAGACTACAGCGATGCCAATTTAGCGCGTTTTGACTACTCCAAACGCGCTTTTTTCGTCTTAGCGCGTTTAATAAAAAAAGCGCTAACTTAGCGCGTTTTGGATAAAGTCAGTAGCATCATTTCAGTTATTTTTTTTTTTTTGTATAAATTTACCAATTTTCTAGTATCCAAAACTCTGATAAATTTTTTTTAATTTCGTTAATGATTCAGCTGTTGCAAATAAAATTTCCTTGCCTGTGATTAGAATTAAAAACGCATTTTAATACTGTAAATGGCAAAAATCTTTAAATTTCACAACTTCCAATATGTAGTCGCACTCGTGACCAAAAAAATGTATATAACTTATCAAGCATCTATTATAGCTGAAGTACAAAAATCATTTGAATCGCAAAACTATTCGACATTTCTGATTCTGTATTAAATTATTTTAGTTATTTAGGATATAATTTCGAAGAAGCAATATTGCAAAATCTGGAAAAGAGTTGCTAAAAAAAGTATATTTACTAATACATTCATCGACTTTTATTAAAATTTAGTTTAGCGCGCAGAAAAATAGCGCGTTTTAGCTATAAATAGTTGACAATGCTGTAACTCAGCGCGTTCTAGCGCGTTTTGAGAAGGGGAATAGCGCGTTTGGGTTGTAAATAGTTGGCATCACTGGTAGGCTATTTGCAAAGTTAAACTGCACACACAAGCACACACACACACACATAAGCTCGCAAGTATAAACAAACAACATTCCATGAGGATATGGATAAGTATCATCATATATATATATATACTCGTACATGTATACGTGAATGTCATCATATCTGGGATTGTTTTCTTCTTCCTTTTTTATTTTAAACGTATGTGTGTGTGCCTCTTACAGATAACAATGTTGTAGGTGTGTTTTATGTAGTTATAGGTGTGAAAACTACAATGACAATATCAACATCTTGTTAGTGGCGCATCGAGCGCCTTCATATTCCTCTGTCGCAAAATAAAAAAAAAACAGCAAGTGAAATAAGCCGAAAGGGAATTTTTAATATCTCGACTCAATATTTAAAAGTATTTAAGAGGAAGTTTCTAACGTATGCTCGACTCAAGTAAGATAACACTGTTATTGGGATGGGAAAATACTTGAAGTATTCATTTGACATAATAACGTACATAATTCTACTCTCGTGCTGTTTTCCACACACTTTCCAAGTCTAGTTGTTTACATATATTCGAAAAAGGAATTCATACATGAAATTTTCAAAAGGATATTCCGCTGCAAGGCATACTGTCGTGAACTACCCGCCCACGAAAATATTCAGCAGAATAAATGATTGTACATATTTATATCAATCAACTCATTATCTGCTAAAGCACAAACTCTAAAGTGTTCAACAAATAATAAAAACTTTATTTTTTATGTTATTTACAAAATTTTTACAAATGTCTTCTTTTATGTTGCATTAATGTCTGCATGTATTTTTTTATTTACATCTTGTACATAAACAGAGACAAGTGAGAAACTAATAATAAATTATAGCAGACAAGAAAATGCTCTCGGCTATACAAACAATATTCTTAGTTCATATTGGTTTACGCTCTAAGCACTGCAAGTGCAATCAAGTTGAGCAACTGTTGACCTAAAACTATTTATTTAGTCATTTAGACATCATCACAATCATTATCATCATCATCATCATCTAACGCTTTCCTAATGGTGATAGTTCAAAGCAATTCATCATAAATTGTTTTGCTGTTAGTTAAACGTTGTTTATATCAAATCATTTTCATATGATTTTAAAGAGAGTGGTGCGACAAAATGGCACAGTGTTGCCCCAGCGGCGAACGCTGCATACCACATTACATCTCTTTGTGTTCAATGAATGCTAGCTTACAAAGTGTACGAAAGTAAGCTAGATTGTATTCGAACTGCCCACTGCCCACTGCCAACTTACAATGTATGTTAGGCAATACTGAGATTTTATGTTGATTGGATGAACACTTCTGTATCTCGCTTACTTTGTGTGCAAGTGAAAGGCATTCACTCCTCAAATGCGGCAATGCATTTGAAAATGTATACTAGGTACGTATATGAGAGGTGGTGTGCATTACTGTCTTACATGTGTGCATCGAATCATCGCTTCTGTAATCGACATTTTCGCCGCTGGGGCTAATCACAGAATATATATTATGAGCAAAGCTATTTATAGGAAAGGCTCTTAAATATGGATGTTGCGTGTGTTGTGTTCATATATTTTGTAAACAAATCTTTTCTCTACTGTCTGAATAAACGGCACCGTCCAGAGGAGTGGTCTTTGAAAAAGAAATCATCTAGATTCTACTTGAATGCCTACGTGAAGCGAGCAGCCGTGTAAACCAACCCACCAGTTTTTTCTACTGATGGAGTAGTTCTAGGTAGACTTGGGTCGAACTCGTTAATTTGGTAATTCAAATTACGAATGTTTGTTTCTAAAATGACCGTTTGAACGAGTTGGACCCAGCTCTACTAAATTACAGGAAGAAAAATTAACACTCATTTTCCCAGTATTACCGAAACATGAAGTTAGGGAAAATAAAACGAAAATAAAGGGAAATTTTGGAGTAAATCTTAGCTGAAATAATCAGGACATTTGCACTAGACTGGTATCAAACTATTGCATTATCTTGTTGCAGACACAAACCCATACAATTTAAATGGATTTGGGGTTGTGTTTGAGTCTAAAACGAGCTAAGATTTCGATACAACTCTAGCTTACACCAACACAGAGCATAAATATTTTTTTAATATGTACAGAGGAATAATATTAACATTCTTAATAAAAACTAATGAAATTTGTGTGAATTCATGACTTAGTAAACAAGAGATTTATGGTTAGTTAGTTTACATGGCTGTTTGGTACCTGTAAGCGATCAAGTAGAATCATGAGATTCCAATTTTATAGATACCACTCTACTCTTTCGATTTTAACTTATGAAAAAGTCTGTATGCTAGATCCAATGACAAGTCATACTAGTTCCACCTTGCTACGTTAAAGTACTTCATAAGGTCCACTATACTAATCCGTAATGCCTCCAATAGGTCATCTAGTATGTGTTTTCCTAGAAATGTGTATCACGTAATGTGCAATATCGGGTACTATCATAGCCTACTAGCATGCCGACCACTCGTCCAGTGGTCCGTCAACACCCCGACCAACCTCGAGCTGCTACTCCCATTTTTGTTTACTATTCTTTAGGAGGGCTTCTCGTGAAATTATGTGCACATTTTCTTTGCTGTTCCACCTATCCTCTGCTTTCTGCTGATGCTAGTGTTTGACTGGCAATGCAGTCTTGGCTAGTTTTTCTGCCCGGTCAATCCCGATGAAGTTCCTATGTGCAGGACCACCTCAGGTAAGAGTATTGTCGGTCTGACAACAAAGTCTGGATAGCACATCTTTACAATGATTATCAATACTTATCAAAAATAACTATTTTTTCCCGAGCACTTCTATTGCACAGCTTATTAGTTGCCTCTCTTATGACCAGTATTTCAGCCTGCAATGCACTTGCTGAATTTTTGTAGTATGAACTTATCCTTTTTCCTTCTTCTATCTAATTTTGTTTTGTAAGATTGTTGCAAATTATATTGCTGCACTAGTGCAAATACTACACAATTACAAAGTTTTTTCCCTACCGGGAAATTAAATTTACTTGATCCAAGCTGGACATAAAGTAGTAAATTGTTGCAAAAGGAACTAAACTAATTATGAGGTTTTGTCACACAAGCAACAAGGACCATACAAGTAAAAGACTTGTTGATTTTCAACCAAACAAGGTGCAACTTTATTAATTTGAAAAACAAATTTAATAAACAAATATTAAAGCAAATAAAGGCACACGATTTAATTATACTCATACGTAAAATTAAAATTTTATGAAAATTGTCTGCAAAGTTTAATTTTATCTCGCAAAAAAAATAATAAAAATAAAAATTTATTATCATTTTGTTTGTTAAAGCATACATTGAAGGACGCTTTATTGAAAAGATTTTATAGCATACTTTTAGGATTATCGCAAACAATGGCTTAAACTTATTTCTGTTTGTTTTTGTTGTTTTTTTTTCCAACTTATAAAATCATAGAAGACAAAGTTTTAAACGCAATTATCCTGGAGAAAATTTTCGGTTTTTTATAATGGAGAAAAAAGTATTATTTTTTTTAGCATCATAAATAATACGACTCTCTCTCTGCAATTTGTATAAAATTTTAAGGTATTAAAGAGCCTTCAGATCTTTTTGACTTAATCAAATCATACGTGTACATATCGTTCATTTACTACAACACCGTTCATAGCTAAAAAAAAAAGAAAAAACTAGTTTTATAGAAAACGACTTTAAAGTTTTCACTTTATAGGAAACTTAGTGGAAAAATAATATTTTATTCTTCACTCAAGAGTTAAGTATATAAGATATTCATACGAAAGTTTTGCACAATATGAATTAGAATATGAGGATTAATTCGGCAATCGAATTTTTTGAGTTATGACGTTGTTGAAATAAATAAGCCATGTATGACAAAAGCATTTTTAAGGCATAAGCAAAAGGAAAGCTGACCAATATGTATTTTTATTCTAATATTTAGTTATTTTTAACAAACAAGCCCTTTATTAGCAACTTTAATCGTTTGTGCATAAATCAGTTTTAGGCCGGTTTAGGGATAGGCTCAATGGTTAAACTAATGTGCAATCTTCGTACGAGAAAAGGCGTATACTGTAACGTCAGTTTTGAGCAGAGCTTGCTTTCAAAAAAAATATAAAAAAAATTCAAAGCTGAGTCAAAAAACTGTATTCAAATATAAAACTTAAATGGCATTTGTAATAATGTAAGCCAATCATTTAACCAAATCTGGGGGCAAATTACGGCACTCGTTATCGAACGAAATTACGAAATATTTCAATGAGTTTATATGGAAATATTTTTAAATTTCGAATCGTATCGAATGCCGTAATTTGCCCCCTGACCTTTAGACTTTGTGACTGTCCTATTTGCGGGAAATTTAACAAAATTTTTGTTTTATTTTTCTATTTATTATGAAAATGTTTTTGTACATCACAAGTTAACTCATAATTAACACGCTCTATTTACTTAATTTAATCATTAATCCTGCGAAGTAATAGACTCATGTTTCTGCAGCACTACTTACATTTTCATAAATGTCATACGTGCTGAATGCAAATTATAAATAAAATGTGTTGAACGTTAAAATTATTAATTGCACAGCAGTAAATCTCTGAAATGCTGTACAAATAATGTTGCTTGATTATTAAATGGGAGGATGACACAAGGATAACACTACTTACCCGTAAATGTATGCAAACACAAAGCCACACTCGTATTTCTGCATAACAAATACTTGGCGTAGCTTGAAAAATTTTTCAAGGGTGTGATGCCGACAACAAATGTTTTGATTACATATATATACATATGTATTTAGCAGGGCTTGATAATCGGGAATTCCCGGGCGGGAAGTCCTGAGAAAAGTTTGCCTAATATTATATTAATATTGAACGGGAAATTATAGAATTGTCTTTCAAAACAATTGCCCAATTCACAAGCTCAGTCGTAAAGTTTACGGTTTAAAAATATAATCATTAACAACAAACAACAATACAATATTGTATAATTAGACGACTAAAGAATGCATACGATGTTAACGCGAGCTTGTGAATTGCACAAATTTAAGTTTAATAAAAATATTGTATTGTTCTTTTAAAAATTCAGGGAATGATGCTATGCTACGCTCGTGATGCGATGTTAATTCATGCAATCCTGTGTTTTTGTTTAAAATCAAAAACAATTTGCATAAATAATAACACACACACACACATTCGCTCTAACTCACACAAATGCAGGCAACGACCATAAAATTTCAAACAGATGAATAAATGACCCCACAAACGCACTTGTACTCGTACTTGAACACATGTGCGCCTTTATAATATCTTATTATTGAATATTTATTTAAAAATTATTATACTACAAAGTAAGAAAATACTTTTGCTTTTCCTTTCAAAAATTATACCATAAACATTCTAAAGGTGTATTTTTTAACCACAATTTGAAGCTTTGAGGTAAAAGCATCTGCGCCCGGTATAAAAATGCGGAATACGAAATATTTATATTGAATATAATGTTAATTTAAATAAAATTTATTTTTAATTCAAGGAATATTTTATTAATAATTTATTTAATTCCTTTTAAAAAACATGATTTCTCTACCACCTAAAAATACACATACAAACATATTTTATTTTAAAGCAATTAGGTCTGAACTGGAGATGGGTGCGTGTCGAATTTTTCCAATACTACACGACCCGTACAAAACACGCACGCGAAATATTTTCCAAACACGACACGGCACAACATGCACGAAATCAAATTGACTAGCAAAAAATCATTTTCTTATATTAAGATAGAAACATATTTTTGTTTAATTTGAAAACTTTAAGCTTAAGAGACCCCTACACTATCAAATATTTTGTTGATGTTGCATGTTTGGTGCAGAGCTGTTAAATTTCGATTATGATTAGTAATTAATTAGATTACATTTTTAAAAGAATTGTAATGATTATATAATTGCCTTTAAAAGAATTGCTGATAAATAATAATAATAATCGAAAAGTAATCTGAATTACTTAAAATTACTAAAAATAATCAAAAAGAATCAAAAGTAATCAAACAGTAGTCCGACTACTTTCAAAGCTTACTTTTGATTCTTAAAAAATAATCAAAAAGAATCTAAAGTAATCCTTAGGAGTAATCGGATTATTTTTTGATTACTTTTGATTCTTTTTGATTATTTTTAGTAATTTTAAGTAATTCAGATTACTTTTGCATTATTAGTAATCGTTATCAATTATTAATCGTACGAAACTGAATATAATCGTAATTTAATCATTACTTCACCTTTAAAAAAAAAAGTAATCAAACTAGTAATCATTACGATTACTAATCATTACTTAACAGCTATGGTTTGGTGATACAAAATATAAAATTTTTTTCTTTACTGGAAATTTACTTAAATATAATTTACACATATCATCGTTTCGTGTTGTATGGTGTCAATTGGTTTCAACGCGACACGACCCGACCACGTACGAGATCAGATTTTCTGCAGCAAACACTTCGTGTTGAGTTTTCCTTGTTTGTGTACCGAAAAAAGCACGATACGCTCGTTAGAAAGTGGTGGTAAAATAAACTAATAGCCAATTAACAAAGTATTCAAAGGTGATAAGTTATTAAGTTCTGTTAAGGCTAAATACCACTATTTTGAATAACAGGTTGTACTACCATAAACAGTAATGTCATAATATAAAATCTTGCTTTGAATAAGTAAACAAAAAACAGCTGACTAAATAGCACATTTGAGTAACAAAGTTGTATTTTCATATAATATTTTTAAGATGAAAAGTATCAGCATCATTTTTATGGCAGTCATGAAAATATGACGCAATAGAACACTTTGTGAATTGGTTATATGTTACAACATTCATTTTTATTGAAACGGCTTCACAAACAGACTAGAAATTTCACTAAACAAGATTGCACCCGTAAGGCAGGCCTGTCAAAAAATTTACAAAAGGATAACATTGGGTTACAGTTTAGGATATTCAAAAATGTTAAATGATTTGCGACATATGTTGTCATTGTCAGTAAAAGTAATGAGAGGGTACTGGTAGCATTACTACCAATTTTTTTAGAAGGTAATTGTGGGAAAATTTGGCTATTAAAGTAAAGTTTTTCTCCAAACTTTAATTAGCACAACTATTTTAACTTTTTGCCTCATAAAATAATAATAAAACACAACTGTTTGAACATAATAAGTAATTTAAACTAATTTGTGACAACTTAACACATCTGCATTAACGTTTTTGCGAAAATAAAAATAAAGTAATAAAACAATATTTAACATCTCTATAAAACACACATCTACACACGCAGATCATATACAATTGTAACTACAAACTGGTAACCCAGCACACATATTTGTACTGGAATCATTTCTCTTGCTATTTTAATTTCTTTAAGAAACATTTTTGAGAAATGGCGTTCTCTGAATTTGATATAAAATGATATTCTCGAATTTCTAACAAAACTTTAAATAAACTAAAGTAGTTTGAAGAGACACAATGTCAAATCTAAACTTGTTAGTGACTGTAGGAAAGCCCTCAACTTGCTTATGGATAAATATAGTGTCAGACTATGTTGACTTCCTGGCCACAGCAGTGTTGAGGGAAATGAAATTGCCGATGAGCTGGCAAGAATAGGGTCGGCATTAGATGAGGGAATGTGTGACAGATCGATGGTAAATATTACTTTTTTTTTTGGGCAACAGAGGGGAATCACAATGGAGCCAATTGGGTCTCCGAGTGAAGGTGCGGTATAGCACCACCCTTCCTAAGTAGTTTTCAAATAATTGCATTAAAAATATTTCTATGCTCATAATTTTTAACTGAGTTGGAAAAAAGGAGGAGGTATTACACATACATATGTGTATGAGTATGTATATGTGTGTAGAGTACATATATATACTATATTAATATAAGTATCTTTTGAAATTTAATATTAAATTCCATGTAAATACTTTACACACACCTTGCATTCTTACGATGACACGATTCGCTATTGAAATTTAAAATAATATTTTATGACCTGCTCATCCTGAACCGATTCCTAAATTATTTTGCATACATAATCAGGTCTTGTTGTTATACAAGGGCCAGATTTTGTTTTCAGTTGTTGTAACGAGCTGGCACATACTAGTGCGGAACAATTTCAAATTTGAACGATCCAGTTTTTTTGAAATATAAAATATGCATTTAAGATTCTTAGAAAAATGTTATTTTATTTTTCAAAAATTTAGATAAAGTCTAAGGCTGCTATGGACTTATTATATTTTCAATTCAGTGGTCCATATTAGTGCTGGGATACTATCGATAGTTCAGATTTCACTATCGATATTACTATCAACTGAATGTTTGTACTTGAGAATATAACTAATTTTTCATCAGGACACAGTTGGATTTTTTTTCTCGATTTTTGTACAACTCGGCATGCGTCTTTTTTTATTTGAGAAAGCGTGTGTGTCGAATATGACTTCTGTTTCAATAGGTAAACTTGTATGGCAAAAAGGTGGCCGTGACCGATTTTGAGATTTGACGTAGGCTGCAAGAAAATCGTTCCAAATTGCAAAAACTCCGACGAAAAAAAATACATCACACATCTAATATCCTTGAAACTGACGCTTAACAGAGCTATAGATATCACATCTATAATAATGTTTTTTATAACGAACACTAAACTACTCGTATCAAGGCACATTCACAAGGTAGTAGCGGAAATTCAGCTGAGCTATTTTTTTTTTCAAATCGGAAACTTCAAAAATTTTTTACGAAAGAGAAATTAAAAGAAAATGTTAAAAAAATTCAATATGAAAAATATTTTATTAAAAAAAATTCTGTGAAAACAAATTTATAAATATGAAAAAACTATTAAAAAATTGTGAGAAGTGCTAAACGTTGCAAATGTTGTTAGTGGTAGCTGCCGCGGAGAAATATTTTCAAAGTTATGTGAATAATTTTTATTATTGTTATGTTAAACAAATTCTATTTTTGAAGTTTTTGATGAACTACAACCCATGTTGTTTTTTTCATTGTTGTATTTTTTCATTGTTTTTGTAATCCTGATACTACCTGGAAATGAATCTGCCTTGACTGGTATTTTTGTCTGTTTAGTACTTCTGTATGGAGTCTGTGCATTTTTTCGAAAATTTCTATTTCAGTATTTTTGCTTTTTTTCATAAAACAATATTTTCAATAGAATTTGTTCACTTCTTTTTGGGCAAAAGCACTGAATTTAATGTCTTGCTTATTAAGATTATAAGCAAACCAATTATCCAAGTTCGTAGAGGACTACATCAATGTTTCTCAACTAGTTCTTAAGTCATTGTGAAATGTTTGACAATCGATTATGCTGTGATTCGAAAGCAAACTGAGTGTAGCACACTCATTTATAATTCGGCACTTGTTCGCTGGTTACATGATTTAATTGTTAAAATGGTTAAATTGGTGCAGTGAAGAGCAGAGAAGCAGTGAGTATGACATTTATGAGCCCGCTGAAGTGATTGTAAAGGAGACTTAATATGCTTGGCTGGGGACACTAGAGGGCTTAAGTAGGAAGTAGTAAAATAAAACATCTATTAAACTGATTAAAAATCAGTTACAGTTTAATATAGTTGTTATTGTTGTTATGTTCCTTCATACCAAAGCAGATGTGACAATATCAGTCGCTTGTTGCCATTGTTACATACATATGTATAAATGTAAGTATGTATGTATATGCAGCTGCTTTTGTTGTACGATAATAATAAAGTAGTGTTAGTAAATACTATTAAATGACAACAAGCTATTTAACTACATTAAAACCCGTTCAAGTGCCAATTAAAACCACAAACTGCAAGCATTGAATAATAAATAGCCAAACATCATCATCATGGCAACTGAACAGCCCAACAAACGAATGAGCAAGAGAAGAATGAACCTACAAAACACCAGATGGACAGACAGACAAACAGACATAGTACAAGCAACCGAAAACCAAAATGTTCATAACAGAACAACACAGCATTTGGCTATTTGTTGTGCGAATAACAGAGCAAGGCATCCCCCTCCCCTCCGCTTCAAAAAAAAAATTTGGAAAAATAGTTATTACAGAAAATTTTTGCTTATTCCTATTTAAATAAAACACTGATTTTGGATAGTTTGTTCTATGGATGCAGAAGTGTGCTGGAACGATTGAATGAATGAGTGGTTAACGGACTGTTCAGTTGCCGGTAAAAGGATCAAATAAATAAATAGACTTACAAATGAAATAGAAATAAACATCTATACGCTTTTATGTACTTCTTCTTACGAGTATTTGCCAACATAATGTGAACATTATACTCGAAGTCTCTATCTTACTTTAAAGGAATGATTTATTTTTAAGTGAACTAAATCCTACGTTACTCGTATGCCAAATGAAAAAAAAATTCTTTTAATTATAATTACAATGAACTGGATGTACAATATGACAACATTCTAAGTGTCTATTTCCAATTTCTTCGGCTAAAATTAATTTTCAACTTTTTACTCAAATGCGAAACATGTATGCAAGTTGACAACTCAGTTTATATATGTGCATATAAGCAGCTCTGAATTATGAAATTGTTTTCAATGAACGTTTCAAGCTGTTAATTGGTAAAAAAAATGCAATAAGGAGAAACTGAGTTTTCTTACAATATGAGTGCAAGATGGCACATAAAGTTTTTTTTTTTAAGTTCTAATATTTTGACAACTCTGCCTCACATAAACGAGCGCTACGCTCACTGCAAATGCAAATAATTGCCATTGCAGATGTTAGAAGTAAATAAAAATACAAATAGCTTTCAACAAGCATAAAGAAGTGCCTTTATTCTACTCAATGGCATTCCCAGCAAACGCAACAATTTGATTATGAACTGCAAACGATTTCAGTTCTATTTAAATGATGAAATTTTTAAAATGTTTTGAATGTAAAAATGATTTTTTGTCAAATTAGTTATTATGCTTATGGCCGTATTCATAAATAACAAAAATTAAAAATTGTAAAAACCCCCGATATATCTGAACAGATGTCATATCTTCTAAGTGGCTGCACCGATTTGCTTCAAACATAGCTAAGAACCCTCTCGGTCAAGTCACCTTTGGACACGCACAGACACACAGATACACAGATCCACAGACACACACTACAAACTTATAACATCCCTTTTTTTGGTCGGGGGTTAAAAATAATTTAGTTTGAAAACCAAAAATATTTTTTATGAATTAGGCAGTTATTCTCAAACTCTTAATACTGAATTTGATCAAGTGAGTTACATTTACCAGTTGCTACAATATTGTGTATAATGGGTTAAGCCTGACAGAACTTACAAAATGTTTAACTGTCAAACAAACTGTTGTACTGTGTACTGAAGGCCAACGTTGTTCAGTTATGCGTGACATACGGTCAGTACTGCTCGAAAAAGTGACACCAAGAACAGCCGCGGTGACCATATACCCAAAATCATTTCAAAATGTTAGAGCTATGTACCATTGATCTTCCGAATAATTTTGTTTTTATTAAATTTATATTTTTACTCTTTAAAATTCCATGATTTCCATCAGACTCTTTCTTATACAAAAAATGCACAAATTTCAATTACTTTAAGCTAAATTTCTAATTTGTATCAAATAGAAAATGTGTTTAATTTCTATCTCAAATTTTTGTCCGCATCAGAAAAATAATCTATTTATAAAAATCTTTTTATATCATATCAAATGTTTAGTTGGTTAAAACAACATAACCCACACACATATAAAATCTTAACATAAACAGACATTAGCACCACATGAGCCATTTATTTAATTTTATTGTATTGATATTTATAAACATATGCGTGTGTGTGTGTGTGTGTGTGTGTGTATGCGTGCATATTTGAATCCTCATTTGCATTCACATTTCGTACACGTACAGTGTGGGAGCGAGTGTATGTTTGATGTACTCGTATGTACATATATTTTATGTTTAATAATAAAAATATTTAATAAGTAAATAACAAGGCGTTACATACTTTTCACACATCTTGAAGCAAAACAACAAATAGGCAACCGACTGCACTTTTGGTTGGCAGGAGTGATTTAACTATAAAAGTCATAAACAGAAATTAATATAAAATAAATTAAAGTAAAGAAAGGCTGTTAGTACGAGTATTATGGGAAGCGTTTAAATGACTGGGAATTACATTATCTTCTACTTGAGAATACATTCTATGCTTTCGAGTCTTCCAATATCTGTCTTATTTCATATTCAGTCCTACACTAAGGGGAAAAAATAAAGATTTTACGCTCGAAATCAAGCCATTGCAATCTTAATAACTAGTCTGTTAAATGCGAAAATTCTTGATTCAAGAATAAAATCTTAATGCTTTTAAGACTTTTAAGCTTGAATAAAATCTTATTTTATGATCTGGTTCAAGATTTTGTTCCTAACAAAAATCTTAAATTAAGATCACATTCTTACAAATTTAGGAATACGGTTTAAAAATTAAGATCACGATCTTTATTTAAAGAATGTATTCTTAAAGCTTAAGACCACGTGCGTAAATTGAAGATTATGATTTTAAAATTAAGATTACGTTCTTGATTTTTAGTTTTCTTTCTTAAAGTTAAGAATTTAGTTTAAATTTGAGAACTTCAATATTACTGACCACATTTCAAGATTAAAATCTGAAGATTTCTGCAATCTAAATTCAAGAATTTTGTTCTTAAATTTAGATCGTCATTTTTCTCTTAGTGTAAAGATCTGAAAGTTGTAAGAATAAAAGCTAAGATGCTAATTAATTGCAGTTTAAGTTTAATCGCTTTTTTATGGTGACTTTGGGACAGTACCACTCAATATCAGACCCAAAAGCGTCCAATGAAATCCGCTTAATTCACTGTTTATTATGGATTTTCGACTACTAACTTCATCGGTCCATATTTTTTTGAGAACGACGTGGGCTAGGTTATAGCCGTCAATGGCAAGTGCTATAGATCTATGATTACTAGCTTCTTTTTGGCCAGAATTAGACAATATGTACACCATATGTCCTGTGGTTTCAACAGAACAGCGCTAAGTGCCATCTAGAGCATTCCACATTGTACATTTTCCATGAGCAATGTGAGAGCCTGGCGAACTCACCTAGATGGTGCAATTTCTCCGCGTTAGATTTTTTTATTGTGGGAATTTATAAGTCGTAGTTCTAAGCGAATAACAAAGCCGCAAACCACAGCGGCCCTTAAAGCAAATATTTCCCATGCCATCTGTCAAATTCAGCCTGGCTTATGTGCCAGATTATGTATTCTATAGGTCTTTGAGCCGAATAAAGAAAATGCGACAATATATAGAATTAGCTTAACCTGGGTAGCGCTCTCCTCACCGCAAAAAAAAAATAAATATATATATGTATATATATGGCATTGGTGGTGCAATATGAAAATGAAATTTTGCCACGCCCCTCCGTCCGCAGACCGAAAATCAAAAATCACAGTCTCACCCGCCTGAATAATTTTAAGATTTCCTGAAAATTTCATCAAAATCGGCCCAGCCGACATACATACACACATCTTGCTTTATATATATATAGAAGAGAAGATACACTTTGTTTTCCTTAAATTTAAAGAGAGGAAGCGCTTAATAAAAGACCCTTTGTTACCAAACTAATAAATACCAACTATTGCTAGAATGTTATAGAATATTTGTGACATGAAAAAACACTAGATTTGTATTCTAAATAAATTCTTAAGCAACAAAAGCAAACAGGAACTCAGATGAACTTATAAACTGCAAATAAATTTCTTGATGATAAATTTTAAATACAACAGTTATAACTTATTCTAGTTCTATTCCGAAATAGTCTATAAAATGAATTCAATTCAAAGGTAAAATTTCGTTTATATCCAAAGTATTGTAATAAATTGTGTGCGTGAAAATGTGCTGAAGTTGTTTTGTTGCTGCATCCTTGTTAATTTAGTTAAAAATCTACATGCATACATACACACATTCATACATACATATGTATATCTTATTTCTCAAAACTTTTACTAGTGTCTACATGAAGAACATGTTTTATTTGTTATTCATTCTCATTTATCATCCATTTGCATGAAAACTGTTGTCTTATCTTTTGCTATCTTATCTTTATATCTCTTATCAATTTCCGTAAATATTGCCAAAAGCTTTATTAATACGTCATCATGTTTCCTTTTACATGTCCTTGTTGTTGCTGGACTATTTTATTTAAGGAGACAAGCAACCAATACCACCATGCATACACACACCCACGTATGCAAATCCCCACATACAAATACGCCTGAAATAAAAGTAATATTTTCGTTTTATTTTTTTGCATGTGTTTGTATTTGTGTTTAAATATAAATAAATTTTAATGTGCGTATATGGCGCTTTTTCGTATCCTGCAGTCAACGAGTACAATTCAATTCAAGTATGAACAATTTATTATTTGCATAAAAAAGAAAAAGAGGTGGATCTTTAACTGCAATATATTTTCGTACAACTCGAAGAGACAGTTAAGCATTTTTTGTCTCTATTGTTTTAGTTTTCCCAACTTTTTTTCGATTACATACACCCAGAGAAAAACAGCTTAAAAACCATAATGAATTAATAAGAAACATTAACGAAAGTCTTGTCATGTTGAAATTTCTTATTTCAATATGGAAAAAGATTAATTTAGAGTATTAATTTATTAATTTTATTTATTTTTAAATATCTCAATATACATTTTCTATTACACTGAATATTATTGAATTAATGTGATGCGTTCTTATATTTAAGTTGCAGCTTTTCCCTGAGTGTATACATACATATCGCACACTAAATCATAAGCAATCACAACTCAAAATGATCAAAGTGGTTTTGTTTTTTTATAAACCAGTTGTTTTTTCATACACCAGTTGCAAGTATGTTACATACTTGCGTCATTTGTGCAGTATCGAGAGTGGTTTGCCACTACTCTGGATCTGAGATTTTTAGCTTTGTGACTGCTTATGATTTAGTGTGCGATATATTTATATTTTCATACACAAATAAAATTGCACATTTTATAAGTTGCGCTGAAATCTTTCGAAACAGAAAATACAATTTAAAAGTAAAAAGAAGTAGACAAAAATAACTCTTCTCTGGGAATTTTTGGCAGGTGAGATAAATACTAATGTCCAAAGGAAATGAAAGAAAAGTTTTGCTTTGTTATTAAAATGAATAAAAGTTTATATTCTTGTTAAATAAACAATAAAAAGATAGCCTCCTTTTCAGTAGAATCATGAAAAAATATATAGTTTGAAACTCTTGTAGGTAGATCTGGTCACGTATTAAATAAGCCCATTAGAAATTTTAGTAGTTGACTTTTATACTCGTATGGATGTACTCTATGGCAGAATATTAAATATCTTATCAAATGGAGAAAAGCAATAAAATAATCTTGAAAGCTGGTTTCACAATAGTACACGAAAAAAAATGAATTTTGTATTGAATTATTAAATTCAAAAAATCAAATTATAATAGGACCTAACACAAAATTTTTATAAACCAAGTACTAAAATTCGTAAAAATTTAATAAAATGAAAAACGCATTTTTGCTTTATTAAAACAAAATACAATGACGGTATTCTGTGTTTGATGCAAATTTTCTTGCGTCATTGTAAATACAAAATATACACACAATCCAAAGAAAAGCTACGATATTTTGCATTTGCACTTTTGCAGGACCATTTGCATAAACATCGAATAATGCCAATATGTTCATCAAACCAAATAAAAACAATAATAAAATTCAAAATCAGTTTCAAAAATATATTTGTTAAAACAAAAACTTGTTGTAATTTTTTCTGTATTAAATTTTTTTTATTAAATTAACAGTTTAGTTGCCGATTCCAGTTTATTACTTATGTATATTGAGTTTATATTGTAACTTTATATTCCTACTGTTTTGCTTTTCGTTGTTCCTTGTAGTTGTAATTATTATCTTTTTTTTTTTTGCTTTCCATCTCATAAAATTTGCTATTTTCTAACGCTTATGGCACTAGACATTTAATTGCAGATGTAAAAAAACTCAACATTTAACATACGTCCTCACAAAAATTCGATTGAAATTGTATATGATTTTCTTTTAATTTACGTCATTGAACCATTATTATTGATCTCACTCATGCCGTGACCAAAGAAGCACTTTTATACCTACTTTCTTTTTTTGACATTCATAAATCTTTACATCTCTGACAATCGCTGGAGATAGCATGATGTTGAGGTCTGTTCATTTGTTATGTTAGAAAATTCCAAATTTTATGGACTACAAAATAGGCCTAAGCAAACATCAATAAACTGTATATTATAAACATGGAACTTTAAAAGAAAACAAACTGTGTAATTTTTATAGAAAAGTCGACATTGCTTTTTAAGAGCACACTTTTCTCACACAGAAGTCGACTGTGTGTTCACAGCACACTTCTCTCATAGAGCGGACGATTGCGTCAGCACACTTTTCTTATAGAGCTATCGACATGGTTTGCACAGCACACTTTTCTTATAAAAAAAAAGTTAACCGCACGCTTACAACAGACAATAATCATAGAAAAGATGACTGTGTTTGTTTCTATCTTTAGGAGTGGTTCACTGCGTATGCTTAATTTTTATTTATTTATCAAGTGATCCACTGCGTATGATTAATTTTAAATTTATCAAGTGATCCACTGCGTATGATTAATTTTAAATTTATCAAGTGATCCACTGCGTATGATTAATTTATATTAATCATATGCGAACTGAATGAACCACTTTAAAATGTTTTCCCTTTCATTTTGTTAATATGTAATTTCCTGTTTTTAAACAAATAGCATCTTTTTTAAATATCTTGATAGTACGAGTATCATAACACCATAATGACTTCATTCGTCACCTTAATTACTCGTACATAAAATGGTTTTGAGTTTTAAACACCAGCATGTAAATACATATGTACATGCTCATATCCAGGAGATTAATAGCGTGTTTAAGATGAATATAAATCACATTTATTGCGACAAATTACAACTCAACAGAAACAAACAAATAACAGTAATGATGACAAAATAAAGTAAAATTAAATTGTATATAATTTAGTAAAAAAAACTAAAATAAAATAAAATTATATGAAATATGATCAAATAAAAAAAGACAAGATTTAAATAAAATTAATTAAAATAAAATTAGCCAATTCACAAGGTCTTTCAAAGTGATAAGTAATAAATTACTAGTGAGGCCTAGTGTGTTTAAATGACAGAAAAATATAGAAAGTATAATTGATATATAATTCCACAAATGTGTTTACCCATAAATTTTGTCATATGGGCAAAATATTTCAAGTAAATTGAAAAAAAAAACACAATATGCTGATAAAAGATGGCACTTACAGAGAATATTAAATTATTTAAGCAATTGCCCAAAAACCACATTAGTTGTATATATGTATTTATAAATTTTTTATATGTAATTAAGTGAAAAACTAACCAATAAAGAAATAAGCTTTGTTGTCTTGAAAATAAAATCGAATTGATTTCGAAAATTTGTATAACCAGAAAACAAAAAAGCAAAGTGTTTTGAGAAAAACAACTTGTTTTTCTCATAGTGGAAACGCACCATAAGAGAATATAATATTTAAACTAAATAGTAGAGTGAAAAAACAAGTTCTATTGTCATATAATATTGAAGAAATTTATTATATGATATACTGCGTATACAGACATGCTAAGCCACCAGCATATAAAATTATTGTCATATAATATTGCTATGTACATATATAAAAAAATATCAGCAAGATTTTTATGACAGCCATAAAAATTTATGCAATACAACAAATATGACGAAATATAACATCTTGTGAATTTAGCCAATGCATGTTATAAATATAAAATGAAATATCAACATCCATTTTCACATTTTCTTAACGAAAAATTAACTAATTTCCGGTTTGCTTAATGGAAATCATTTAACCAACGCTCACCGATTTCCATTTCACCATCCGGCTGTTAGTTAACAAAAACATACAATACAAAATATAGCAATCTTGTCTCTATTTGCTTACAAAAAGCAGTTTAATAAGAAATATTTAAAAAAAAACAACCAACCTATAATGACAACATTCTCACTGTCATTAAGTATCCAGGCCCATTCTCTAATGATACCAGCAACCCAAAAACTGAACCAGAAGTTGACTTTTTGGTGCTTCGAGAATGACTTGTGGACTACCATCACTTCAAATACAATAAGTCTTTCCTTAACATACAGATTTAACCAAAAGTAACGTCTTATAAGTTTCTCTAGGTGAAGTTTATTCAAAAAAAGCAATGCTCTAGTCTAATCCAAATTGAGATTAATTGTCAGATTAAATTAAAAATTAAAATTATATGCAATTGATGTTAGTGTTTTTTTATAAATTATTATGCCATTTTATTTTGTACAAAATTGTTGTCTCTGACCAGGAAGATTTAACAAAATCCATAGCGACTTTGTTATTTAGAGAGTGGATTTTTTTTGTTTTCTTTAAAAAAAAATCTTTAGAAGAAGCACTGTTCATAAGCATCACAGAATTAAGTATTTAATTTAACAAAATAAAAGCAATAATAAATTGATTAAAAAATTATTAGAGAATAAAATAAAAGTTTTCATAATCGTTGTTTAACGTATTTACATATGTATGCAATGCATACTTGCTTGAACAAATTGAAGTTCACAACAGTTTTATATTCAAACAAAATCATTTTACATTCGCTTTTTTCTCGTTTTTTTTTGCAGGTTTTCTACTCAGTGTTTTCTCTATTACACAAACGTAAATAAACAATAAACAGAGGATTTGCAGGATTTTCTAATTTCAAATAACGACAACAGTAGGAGCATCTACAACTCCAACAATATTAGAGTACAAATACTTGACAACAACAATATATAAAAAAAAAAAAAAACCCTCATTACAGGAGAAGAGGGAAGCAGCAGCACCACCACCAAAAATCATGACGATTGCGATGAAGTTGGAGGCAACTTAATGAAAAGCCATAAATATATAACAATAACCCAACAGCAGTAAGAAAAATACAAATATTAAGTTATATAGCAACAACGAAAACAACAACGGAAAACATAAAAAGGAAAATCTCATAATGATACTGCGACATAAAAATAATAATCGTGAAAATTACAGCAATAACAACAATAGCAATAAAAATAAGAATAATAAATTCAACGAATATGAAATTGATGAGAAAATTTTTACAAAAATTTTTAATAGTCAACACCATCAACAACAACAGCTGCAACATAAGCAACGGCAACAACAACGACGATAGCACTAGAAATAATAATAAAAACGTATTGTTTCCTGATTTCATTCCTTCTTTTCTAAATTAAAAAAAAAAGACATTAAACACTTAAGCAAACAATACAAATTTTTTTTCCAACATTCATCTGTAATAAAAATAATAATAATAATAGTAAATAACAACAAAACAAAAAGAAAAAGAAAACAATAATACAACAACGACTACTACAACAAAAGAAAAAGAAGAAAAAACAATTATTGAACAAAATTAAAACATCGCTTTAATATTGTTAACAAAAATCAATTTCATTTCTACTAAAATCACGAAACAAACAAACTCTGCTTACACATACACGCGCGCACACACACACACTGTAACAAACTTACCCACACAAATGAAACATCCATTGACTCATTCATTTACGAACTCAATCACAGCCATACACAAACACAAACAAACATTTTAACATTTTCATTTACGTAAAAAGTAAAAAAAAAAAATACAAACAAAGCAAAAAAGGAAAAATTAGCCAAATTTAATGTTAAAAGTGTCAAGTTGTTAATTTACAACGTAACGAGTGACGTTCATATCTATTTAGCACCAAAGGCCACTACTATAGTTCATAGACATGCAACTGATTTCCCTCATCCATATTTACCATTCTCTGTGGCAGCAGCAACAACAACAAAAACAACAATAACAACAACACCGACAATGACGCCAACGTCCATACAGAAAGTTTCGCCAAACGTTTGAAAATGCAACAAACGAGAAATGTGGTGATTTACATCAGTATTAAACGATAACAAAAATAGAAGTGTGTTCATTCGAAATATGGATTTACGAGTACCAAAACGAAACAAAAAAAGTTTTAGATAAATACTAGACTTCCTCTTGCAGGCATAAGTGCTGTTTTGACAGAAAAAAAAAAACAAATTCAATATACAAATCGTACATCGAGATGCATTTCGTTGCTGCTTACGCCGCAACCGAAGGTTCCCTTAAAAGGTAATAGAAAAATAAAATAAGCAACACATTCATGCTGAATAATATTGCTTGTAGTTTTTATTTTTAATTGCTCGACCTACTATCATTATAGTTTTGTAATTCTCAATTATTTATTGCAAAATGCAACGAAATGCATCTAGACATGCTTGACCTAAAACAAGCAAATTTTTTTTTTAGTTTTGTCTTCATTTTGACACGCGTTAAATAAAAATAATAAGACTGGGTGCACACACAGCAATTTTTGTTGCTCAGGTCTTCAGTTTAAAGAAGAGTGAGGTAAGAGAAATAGAAAGGAATAAATAATTCCTTGTAATCCTGTTTTCACTTTATTTTGTCGTTTTCGTCTCCTCTCCACCAAATTTCTACTTGACATTTATTTTCATTGTCTTTTTCCTAAAGAATTCTTTTTTTCACAATCAGGGCTATCATGAATAAAATTCCACGTGAAATTTTTCCCATTGAAAAATTCCAACTAATAGCAAATAATAGGGAAAACAAATAAATTCTAATTGGAAAAAGGAGAAATTTCAAGCGGAATTTTATTCATATGTCGGAAAATTATTTTGTTTTTTCTTTTTTAAAAATTAATATTGCAAGTGTTGAAAATTTTAAGAAGTATTTAAAAAAAAGTATCCATAATGTGTTTCTTTACATATAAAGGGTAATTTTTTAGCGAGTATCTTTTTGGCAATACCATGATTGGGCGACGCAGCTGTTTTCGTGTATCATGTTACTGTTAAACACGTTCAGTTTGGTCTATAATTTAACTACGAATCTACTTACAAATGAACAATGCTTGCAGGTTGTTAAATTTTATTATCAAAATTCATGCTTGGTTAAGAAAATGCATCCGTTCTCTTCTTCCATTTCATAGTCAGTTTGGGCGACCTTCTGAGGCTGATATTCGGAATGTTGTAATTAAATTACATTATTGAACATTAAATTAATATAAATAAAACCTGATAATTGCTGGAAACAAATCCGTGTATGAACGCAAAAGCAATTTCAGCAGAAAATTTTAAAAAACTAAGCAACTAGAACTGCCTGGTGTGAACGCAGTCTAATTCATTTTCACTAGTCTCTCAAATTTCTCCTTTCACTCTGAATTAAAAACCTTGTGTAATTTTAATTTTGAATTAATTGAATGGAAAGCTTTATTAAGTTTTAATTATTTTATTGCAATTCAAAGAACTTATCTGAAATTGTGCATGAGTTCCTTCAAAACAGACAAATGCAAATAGCATATATTTTACTTTCGGTTAAAAGGAGAAGTCATTTAAGATATTTTTATTATTTTCAAAGCATATTTAAGTGTATATTTTTAAGTTCCTAACAAGTTATATAAGCAATGGCTACATATCTAAATGAGAAGTGTCATGGTACTCCACTAAGTGTGTGTTGCAATATCTGATAGAATTCTCATTTATTTCCTTTTGCAATAAAAAACAAGTATTTCAAGTTTTCAGATAACTTGTCGCCAATTTTTTCAAGACTACCAAATAGACTCACTCACTCAATAAAACCAGTTGCTTTTCACTTAATTCAATATCACCTTGTTTCAACGTCAACATCACTTCAATAACAATTTAGAATTCTATAACAATATGGCGGTGAAGTTTACTTTAAATACTCTTCTCTAAATATTTGCATCAGTTGTGTTGTTTGTTGATTAATTTTGAACATAAATTAAAAACGTTTTTACTTATGAGATAAATTCAGACTTGAGTGATGATGAAAAAAGTGAATTCAATAATTTTTCAATTTATAACCATCGCTCTTTAAAATTAAAAAGAAGATTGAATTTACAAAATCCCACTGCAAGAGGTGGACTCTTCTGCAAATCATCCACTAATTTCTCAAACTGGATTAATAAAGTTTTTATTTGAAACTTTTCTGTTTATTTTTTTTAATTTTTAATAAGTCTGCTTCAAAGCACTTGAGTTGGGGACGACAAATTCAAATTCGTTTCCTTGAAGAATGCAAATCATATGTTGACATTTATTCATAATCTTCTAGAACGACAACTAGATCAATAAGCAACTTAAAACAATATCGTATTGTATTGATTTTGCTAAACTGGAATAAGGATTAGTCCCGTTTTGCGTCGATGTTGACAAGTAGAACAAGGAAAAATTGTTATGATTCACTTAGATATAGAAAATACGATTTGATATTCTATCTTCAATAGTGCTACCACGACTCTACCAATTCCATCTCTCTGTTCAATTACAGACTGAAAAGAACAATTATAAAAACAAATCAAACTTTAAATTAAGCCATTCAATAATCATATCTAATGTCTTAAGTAAAATTTATTTGTTGGTGGTAAAACACCAATGAAATGCATATATGTAGGTATGCTAAACCACTAACAAATAAATTTCACTTAAAATAAGATAATGACAATATGTCAAATAATAAATTTCTTAAACATAATCCTATCTTCTGCCGCAATAACTTTTTTTTTGTTTTTGTAGCACACACATCCAAATTAGTAATTTATCAACTTTTTCGAAATTCATTATCATTTTCAATACAAGTGACATTTCACCCAAGATTTTAATATTAAATCCATTTTTTCTGTGAACCCATTTTGCACTGTAAATCGTATTCGAAACATCAAATAAAATTTCTCTCCAAACAAAAACTAGTTAACAGCAATTAAAACGGAAACATAACAAAAAAGTATAAAACCACAAAAAAGTAATAATAACAAATAAAAAAGAAACTGCAAATATTTAATTAAATCCTTCGTGAGAATGTGTATGCGTGTACAACTGGACACGCGATAGCAACAACACGATGAATAATTCCCACTACAGGTAGAAAGTAGTGGGTGCATAAATAAATAAATAATAAAAGCAACTACAGTCTACTACCAAAACAAAACAACAAGAACAGCAACGATATTACAGGCAGGAATCTTCAAGATTAAGTCAAACTTAAAATAACTACAATAACATCAAATGTCAAATTTATCTATGGATAAGTGCGTCTTTTAATACGCATACTATATGCATGAGAAAGTAATCGTCAAGTTAACAACACAACACAACACCCACGTCGTCTTTATCATCAACAACGTCATTGCCGCCAACAACAGCAACCAACTATCTTTCATCTACGATTAAAAGCAATAGCAAAAGTCCGTCGGTAAGTTAAACGAGCCAGTGTTTGTATATCTGCCAAAAGACCAACGAACTGTTCACCCAGTCAGACGGGCAGTCAACCAAGCAAGAGTACTCGTCGCACACTCAACAACAACAATCATTTTAACACCAACAATTCATTATTGTATGTATGGGTGTGTATGCGAGGGGAAAAGTTGGATACGCTTCACAAACACTCACCCACTCAAACTCACGCAGGCATACGTATGCATACAGCCAAACTAAACCGACAAACGCATGCACTCAACAATTGCATCATTAACATCGCACAACGAATTACGAACGATATCGACGACTACTGCACCAATTGAAAAGCAGCAGAAAAAAGCAAAACAAAGTAATTATAAACTTTTTTTATTGCTTCTCCGCCTGTCTGTCTATCCATCGATCTGCTTGCTGTCTTGCCCGCCTGCCTGCTAAATATATTCTCCTTACATCTGCCTGATTGTTGCAACTCTATTATCATCAACAACAAATTCGATAACAAACGAACATTTAAGTTGTCAACTTTAAACGCGTTCGCATTCATACTGGCCTTCGTCATCATCGTTCGCAAACAGCAACAAGACCAATAACAGCAACAGCAGAAGCAAAAGCAAAAGTAAAAGCAACACCAACACCAAAACAAACAAACAAACAAACACTGATACTCTCACAGGCTTAAATGAATTTATTTTGTTGCTGCTGCTGTAACATGGCACCAAATACACGCGTCACACGCAAATGGGAACTATTTGCCGGACGTAATAAATTTTATTGTGATGGCCTGTTAATGTCTGCCCCTCACACTGGAGTTTTTTATTTAACGTGTATACTTATAACGGGCACAAGTGCGCTGTTTTTTGCATTCGAGTAAGTATTCAAAATAATTCCTTAATACTCGTATTCATGAAAATATGCGTGCAATGAATGGCATGCTGAACTTCTATTTGCGCACTGTTTTTGTCAGATAGTTTTTTTTCTATGACTTCCTCTATATAAAATTTCTCCTAAGGTTATTATGTCAATAATTTCTTAAGTCAGATTTTGAAGTTTTTCGGGCGATTATTTAGCTTAAAGGCTTTGTGTTTGTTTGTTTTTTTTAATAGATATATACATATGTATGTATATTCCTATTACTTTATTTCACTTTTCGTTGGGACGATGTGAATTAAAAAATAACAAAAGTATACAATTAATTTAACTTGGTATTCAATATTTGCTAATAGTATATTGGACTGATCACATTGTGAGTTTATTAACTGCGCTTCACATCTAATCGTAATATAAGAAAATAATCGTATATAAGTATTTTAAAATCTCTATAATGAAAACAAAAACTTTTATTTTAGAAATTTCGTACGATTACTCGTATCCTTGTTTGAAAAGGTTCATAAAATTATATGAACTTTTGGTAAAAGTTCAGTCAGTAAAAAGTTTCGAAATCACTTAATACATAATGCGAACAAATGCTTCTTGCTATTCGTCAAGTTTTATCTCAAATTTTGTTTTAGTTTGCAACTATTTCTCAACAACAAAAAGTTTTTATCAAACAAACTTTTTCAATGTGATTGATTGCGAAATACTCAGTAGAGTGTCACTCACATGCCTGCAAACACGTGACGTCTAGTGAATTGGAAGTAATAATGAACTTCGAAACATGCATTCATTCATTCATTCAGTTGTTAAATCTTTCGAATAAAATGATATTCTTGAAACAATTTTTCAATACACAAAACAAATCATCGAAACCACCATCATCATCTCAATCATCGATACAAAGCAAATTGTGTGTAAGTAACGCTGGGAGCAAATAGTTCCAAATAATTTGATTTCTTTTTTTTTTTTTTGCCACCATTGCTGCAGTTTGTAGATTTGCTTCTACATTTGCCGCTGCGAATTGTTCCTCAGTCATTTAAGTGCTGATGCTGTTGCCTCTGTTGCTTTTGTGAGATGCATCCGTTTCTAAACAAAAGCAACATACTTTCAATACAAGTTTAAAAAAAGAAATTACCTGGAGCTTTAAACGTTCATTCGTTCATTCACTCACAATCGTATGTATGTATATGCAAGATGTATTTAAATATTTATCCTCTTTCTATCAAATTTGATTTTGTTTAAATAAAAGAACATTTAAAACTCTACTGACTTAGATACAAAAGAAAAATACTCAACAAGTCCTTGGAGAATATCTATCACAACATAGATACGAGTATGTATGTATTTATAAGCATTGAGATTTATAGAGGAAAATTAGTTGTTATTTTCTATTAAATACGAGTATACAAATTTAGTGCTTCAAGTTTGCAAAGTTATTTCAAAAACTTTTGTTGCTCTGTACAATAATTAGATTTAAGCACATATCAAACTAGGATAAAATTAAACATTTAACTTACGGCACTATATGTTGTAAAGCATATGTGGGCACAACATTGAACCCTAATGTTGCCAAAAATTTCATTGAAAGTATCCATCTTCAAGCTGTGATTGCAAGCAATGTATTGAACACTAAATATAAATGTGAAATTGTAATGTCTCACTTTAAGTCCTGCAAGGGTATCTCAATGAGATAATGGGTGTGACAATCCCACGGACCCTAGTCTGGGTAATCTAGCTTTATAGTTGGTTGCCCATAAAACTTATCTAGGAGCACGGTAGTGCGCCACGCCAAGTTTCGGCCAATGCACGCAGTGTGTACATTTACAAGAAGCCATTCGTCGTTTTCTTACCCCCCTGATAACTTTGTTCCTGTAAACAGATTATCTACAAATTATATGACACCCTTACGAATACAAATTTATATAATGCATGGCATATTTCAGTGATAAGTATTGTGTCAAACAAGAACTTGGTCAAAATTTTTATCTCACTACTTTTGATGGCCGAAATTTTTTAAAGGAACTTGGTCTTTTATCACATTTATGTTTTTGTGAGGATATATCTTTAAAAGAGCATCTCTACTTCGATTATGCGAAAAACTAAAATACGCTACAACTAAAAATTAAAAGTAACATGCGTATCAAGCGCATTGACTCTCTGTCATACTTATAGTTGGAGCATGTTTATACTTAGAAAATGGATATTTAGTCAGACAAAAAAAAATATGTTCATGATACTCGGGATATTTATTCATCATTCCTCTCCGGATACATACATTTGTGTATATAAAATGGAATGTAAAATATGTGTGTGTGTGTGTGTAAATAAAATAGCCTTGTATATACGCATATGTAGCTGATTAATAGTCAAAGTATTTTTATACTCATGCATATGGTTGTAGCTCATCCAGTCTATAGATTTTAGTTATGGTTGTTTGTGCTACGTAACTTCCAAAAATGTGTATAAAAATAGTTGCTGAATGTTTATAGTTAAACGTATTCGGTCTAAAATGCATGGTGTTTATTTTTAGCTGTACGCATTCATAGCTTTTTGACGACCATTACTCAAAGAGTACTTAAAACTATTCTTTATCATTCTCTGATTCCTATACAATCTCTGGAATAGCACAGGCATGGATGTGCTCATATTCATCAAAAGGAAGTAGCTTTGCTACGTACCTGGTAAAGGTGCAGCGTTACCTTGAATTGCTCTCTCTCTCTCTCTCTTATAAATTCGAAGCCTTTCAAAGTGGAACTTCGAAGTCTAACTGGTAGCTTAATACTGGTACTACGGGTGCTGCTCTGGGGTTTAATAGGTGCTGACGTGTTAGTATAATTCATCGATCAAAAGTATAACCTTACAAAGACCTCACTAAGTATTTATGACATGTTGTTGTTATTGTTGTGTCCGGCGATTAGTGAGGTCTTTGCCTAGAGGACGCAAGGTAAGTGTGAGCAACAATATTTGCTGCGTGTTATCACGGAGAAGCTTTCTACCACAATCGTTGGTAAAATGGTATTGGATGTCTACATAGTGCCAAATCAATGTCTATATACTGTTGTTATTCAACAGGTGCTGGTTCCATCGAAGCAGTGAGGAGATTAGAGAGATAGAGAACGTCAGCAAGCTGTCTGCTTATAGTCAGTGATAACAATGTTCAAAGATTGCAACCTACATAGGTATGTGTTCCTTGCAAGTCAGTTAGTAATTTATAGGTGTGCGTGGATGTGTTGGCGGTCTTCTTGTAACTGCAGGTGCTCTCGTAAGTCTTAGACACTTCGATCTTACTTTAACTTCGCTTTCAGCAGTTAAAAGTAGAGAATTTTATATTTTCTGAATTCGCAAAAATTTTTATCGTTAATATTTTATCAAATACACTTTCTGTTTTTATAATTGTGTATTGTGTTTTGTGTTTGTTAAAAAAAAAAAAAAAAAACTAGTGAACGAGTTCGACCCAAGTCTAATGGGGTTGTTTACAAAAAATAAATCTGGGTTTTTGGGGGAAATTTTAGGTTTAAAGTAGGGATGTAACGAATGCGAATAATACAATACCCAGCGTGAAGTGTATTAATATATTTTTTATTTTAATTGACAAAAGAAGATCGGAAGCACATTTTCTGCATTCGAAAAATGTTGAAAAAAATTTCATAAGATAGTGTTTCGATAAATTTCGAAAATTTTCACAAAACTCTAGCCATAGATATCTATTAGTGCACAGATATCTATCGTGTAAATTAAATTTTATAAGGCAAACTCGTAGGTAAAAACCTTAAGAAAATTACCTGCTTGTAGAAATAATGGACATAAGCCGATTAAGTTCCATATCTAATCAGCACATCGATTGCTGCCAATTTGACTAAAATAAATTGACTCGTTGTAGATTTGGAAAAAATAAACTTTTTTCTTTCTAATGACTTTAAAAATATTTTTCAAATAGATTTTTGGGATTCACTAATTTTTTTATAGACTTAAAAAGTGTATCGGATGCCACAAAAACTTTACCTTAGCGGGAAGTTTCAGTGGTGGCCTGCATGGTCAACCGGTTCCCATAATTTTTTTCTTATTTTAGTTTGTCCTTAAAATTTCTTTAATAAAGTAAAGAATATTAAATGCAAGATTTCAAATTCCACCAAACATTTTATTTTGGGTTAACGGCATCGTAATTACCTTTTTGTTCCACTTTATATGTGAGTAGATGTATGCTTAGAGGAAGCCCGGAAACCTTGAGAGAATGTAACTCATATACCAACATTTCAGTCATAACTCCATCTGTGCATACATTATTTTTTTACTGAAAAATTTACTAGGTTACCGCCATCCGGATGGCGGTGGCTGAAGCAGTTGATTATAAAACTGATGACCCTGAGTTCGAGCCTCGTCTCAGATGGGCATAAAATAAAAACACCACGCATTTTTCTGATGTTTATAGTCTCACTGGCGGAAAGTTTAACCTCCATATGCAGAAAAAAAAATAACGTGCGCTTCAAGTGTACATCAAACTGGTTTCTGTATGGAAATTTTGTTTTAACTGATATCACAGGCGCGGCAACACTGCTATAAACAGAAACCCAAACGTGTTAAAGTACAGTTGTAAAGAGAATAAAGCTTTCCTTTGTCTTTGCCTTCACCACCTGTATTTTATATCACTATCCGTTTCCTAAAGAAGGTATTATCTACCAGTAGTAGTAGGCAATCATTGCCTGCGTGCTACTTCTCTTTAAAAAATTAAATAAAAAATTGGCTTGCATTAAAAGTGGGTAGTAGTAGTAGTGAACAGTTTTCTATTGAAAACTTTAACTTGACCTAAATTGCAGTGAAATTGTTCACTAACCAAATTAATAAATAATTTAGTGTACGTTTAGCAGAAGTTGAATGTGAAAATAAATGTGTTGGAAATTTAAACAAAAGATACTTTGGACCCTTTTTGTTGGCTTTTTTTTTTGCTGATGATGATGAAAACTCATATAACAAAATCTAAGCAAATATGTACATAATTATGAATAGAATAGAATAGAATTGAATACAAAATCGTTTACACATGCACATAAATACTCGTACAATGGTATTTTCACATACAAGAAAAACTTGCTTTTATCTATTGCAACTGCTTTGTTTTTTTTTTTCTTTTTATTTTTTCTTTCTTTTTGCTGTATCCCCCGATGATGTGTCAAAAGAAAAAATTAAACAATAAAAAAACACATACATATGTACATACATACATACATATAAAGTTTCTAAAACATTATTATGTGTGACATAAACCCTGAAGAATAATAATAATGCGAATACGAATGAATGAATACGTTACTATGAGAGCATTTAGGCTTACAGATTGCAATTCAATTCAATGCAGAAATAAAACGCAAACACATCATATGCAACACACACTTTGCCACAATAAGCATTTAAAAAAGATACTGATGATTCGGTTTTCATAAGTTGAAAACTGTTTTTTGAACAATGAATGTATTTGAAATTTGAAATTGTGTCATAAAAAGGGCCTCAACTGTCATAAACAAAAATAAACGATATTTTTTTTTTTTTGCTGGCTATTCTTAAATAAAGAGAATGATTATTTCAAAAGAAAAAAATAATACCCCTCATTTAAATTTGCTCATAGACAAAAGCACATACATAATTCAATAATATATATTTAGAAAACTTTTTCTAATAATACTCTACATCATAAAAATGCTTTAATCTACATCTGTCTTTTGAAAAGATTTCAAATGTTCATAATAAATACATACATACATATTGTATCTTCTGACTGAAATTAGCACACAAAAGATATTATTTTTTTATAAATAAATACCTTTTCAATCAATCATATATGCGTACGTACAACAAATCAATCGATATTCATTTAGAGAATCTGTAAATTAAAAAAGCAAAATCTTTTTTATGTTCAATATAACAGCCACTAATAAACATTTATAATATTCTGCTATGTTTAATAACACTTTTCAATAAAATCGCGTAATCGTCTAAATTATGTGTACGTAAATGTGATTTTAAATAAAACTTAAAAACCAATTTAACCAACATCAAAAATAAGCCCTGAAAAGTGAAAAATAATATAAATTCAGTTCAATAAAACATTATTATCCCCCTGTTTCTCTAAATGCGAACGATAGATTCGATCGATAATTAATATTGGAAACAAAAACAAATTTCAGTTTTTTGTTTTTGGTTTTAATATAAATGTTCGATCACATCTATCGTTCGCATTTAGAGAAACAGGCCCTATATTGAGCCTTAATTTCGATTTAATCGTAAGTGACAAAAATTAAAGTTTTCAGGAGAAGGTTTTTTTATAATATTCAAATTTGTTTTAAATACGTAAATTGTCGCTTACCATAAAATTTTGTAAAGCCCGTATCTTAAAAGCTATCAACAATTTTGGCATTTTAATAATTGTAAGCTATGGGCAGGCCCACACAATTCTCATTTCAATAAAAAAAACTCTATTTTCGATAACATGTCGCTTACGATAAAATCGCAAAGAAGGATGGATATGTGTTACCCATAGTGCTGTTCGAAGTCGATATATTTACTTATTTATGCGTTTAGTTATCATTGTTATTGTCGCCGACTTTGAATAGCATTATTAGCTGGAAGTGTGTGCATGTTTCCTATAAATCGGTGAAGTAGAACAACCTGCAATGTAATATTAAATTTAAATAGGCATGGCCCCTCTCACTTTCTTAAAAACAAAACCATGTCATTCTAAGAGCCAAAACTATTTGCTAAGTTTCGTGGGAATCGGATAAATAGAAGTACATATAATTTGATGCTAACATTTCATGGGGCTGGCCCCGCCCACTTTATAGAATGCAAGATTTAGTATTTTTCAGTGTTCAGGATGTGTAACATATTTCGTAAAAGTCTATTAAGTATTAACACTTGAAAAACAATATTAAATTTTAACGGGCGCTTACCCGCCCATTTTTTATATGCAAGGTTGAGTATTTGTTAGAGCTCAGAGTGTATGCCTAGTTTTCTAAAAATCGGTTAAGTAAAATCACGTGAAATTTAATATTGAACTTTAAAGGGCGTGGTTCCGCCCGTTTTTCAAACTCTGAGATTCTGTTATTACACAGAGGCCAAGGTGTATGCCAAGCCTCGCAGCAACCGTATAAGTAAAAGATAAAAAAAAAATCAAAGAGAAAATAATCGTGGACATATTCCCGCCCACTTTTTTTAAAATGTGACCAACTACAATCTATAAGCTCTCAGCAAAACAATCAGTCTAAAAGTTGCTGAACTATGAAGTAAAAAACTAACAAAAAAAAAGACAGGCGAATTGATAAACTCCTTCTCCTTTGAAGTCGTTTAAAAACGGAAATGAAAATGATAGATATTTTTCTAAAAAATATCACATATCATTTCTAAGAAAAAAATTCACCAAATTGAATTTGTAAGTTAAAATCTTTTCTGTACAATTGCTTTCGTAATAACGGAAATAAGGATTTCAAATAAATTTATACTATATATGTAACTATATTGGGCTTATAAAGCTTTTTCTACAAAAAAAAAATAATGCATTCTTCATAATATGTACATAAATTTCAACTAAACACATGACATGGAACGCATGTTAAATTTGACCAACTTGCTCTGAGCCGAAACCAACAGATATGGTGGCTAAGAAAACATATATTTGAGCATAAATTTCGAAACAGCATGAAATTTCCAAGCTCTGTCATACACACTTAATGCACACGTACGAGTATGTATGTACATATGTTTTCTTTGGAGACATTTTCCTCTTAACACAAACACCATCCCTGACTACTTCCATAACACATGGATAGAAAAGCAGCACTGTGGGCTAAAAATGCCCATTAAGATCCAGTATTATATTTTACGAGCTTTTACTTAATCGATTGTAGCAATTTAAAAAGGTCGACAGGGCCACTAATTCGTGCAAAAGTGGGCTTGACCACGTCCCTTAAAATTTCATATTGTCACTAAAAAGCTAAAAATAAAACCTAAAAAATTAACAGTCTTCAAAAATATGCATTAGAAAGCTATAAATAATTTCGATTCAGTTAAATAAAACTTTTTTATTTGTATTACCCTAGTAATCCTGCAGAAAATTTGGTGACAATTGAACCACGCGTACTCATCCTACGACTTGAGAAAATGGGAGTGTTACAAGAGTAGGGAGTAGGGATTGTATGGTGAAAAGAAGATATATCGTGTAAATGGGTACATATTCAACTTTTTCTTGAATTGGGACTCGTTCTAGTATTGTAGTAAACGGCACTGAACATGTTTGATGTGGCTGAATCGAGGACCTATCAAATAGTATAAATATATCTTTTTTTCAGTCGTTAAGCAGCTCTTTGTTGAAGAACATTTCTCGCGTCATCGTAATTATTTCTTAAGTGCGGTCAGGCTTGTGTGTGTTGTTTGGCCTTCGAGAGTTTTTCGTGTCGCTCGCACTGGTTGATCGCTCTACCACGGATTACCGTATAATCTTGCGGTTCTTTTGTGGAATTTATTTAACAACCACGTTGCTACTACCTATGTGAAGTCATACATAGGTCGTACAGTCAGTCACGGAACTTTTTTTGAAAATACTGTTAATAACAACTTGGGCATATGGTCTAGTTACTCCGCCCATATTCGTGCAACACCATATTATGCAATTTTACTTTGTATAATATGTTACAATAAATAAATAAATATCTTTTTTTCGTTGGATTTTCTCTACATTGGAAGCTGAAGCAGTGCCCAGATGTGGCAAAAAGCGGGACATGATCCATCAAAAGCCGGAATTTTGAAGAATATATCCTCAAAAAGCGGGATTTAAAAATAAATATGAAAAAGCGTTATGTACTGAAGATAATCAGTTTTCACAGTTTCTAACATGAGAAAATGTTAATATATCGTTAGCTAAAATTCAAAAAGGCGTAACTAACAAAAATATAATTTTACAGGAGAAACAAAAAACTAAATAAAAAACTGAACAAACGTGTAGTTAAGTCCCCTTGTTATTTGTTAATAAAAGCGTCATTTTCGATCGCAGAAGTGTAATATTTTGTCAAGACATGTAGTTTAATGGCATTCATAATAATCAATAAAAAAACTCGATTTTGAATTTTTTGTTAGTTACGCCTTTTTGCATTTTAGCTGACGATATGTAGGTAGGTCAAATTTAAGGTTTTTTTGAGGAACTACTGAAAACTCGAACTTCAAGAAATTCTGAGTATGCACGTTTTTAGAGGACCACTTGGACATGAATCTATGGCCAATACTATCCGCCAACATTGACTCAGAAAATGCCAAGTTAAAAACTTGACAATCGGCCCTGTTCTGTAAACCGAATCCGAGTAAATTTCTCGTTTTCAAAAAATTAATAATGGCCCTGCAGACGTGTTTAAAATCATACACAATAATTTTCCTTCCAATATGATATTTGGTAGTCTATGTAATAAAAAAATCTAATAAAATATTTATATTGTCGGAGTTAGTTTTCTAAAATCATGCGGTTTCAAATCGATCGGTTTACAGAACAGGGTCGAATATCTAGTTCAAATTCAGAAATAGATTCATGTGCAATAACAAAGGAGGAGGAGGAGGAGCACCTCGGTTGTCTCATTTATTGCAAAAGTCCTTTCGAAATGCATTATAGTTTAACAGAGCTCTGTTAGGACACTAGGTCAAGGGTTATAAATCTATACAAGCACAAACTTGAAATTCCTACGATTCCGACGATTCCGACGGAAAATAATGCAATTATAATTTTGAAACTCTTCATGACATGTTAATAATGAGAATTGTATTCTACAAATTAGCTGCACTACAAGCGTGACACTTCATCTCAAAACGGGTGTAACGAAGCACACAGAGATTTGGATAGTTAAGCAATAAGTACACTTAAAAAATATTTGGATTGATTTTTTATCACTTACATTTTAATATTAAACTAATAAGAGATTGAAAATTTCAAAAGCGGAATGTGTGGTCGGGTTACCTACCCGTAACTGAATTCCGTAGCACCATAAAGGTTTCTCAAAGTATATTAAAAGTTTACCATCTAGACTGAGGATTTATTTTCAACCAATCAGACAATGTATCGTGAGTTAATTTAATTTTCATTTGTATTAGCTTAGAGTCATGTTTCCATGTAAGCCGTCGATCAAGGTGTACACCAAGGTATTTTTCTCTCTTTCTCTCTTCATAGGGTAAATGTTACCTGAACACACTTTTATTCGTTCACTTTTATTCTCCATGACTTCATCCATAGTTCACTAGGGTACTATTACTAATATTACGCGTGTATGTATTACGAATATTTTTTTTGGTTTAGTATGTCTATATAAGAAAGACTCCTCTGGGACATGCATTATGTACTACGAATATTTTTTTTTGTTGAGATGGTATATACTTATAAGAAAGACTTCGCTGGGACATCTGTTCGCTATGAAGGTTAAATATACTGCCAAGTCACTCTGGAACAAGTCACGTAACTATACTTAGATATTAACCTATGCTTAACTGGTACGTATTTATACTTTTAAAATATGATCGGGTAGGTAGTGTGCAAAGCTGCCATGCCGTAGGTTGATAGTTTGAATAAAAAAAATTTTTTTACAGAAAAATAAAAATAATAAAAAAAGTTCAAGTTTGCCTTGTTACAGTTACATAATGTCGCAATGACATTTATATATAATTTATATTTGCGATAAGTCACAAAGTGCATACAAATATATCAATTAACCCCATCCTAGGCCATCCCCATGGAAAAGTGACTGGTACACTTCATAGGAAGTGTTAGAACTCGGACTGGTCCCTATCACTTGGGGATCGGTCACGTGGCTAGTCTTGTGTCAGTTCCATTTCCTGCAGGGAATATATGAAGTCGATGCCAATATTGGTTAGTCTCGGTATAGACTTGCAATTTTTATGTCAGCAACTTTTATTTTCTAGAAGAGCCAGAGAAGAATACAAAATGTATATATTTCTATTTTAACACTCTCCCATATATTCCAAAATTGCAAGTCTGGACCGGGTAAGTTAGTGCATAAATAAGTCAGTGTAGAATTATGCTGAACTGTTTGGTACTGACTTCAAACCGTACTATAGGTAAAATAAAGTTTTATTTAAATAAATCTAAATTGTTTTTAACCTTTTAGTGCGTTTATTTAAAGTTGGTAAAAAACGTGTCTACTTTTTTTTAAATTTTCTGAATTTCATTAATTTAGTAGGTTTGGTTTTAACGATTTTCAAACAAGATATTTGTGGTTAAAATACTTTTTCGCACTTGCGCTGTTTTTTAATTTATTGATTGTTAAATGCACTATAAATAATTTTTGATGAGTGTCAAATTTCAGAAGTTCGTTTCTTAAAACAGATTTTTAATAAACATTGAGAACTTGTTCCGATTCTTTCTTTTGTTCCTATTATTTTATTTAAAAATTGGATATCTTTTCAAAATTTTTAATGTGATATCTCGATGGCTTCATATAAGAAATGCGTAACTCGAATTTTCTAAGGAAAATCCGAATAAAACCTAAAGCATTTAGATCTAAAAATAGTTTTTTTTAAGTTTTACTTACTTCGTTATTTAAGGAAGATGCAATTATATGTTGGCTACCAGAAAACGTTAATATGCGATTTCGAAACAAATTGATATGTAAATTTTTTATATTAAGCCATCGATATATAAAATAATATGAGTAAACTGAGCGATATACTTGCTCTGCAGTATATCGGTCTGTTATTTAATTATAAAATGACGAATAAAAGTGTTTTTAACATTTGTTCTATTTTATGACTTAAAGCGATCTGTATTAAGTCCATCAGACTAAAAATATATTCAAAAACATAACTTGGTTTATTAATTTAACAAAATTAAAGAAAAAAGTTTAAGTGCATGCCACAAATAACTAATGCCCATTGTGCATTACTCAGCGACTAGATAGTGCAATTTTCCAACAACATTTCAATGTTGTTTATACCCTCTAGTCAGCCTAGAACCATATGTCTCTATGTCAACACTATTTTCTCTAGCGACAATTGCACTAGTTGAAATGTCTACAACTGTCCTTTTATGCGCGAGTAGAGATACGTTAGAGACAACAGTTCTAGTGTACTTCTGGCGACATTATCAATGAACGTGTCAATAGTTTGTTTTTCTTTTTTATTATGCTATGCAATAATGTTAAAAACTTACGTAGATAAGTATGTATGCCTGTATGTATTTAAGTTTGTTTCCCCAACCCTTATAAAATTGTAGACCTACTAAAATGTACTAGTGAATCTTTGGTTCAAATGTCTCCATATGGTCGTAGAAGAATAGTGCTAAAGTCTACTGGTAGATTTTCAATGATAACCCTATATTATATGTCAATAGGCGATTACATTGGCTGCGGTACACCTATTCAGTTGTACTATTGACAATGTCACTATTAAATCACTACAATTTTACTATTGACATCGAGCGAGGAAATATCGATATTGTAGACTAGAGCAACTAAAATTTACTAGTGAATCTTTGGTGCCAATGACTCCATGTGGTCCCAAAAGAACTACTTAGTCAGTATTGCTACAGTCTAGTGGTGGATTTTCAATGACAAGCTAATGTTAAATGTCAATAGATAATTACATTGGATGGGGTACACCTGGTCAGTAGTACTACTGACAATGTCACTAGTAAATCACTACAATTTCACTATTCGCATTTTCTGCAGGGTATGCTTGTTTATAAGCAACTACATATGTACATATGTATGTATGTGTGTACATACATATTTCTAATTTTTTTTTTCGTTTTCAAACAATAAAAGGACATGCCACTTGCGGCTACAAAATGCTGCTGGTTTGTAATCTATGTTAAACATTTTATGAATAAATAATAACAACGAAAAATGCACTCCAGCACACAAATACACATACGGAGATAACTAGATGTATGAAAATATATATATATATGGATGCATGTGTGTGTAAATATAGAAAACACACATATATACATACATTTGAATGGGTAGATGAGTAATGCAGTTCATAATGTTTTGTGGCAAGTTTTACACGAGGCAGTATGCTACTGCTACCACTTCAATTTAATATTTAATTTTTTTTCTTTCAAAAAAGCTTTTATTTATTTGCGAGGACAGATCGAAAATTAATTTCAAATCTGTATTAGGTTTCATAATGTCTAACAACTATGAACCTTGTCAGTAGACTTTAACCCAAAAGATTTTGAAATTAGTTAAAATTTGAAAATGTTTAATAATTTTTATTTCGGCTGCTTGTCAAGATGTCATGCTGTGTAAAATAACAGGTGTTCTCATAAGACGTTTCATTTGGAATAGCGCGTCATTTTAACTACTTGGCAGAAGATTGATTAAAATATGCCATTAATAATAATGGAATAATATACGCCTTCACAAAATTGAAATTATTAAAATTAGCTAAAAAAAAATATGGGGAAAATTTCTCCGTCACAGTTTGGAAAACTAAAGCACTTGTGGGTTGTCGTTAAGACGTAATTGAGCCATAGTATTGAGGACAACTCTTGTTCGTCAATATATGATCAAGCTATGGAATTGAGAAATCCATAAATTATATTACCCCGAGTTTTGAAGAAAAAACTAATTTTTAAGGTTTCTAATGTTCTGTTAACACAAGAACTTATGCCTAGCGACCATCAGTAATGTCGTGTCTTTGCTAATTGAGTGCTAGAAATGCTATCTCTCGAAAATGGGATCACAATTGGCCACCGAGATCTTGCGATTTAATACCTTTACACTTTTTTTTATTTGGGGCTACGTGAGAGATAAAAATAAAGACCTTAAATATGGAATTCGTGAAATTATCGTGGACATGCTGCCGCAAATGTTGCGATTTGATGATGGAAAATTTCATAAAAAGAATATGGTCCTTCAAGCATAGCTCTGGCGCCCATTTGGCTGATATTGATCATCATTATTAATGGCATAGCCTCTCCTTTACAATTAAATAAACATCAAATTACTTCGCTTAAAAGTTCTCGGTTTTTACATATGAAAATGAAACCTCTTATTGGAAGACCCTTTATATAAGTAGGGAAGAAATACAAAAATTTATTTTTAACCCCCGACCAAAAAAGGGGTATTATAAGTTTTTAGTGTGTATCTGTGTGTCTGTCCGTGTCCACGTACAGCCCAAACGGCTAGACCGATTTTGGTTTAGTTTTTTCTGTTTGAAAGGTGACTTGATCGATATGGTTCTTAACCATGTTTGAAGAAAATCGGTCCAGCCGTTTAGAAGATGTCACATCTTTTCTAGTTATTATTATTTTTTTTATTTAAAAAAAAAAACACAAAAACAACAACAACAACGATTAGCGTGTCTGCGGAAAACATTGAGGATCTATGGTGGGAATCTAGCCCTCAGCCACAGTGGCACCCAAATACATTTATAAAAATTTAAATGCAACTATTATATAATCTTCTTGAATAATGCACATAACTTTAATAATTATAATTAAATACCTTGTTTAATTTTTTTTTATAGAAAGATAAGAAAATGAACTCTTTTATTATTTATTAATTTTTTGTTTTTGGTTCAGCAGCTTTAATAAACTTTTCAGACCGCTTTCGTTTGTATATACAAATTAAAAAGTACGTATACTTAAGTTAATTATGCTAAATCCCACCGTACAGTGAATACCCAAAGCATCACCAATGGCGCAAGCGAAAACATAAAACAAACCGTGCGACTTTTGAGAAATTTTAGATTTTAATAGAGCGAATGCTTATGAAAAGGTTGTGAATTTTTATAAAGAGTTTCTTAAGACCTTTAATATAAATATTTTATGTGACTTTTTTACCTGTTTTATTTTAGTGATTTTATGGAGGGAGTAGAAAAAGTGCACACCATGCATGTCGTATTTAATTTAAATATGTATGCAAATACATTAGATAAAATAAAATTGCTTGCATCATTTCGAAAAATAGTTTACATATGTATTTATGTAATTATTTTTTATTTAATCTTTTCCACTTGCAGCTGCCCTTTTTTAGCCACACGTATCAATCCCATTATACCAATTGTTGGTGCTATTTTGTACTTTTTTACCATGAGTTCCTTGCTACGCACGACCTTCACAGATCCGGGAGTTATACCACGTGCCTCATATGATGAGGCCGCCTACATAGAAAAACAAATTGGTAAGTAAATTATAACTAATTCATCTACTACTACTTGGTTGACTGTTTTTTTTATGATTTTATTTTGTATTTCTGGACTTACTTTGTTAAGTTTATAAACGTGCAAGTTTAATTTTTTTACACTTTTGCTCTGCTGAAATTGATTACATTTCCTATTTGATTTATTTATTTATTTTGTTTTATTATATATTTTGCAGAAGTGCCAAATTCTTTAAACAGTCCCACATATCGACCGCCACCACGTACAAAAGAAGTCCTTGTTAAAGGTCAAACAGTAAAACTGAAATATTGTTTTACCTGCAAAATTTTTAGGCCGCCCAGAGCATCACACTGCAGTTTATGTGATAATTGTGTGGATCGCTTTGACCATCACTGTCCTTGGGTAAGTGGATATATTTAAATGTATTTACTTTAAAATAAAAATTAAACATGCATTTTTATTTATTTGCTCCCATATTCAAAAAAAAATTAAATTAATTTGAAATCCATTTTAGGAAAATTTTGTATGGGGGTTACTACGAGTATTTATTGAATGTTAAAAATGAAATTAAAAATTATATTATATAACTTGTTTTGCTGAACATAGTAACAAAGATCGTTACCCGTAGCTCATCAAAATCTAAAGGTCTGAAATCACAAGATTTTGATCACCAATTGGGATCGCTTTTCGAGAAATCACACGGTCAGGATACTTTTCACGCAAAATAGGGATGCTATCGTGACTTGTATTTAGTTTTGCGAACTGTGACAGAGAAATTTGCACCATTTTCTCAGTAAATTTTAATAATTTCAATGCAATGATGAAGCGTTTTTACTTGTAATCCATCAAGTGTTTTCAGCATGAGTTATGACATCTCTTAAAATGGCGGGCTTTTGAAAATAAAACGTCTTAGTGAAACATCCTGCACTATTTTCCTTCTACATAAATTATTAAAAAAAAAATATTAACATTTCGCAACTTGTGTGACCCAACTCCTTGGAGGCTAATGAGATTAGTGAGCAATATTAGAAAATTAAATAATACTTTACAAAAAGAAGGAGGTTAACAATTCGTCTCTATTTTTTTTTTTTTTTGGGTATTACTTCATAACTCGGTACATTTTAGACCGGTTGTAAAAAAAAATTTTTGTCTGAGAGTGTATAGCGTCCCATTGGTCCCATTGTACCAAAAAAATTTTTTTTTTAATTTTTTAATATTGTACTTATTTGATTGCTGCGAAACTTATAAAACACTTTTGGTTCTTATAATTGCATAATTTGAAATTTGAAAAAATGGGCCGGGTTACGCCCATTAACATTTATTATAATATTTCACGCAGTTCAACTTAACCCATTTTTACGAAACTTACCACAGACCTTGAGATATAAAATAAACACAATCCTCCATTTAAAAAAATGGGCGGAGTCACGCCCATTAAAATCTAATATTTTATTTTAAATTGTTCTACTTTACCGATTTTTATAAAACTTAACACGCCCCCTTTGCTCTGAAAAACACACTATCTTGCATTTTAAAATGGGCGGAGGCACGCCCGTTAAAATTTAATTTTATATTTCACGTACTTCTTCTTATCTTCTTCCATAAGATCTTTGCATTGAAGTCGGTTTTTATTGGCAAAATTAATTATTAAGACAATGCAGTTAAATCTTTCGCAATAAATAATACATTAAATTTAAATACAACGAAGTCTGTGTGAGACAGGGATGGTAAAGTTGGTACAATTGTACCTTTTTTGGTACTATTCAAACACGGAAAGTACAATAGTATACCAATGACTAATTTAGTACATTTAGGGAATCTCCCCAGTTTCACTCCGCATTTCTTTTCAAACGATTGCATATATCAATTTTCACTTTTGAACAATGAAACTCATATTCTTCTCACTTGAAAACAATATTGTGAAAGCAAAACGCAGCGAGAAAACCAAAAAATGTGAACTCGTCCATTTTCCTATAATTTTTCTTTTAAATTCGTATGTTAGACCACATGCTATTAATTTGTACATTTCAAATTTCAACTTAAACAGTTGTAACCATATGCTTTAACATCCCAACTTACAAGCAAATTTGTGAAAACGATTCGGTATCCAGAACAAAGTCGATTGTCTTAATAAAATCAAATAAAAATATGTAATTTGAACTAGAAATATCTTTTAGTACAATTAAGGTCAAAAAAGTACAATTTTTGAAAGTTGTTGGTACATTTTTAAAACTCTCAATGCCTTCCCTGGTGTGAGATATCATGGAACAATTTTAGTCGTTTGAAATCCCTTTCGATTCCATTGTGTATAAAAATTGCAAATGTGAGGCGTGGCATCGGCATGAAATTTGTGGGACGTAGCACCGTCCTGTACAAACCACATGTCTTTTATGTACAAGTCATCTATGTAAGTCTCTGATCAAAATAAGTTTGTAACATTCGACCTTTAGGGCCCGCAAACGTAAAATAGGCCAAATGAGCCAAACGTGGCCCAAACAGAACATCCACTTGGATAAAATGATTTTCTCATTTGCACATGAAATTGAATGATGGACGGATATGTCCATTTTTTTTTTACAAAACAGACTGAATAAATGATGGCGAAATCAACAAATACCCGCTCTCAGCTGTTCAACTTCGGAACTTCCTATTGGAAGACGTTTGAGAACCTTTAAGTAGTTTTTAATTATTTCATTTATATTAAAAATTGACTGTATTAATCAAATCTGGCCTATTTCTTCTTTTTATAAATATTATTTGTACAATAATGCAAGCATAAAAGTTGCTTAATTGTAAACCCGTATTCCAAAAAGAAAGGAAATTTTACGTTTTGTGGGTCATCCCTTGAGTGGTGTTACTTCCTGTTACTTGCTCGTGCATGCAATGCACATAATATGTATGCAGTATGTATGTATGCACATATGTATGTATGTATGTATATGTGCGTGGAATATGTGCAGACATAAAACAAAAGCGAAACATTTCAAAGTGTTACATCCTTTTTAATATTTGAATGAAAGTGGCTTTCATTGAGTCCACAATTAAGCAACATTTTATCCACAGGTGTTTACACCTTTAAGCCTTTGGTTGTTCACTTACAAATACGAGTACACACACATGACATACACGTGCATACAATAAAAAAATACACACAAACAAGCACAAACCGTTATTATTCCCAATAAAAGTTGATTGTGTGAATACAAAAAAGAAAATAAGGCGTAGAAAAACAGCAAACAACAAGGAGGCAATAATTAAACATGAACAGCAATAATATAATTATTCTTAACTCATCATCATCAAAAACAACAACAACAACAATGATAACGCCATTGTTAGCAACATCTGCCTTGCAAAAGTTCTATGTATACGTACGCATGTATGTAAAAGTATGCGCTTGCTTTTATGTGTTTGCACTGTGGGATGTGCGAGAAATAGAGAGAAGCAAATAACACTTTGAAGCATTTAAAGTTATAAAAAAAAATTAGTTAAGCAACACCTAAAACATACACTCTTTTAATTTTCATATAAAACAATTTAATGAACACCCTTATTCCAGTTGTCGACGTCCCTCTAACATAATACCAAAATATTGAGGCTTTCTTGCTCGCTCGCTAGAAAATAGCATAGCAGCCAATAGAAGTCAGTTGTTTTCGACAACGGGTGCATAATCCCCAATTTTTTTATTATTGTGTTGAAGTGATGTCGATGTCGACAACTGGAATATGGGTGAATGTTATAATTTATCACTCACTTATTTATCCAATGAAAAAAACAAACAATGTTATAAATATAAATCTAGCATACCTTGCAAAGGTACTAAAAATATGTACATTTCTGAAAATATTAAACAGTTTCAAATTTGTATACATAATTTGAACAACTACATAAATAGCATTTCATTGTATATATGTATGTATGTACCTGCTAGAAATCTTCTTACATTTTGCAAAATAAATCAAACACAAATCAGATATTCACAAGAGTTTACTAATAGTTGTAAAGGTTGTAGGTTGTAAATTCAATGAAATTGTTGACATTTTGTCTTAAAGGATTTTACGAAAATTATTATTGCCATTGTGACTTTGTAAGGCATCTTACTTAAGTTTTCAGATAAATTCCTTCTTTTCCACGTTTATTTTAGGCGCATTCCGCTATCACATTTTAAAGTAAAAGTATAGATAGATTTTTTTATACCCTTTACCACAAAAATGGTAAAAGGGTATATATAGGTTTGTCATTCCGTTTGTAATTTCTATAATATCAATAAGCGACCCATAAAATATATATATTCTGGATCCTTATGCATAGGGAAGACGAATAAGCGATGTCCGTCTGTCCGTCTGTCTGTACGTGAAATCGGTTTTCCGAAGCTCCCAGAAAAGCTAGAGACTTCGTTCTTGGACTGGTGTGTCAGAAATTTTCCAAAATAGATTGGTATTGAAATTCAGCAAAATCGAGCAGACGATTGCAGAGCTGGGAAACTTAAACTTAATTTTGCCATATAAAAGTAACTACCGAAAACAAATTTTTATTTTTTTTTAATAAATGAACTTATTTTACACTTCAGTACGACTAAAATTGGAATTTTAAATTAAAAAAATAAAAAAAAATAAAAAGACGTTTCCAGGGTTGGAAAACTTTAACTTTTTGTGTTATGTAACATTAACTATGTCTAAAACTATATTAGTATTTTCTCGAGAACCGTAAGAGCTACAGACCTGAAATTTGGACACAGTGTGTAGACCCTTGGCCGCTACAACAACAAATACATGAGAATTGGAAATTAAAGGGTGTTCCAAAACGAGCAACGAAAAATTTTAAAATCCCATGTAATATAAATATAATTGTATGTATGTGTGTATATACACTTGAAATTTGTAAAGTTAGTGCATTTTTATACAGACTACAACAATTAACACTAAAATTTAAAAAATTTTAATTAAAGGGTGTACCATCAGTTACTGTAATTTCGACTATGTAATTTTGATAAATTGCTGTATCTTGGAAACCGTAAGAGTAAAACTCTTGAAATTTTCAAAAACGGTAAAAGTAAAAAAATAAAAAATTATAAAATCGTCAAACAAAAAAAATCGCCAAAAACAAAAAAAAAATCGCCAAAATGAAAAAAAGCACCAAATCCAAAAAAATTTCTAAGACTAAAATAAATCGCAAAAAAACGGAAAAATTGCTAAAATTAAAACAAAAATCGCCAAAATGAAAGAAAATCGCCAAAATGAAAAAAAATCGCCAATATGAAAAAAATCACCAAAACGAAAAAAAACCCTAAAAAACAGAAAAAATCGCCAAAATGAAAAAAAATCGCCAAAATGAAAAAAAAACGCCACAACGAAAAAAACCCCAAAAAACAGAAAAAAATCGCCAAAATGAAAAAAAAATCGCCAAAACGAAAAAAAGCACCAAATTAAAAAAAATATCTAAGACTAAAATAAATCGTAAAAAAACGGAAAAATTGCTAAAATGAAAACAAAAATCGCCAAAATGAAAGAAAAACACCAAAATGAAAAAAATCGACAAAATGAAAAAAATCACCAAAACGAAAAAAAAACCTAAAAAACAGAAAAAAATCGCCAAAATTAAAACAAAAATCGCCAAAATGAAAAAAATCGCCAAAATGAAAAAAATCGCCAAAACAAAGAAATTCCAAAAAATAGAAAAAATCGCCAAATTGAAAAAAACCTCCAAAAACAGAAAAAAATCGCCAAAACGAGAAAAAAGCGACAAAACTGAAAAAATCGTTTTAACTGAAAAAAACTTCAAAAAAGCAAAAAAGCCTACCTTTCGTGCGCGATTCAAAGTCGCACTTTACTGAATTTTTTAATATTAAAGGAATTAAATGAAACTAAGTTTTTCCTTATTTCGTTTTTGCTTTGTTCACTTAACATATTTTATGTATTTTTTACAGAACTAGATTGGTATCAATAATCAGGAAAATCCAAAATTATGACTCCAGGGTTGGAAAACTCACACTTTTTGTGTTATGTAAAATTAAATAGGTCTAATTTTTTTTCTTTTTCTTTATAAATTAAATATATATTATGCTTCTGAAAGAAAAGTTTGGCGTATGAAATTTGAAAAATGAAAATTACAGCTCCAAAGATGGAAACTTTACAAAAATTATAAATTTTTTCACAAAACAAATATGTATGTATGTGTCTGTATACTATATATATGTACATACGTTGGTAAAGGGTATATAAGATTCGGCACAGCCGAATATAGCACTCTTACTTGTTAATTTTACACTTGATTTTTTTTCTGCAGGAGAAAAACATTGCCTACGATGATACTAAAATTTTCATTAGCTAAGAATATACATTAAGAAGACTTACACAAAGTTTTAGGGGTACACTGTTGTATGGCTTAAAGAACTCTTCAGAAACTTAAATGAATATTTTGTAACTCATTTATCAAATATATTTTAAAATTATATAATACCAAACTTAAGGCCTCATTAGTCTTTACTTTCTGTTACTGTTCTGTGCTATGAAGTTCTGTTGTTAATTTTTAATAACATATCAGCTGTTTCTGACCAAGAAAGAAAACGTGATGCATTTTTCGTCGTTTATTGTTAATATAATTTTATGATTTTCACTTGTAAAAATTTAATTTTTCAACTTGTAAGAACACAATCACATATTATTTCACAATATATTTCAATTTATTTTGCTGTCAGTTACAACTACTTAAAGTAAAAATTAATTATGCCTTCAGTAGTTTGATTTTAGGTCAGCTGATATGCTAAATCATGTAACTAAATAAATAAATAAAAAATATTTTATTTCAGTCACTTGAAAAGTTTTTGTTTAGTTTTTTCTCTCTCCTATAAAATTACGAATAGTGCAAAAAAATGTTTTTATTTAAACTTCAGGAACACTAATTGCTGAAAATAAACGCCTCATTTGATTTTATCAATAACTTGCTTATAAATATGTACATACGTATTTATGTACGTCTATTAGGAAGCTGCACAGCTTAACACAACTTAATAACTCAAGTGTAATTAGTAAAAAATAATAATAATAGAAAAAAAAACACAAGTATAATGAAGAATACATTAACAATCACACCAGCAGAAAAGCTAATTTGTTTCTAAAAACAACTTTTAAAGTTCCTTTTCTTTAGCATCCTAGTTTTTATTATTATAAAAATACTTTAAAATATGTAGATGATAGACCTTCGGAAAGTTTTAAAGTGAAAGTACATACTGCATTTGTATAGAAAAATAAAATTTGCAAAAAACAACAATTACAAAATGGCAAACAACACGCTCAACCTACTCGTACATACTTCTCAGTGTAAAAGTTTTTTTTAAACATAAAAAAAAAAATTATAAAAGAAAGAAATCTTAAAAAACTTATTTATACAGTAACATTGAATGAATGTAGGATGCAAGCAATACACTCACAACACTTACACATACAACTGTATCCATGCCTACAATCCTTTTGTATATATGTATGTATTAGATTCAAATTCACACACACTTATGTACTTTCAAATGTAAGAATACACTTACACACATGCATACTTACATTTTGCAACTGCAACGCGCTACTTTTGCTACTGCTACCAATATTTTTAATTTTTGTTTCCTCGTTTTGGAATGCAGTGAATTCATTTTCGAGTTCATTTTTTATCTTCTCCGTTTCTCTTTTCAAGTGAGGCTACTTACATAAAATTTTGCATAAGTATGTGAAGCCTACAAGCCTATCCAAATGGAGTAGACTAAACGAATAAACATAATTATTGAGGAGACTGGATCCTCGCACTAAAAAATATTTCAAACCGATTCCAATGAAATATTAATGAAGTTCAAGCCAACTATGTGATCTTAGCCTTGCAATCTTAATAATATTTATTTAACTGAAACATAACCACTAATATGAAGAATTTTTGTGTGTTGTCGCTTAAGCATGCCTAAATGTTTTTCGTTTCTGTTTAAGAAACTCATCAGTAGACGGCAACTGAAAAATTCTTGCAATTCTTCATATAGACATGCTGCACCAACAAACAAACAAAAATTCTTCATAAATGGTAAAGTAAAGGTACGGTCACACTTGACAAACATTTGCCCAAAAAAGCGTAACCAGCAAATACTAATGAGAAATCTTTTGATTCAGACGCGTGTTTATTAAGTTCAATAGTTTCCAATAATATTGTATTCTTTAACTTTGCCTATTTGTTAAATACAAAACTAATTAACTTAATAAACACGTGTTTGAAGCAAAATATTTCTCATTAGTATATGCTGGTTACGCTTTTTTGGGCAAATGTTTGTCAAGTGTGACCGTATCTTAAGAAAATAAAAAACATGTTGTGTTGATTATTGAGTTCTTATTTCAACTTTGATATTTGTTGAACTTCTCATTTATTTAAATGAAAGTTTCACATAATAACTTTAGTTGTTCTGAGATATATGTAAGTAAAATAATAATTTCGGATTATTTGTGCGGTAACAAAACAAACTTAAAAATTCTTTATATTAATTCATTCACAGAAAGAATTTCCAATTACCAACTTTATTAAAAAAAAACAAATAATCGATTAAAAATTTAATTAAGCCAATTAAACCTTTGTTTAAAAATTAAATTAATGAAAATGTTTTATTGACACAAATTAATTTTTAATAGTATTTTGTTTTTATTTAATTTACTTACCGTTTACACATGCAAGTAACTCAATACATTGACATTTGTTTACTAATACAATCATACTGCTGCAAGTTGTGGGTTCACGGGCAAGAGATTTTCATTACAAGTAATTTTTTACTCGCACGTTGTTGATGAATTGTCCAAAGGATAACTTACATGGAATCATTTCTAAAATATTATTATTTCAACTTATATACAGGAAAAATAATATAAAAAGTAAAATCATGCAATCAAATGTGATTTATTATTGATTTGCAGTATAAATTTATAATTTCTTTTGTTATTCAATATTCCTATACTAAAGATTTGGCAACCCAGACATTAAATACTCATACAGACGCACAAAAAGTTGAAACAACACACGGAATAATTTTCTTTACAATCTTTGCCTTCAAAGACATTTAAAAAAAAACTTGCACTTGCATGTGTAAGCAATTATTTCCTTCGATGTATTGGTTGTTAATACGTACACATACATAACTTGTTTTGAGAAATGAAGAAATATTTTTTTTTATATATATATACTTTAATTGAATTCTTATGTTTTAAAAACATGGCAATAATATTTATATTTTTCATTATCAAAGACAACAACCATTTTTGGAGAAAATAATTTAAAGACTTCAAAGACAAGAACTCAGAAGCATTTTCAAACAAAAACGTCCTAAATCTTCTTACTGAATTAGAGCATTATTATTTGCAATCTTTCGTGAACGTGAGCGTCATGATTACAAAATTGACAATAATAAGAAATAAAACATTAAAAAAAACATTTGATTTTCGGTCACTGGGTGACCACTAATTATGAGTACATCACTGCTTTAGAAAGTATTTACATTGTGTATGATGACTACATGTCGCTGACTTACATTTTTTTTATATAATACGAGGGCAACTTGATAACTTCGTGAATTTTGTATTTCCAAGTCTGTTACTTAGAAACAACAACAAATTTAAGAGCTTTCAAAGCTCAAATGCAAATATCAGTGTATGTGTGTTTGGACGAAGCTGATTTATAGATATGAAATAATAAGACACCTCATAAAATCAAGAAGATTTCCTTATTAAAAAAAATTCAATGAGATGCCTTACACATAATCACATAGGAACCTACTAAAATCAGGAAGAAAACCTTATTGAAAAAATCAATAGGATAGTCTAATAAAATCAATAAGAAACCCTTATAGTTTACAATTTATAAGAAAACGTAATAGAATCAAGAAGTTTTTCTCTATGGATTGTTTTTTTTTGTGCCAAAAATAACGGAAATTGGTAAAAAAAAAGTTGTGAATAATAAGATTTCTTCTTGATTTTATGTGGTTTTCTTCTTGATGAAAAAATCTTCGCTTCTTTCTGCTGGGATAACCCCTTAGCCTAAAAACGTTTCATAGAGAAAATCTTCTTGATTCTATGAGACAGTTTTTTTCTCTGTGTATCTATTACAAGACTATTTTCGAATTTTGAGAAAGTAGCATCTATTTTGGTTTTAAACAACAACAACGGCGACAGCTTTCAGTTGTTGATCCAATGTATTCTACAGTACCACCATTATACAGAAATTTCGAGATAATGAAACTTTTATCGGATTAGTACACATAAAACTATAAATTTCATTGACTGCTTTATATAGACCAGCAAAAAGCTATCAAAGATCAAGAGGCATTTTCAGATAATATCCTCATCAATCCACCTTAACTTTTCAATATTAAAAATTTTTTCCAGCATTCAAATATTGTAGAAATGAAAATATGGTTTCTAAACTCATAAACAAAAGGAAAGAACTTTTTTTTTTAATTTCTTAATAATAAGAATTTTTAAAATATGTATTTATTATTGTGCTAGAAAACAATAAGTGTGAGAGTGACAGTAAAGCTTTTCCTTACCCCGAAGCAGCAACATTTATTTAAGAGGCTTAAGATTATAATTTTAACAAGACAAGTAAGAAAATGTCGCGTGTGACAATTTGGCGCCAAGAAGGTGTAGATAAAGTATGATAAATATGAACTTATGTACAGACATACTTTTTGGCCATACTTGATTACAGTAGAAGAAGAAACTATTTATTTATATTATTATTTTTTTTTTTTTTTTAATAATGAAACTTTACTTTGAAGAGAGCATAAAACGCGCATAGTTGTCACAAGAAACGCTCTAAGTTGTTATTTACGATGCCTTTATTTATTATTCTGATATGGAAATACACATACCAAGTGTCTTTTGTTTTCCCTGGCTAAAATAATTTGTATATTAAAAGTGCGAGTGTGTGCTAAAATGAGATCTTATGTTGTGGTTAGTACAAGTATTTACTTGCCTAGTGACTGTGCCAACATATGTGCTCGTGTGTAGTACCTAGTATGTACATACTTCATATCACATAAAAATAGTAGTACATACAAACATATGGGGCCTTCCTCACCTATTGGGACAGTTTGAAATTATTATTTTTTATTTCCCAATCTTGTGATATTTTTCAGTGCCCCTTAAAAGAGCCTTTTTGTTAAATTTTGCGTGTTTTTATTAATCGTTCAGAAATTAAAAACAAAAACCCACGTTGTCATGAGAAACCGGGTAGGAACGTAGTTCCTTAAGTTCTACTTACCTTAGAAATTGTACCTTACCCCCTAGTGGGCTTATATTTTATTAAAGCTATGCTATTTATTGCGCGATATGAGAGTTAGGACTTTGTACTTAAACGCAGAGTACGAAAATTAGCGAAACAAATTGTTTGATTTTGTTTTGTTGCGTTCTTTAAAGTGAGTGAAACAAAAAGAAAACAAAAACAATGATAACGATTGCTCAGTTTGCTTTTGTATTGTTTTAGCACATGAGCACAAACCAGAAAATAAAGTCTATCGGCTGTAAACCGGCTAACAGTTGACGCTGGCTACAAACAATACATTAATTTAAACGTACGTCGTTAGAAAAGAAAATAATGGGAAATAATATTGCATTGTTATTTCACACATGAAATTTGTTTTATATAACTAAGTAGCATAGCTATAACCTGCTGTCCTAAGACACCTCTCTTTTTTTTAATCAAAACCAGAAAAACAAAACGATTTGGCGTGGAATGCCCCATACATAAACATAAAAGTACATACATATGTACATATATGTATGTATACAAAAGTATGCTAAATCTAAGTATAGCATGTTACATTTTTCAAATTGTCTAAAGCCTTACTTTTTCACATGTGGACTAAGATATCTGCGGTTGTCATCAATAACGACGTAAGTCGGAAAATTAAGTTTTCCAGGATAGCGAAAATATTTTTTAATTAGAAAGTGCTGTTGACAAAGTATAAAAACGTCTGAACTTAAAAAAAATGCAATTTGGCATCAATAATTTAAAATCGACTTAAGTCGTTATTCGTCAAAGCAAACAATAGATACTTATGTACATACATATGCATTTAAATACACACAAATGTACATTTGTGTATAAAACTGCCTCCTGGTGCAAGTGAAATGGAAATTTCTTTGGAATTAATGTATTTTCTAAGAATGTCGTGGAAAAAAAATATTGTTCACATTATGTTCCCACCAAAAAAAAAAACGCCATCCTCGAATTGGGAAGAATAATTTGGCCTTGCAGAAAAAAGAAAATTCTAAATTACCACTAATAAATAATGTTACAAAGAAAAAAAAAATTTATAAATTAACACACTTTAATTTAAATATTTATTATTTTCCTTCCAAGCTTTATTACAATTACAAAAAAAAAATATTATTATATTATAAATATGGGCCATGAAATTGCGCTTAATAATAAAACATCTTAATTTTGTTTCCAAACTTTCTTTCAGGTTGGTAACTGTGTGGGCAAACGTAATTATCGCTTCTTTTATTTGTTTCTAGTCTCTCTGGCTTTTTTAGCCGTATTCATATTCTCATGCTCTGTGACGCATTTAGTATTATGTAAGTATGAATTTGATTAATGTCTCCATTTAAAAATTTGGCAAATGATTTTTACATTATATTTATTTCTTGGGAAACTGTAATCTCTTTAGTGATGAAAACTGAACAGGAAGTATTTGAAGTTATTAAAAAGGCACCATTCACTGTTATTGTGGTATTTATATGTTTCTTTTCCATCTGGTCTGTGATCGGTTTAGCAGGATTCCATACATATTTAACAACCAGCGATCAAACAACAAATGAAGATGTATAGAAAAAACTTGAAAATTTATTTCTTTTTAATATTTATTAATAGTTGGACTGTTTGCTTTTGTTTAATTCCACAGCTTAAAGGTTCATTTTCTTCCAAAGGGGGCCAGCGTAATTTAAATCCATATTCTAGGGGGAATATATGTTTAAATTGTTGTCATATATTATGTGGGCCCATGACGCCTTCCTTAATAGATCGGTAAGTTAGAGCGGCTGCAGAGAAATAAATATTTAACATTAAAAATATTAATTGAAAAATGTTTTGGAATAAAAGGCGTGGTATTGCTACGGATGAATACATTTTACAAATGCAGCAACATTCAAGCCCGCGCCATCCACTTAGTGACGTCATTAGTGCCACCCATGTGGGCAGTAGTGCCATGATCACCTCTCAGCCAGTAATCAGCGGTGCCGGTGGTGGAATTAGTATAGGTGGTTCTGATTTAAAATCAAGATATTATGACGAGGTATGTATTTTTCTAAGCTACATACTTACATATACATATATTTTATTTTCTCAATTGTTTAAAATTTCAAAACTCTTGGTGTAATTTCAATCGATTTTAGATTTTTATTAGACTTAAGAGGCACTTGTTTTTTTTTTTTCATTAACAAAATATTTCTAATAATGCACTTTGTTTATTCTTTTCTTGTTTATTTCTGATTACAAAACGATCAATTCAAATCGAAAAAAAAATATTAATAAAAATATAAATAAATAATCTCACCACACTTTCATCAACATCAACATCAACATCAACATCACCATGCTACTCGTTCTACCTACCACCACCAAAAACAACAAACATCAATAACAACAACAACTACTACAACAACAACAACAACAATCGATATCCAACAAAATTATTGATTGATTTTAAAATCTTAATGCATTCGAAATAAAAAACGTCCCAATCACATCCTCTACTGTATAAACAAAAATCTTTGCAAATTCACTCTCCTCAATACTCAATAATCTGGATGTGATTAATCGATATTGGTTTCATTTCATTTCCAACAATAAACAACAAATAATTTTTTATAATTTATCTTTGGTTGTTCAAATAATCAACATCACAATAATTACAGTCCAATACCTCGTCGTCGGCCATGGATGCTAGCGCTACGACTGGCGGTGTTTATATGCCGCGCAGTTATGACAATTTGCAAAATGGTAAGTCACGTAAAAAACATCATCACAAAAAACAAAAACATCAAAATCAAAAATGTTCACTACAAACACTCTTACCACCTGCTCATCAATTTAATAAATATCAAAAACAACAAGAGCTTCAGTTACACCCTGAACAAATGACAACAACGACGCCAAGTGCACTAGCTACACCCTCGTTGGTGCACTCTCCAGCAGCCTCGACATACAGACTAAATCTTAAACGTTCACTACACTTACCTCTTTCACCGTCGTTCGATACGCGCAACTCTCCACTACCGCTGCTGCACCATCATCATCACCATCCCTCCCATCAACAACTCCATCATCAGACGACGGTTTCGTTGATGGGCTCGTCTACAGGTCTGCCTGCCATAACGCCTGTTTCGGCGACAGGTGTTTCCTTGCAACAACCAAAACGTCCTTCTACACTGCAATTGCAAGCCTCGGCTGCACCCACGGCCAGCACCACGACACTGCCGACCATGCAAACTGCAGGCCCTCAGCCTCCCGCTCCCGACTACAAATACTATTCGCCGCAACACAGTTCGAATAGTTCGAACATTTTCCTCAGTTATCCCTTTAACAAGGGGCGTGGTGTGCGTCGTCAGTCGACGCAATCGGTCGATTCGCAAAAGTTCAACATAGCCGGCTATCAACCGTTGCCCATGCGACCGCGCTACAAACATCAGGAGGTCCTCTTCGAACTAAAATCGCCCACGAACAGACTGACCATTCGCGAGTGTGACTTTGGTGGTGGCGGTGAGCCATGCGACGACGATCAATCGATCAAAGACAGTCAAATATTTCGTGTTAGTAAACGAAATCTTTACATGAATCATCGATCACCATGGAAAGAGCGTGATCGTTATTCAAATCTTTATGAATATTCATTCAATATTGATCTAAATTCAATTATAGAAGATGCAGCAGGTAGCGATTCGTCATAGTACGAAATTCATGAAAACTATTTTGGGTCTAATGATAATAGTTCTTCTACATCTTCTATCTCTGTTGTTATTATTGTTGTTGCCTTTGTTATAAATTTAAAACTTGAAATTAAAACTTAATTACAAATACAAATCGAATTTAATAAGAGTAGAATATAAAATCAATTCAAATTTGAATTTGAATTTGCCAAAAAGGAAAGAAAAAAAAAACAAAACGAAAGGAATTGAGAAAAGAGTTTACAAAATGGTTAAAAAGAAAATACAATATCATCGATGGTGATCGATTTGCAAATGCAACCTCACTTGCGTTGCAATTTCAAAATGAATTTGACGCAGCAAAGTTTTGCAACAAAATGAATAATTGTTTTGTCCGCGGAGTTTGGGCTCATAATCCAATTACTTTCAATTAATGAATACTTTAATTTGTTCCCATCTTTTTCTCTTGTACGGTAACTTATAGTAAAATTGTGCTTAAAACCATTTTGCATATAAATTAACCCCTTACAAGTGGGGTTTGTGGGATTTTTTTTAACATCAATTGTGAATACGAGTAATGGTAGAATTAGTCGATTCGTATCGTGTTACTTTTTAAGTGGTCGTATGTTTAATTCTGGATGTTAGTTAGTAAAAACGTGAGAGTTCCACCAAACTTGTCAGCTGTTCTTGTATTTCTCTTTGCTTTATACATGAGTGTGTATGTATGTAAGAGAGAAGTTGACGTAGAAATCTATTTTCTGTAGATTTCTACCTCACATACTTTACGATACATATTAAATAAACAGCAACATGATTTACTTATGATACAGATTTTGTCAGCTGATCCGTCAACTCTCGATACGAATCTACTAATTCTACCATAATAACACCTGCATTCTAAGCGTCTGTGACAATGAGAAAACTATAACTAATGTGAAAGAAATTTAAATTTTTATATAATTCGTCGTCTGCATACATACTCAAATTTTTAATTTTATATATCGGGTAAAATATTTACCCGATATAGGACGTGCCGTAATAATAATATAATATATATGAATTCCATGTTGTTCCGTTCTGCTAGTCTTTGTCAGAATATTTACAATTAACTTTAGTGTTATTTTCACTTTAAAAATTATCACATCTCGTTTGGCTTACAGAGCGATATGAACCTTAGCCTAGTCAAAACCAAACGTATAATATATTCCCGTCCCATAAGTAGCATAAGACCTCAATAAATTGGCTGAATGAGTTTCTGTTCCATTTCTTACATTTCTTACATTTCTGAATTAATCGGTATTCTCTTCTCCTTCGGTTGCTCTGTGGTTTCCACTCTATGGCATTTCCCGCCATTTTGGGATAATAATTAATAATTATTTTCAATCCTGCATCCACTGCTGTGTATGATGTATTTCTCAGATGTGATGAAAGATCTGAAAATCTTTGCACTAAAAAAATATAATCTGCAACCATTGACTTCCCAGTTTCTATTTTTATTAATCTGCTATTTTTTACTTGACAGCTAGCATTCTGGTAGAGGCAGTTAATAAATAATATTATCTCTGGGGCAAAAAGGAAAAGGTTCTTAAGTCGATATAATCTGATTTTAAGTTAATATTCAAATTAAAAAGTACCTCAGGGTAAAATCTAAATTATTTTATGCGATTTTTAAGGAAGTTATAGCACAATCACAATAGACCCAATTGGGTCTTCGAGTGGGGGTGCGGTATAGCACCACCCTTCCTAACCTATAGCACAATAACTTGCTGCTTATCTCTCTTATACTTAAAAGCTCATATGGAATAATAGCTTAATTTAGCTCAAACCTTGCTGAGTTTTAAAGTAAATGTAATATTCGTAGTTGTAGTATGTAGAACGACGTTTGTCTAATTAAAGTAAAAGTGAACACCGAATTTCCCAATTTAACTGCAAAAGAACCGAATTTCTAAAAATCTACCTAAAAGTTTAAAAGTCCTCTCCCGCAAAACAGTAAAATATGACTTAAGCATTTTTTCCTTATTGCCATAGATCTTAAGTGGTGTATTTTAACATCTAAGTGCAACCCAAATAACGATATGGTTAAATATGTCGAAAGCTTTCTCGAAATAACTGAAGCAGAGATAAAGTGGCGAACGTCATTTCAAAGATTGCTTTTCATTCCACGATTACACGGAGACTATTAAGATGGTCAATGGTGGACTTGTGGTGTCTAAATCCCGCTGGTGTTGCCTTATCTGAGATTCTCGTGGCAATTATTTTGGCCAATGGCCATGTTTACTGTGCACAGTAAAGTAATACCACGCCAATTATTGGGATTTATTATGCCTCCTTTTAAGATATGGTTATTACTAATTCACTCCGTCAGTTTGTCGGCTAGGCTTTATTATGTTACCGCTTGTATATGAGTCTGATTTTAATAATTCCACATCGATTCCGTCTACAGCTGGTGAGTTATTGGATTTGAGACTGTTTATACAAGTTATAAATCTCACCCAGAGTTGGACAAGTGGAAAGTATATCATATTCATCTTAATTTATAAAAAGTAATTGGACTACTGCGCTAAAAATTAGTTTATGGTTTATTACACTGAACAATAAATTTGAAATATTGCTAAAACGCTAAAACATATAAAACATAAAGTCGCTTTAAAAAAGTCACACCATTTTGCTTTCGCAACTCTCGTTCCTTTTGTTAATTGGCCTAAACGTTGTTAACAGGGCTAAAATTGATATTTAATACGTAATTGTATCCTATTACGTCAGTATTGCTTGAATAAACTTAAAGATTATAGAATATTTGAAAACAAAATAAATTAAAATTTACTGCTTTCTAATGAATTCCCTCAATTATTGGCAATAAAATAATTAACCGCAGCTTGAAGTGCCAAAAAATGTTTAATTGCTGTAAGTAAGATTAGACATTTTGTAAAAAAAATCACAGAAATCTATTCAAAAATTGAATTCATTACTCAACAGTACTTTTGACGCTGGAGTGGTTTTGTACTCGTATGTATTCCAGTTTTAGGGGCTTTCTTCCTCTATTGTTGTAGCTGCATAAGCAAGTCATAATTTTTGCTATATTTTTAAGGAATTCACAATAAGTGAACTTTGTAAAAGTAATAGTATTTTCTGGAAAGTCAATAAAAAAATGTATTGCCACATTCAGAATTAATTTACAATGTTTAGTACTCTTTTGTAAATTCTCACAGAAACAACTAATGCCGCTTGATATTCATTAATAAATATGGAAGAAATCGTTTATATAAAATATTTGGTGTATTCAAACGGTAGTCATAAAGGTCATAAAGTCATAATGTTTTAAAATTTTGCTTGAAAGAAAAAACAAAATTTATAACATTATGACAATATGACCTTTACGACTACTGTTTGAATATCCCAATTGTTACCCAAAAACAATCCAAATGATCCTTGAAATTCTCGATTTATCAAATTTCAGTCAATCTTGTAACCTAAATGCTTTGAACGATTTGATCAGCAGAACTTTTATAAACTTCAACGGAAGACAAAGTTTGCTTTTGTCCCAAATTTAAACTTGCTTTTTTTCAATCAAACTCAGTTTTTTTTTGTTAACCCCCAAAGTCCAATGTGCTCCATAATATATTATTAAGTTAACCATATTGTAAATGTGTAGATTAGAATTACTTTCCATTTGCAGTTGATCGAGTAGCAACCCTTCTTCTTAGCTTGCTTGTAGTTAGACCCCCTACTCCACCTTCTTACACCTTGAATTATTTTTATTATTTCTGTAAATGGTTCATTTAAATTTTTCATTACTCTAGCACAATGTTTATACTAATATCCTTAAATAGACTAACTAAATCTAAACCACTTAATTGGTAATATACCAAAAAGAAATGGATCCCCATCCATTTTTCATTAAATATTACCAGTCGAGTGATTTAAGACATATGTACATATACATAACTATATGCTTAAATATTTTAAATTTGATTATTATTTATTCCAAAGTTTGATGAAAAACAAAAAAATTTACGTTTTCTTTTGTTGATTCCAAATTTTCAAGATATTACAAATTTTATATAAAACAAAATATAAAATTAGTCCACCGCCACCTCCAAGTGTTAATAAGTACAGGACTATATTCGACTAAACTACAAGAACTCTTTACTTACCCACTACGTTAATTCTTACTTAATCTCAAAGAAGTTAAAACTAAAATTATGACATTAATTTATGTATAAAAAATAATTTGTTGATTAACAAAAGCGCTTCCTAAAAATAATATAGTTTATGTACATATAAAAAAAAATATAATTACATACATATATAAAAAAAGAGTACATACACATAAGAGCATAATTATGTATGTATGTATGTATGTATGTACATACATATGTATGTATGTCACATGAAAAGTAATAACTGAAGCACAGCCGCGAATAACGTTGTAAATGACAATTTAAAAAAAACCAGTTTTTTCACAGATTACCAGTAACATAACTCTCTTGCGTTGTTCAAACATCAAACCATCCAAAATTATGCATCTGATCGCCGTCAAAATACAATTACAATCAGTCAGTCAGTGGAAAACTTTGTAAGTAACTAACAAAATCATGCAAATAAAATTGTCGAAAATAATTGATAAATGTAGCAGAGATACAAAAAGAAAAGATAATGCTAGTTATCATTATTTTCGATACGCTAAGAAAATGTAAACGAGAAAAACAATCTTGCCTTAAAATACGTTTTGTGGCTCTCCTGCAAAATCATTATTTTGTCACTTAAAACGTTATTCGCGGCTCACCTTCAACTGTATTAAAGATGTTTAGTTTGAAAGCAAAACCGGTCCCCGTCTATTAAAAATAGCAGGATCTTTAAATTTCAAAGTAAATTATACACAATACACGTAGTATGTTAAAAATATTTGGGGAATTCACAAGATATTCTCTTAACTATGTCCTAATGTTTTAAATTATTTCAATATATATAATATATATTCTTTTTTTTTATTTCAAAGAAAAATTTTAGTACCTTATGACAATATCAATTAGCCAATTATTTAAAATGTTTAATTCTTAATAGCAAGATCTTTAAATTTCAAAGTAAACTCGTAGTATACTAAAAAATATATGGGGAATTCACAAGATATTCTATTATGTGGTAATGTTTTAAATTATTTCAATATACTTATATTTTTTTTTTTTTTTGCTTTCAAATAAAAATTTTAGTACTTTATGACAATATGATATAGCAAAACAATTATATAAAATGTTTAACTCATAACCAGGGAAACCAGAAATATGCTCTAAAAAAAGTGTTTTATGCGCTTTCAATATGCACTAAAAACTTGAAAATATGCACAAAAAACTCGAAAAATATGCTCTTAAAATAAAATAAATTGGTTTATTTTAAATGAAAATATATTTTTTTAATTAAAAAATTCAGCAACATTTGCATATAAAATAAGCAAAAAAGCAAACAATAAAAAATTAACAAAGAATAACTGCCGTATTGAAACAAAATTGCCATACATATTTTGACTAAAGCAAAAATACAAATTATTTTTTTTTTTTTTGATAATCTCGTAAAAATTTAACTTCAAGTTCAAAAGAGATCACGATATCAGAATTAAAACTTTGGAACTATATTTTCGATAAATAAGACAAAATTTGTATGTATAATATTTATTGCAATAAACAACAATCTAGGTCAATATAGATTTTCAAATAAAATCGTTGCATGCCACATCTAAATAAACTTTTATATATTGACAATGTTCCTTCAACGTCTACTCGGGGTAGAGTCCGTCACAAATAGAAAAACCGAATTTTTTTATTGAAACTGACGTCCGTAATAACTACGAAAATTTATACACTACATGGAACCCTAAAAATGAGACTTAGTTGGCGAAAAATAAAAATAAAAATTTTTATTTATTTTAATTTGAAAGTTATTTGCTGGTGGTTCAGCGATGTCTATATGCATTTCATTGTTGCTGTAACAAATCGTCAGTAGACTTCAACCACACATTTTGAACAGTCACAAACCTCTTATCTTATGTACAGACTTTCAAAAATATATAATAATATTTTTGAAAATCACAAAAGAAAAATAAGCATAGTAGGCTGAGAAACTTATACAAAACCCAGCAAATAATTTATATTCGATATGAATCTATTCTATATTATTATTTGTGAATTCTCAAATCGTTTTTGAAAGTCTGCACATAAGATAAGAGGTTTGTGACTGTTCAAAATGTGTGGTTGAAGTCTACTGACGATTTGTTACAGCAACAATGAAATGCATATAGACATCGCTGAACCACCAGCAAATAAATTTCAAATTAAAATAAACTTATGACAATATGTCGAATAATAAATTTCTTAAATTTTTATTTATATTATTTTATTTATTTAATTTCAAAATATGCCCTAAAAGCGTAAATTATGCTCTAAAAATTAGAAAATATGCTAAAAAAAATATGCGTGTTAGAGTGATAAATGCAAAAACATGCTTTAAAGGGTAAAATATGCACAAATATGCTTTAAAGGGCAAAATATGCAAAAATATGCACTAACAAATCGATGCCAAAATTAATAAGAAGTTCTGAAACGGATAAATATCTTGTCCCCGCATGAATACGTCGCACAAGAAAAAACATGCAATTGCATATTTGCGGTTTCCCTGCTCATAACCCTTTATGACTCAACATCGTGAAGCTATTTTTATTTGAAAGATTTTAAGAGCTCGCAGCATAAGTAAAAACATTTCTTCTGCGATTTTTTTTTTAATATAATTTTTTGTGGTGAATATGGTTAAAGAAGGAAATGTGAAGAACGTCAAATATGTTTGGCGGTAAGAGCTTCGAATTAAAAATAATTTCACCCACAACATTTTGGAAATATAAACATTGGACATTAATAAATTTTAATGAAGTAAAACGCCGAAAGAATAACTTTGAAAAAACTGCACAACGGCAACATTGATTTAGTAAAAGCGTAGAATTACTTTAAATATGTTCTGATGTAGCAGATACATTATTAATTAATTTTTTTTATAGAGATTTAATGGTTTGTAACATATCGCTCATGTACTTCAATAGTGTCACAATTAAAAAAAAAACAGTTTTGCAGAAAACGCGTTTTAAGTTTTCAATTTCCATACAACTCAATGAAGACATGAAAAAGTATTCTAATCTCGGAAGGTGATGGCCCAAGCTATTAATATGAAATGTTTACAAAAGATTAAATACGAAGTGCCGCATTATTTTGCATTATTAACTCAAAAAACTAATTTTTTGAGTTATGACACTATTGAAGTAAATGAGCGATATGTATCTGTAATAAGGGGCAATGGAGGGTTAAGGGTCGATTTTGTAAATACAAAGGATTTTTTCGTTTTGAAATTTGTATGGGAAAAATATTTTTTGAAACGAATTTTCTTTATTTTTTATACAAATTTGAAACGTTTAGAAACGAAATTTTTACAAAATCTGCCTGTCAATTAAAATAGAGACCAGCTTCGTATTTTTTTTTTTTTTTTGCAATAGATTTACAAAGCTTTTTTATATCAAAATAATCTTGTTTTATTTTTAATACGGCCGTAAAAATATAAATCCACAAGTTCAAAACAACTTGGCAACCACTGATGCCAACTTTTTGAAAGTAGAAAACACAAAAGGCACTAGAAACTTTAATTCAGACCAAAAAAAAGCATAAAAAGCACTAAACTAATTTTTTTTATATATAAAAATAATAAAAATAAAGATATAGGTCCATACTGATAGTCAAAACAAAGTATACTTTAAGAGATTAAAACCAGTATTTTGCATGGTAAAACTGGTTTTAAACTCTTAAAGTCTACTTTGTTTATGACTATGATTATGCGCCATTGATTGTACAAATAATATAAGTGCAAAGTTTGAAAAGTTAATCAACTTTTAATAAAATTGTCAAGCCAAAAAAATAGAAATAAAAGGTTTGTAACGTAAATGTTTTTCCTTGAAATGGAAAAGAAGTGGTTGAAGAAGATGTTTTCTATTAAAAATATATTAACTAAAAAATTATAAATAAATTACTTGTAGAAATATAAGAATTGTTTAGTAATTTCAAAATTCGATTTTAGAATAACAAATAATTTTGTTATGCTAGAAATACAACTGGGAGGGTCGCAGCTTCGATTCTACCCGGACACTGTGGTTGCTTCTGCAGACAAGTACCTTGGCAATTTGTGTCTGTTATAAATAAATCTTTAGCAGCAGAGTTCGCTGCCAACAATTCGTCTTTCGTCCCAGTTCTGTTGCTTGCATTATTTTCATGAGGTTTTACAACGTGTTGTAACATTTTTTTAATCCCAAATTGATGCATCTTGTCATATTGGTTTTATTTATAAGATTTTATTTTATTCATTATTATTATTATTATTAAATTGATTACAGAATTTACGAGTATCAGCGAATTTATTAATTGCTAGATTGATTTCTTTCGAGATAGCAATGTGCTGCTAACTCTGTTATGCTCGTAGTTGAATAGTTGTGCTCTTTCAACGGAACGTAGTAAATTATTTTTCACGCACGGATATATTAAGATTTTAATATGTGTACATATTTACATGTACATACATACACACATACATACATACATACATGCTGCTGACATAAACAAAATTATTTGTGTTTTTTACGAGATACACTTGCTAGTGTTTAAAGACGAAGAAAAAACTAACAATACTTTTTTAAAATAAATTTAGTTTAACATAAAAATTTTTGTAAGTTTTTTATATGAGGTTTCAATTTGAAATGATAGAAGAAGAATAAAAAAAATTAATAAAAATAAAACGACTAAACAAACTTTAATTATTTAACGAACAAAATAGAAAACAAAAATTAAATTATACAATTGAAGAAAAATTATAACGGAAAATTAATTAATTAATTAGTTATAACAATAAAAAATATTATAGCTGAAAACTGCCATTTTAAATAAACAAACAAACATACATACAACATACATAATAAATATTTATTGAAAAGAAAAAAATATTAACAAATTATTTTGCAGTTGAACAATTAACACAAACCAACCAATAAAGATATGTATTTTAAAAAAGTATAAAAAATAAAACTCATATTTAAGTTCCTTTACACAAATAATAATTTAAAACAGAAATTGTGTATACATACATATAAAATTAGTTATGATAATAAATAAATAAGGAATCTAAAATATTTAACTTAGCTAATAAGTGTTAATTAAATTATATATAAAAATTTAAACAATAAAATAAACCTCTGTTTGACAAAATAACAAATTAAACCTACACACGATTACATGCATACATACATATACATACATATATGTATATACATATATATAAGTATACATAGTATATTAAAATTATAAATATGTAGATTGAAATACATTATTGTAATTGGCAAAAAAAAAAAAAAAAATACATGCATACATAAATATTTTTTAAACAAAACTAAAAGAAAAACATAAACACTCTTAACCAACGGAACTGGAACAAAATGGATGTTGCTGAAGCTTCAAACAAACCGTAACAAAAATATTTAAACTACAATAAAATTTAAATGAAAAAAAAAAAACATGAAAGCTAATCGATTTGAAATCAATTCCAAATACAGCACACGATATCGAATTTTATACAAATTTGGCAAATTGTTACAAATCTCTCTCGTTAAACACGATTTCATGCAAACATACGATACATAGATACATACATACATACATACACCTGTGACACTTACCTAACCTACAATCATACATAAATACATCAATACATGAATATAAATACATACATACATACATACACACATACCTTTTACGTCTTTGATATTAGAGTTTGAACGATTTTGATTTGTTAATTCAATAATTTTCATTAATAATTTATTGTATACTTGGTTAGCCATATAATTTTTTAGCAACTCAAATAATTTAAGTTTTTTTGTTTTTTTTTTTTTAATTATTCTTATTAACAGCGTCCTTATAAATATCATCTATTCAGAATAAATCTTTTCTTAAGACTCAGTTTGTTTATTACATAACTATACTAAAATATTTATTATATATAAACATCTACTAAAATATTTATGCTCTACACCATATTTTCAAAAGCAAAATTTAATTAACAGCAATCAATTTCTATTTATAAAATTTTGATAAAAGAAAATAATCGAATTTATGAAATGTTTAATGTACATGTGTTTTTTAAATAAAGCAAGTGCATTTAAATATTTAATTCACAGAAATAAAAAGTTAGCTGCAGTTGAAAAAATTTCTGTTACAAGAAAAAAAATTTGCAGACTGTTAAGAAAATCTATAATTTCAGTTACCAAATTAGGAAGGCCACTAACTATGCACTTCTGCTCTTAATAATAATATTTTCATTTAATCATTTCATTCTTTTCGATTTTGTTTTTTTTTTTTTTTTTTTGTGTATTGGGTAGTTCGTTTTTTTTTCTAACCCGATAGAACTTGCGAAACTTGCTACATTAAAGATCAAACAGAATTGCGGCATAAACACATTTTCCATACAAATTGACACAAAAAAGCACATCCAGAAAGCAGTCGAGAGATAGAATCTATTTTATTTTGAGAGCGTTTTTTCTTATGTTCCCACATACATATAAATTAATATTCTCTCAAACATGTTACCATACTTTCAATTAATTTCATATATTTTGTGAACAAAACTACAAAGAAATATAAGCACAAAAGAAAATGAAACAAATATTAGAGAGCATTTGAAGTTACTGTCGTAGTTTTTATTATGGGCTTTGGTAATTTGACAGCGATTTTTCCTGAAGTTGTAGATTTATTCTGTTTAATCATTTATGATCAATATGCTCTGACAAAACATTTTGAATAGAGTGACACTTGAACAATTCTCCCAAATTATCCAGACTATCTTTCAAAATAGTGACCAATAATTCGCACAATTTATAAACGCTGTTTTATCACAAAATGAAGTTCAGCGATGCAGCTCATTTTTGACATGACGGGTTCGTTGATGAACAAAGTTGCCGCATATGGAGTGAAATCAATCCACAAAAAACCGTATAGACTCCAATACATGCAGAAAAATGCACCGTTTGCTGCATATTATACGCTGGTGATCAATGACTTTTTTGTTTGACACTAGGTGCCATATGGCGAACACAACCAGCATTTAAGTAAAATTTTCACGATTAGTTGATTTCGAGAAATGGACCTGTCTCTTGGCCTCCAATATTTTGCGATTTGACACCTCTCGACTATTTTCAGTGGGACTATGTTAAGTCACTGGCTTACGCAGATGATAAACCAGAATAAAAAAATGTTTTTATTCAAATGATTTTTTTCTTTTAAATTTAAGGTTTTATCGGGCTACAAAAAAAGCACACTACATACATATATTTATACATATTCATATATATTTTATTATATATATTTTTTTCATATATATTTATACATACATATATATTTCAAAAAAAAAAGTGTTCAAAATAAACAGAAGTCCAGCATGAATAAAATACATATATATCTTAAAGGGGGTGGGGGGCGGGGGAAGGGGAAAACTAGCCGGCCTTGACGTACAGATGGAGACTGTAGTTTAAAAAAATGATTTGGGTGAAAAGTGGCAACCTGGCAACCACGTCCTGCTTGACAACGGGTAGAATAGCCCCAATTTTTTGTTATTGTATTGACATGTCGTCGATGTTTACAACTGAAATAATGGTGACTAATTGTAAGACAAGTCGAAAGTTTTCTTTTGATATCGTGATTGCGTGAAATTGGTCACTGTTGCTACTAATATTAAAGCCGAACTATAGTTAGTCTATTCTGAGGCAGTCTGCGCTTTCGTTAATGACTATAAAATATTGAGTGATAAATTTGAACAAACTATCAAGACGAACACCGTAGTGATCGGCCAATTAAGGTATCCACGTCAGAAACGGTTAAGAAAATTCACAAAATGGCATTGGATGATCGTCGGCTATAAAATGCGTCAAATAGTGCACCCAGAGGAAAAACAGCTTAAAATCTATAAAAATCATATTGAATTAATAAGAAACATTAACGAAAGTCTAGTCATGTTGAAATTTCTTATTTCAATATGGAAAAATATTAGGTTACAGTATTCATTTATTAATTTTATTTATTTTTGAGTATCTCAACATACATTTTCTATTATAATGAAAATCATTGAATTAATGTTACGCGTTCTTATTTTAAGTTGCAGTTTTTCCTTGAGTGTAGGAATTTCAAAAAAAAAGTACTCGTACATCGACCGAGTATTTGAAGATGTGGAAGTTGGGGCGTTGGCTTACAATAGAACGAAAATAGCGTTTAGAAGATGTTTGAATAGAATGTTTGACAATGTTCGTTACACCTCAATAATGCCGAGTTTACTCGGACATGGGTCCGCCACTTCACACCTGAGACAAAGGAACAGTGAAGAAAGTGGTTTGGAATAAGAGAATCGTGCACAAATAAGGCGGACGCAGCTATATCTGTAGACAAAGTTATGGCGAAATTAATTATGAAATTAAGGGAAAAAGCCGCCTTTGAAACAAAAAGAAAAAAGTAAAACATTTAGCAACAGTGAAGAGGCAGACGACCATGTTCTAAATACTGAGGTGATCAATTAATATTGTTACGTTTTTATTCTCTGTTAAAAACGCTTTTCCGTAGATTCGTAGATTTGCAATAAATAAAAGACCCCAGTGTACTAATTAGGGTTAAGAATGATACCCTCTTTATTAATCAATAAATACACTAATCTAAATTCAATTCAAGAGCTTAAATACAAATACAAAGATTACTTCAATTTACCACAACTGGTTACCACTACGCCTTCCACGCTGTTGTATATACACGTCTCAGACCACTGGCTGCGCTAGTGTTGACACAATTCTGCTTTCTCTGCTGCTCGTCACATACAAGACTCACTCTGCCGTCACTTCCTGTTGATACACCAATAACAACTCTATGGCAGACTCTCACAGTTGATACACTCTAGATCAAGACTCGCTGGCTTCACTTACACACCTTTATCAGCTTCCACTGCTCCCTTACTCTTCAGTCAAGGGTATCCACAATAACCTCAAATCACGACAGATTCCAACTGTCACTATAGACTGTACTATAGTCTCTTCAATTTCCAACTCACGTATTGTAAAGCACAGACTCAAATATCAACTCACGTTGTATCACAAATCACGGACTGCGCACAACTTAATTGTCAACTCACTTGATTAACAACAGAATTCTTATTAGCAACTGAGCTTCTTCGCAACTGACTTATTCCCAACTAACTTTTGATCGCGACTGAACTGCTGTTGGATGCGTCAACCCCTTTTTATACTTCGCACAACAACCACTAGAATTTTCATGCAAAGTCTAGACCGAATCATCATTATCTTCAATGTTGTTTGCAAAGCGCGTAATTAAGTTCATGTGGTAACTATGTACATACGTGTGTATATGCATACATCATTAAGTGGTTGTTTACTTTTATTTCTGCCTTTAGTTGGAATTGCCCGGCATGTATGTTTGTATGCATGTAGCTATGTATACCTTCTTAATAAGCAGACCCTTGTAGTTGTTGTTGGTTGTTTACGTTTAATCACGTATGTATGTGCTACGCATGTGTATATAGTTGTTTGCTATAGTGCTTGTATGTGAATACGAGTGTACGTTTAGTTATCTATTTAAATACTTCTGGATGTTTCTTTATATTGGCCCTGTTCGAATATTCTTGCGTAACACTTATTAATCTTGTCGACGGCCATTTCCGTAACAATATGTTTTCATTTTGCTTGAAGAAAAACTTATAGAAACTGCTTTGACTTTGTCAATTGGATGTCTCAGTAAACGGTTTACTTCTGAACTTTTTTCGATTGTGACCTTTTTAAGCCCCGACTAAAAAAAGGGGTGTTATAAGTTTGTAGTGTGTGTCTGTGTATCTGTGTGTCTGTCCGTCTCCATGTACACGCCAAACGGCTGGACGGATTTCTATTTAGTTTTTTTTTTTTTTGTTTGAAAGGTGACTTGATCGAGATGGTTCTTAGCTATGTTTCAAGAAAATTGCTCCAGCCGTTTAGAAGATATCACATCTTTTCTAGATATATTCGGGGGTTTGTAAAATTTTTAATTTTTTTTATTAAAGCCACTAAAACAAGCAAGAATCCTGATGGAATTTAATTTGAAATTTTTTAGTTTGCATATAGCTTATAATGGCTATTTAGGGAGCTAGACAGTTTTTACTATAAAGTGTTTCAAAGAACCTTTTGAATATCGCTGGGAGAAATGTAGCAGGCCAAAAAAAAATTATGTAGGGATTTGAAGAAAATGTTTCCCAAATTTTTTATGTTTTCTTTGTTAGGTCGGCTAGTTTTGCACCGCCCTCGTATGAGTATACGGAGTGTATGTATGTACGTTCTGAAATGCTTTTAATCAATGCTAACTTTTTATTGATCTTGGCTCCTTTTCGAAAAAACATTTTAATTATTATTTTTCATGCTGATTATTTACAGTTTAAAGGATAACTTTGTTTTCTTGATATGTGGGCAGTCAGCTAACTTAATTAACATCTTTCTTTCATTATTTTCCTACTTAAAGTTTTATGTTTGACATAATGAATTTCTAAAAACCAAAACATTTAAATTTTCTTTAACTCTTACTTATGCTTCATTAACAAACAAAATAAATGTGAATTTTTGAGCGGTTTCAATATAAAAACACGTTATTTTTGAGAATTTTATAACGGTGAGTTAAAAAAAACAAATACAGCAAATAATAGGGCTGGTTAAAAAAAACAGCTCTTTCTTTGTACAATAGTTAAAATTAAAAATACATATTTAAAAATTTTTCTTTGCATATTTTTTTTTACAAAAATACATATAATATAACTTCAAATAAATTTTTCGTTGATATGGTTTTGTAATAAATGTTAATTCCTTGATTATGTAACATACCCTACATGTTTATTTTTTTTAAATATAAATTCACCTTTTCAGATTTCGTTTGCCTTTTTATTCAGTATTTATGAAAAAGTAAAAAATTAATTTTTAATTTAATTAAAAATTAACAAACGCGTATTTCTCATGTACAAAATTTTTAAATTGTGCTTAATTGTTTATAGTTTATTTCAGTTAATTACATATGTATGTATATGTATCTTTTGTTATGTACTATTTTTTTATAGTTTAATGAAATGGAAGATTTTTCAAAATTTAGTCATATATTTTTGAAACCTATCACACAGATCGTATATTTTCGTGCACAGACATCATGATAAATTTACTATTCGAATAAAACATTTCAAAACATATTTTTCATCGTGTTCGAAATTTCATTGTCATTTTCGAAGATTCAAATCATATTTGTAAAATAAAGCTGAAAAAAAATAACAAATCTTGGGAAAACTTATCATTCACATGATCAGTGAGGAAACATAAATAACAGAAACTGGGCATGATGCGTATAAGATCTCTGCCAAAGCCGTATTGTGTTTATATATCGAGTCACAACGTTTTTTGACGAAAATCGATTATTTACAATGTTCGAAAATTGTGTCACTTAAGTTTTTTTTGGCAGTTATGCCACGATATACGAGTATGTACATATTGTTTATTTACTCGAACAACGTCATAGCTGAAACAATGCGATATTTGGGTTAATAATGAAGAATTAATATCCTAATATAGTTATTTATTTTGTGTAAACATTTCATACAGATACTCGTATCTTGTATATATGTATATGTAACTCTTGAGAGAAAATAAAAAAATTTATGGAAAAAATTTAAAGGGTTTTTCTTTCAGCATAATTAATATCGAACACCAATATTAACGCCGCCGGACGATTTCTGTACCAAAATTCTGCCTTGTTTTTATACTTTCGTAACCAAATAAACCTCAAAATTTTTATATAATTTATTTAGTACTGATCTAGGAATTGGCATTTTAATCTTAAATCTGATCTTTTAATTTCACAAAATTTACTCGTAAGACGGATACAAGTTCTTTAGAACTTATATTTTAAATCATTAAAATTTGATCTCTGAAGATACAATACGAGTACGTACTTATAAATTTTAATCAGCCTTTCTTCGAAGATTAATGTAAAAGAATTCCTTGCCTTTCAACTTATTGTTGGAAAAATCAAAAGATCACCGCTTCTACATGCGTATTTTAATACTGAATTGGTCGATCCATTGATCATGAATCGTTTTTCCATCCAATCAATTAATTTGATCTACATACTATGTACTTACTATTCCCTTATAAACTTTAACACTTTCTTTTACTTTTCTTTCTATTCTTTGTTCGACTTCTATTTTGTTAATTAAAGCCCCTGAATTAGTTGAACCCTTACTTGGAATTGAAGAACGTTCTCAAAGTTTTTGAATGAGGATGTAAAAAATAATAATGAAATTGTTGCAAGTAGATACACATTCTTATTTTCAAAATTTATTTAAAAGTAATTAAATATTTTATAACATATTATGCATTTTTTTATTTTTTATGAACATTAATTTAGTTTGCGAACGTATGTTTTTAAATTATTAAAAGAAAATAATAGGCAATAAATTGTATATATTCTTGTACGAATTTGGAATTGAAGTTTTTATTTGTCAACTACAGTTTCATTGCGAAATGTGTCCCTTATTTTTTAAGTTTTAAATGAAGTTCATTTGTAAATAATTTGTAAACGCAGTTTCATATATGTAGATATATGTATGTTGAGATTGGACACATTTTAAATGAATAAAATCATTTTTACATATACGTCAGTTTGTACATAGCAAGCACATACATAAATACATATTGTCGGCTCAGAGTTTAAACCTGCTCACTCGCTTGCAGCAAATTTAACAGGAGAGGCAAAATATTGTTAACGGTTTCTATACAAAGCTTATAATACATTAAGCTTCAAATTAAAATAAATATCTTAGCAAATCGTCGATGCGTCTCGATTTCCTGCCAAAGGCATAAAATGCGTATGTTATAAAAAGTGGATTTAACAGATTTACACTCTAAGCCGACGATATGTATGTATGTATAGTTTTGTGCGAAATTTTTATCTGCGCAGATTACTCGGTTTAAAAAAATTTTTGTTTTTGTGGAACTTGGAGAACTTTAGTTAATTTGGATACATATTGTACTGAGGCTCAACGGCTATAAGAGAAGTTGAACCCCTTTTTTTATTAGCATAGCTAAAAAAATGGTTCATTCTGCGAGTATTTGCTCAAATAAAAAATTCGAAAATAGGCAGCAAAATACTAGCTTTAAGATTGAAACAACCTTGCTCATTAGTTTTAAAAACATTAGTTAAAATAAAGTATACTTTAAAAATTTAAAACCAGTATTACCATACATAATACACTGGTTTTAAACTCTTTGTTTTGACTATGAATATGCGCCAATGTTTTTAAAAATCTATATGCCCCATTCACAGCCTATTGTCGCAGCCGTAAGTCGCACACTTCTTCCCAAGCCAAATATAAGGGGTAATAAATATATGTGAACCGGTCTATGAAAAGGTGGCTTATGACTCAAAATCAGCTGTTAAAGATAAACAATGCATTACGCCAGTTTCTCGCTACTTGTTGTTTTTTGAGTCATAAGCCACCTTTTCATAGGCCGGGTCACATATATGTCTCTTATGAACTATTGGTCCAAATACAAAATGATGTATAGCAAAAATATAGAAGAAGTCCTAAGGTTTTTGAAAATATACTTTTTGTACATCCTGTTATAATATAATGTGAAGTACAGAGTATCAAAGTTGACCACCTCAGGCTATGGAAACTTTTCGAAGCTTATAACTCTTACAAATCTCTGCTGATTTTAAATAGGTTTAGTTCTTTGAAAAGCGAAAAAGAAAATTAAAAAACAAATTGGTAAAATAATTAAAATATTGAATGTGATTTTAGAGATACATAATATGTGGATATTTGACAAAACGTCATCTTTCCAAATCAACAACTTTTCAGTAGAGCAAAAAACGTTTTAAAATTACAAAAAAAAATTAACAAAAGTTAATAGTTAGAAATTTAAAGAAATTTTATGTTTGGATATTATAGACAAATACTTAATGAACATTTTGTGATCTATTTTCCCCCTCTAAAACAGCAGTTTTTGTTTTAAACTACAACAGCAAAAAAATTAACTTCTATCATACGTGCTAGAACTAAATATAGACAAGTTGTTTTGTCAAATGTCAGTTATCGGTTTTTTATTTGAATATTCAAATTATTTTCAACTCTCTGAAAGAAGTCCCTTTGTCAAATCTAAATTGGGGAAAAATCTGAAAGAAATCGATTATTAGATTGCGTATCTTGCATTCCAAAGGTCGTAGAAATACGGGGGTTAGAGCAAAATAATCGCATTAAAATGTTATATTTGCTATAAAAATCTGGGAAAATTTTCTTATTTCGAGAGAAGCCATTTTGTCAAATGTCCACATACATACATATGCATATGCATATGTATATGTATATGTATTTGCATTTCAATTTAAAAATTTTAAATAATTTAGAAAAAGTAAAAGTATACGTTTTATAGAATAAAAATAGCCTCAAATATGTTCGTGTTGCCAAATTTATTCACCATTTACTAGTTTGCATATAAGTACGTATGAGTAATGTATCTATTTATCAATATTACTAATACGTACTTATATTTTGCATACGTATGAGTAATGCATTAATTATTCTCATTACTAATACGTACTTATATGCAAAATAGTAAATGATGAACAAATTTGACAATACGTCGCGTGGTTATTGGTTTGCCGCAGTAATAATGTATTTTTAATATACTGTGCGGCAAACCAGTAACCATGGTATACGAGTACATTATTTTGTATTTAAACGCCAGAGTTTCAGAACATGTATATATATGTATTTTACCACTTTTTTGGCTTGGGAACCACTGTGCGTTCTTGGTAATTTCTATACAAACGTTTGTTTATGAACAATGTTTATTTTGAAATTAGCAACAGTTGATGTACGCCCTCAGGTCGTCATCTTGTTTGAAAATGTAGTAATTTCCGGTAGCAAGCCGTCAACAAATGGCATACGAGTATGATCTAATATGTTCTTAAAGTAGCAACAGTTGATATCAACTCCAAAATAATCTAAAACATTTACCACAAATTGTCCTTTAAACCTTAACACTGCTACCACCGTGCTTGCCTAGAGATAAAATTAAGTCATTATTATGCATGAAGTAAAATTAATTCAATAGCGTCATTTGTGGTAAATATTTTATATTCTTTGTATATTTAATAATCGCTTAGGTCGACTTAAGAAAATTTAGCTTTATTATTTTGTATTATGTCCCATTTGAAAGTTGCAGTGGCTATAATTCCACATATGCAAGAAAATTATCACACGAAAGTAGAATCATGCATCTCAAAACTACCAAAAACACTACTTTTCTTAATCAACTTAAGCGATTATTACATACGAGTATTGCCACAGATATAATATTGAATTTTTATTTTTATCGGCCTACTTTCAAAGATATTTTTTTTAACTACATTTCTTAACTACTTTTGTACGGGTGAACTAAAATAGAAATTTTTGTAAAATTCTACAAAGTTTTCTCTTTTCTTTGATACCAATATTGCTTAACAAATATTTTACCTTAATGTGAAAAAATATTAAAAAAAGCAACCCTAAGACATGTAAAGTCCTTTGAAAAGGATAAAAGATGAGGAAATAAAAAACCAATTATGCAGTTTGACTATGTTTTGTTCCTAAATTAATAGGATTGCTGTTAAAGAGAAATTTTAATAATATAAAATATCGCAACTTTGAAATGAAATAAAAGGAAATTAAGCTGCGAATAAAATCAAAAATCGCTGGGAACACGTTCACAAAGCTGTTTAATAAAAAAAAGAAACTTGGATTTGTATAGTTTTCATTTTTTTTTGTGCAGAGTTGAGGACAATGGGCCCATGTTCATAGTTATTCAAAACAAAGTGTACTTTAAGATTTTGAAACCAAAATTTTGTACGGTGCTGCTAGTTTTAAACTTTTAAAGTACACTTTGTTATTAAAATGTAAAAGCTATTTTACTGCCTATTTTCGAATTTTTCATTCATGTAAGTATGTGTCCATACTTACATACACATACATATCTCGCAAATCCTTCATTTCCTAAATAACGATATATGTATTTGTATGTATATGTATGTATGTATCTCGAGAGCCAGAGCAATATATAGACATTGAACGAACCTCGGTACTGCATCCATCCAACTGAAATAAAAAACCTAATGTCATCGAATAATTGTTGACCTGTATTATTTTTCTATTCGAAAAATCTCAAAAGCCTTGCTGACTTAACTATTATATGAAACTGTGTCCTTTCTAATTTATTTTTGTTAGTATTAAGTTATCGCTTGATTATGCCTTATTTTTAGTATTTCCAAATTTCCAGATTTCATTTCATATTGATTATGTTTACAGCTTCTCGTCAAATTTTGTTTTATTTTGTTACATTTTATAATAAATATTTTCAATTAAAAAACACAAATAATTGGAATGCTAGTTTCTATGTACATACTTAAATTAATTTCAATTAATTAAAAAAGAAAAAAGAAATAGATATGAAATATTTTTTACTAATTCAAATTTTTCGCAATTTTTTCTTTCTTTTATTTGCATCTCTTTTAGGTAATTCCAATAGTTTAGCCCATTTAGTAGATAATGAGATTCCATTGTCCCAAATGGATACACCGACACATCAGCAGCTGCAGGCTATTAATCAGTCACGACGTTTTCGGCATCACAAACATCGACAAGGCGACGGTAGTTCGGGCGACGAATTGGACAATGCTGACTTGGGTAATACAAATATCTTAGCGTTAAGTTCTTCGGAAACACTTGATGATGAAGAAGTTGTGGTGGTGGGCACCACCGAAGTGGTAGCTGCAGTAGCCGCCATAGCTGCAGCAAACAAAGCTCGTGAACGCCATAATCTATCCGACAGCTATAATAATCTATTCAACGGAGACTTGGATACATCATTGTCAAATAATACCACATCAGCCAATTCTCCGCTAACCGATTTGCCATCGTTGTCAGCCAGCGGCTCAAATTTGCTTGCAGCTGCCATTATGGGTACGCCTGTTAGCGAGAATCTTCCTAAATCAATATCCCAAACGGAAAATATGTATAGCAACATACCAAATGTTGCAGCAACAGCAAATATGAATCTTGTCAACAATGAACAAGACCCCATCAACACTCATGTATATTCAAATTTAATCGATGAAAGGTCCCCTCCTCACATCCATCAGACAAGTGCCGCTAATAACACCTCAACGAGTACCTCTACCAACCAGAACTCTGCGGCTTTTGCTGCACCCAGTAGTAAATCGTCAGCTCAACTGGGTCTTGCGACATCAATTAGCAATAATCCCTTAGACTTGCCCTCTACTCTTTTGTGTGATGATCTCGATTTAGACGACCCTATGTCAGCATCATTTGTAGGCCAAACAAAAAATGATAAACGAAATTATAGCACGAATCTAACCTACAAATCAAATGTTCCTGATGTTTTACAAACGCCAAATAAAGCAACGGCTTTAGCTTCCAATCGTTCTTGCAACGCTTCCACTACGGACAATGTGAAACTACATTTGTCTTCGGCCCACGAATTGAGTTCGAATCGTTTGCGCATGCTACATGACACCACTATGATTGATACGGCACTAGATTTAGACAGTTTAGATGATGCCACTTTGGCGAATACCTCACAGGCTTGTCTAGTTAAGACCTCATCGTCTCCGAGCTCACCGCCCAACATGGGCTTTAAAGTGTAACCCAAACGATGGTGGTAAGTTGTAATTAAAATGTTTCAATTGTGAAAAAGAATGATTAAAAATCAAAATAATTAGTTTGTTTTGTGATGAAGTGAACTGTGACCACCGCTTATTGGTAAATACAATTAATTAGTTTAAAAATAAAAGCTAAAAATTTTTAAATAAAATATTATTTTAATTATGTTAGGCTAGAAAATGCATTCAGGAATTCATATTTTTATTATTAATATTATTGCGTAGTATAAAAAATTATTATAATTGTTTATTTTTTATTTTTTTAATTAATTTTTAATTGCATCTAATTTATAATATTTGTAAGGACTAAGGCTAGTTTTAAATTAAAACTTTTTAAAATATAGACAATTTACTTTTAGTACCATGGGAGATTTTTATAAATCAAAATATATATATGTTGTTAATTTAAAAAAAAAAAAACCTAATAATTTTATTTATTTTCAATTAAATTCTAATGATTTTTTTTTACATATTCCTTAAGAGTTTTTAATTTCATTTTTTTCGAACACAACAAAACAACAACACAACAGTTCACAATTCAATCAGATACTTAGATACATATGTACATATGTATTCGTTTATAGACAGCAGACCAAAAACCGGCAATTAAGCGAAATACCACTCGTATTCAAAAGTTGTTTAACAGTGTTGTTAAGCCGAAACTACTCTTAAATGTGGTGCAAGCCTGACGTAGAGTTTAATCAAATAAAGTTATATGTAGATACTTTGTAAATTTTTAAACTATTGTATGAGTCGTATGTTATATATGGGCTAATTCAAATCAAATCGGACAGTTTGGAGAAAAATAAAGAAAAAAAAAAGAGTGTTATTTTTAAGGTGATTGAAAGCTTTGTGATTTTTTTTTTATCATTTTATCGCCTTAAGTGAAAATACTATACAACATTCCGATATTGAAAATATTAAGCTTTCGAGCAGCTACATATTTCCAAACACGCATACTCTGATATTTGCATTTGAGGTAAACAGCTTTGAAAGCTCTTATAATTTGTTCTTGTTTCTTTGCAAATAAGAAGCATTGTTTTCTCCAAGATCGGATTGGCTGTTGTGCTCTCATCGGTGTGAAAGCACAAAGCCCTTTTGTAAAACTTGCACATTGTGGATATGGCTTGGACGAATGTAGCTACTTTAGAGCATAAAAATACGATCGAATAACATTTCTCGCTAATAATATATTAAATAATAATAATAATTAAATAATTTATTAAAATTATCTCAAATGTATATAAAGGTGGAGAATTTTAGATTCATTAAAATTCACTACGCTTTCTGAGGGATATTGCCTTGTAATTTTCGATTGTAGAGGAAGCTTTACTTTGCTAATACGTATAATCCTTTTCTTGATACTCACATCAAATGGCATTCTGCATTTTGAAAATGAAAATGTTTATGTTGAAAACCAAAAATAATCAGGTATATGCGATGGAAATCGGTTCGTTTTGTAATGAAATCGTAAGCACAATACATAGAAAATGGTATTAGGAGTGAGAAGAAAACGTATCGATTTCATATTCCAACTTTGTTTAATTTTCAGTTGGTTACAAAAGAAAATCAACTTGTTTCATTATTTTTATTTGCTACAAGAATAATTTGAAGCCAGTAATGCTGAATCCAGCGGCAAGCGAAAATCTTCGAATCGAATGGTTTATTTATTTTTTCTTATTTTTAAATACGAGTACCTAGTTTGTATTTTTTTACTTTTTAAAACAATGGATTGCAGTTTCTATAAATCTGTCTTAATTATTTTAAAGAATTTTACTTACATTTGCAAACAAGTTATTGTACGGAACTTTTTTAAGTGTACAACAGTTCAGTAATTGTGTTAACCCCGCTTACACGATTTAAAAATACAAAAACTGTACAAATTTCGTTTTCCATCACATCTTTTTTTTTTTTTTTTTGCTCGCATTATAATGCGAAATCGATTTAAAACAAAACCAGAATGAAGTCGAAATGTGCATCAAAGAAAAATATCTTTAAAATAATTGTTCGGACAGAAATTGACAGGCAATACAAGACACTTTTTTTAACATGAATAGCCTCCACCCCTTGCTCGAGTTTCTTTTCTTTCGGTTTATTTTTAATGTAAGCGTATTCATATTTTATATAATGTTAATGAATGACTGCGTAAAAAAATTACAAATTAATGCCTTAAAACGGCTCTAGGATACAATAATGCAGACCTTTAATATTTACCTACAATAAAGCTATAATAATATTTTCTTTCTTATTATAAAGCTGTTATAAGTTTTCAATCATAAAAATTTATTACTTGAAAAATATACAAACTTTAAATTAACTCAGGATACATCACTTTAAAAAAAAAAATTCTTGTGGTTTAAAGTCCTAGTTCATTAATCTTAAAATATCTTAATGATTTCGATACACATATTTGCCGGATAAAATAAAATGTGTTTTTATAGGATTTTTAACTATTATTTCTTTGTCTTTAATTCTTTTAAAGTTTTCAAGTAAAATTAAGTTTTTATTCGAATTCGATTAATAAAATAGTGAGTGGTTCACCATTGTATTGCTTTGCATGTACATACGGGTATGTAGGGCATACATTATCAGGCATGTTCTGAAAATCACTTTTTATCGAAAGTGATTTGAAACCACGACAGTTAGAGTTAAATATTTCCTGTTAATTCAAAAAAAAGCGCTGCATACTTAAAATATAATGTTGTTTAACTTTGAGCTGGGAGGTACAGCGCATATTATCTGATTAAGCTTGGATTTTATTTTTTTCTAAATATCAAAGACGTGTAAATTTACAATTAAAAATAAAACCAAAAAGAAACTTCACCATAAGTAATAAACACACAGCACGAAATCCACTAAAGTTTTTAAATGACAGATTTTGTACTCGTAACAAGAGAACAAGGAAAATTAACTAAGCCAAAATACATACAACTTTACGCTAATACTCGTAAGAATGACATTAAATTAATATAAAAAACAACTCAGAAACTACATAAAATAAAGTCCATGTTTAAACGATTTAAAAATTTATAAAGAACTTCGGAAATAATGTTTATAATTATTGTAGTTAAGGAATTAAGTCATTTGTATATTTTGTATTAAAAAATTATATAAAAAATTCGTATAGTTATTGAGCAATAGGCTAACAAACAACAAGTTTTTCAAAAACTAATCTTGTGTTGATTTGAATTCTATTTTATTAGTTAAAATAATTAAAATAATAAATATAGAAGTATTAAGTTTTTAGTTAATGAAAAACAACACATTTTTATACAAAGAACAAAGTTTGAGAATGAAATTTTAGGAACTTAAAATTGAACATGAAACAACTTTACATGTGTAAGAGTGTAAACAAATGAAACTAAAAAAATATATATATATAACATTGATTGTAAAAAATAAAATAAAATAAATATGTATGTATATTAAAGAAACAAACAAACAAACAAAATACAACAAATAAATAACATTTCATTATCAATTATAGACGAAATAACAGACGAAAAACTATAAATATTAAAACTAGAAAATTAAAATTATGTGAAAATGTTGTGAATGAAAACGAAAAATAAAAAATAAAAACAAATATGTATACATGTATATGAAGAAATATTATAAATTTATGTTTTACTTGTTTCAAAATATGTACATAAATGAACCCAAATTCGTAAGTACCAAAAACATAACTTTCTCTACAGCAGCAATCAATGTCCAATTAGCCTACAGTAGCAGCATAAAGCTTTTTAAATGTTCCAATTATATTTGCACTTCAAGTAAAATTAACATACTTACAAACACGACATGTAGCATCATGAAACTGAACTTATAAATTAAAAAGAAAACCTGCTGGCTATTTAAATTAAATTGGGCGTCAGAATAAAAAAAAAAAACATATTGACGACGCAAAGCTAAGCGTTGACAGATTTTGCATATGTTTTGCTTTTGCAATTTAAATTTTTTCCAAAATATTCCATGAAATTAGAATGATTTTTTTTTTAATAGTAAATTAGATTTATTTACAAAAAGAAAAAACAAACAAAAAATGTTTCGAATGATTATATAATATGTACATATGTATGTATTATGTATGTATATAAAATTTTCAATATCAACATAAAAGATTTTTCTTGTATCTTTATAAATAGGTACATATTTATAAAACAAAAAATGCTTAACAACTATTGAGCATTAAATGTTATTTAAAATGAACAAAATACAATAAAAATAATTAAATAACACACAAAAAAATAATAATATGTATATGAACTATATGACTAAACAGACAACAATTACAATAGTAAATAGTTTATAATAATAGTGTTTATGGTTAATTATAGTGATATTAGCACATGAAGAAATGGCGTTCAAATTTTGTATACATATGTATGTATGTATGTATGTAAGTATAGCACACAAAAGTTCAATAATTAAAAATTTTTTTAAATGATTTATTTATTCATTCAGGTTGGGCTTCCTCTAGATTCATAAAAACATTTCTCATTTGTTCCAAGTCTGGCGGCGCTGTGTCCGGGTTACGTATCCATATGTTATAAGCTCTCTTGTCCGTCATTGTTAAGGGCTTAAAGCACTTCGGATTAAGAGCCTCCTCTCCAGATATTTTTGAATTGTACCGAGCATAGAGGAAGACGCGATAACGCCAATTATCGAATGTCTAGAAGTACATATGTATATAACAAACACACATACTTAATACACATAATTTTTATCCAACTTTATTTCTGATTTAAAAAAATTAAACAAAAAAAAAATTCTATTGAAATATTTTTGTTTGTTTATTGGGAAAGCAAAGTTTATAAGCAGTTCAGTTCGTTGCTGCTTAAGAAACTAAGCGATGATAGACTTCAACCAAAAATTTTTTTGAAATTAGCTACAAATCCTCATATGTTTACAGAAATGTAACAACTAATTGCAAAAGGCTGTGAAGAATGAAAAATTTATTCAAAATTTAATAAAGATGTTTGTTTTAATTGAAATTTATTTGCTGATGGTTAAGCATGTCGTATCGAATACAAATTAATTGGTGTGTTTTGTATAAGTTTCCAAGGCCATGTGGGCCATGTGGGCCATGTGACCAAAAAAGCGTAACCACTAATTACTAATGAAACACTGTTTGATTCAGACACGTATTTATTAAATTAAACAGTTTCATACATAACTAATAGACAATTTTATAGAATCCAACATGATTGGAAACGTTTAAATCAATAAATACATGTGTGAATCAAAAAAATTTTTCATTACGATTTTTTGGGCACATAACCCACAGATGTAAGCCCGGTCTAAGCCTACTACGCATATTTTATTCTTTTGTGATTTTAAAAAATATTCTTATGTTGTGGTTGAAGTCTGCTGATGATGTGCCAGAGCACCAATGAAATGCATATACATAGACATAAATAAAGATTTTTGCTTATAAAGATTTTTGTTGGATGCTTGTAAACTTACCGAGTATTTTGTTCGTCTACATAGTAATTCTCAACAACATATTGAGAGTATTTCTATACGCATACGAGTATGAAGACTTTTTAGCTTATTTCATTATTACTGATAAGTTTCTCAAGCAGAAACGCAATGCGTATATATGTATATTTACATATGTATGTACATAGACGTTGCTTAAGCAACAAACAAACAAAAAAATAAACAAACAGTCTATTCATTTATTTTGAACGTTTAGTTGAGTGATACAAGCGAGCTTCAATTTTCAAAGAAAAAATATTCACTTTGGTTTTCCTTAATTTCAATAATGCATAACGAATTGGAAGGAATGAAAAAAAAAAACATGCACGCACAATGTTACAGTACTTACTTGCTTCCATTCGGCTACGTGTTTCACAGCTCCCTGAGGGACAGAGTTCAATATGTCAGCCAATTTAACCCAATAACGATTTAATGCTGGATCATTACGCCGGTGCTCGTTAATAACAGGATGCTGTTCCAAGAAGTTCACGTAGACTTCTTTTTGCTTTTTCGACATGCGTTCTTTACGTTCTTATGATTGAAAGATTTAAAATTATTGAAAAAGTTTAAAGTTAATACATCTGATTATATACAAAAATATGTAAATGCATCATTCAGAGAGTCAACTGAAATTACCGCAGCTTACTTACGTCTTAAGCTATTTGAGGAGGATGATTCTTGCATTATGGCGTCTATGTGGGGCTGATGCTGTTGATGCTGCTGGTGTTGTTGTAAATGCTGTTGTTGGTGCTGCACAAAATACTCATGCATGCGTTCTAAATGCAATTCCTGTTCTTGTAGTTCCCTCTCCATGTACGAAGTTTCCTCATCGGTATCGGGAGTATTGTGCAAATTTAATGCAGACGTTGACGAGCTGAGAGATAATGCCGTTGTAGTGGCTTGGGCAGTTTGTGAATCGTGCATAGCAGACTGTTGCTGAGGATGTAGTTGTGGTTGTGGTTGCTGATGCAGATGCATCTGTTGTTGTTGTTGCTGTTGCTGATGTTCCTGTTGAAGCTGCTGTTGTACTAGCGAAGAGTGAGTTCCGGGGGGCGGTGATGTTACTTCGTCGTAATCTATTTTGGGTTCGATTTCAATTTGTTCTGTTTCGATGGTGTTGTCTACTGACATTGTACTCGAAGGCGGCAGTGTATTTACATTGGTAATGCGTATTTTTAAGGGTGGTGGCTCATCATTATTTTGAGAATGTTGTGAATTGGAAGCACTGTTTGTTTGCTGTGGATAATGTTGCTGATGAAGTTTATGAAATTGTTGTTGCTGTCCATTATTGGCAGTGTTTGTTGCTGTCGTTCTTGAGGGTTCATGTAAATCTAAGGCTTGTTTTTGGGTAGAACCACAACGGCAGGAGAAACAATTTGATATTAATGTGTGATAGTTGTCCTTGCAAGGATCAAAAACTGAAATATAAAATAAAATGGGAAGTAGAGGCATCAATTTGTAAATTCTTAGTAATTTATAAAGCATAACAACAACTTATCAATTAAATTTAATTGATGGCGGGTACTTTTATTGCTTTTAATAAAAATGGAAAAAACACGTTTTCTCTCCAGTTTGATCAAAGGAATGACTACAAGCTGAAAAACAACTTGGTATTTTCTTTTATTTGTTACAGAATTTTTTTAATAATTTCAAATGGGCGGACTTTTGAGTTAAAAATCTGGTTTTAAATTCAAACAATTTACGTAATTTTTCTTTTTGTTTTATTTATGTACAAATTTTAAATTTATTTCATTTTTACTAACAAAATGCTTATTTAAAAAAAAAATAATAAATCCATAATGGTATTTGCGATATTATAAAAATATGACTTTTTACTTGTAACAAGAGGGTTTTGGACGTTGACAATTTAAACGCCGTTGAATGATAAATGAACTTAAAGTTCTTTTAGGGGTCTACATCTAAATCAGTAATCGTAATCAGGCTGGGATTCGTCGAGGCTAGGAAACATTTCCATTTTTTCAAAGTCTTGAGGTGCGGTGCTCTTATGGCTGGTCCACATAGCGTATGCACGTTGGTCGGTGGGCGTTAAAGGTTTATAATTTTTTGGATTTTGGGCAGCTACACCGGCTAGTTTAGAATTATAACGGGTGTACATGAAAACGCGGTAGCGCCAAGCATCAAAGGTCTATAATGAAATGTATCAAATTAATATATATGTTTCACATTGAGTTGAGATTTTTCTACCAACAACCTGTTTCCACTCTTCCACATTTTTCACTGCTCCCTGAGGTACACTATTCAGCAAATTGGCTAATTTGTTCCATAAAGGCTCTAGCATGATATCATTACGTCGTTGGGTTAACATGCAGGGATTGTCCTCAAAATATTTCACATATAATTCTTTTTGGTCCTTAGACATACGTTCGCCACGTCCTTTAAATAAAAATAAATATGAATTCGCATATTATTCAGAGTGAAAAAAGAGAGCTGTTCAAACCTACTTCGAAATCGATTTATCATTGATGGCGAATATTGGGACTGAGATGTGAGTGTAGAATGTTGTATGTTTGCCACCGCCGGTTGCATTAAAGTTGCCGTCTGGTTTAGAGATGCGGACGGAGGTGGTGACGCTGGTGACATGGAGGTATTATTCTGAGGCGTAATCATAATGTGGTGTGGGTAATTGGGTACAAAATGTTGCGGTATTTGCTGATGATGTAGTAAAGGTTGCTGCTGTGGCTGTTGTTGCTGATGTAGATGTAAGTGTTGAGTTTGTTGTTGCTGTTGGTGTTGTTGTTCATGTTGGTGTTGCTGTTGTTCATGTTGCTGCTGCTGTTGTTGTTGTTGTTGTTGTTGTTGTTGTTGTTGCTGCTGTTCTTGTTGCTGTTGTTGTTGCTGTTGTTGTTGTTGCTGTTGTTCTTGCTGATGATGCTGCAAATGCTGTTGCAAGTCCTGATGTCTTTCATAACGCAAATCTCTAGACTCCATCATGTCTGCTTCTTCCTGCTGCTCAGCCTTTGGTATAATATCCATAGGATCTATTGAATGCGCCAGCGATTCTGGCGTATTTTCATTGTACACCTGTGACACTCGTATTTTATGAGCCGATTCTAAATTACTTGAGTGTTCTGAATGATTTTCGACCACGTCCAAGGGAGAACGTGTTCGAATCATTATTGCTGCCGCATTATTATTAGCAGCATACATTTGTTGTATTTGCGTTGCTGTCAAAGGCGAATCCATATTTGATGTTGACTCATTTGATTTTGGTGGAAGAGGTACGGTGAGTTTCTGAGAACATGATGGTTCATAATTTAGTTGCTCCTTAACCATGACATCATCGCTGCCTGCAAGAAAAAGCATTTTAAAATGCTGCGTTTTAATAGACAATATAAACTTCTAGACTTACAAGCAATAATTAAACGGGATGGACCGACTAAAAGATAACATCGCAATTATTTTATTTGTAATATTTTTTGTTATTTTGTATATATCCTCCGATGAATAACTACTTTACATTTGCACATATCATTTAAATTTCTTCATTTTTTATTAAATATTTTAAATTCCTAATGATAAAAATAACCAATTGCATTCTTAGAATAGTCCACATGAGGGGATTTGTTTTTTTTTTTTAAAGGAAAACAAAAGTACGAGTATTTTTAAGTAAATGTTCATAGAATTTTTTTTAAAGAAATTAATTTAATTCACATTTAGTTTTTTATTGTTACCCTTGTGTACTCGTAATAAATTGTTCGGCCTTATAGGCTTTATTATTACTGAATTTGAAAATAAATACAAATACATATTAATTCAGCTTAAGAAATTTTTAAATAAAAGATCGCGAAAATGTGCCGTGAAACTATGAAAAAGATTCATTTTATAACTTGGATCAATAAATGGTGAAAAATATTTAATTTTTCTAAAAGTGAAAATTTTAACGAGTCCTCGAGTGTCATTTCGAGTGCACTCTGCGGGAGGTTTTTAAATATACACATTGTTGAGGTGTTTTGGGACATGAAAGGACAAACGACTGTTTGACTACTTCCTCCACTATGTGACAACATTTTCTTCTCACTTTAATCTATAAAAAAAGGTAATTAAGCTACATATCCGCTTTTGCTTTTCTTAATTTTTTGTCATAGTCAAAACAAAGTACACTTTAAGAAGTTAAAACCAGTATTACCATACAAAATACTGGTTTTAATTTCTTAAAGTGTACTTTGTTTTGACTATGGCTACGCGCCTACATCTTTAATAGTTATTTGACGAGAAATTTTTATTCCGCGCACACGATCTAGTTCCTATGCGTATTTCACTTCGGTTTACAAAATTATTTTCTTAAGTTCGGTAATACCTATAAAAAATTAAAATAATATCTTTGTGAAAATACGTTTATGAAAGTATGAAACTTTATACATATTAATACATTTCTGGCCCCAAGTTGGCCAATAAAAATTATAAAACTTAATAATATTGTCATATCCATGGAGGAACATACATATATATTTTTTGAAAGGACACTTTTCGTTTATGAGAATTGGAAGAAATTTTTTCATAAACTTCTGCAACAAGAATAAGAATATTTAAACATGTAAAAGAAGAAGAAATTAATGAAGAAAACCCATGTTAACAGTTTGCCTACAATCTGTCTCTAGATTGTTTCGTATAAGGCCACTTTTCTGCAAAAAAAAAGTTAAAAATACCAATTTGCCATGCGGTGTAGGTACCCATTTAATTTAAAATTAAATTAAATAGAACCCCTATTAAATGCCTATAAATTTCGTATTCGCTAATATCAAAAATTGACATTCGGTACATCACTAGTATGTACATGTGTTCCAGTTTCGTACATACATACATACATATGTATATACAGTGGGCTAAATTAATATTAGGGCAAGGCATTGAAAAAACTTAATGATTTTAAATACCGCGATATTTTTGTTTAACTATTTTGAATAAATTTGATTTAGTATTTAATATGCAATCAAATTTTGCAAGGACGACTTTAACAAAATTTTACTAAACAGTATTTTAAAAGCAAATAGCAAAAAATTCAAAAATATATACCTAGTCATAGTGAATGTCGGACATAGCAATACATATAACAAAAATAAATGAATATCAAATTAACAACGCGAATAAGTGCAAAAAACCTTAGCTCGCGGGATAAGAAGTTTATAGTTCGTTCTATGCAGAACGATAAATTTTTTCTGTGCTTAAAACCTTAATAGGTACAATTGTTAAAAACAAATTAGAAATGTAGGTTCGTGGAGAAACGATAAGAAGTGTGCTAAGAAGGAAAGGCAATTTTAATGGCCGATTTAAGGATTTGTTACGGTTTAGAAAATTTATACTGGAAATTTTGTAAATAGCGTTACTTATCGAAATCTTTGGAAGTGCTAGTACTTATGTAATTTCAAGCCGGTCAGCTAACCAATCCACGTACATACCTACTCCGATTACAAAGATTCGGATTCATTGCTAGCAATTGACAAAGAAATGTTTGTTATAATAAAAATTTTTAAATGTCTACGTACACATTGTATGTACATACATATGTACTATGTACATTTGACATTACAAAAAAAACTTACCCTGTCCAATTTCTATAACGAAATTTGTCAAATCGTGACGCTGTGCTAAATACTGCAACAGTAGTTCGTCAGGTATATTGAAACCAATCTTTTTGTTGCGGAACTCGAAATTGTAAATACCAAAAGCAGCACGCACTGTAAACAAAAATAAATAAAAAGTTTTTAAAAATCATCAAACAGCTTTTTCGTATGCAAAAGCACAAGTAGGTACCTAAACTTTCAGAACAATTAGAAGAGAAAAAACAAAAAACAGCAATCATAAAAGTAATAATATGAAACATGTGTGTAGGTACCAAATAAAATAGAAGAGCAAAAGATGGAACCAATAAAAATAAAACGAATAAGATATTGTGCATATGTGTTCCCCATAAATACACTTTAGCATAAGATTGTCGATGTACGGAAGATAGCAGCGATAGTGTATTATATAGCAAAGGCTGCATTAATATATAGAAGCTTAAAAATAAAAAGTTAAAAATAGAAGCAAAAAGCAATACACACAGACACAATAATAAACTTTGACAGACCAAGAAATATAAAAATAATAAAAAGGCGGGCAAAAAAGCTAATCAAAATTAATGTTGACAATGTACGTGATTTAAACGGCTAAATTTAAAAAAAAAAGCTTATAAAAATTTACTATGTGTACTCATATCATTATCTTAAATGAAAAATCATGTAACTGCAATATAAAATAAAAATTCAACTTGTGTTTATATAATATTTATTATTGAAGCTTAATTACTTACAGCATTATTTATGTAGGTATATGTATGTATAAAATTATTAAAGCTTTATGAAGGGTTTTTAAAACAAATTTTCATATAAAATTTTTCTTCTTAAGCCTTATTGAAGCCTTAATAATTTGTATAAATAAGGCTGTTAGAATATATATTTTTTTTTTTCTAATCTACCTCTCTGGGTTTGAACCACTCAATTAGTTTAGTCCTGGTTCACACACATCGGGGGTAACTGATCAGTTTTTGTTCAGTTTTATTTTGAACCTGCATTTGCATTCATTCACACCGTCAAATTTGTTTCATCAAGTTTCATCAGTTTGCGTTGTTGTAGAGTATCTTTTAGAGTATTAATGACAAAACAAAACGAAAAAGCAAACTTGACTGGTAGGTTCATGATACAATTATAATTGTATCATGTACAATTATAATTGTATCATGTAATGTATAATTGTATCATGGGTAGGTTCAAGTCTGTACCCCTCTCCATTCTCTTTTCCTCTCTCTCTCCTAAAAACTCAAGACTTGACTAGTCAGACTTGACGTGTGTGAATCAGGACTTAGCGTAGTAGGCTGACTACCTCGTAATCCTTTTATTTTCTTCTTCTTCTTCTTCCTGTGCTGACATACTATGTATGTCAAAAAGGTGGCTTCGGACACTTAATCCATGGTGCCACCTTTGTGGTGATAATTTTGTTTTGTTGTGTAGGAGCTTCCTTCGGTTGCTGCGAACGACCTATACCTTCATATAGGAAGTAGGAGTTTCCAAGATCCACTCCCTTGTGGTGGTTGTTTTTATTATAGTTGTTTTTGTTTTTGCATGTGGTTAATGGAAACCAACGGGATATCGCGGTGATACCGTTAACCGACGCTAACCATTAATCACATGCGGTGAGACGCAAAACTCTCGAAGGCCAATAAACAACAGTGGCCTGGTTGCATTTAAGAAATAATTGCCAACGACGCGTGATGTTGACTCGCCCAGAGCTGCTTTACGAATCAATCCTTTTATTTTGAATTAAGTTTAAAACCGGATATGGTTCTTAGGTTTATTTAGTGTTGTATATTATTTTCGAATTAACGAACAAATAATTTTGTAAATTCTATTTGTTTTTAGACTTAACAGGTTCTTAATACTACACGAAATTGGAAAAATCTAAGTAGGTATATTTTATTTTTTTTTTATCAATTTTATTTATTTGCTAAATTTAAGGAAACACAATTTCTATTTTCTACGTTTAGAGATATCCAGGGATAACGACGTCGCAGCAGTTAACCGTCAAAATCGTTTTTCAATATTGCAAGCAAATAACGACCAACCCGCTGTTTCATCCAAAAAAAACTTCCAAGCCACCACCAATATACCTGAGAGAAAAAAATTCGAACGCCCTTATTAAAAAATTAGTCTCTGCAGTTGGTGAGAACGCATTTCACGTTATTCCAATAAAACGTGGTAAAATTGATGAAACAAAAATTCAAATATACGAAGAAAAAGATTTCCGCAAAATTATTACTGATTTCGAAAAAAATAAAACTAATTTTTATACTTATCAGCTTAAAAGTGCTAAAAGTATGCAGATCGTATTGAAGGGCATTGATGCTTATGTTAATCCCGACGAAATAAAAGATGCATTCATCATACAAGGATTTAAAGTAAAAAGTGTTACTAATATAATCAATAGAGAGAAGATACCCCAGACTCTATTTCGTGTTGAACTGGAGCCAAATGATATACAGTTAAAAAAAACGAGACACATCCAATTTATAGCCTAAAATACCTTTTATACCGAAAAATTACAGTTGAAGAGCCACATAAGCGTTCAGGTCCCGTACAGTGCCACAATTGCCAAGAATATGGTCATACAAAAACTTACTGCAATTTACCTACAGTTTGTGTTATCTGCGGTGAATTGCATGGTACTGCTAGCTACACGAAGGCAAAAGATCAAGCAGAAAAAAATGCAGTAATTGTGGAGGTAACCACACCGCTAATTACAGAGGATGCCCTGCATATTCTTTTGTTAAACAGGCTATGGGTCAAAAACCTAAACTAGCTCCAGCTCAATCAGCAAACGCTTACTCCGCCACTCTTCCTCAAACAAGCCAACCAGTTAGTTCACGTGTATCGTATGCCGATGCTGCTAAGACTAGTTCTATTCCCATACAAAATGTTCCACCGCCAAATAATTCAACGAATGCAAACTCAAGCTTTAACTTTAGTCGCCTTGAAGCTACTATTGAGAATTTGGTGCTAACTATTAATAGTTTTACAACAAATATGACTAGCATGATGCAAGAAATGCTGCGAATGCAGAATACACTGCTTCAGGCATTAATTAAGAAGCCATGAACACGTTAAAAATATGTTTCTGGAACGCAAACGGCATTCGCCAACATAAAAATGAACTTGAGCACTTCCTCACGGGAAAAAATATTGATATAATGTTGGTCTCAGAGACTCATTTGACTTCGAGAAGCCTTTTTAAAATTTCTGGCTACACCTTATATGATTCAAAGGACCCGAGAGGAAGAGCATGCGGTGGATCAGCAATTCTAATAAAGTCAAGACTCAAACATTATATTATTGACAACATTTGTGAGGAACATCTACAAGCAACGAATATTTGTGTTGAAAATTTTTGCACAAATTTTGTGATATCATCAATTTACTCCCCTCCCAGATTCGGAATTACTGAGAATCAATACGAGGATTTCTATAGATCTCTTGGTCCTTGTTTCGTGGCAGCTGGCGACTATAATGCTAAACATACGTTCTGGGGTTCGCGTCATATTACACCCAGAGGTCGAGCGTTGTTCAACACAATTTCAAAAATGGACTTTGACGTCATTTCGAGTGGGGAGCCTACTTACTGGCCAACTGACATAAATAAAATTCCGGATGTTATAGATTTTGGCGTCATAAAAAATATTTCTAGGGAATTAATTAACGTTGAAGCTTCTTTAGATCTCTCGTCCGATCACTCTCCCACGATCGTTACAATCTGTAGCCCACAGAGAAGTGATTTACCTCACTCGTATGTGAAGATGATCAATCGTGTAAATTGGCTGCGATTCAAAAAATATCTTAGTAGTCATTGCACGGAAAACATTACGCTAAGAACACCCGAGGATATTGAAGCTAACATCACCAACCTTAACGAAATGATTGCACAGGCTGCTGAACATGCTACTACCTCCCATCCGCAGACTGGATTTAATAAAATTTGTTCTACCGATATTGAGCGCGTCGTGCGTGAAAAAAGAAGAGCTAGAAGGGAATGGCAACAGCACAGATCACCACAACTTAAAATCAGATTTAAAGAGTGCACTAAACGACTCCAAGAGTTACTTGCAATTGAAAAAACTACATCTCTTGAAAATTATCTGGAAGGTCTTGATGTCACACCAGCATCTAATTACTCTTTGTGGCGCGCTGCTAGAAAGCTGAAAACCCCCGTTGAGTTTAAGCCACCTCTGGGCACATCTACCGGAGGTTGGGCAAGAAGCGATACTGAAAAAGCTAACATATTTGCAAATCATTTAAAATACGTATTTACCCCAAACACATGTACTGGTGTTGCTGATTTGCCGAGTGTAGTTGCTCTACCCCCGCGACCCATAAAGTTTAAGATGCGCGATGTACAAAAACTAATTGCTAAACTTAATCCGAAGAAAGCTCCAGGTATTGATGGAATTAGCAACAAGATGCTGATGAACTTGCCTCATATTGCAATAAGAATCCTGCTATTTATTTTTAATGCCATTTTACGAATGCAGTATTTTCCACATAACTGGAAACTTGCCAAGATTAAAATGATTCCGAAGCCGGGCAAAGATCTTACCAAGGCTGAGTCATATAGGCCTATAAGCTTACTATCAACAGTTTCAAAACTTTTCGAAAAGCTGCTCATGACTAAGTTGTCCACAATTTTAGCTGATAATGGGTGCATCCCGGACCATCAATTTGGCTTTAGAAGTCAGCATAGCACTTTTGAGCAAACGCATAGATTGGTTCAAGTTATAAGGAGGACTATTGAAGAAAAGAAGTATTGTTCTGCCCTTTTTATTGATGTTTCTCAGGCATTTGACAAAGTATGGCACAAAGGCCTATTTTTAAAATTGAAGACATATTTTCCAATAAATATAGAACAACTTTTGGAAAGTTACATTGTTGATAGGAAGTTTACTGTTGTGGAAGGAGACTTCATTAGTGTGCCCGAATCTATATCTTCTGGTGTGCCACAGGGTAGTATTTTGGGGCCAGTCTTGTATTTAATATATACTTGTGATATGCCTGTGAGCAATAACATCCACACTTCTACATTTGCCGATGATACAGCCTGTATGAGTACGCACAAAAACCCTGATGAGGCATCCCGCAATCTCCAAGCACACATTACCCAGCTTGAAAGATGGTTGAACTTATGGAGAATTAA